>OY740718.1:56669352-57283161 GCA_963513945.1 Hydrotaea diabolus | reverse complement strand
CAAAACGTGAAATTAGCTGCTTTTCGAAATAACCTCTCAATAGATCCATTGTTTGAGCAGCTGTATGTCAAGTGGCACCGTCCTGTTGAAACCCAGTGTCGTCAAGATTACGGGCTTCAATTTCAGGTAGCATAAAGATCGATATCATGGCGCGATAGCAAGCACCATTCACGGTTACGTTCCGGCCATCATCATTTTTGAAAAAATATGCACCAAAAATACCAGCTTACAAACTGCACCCAACCGTGTTTTTTTATGGTTATAATGGCACCTCTTGAACCTCTTCTTGTTGCTCTTTAGCCCAAATGCGGCAATTTTGTTTATTGACTTTGCCGTTGAGCCAGAATTGGGCCCTATCGTCGAACACAAATTTCCATAAGACAGTTGCCAACATTTGAAAGTAATTATTTTCAAAAAATAAATGCCATAAAATGTCCTTTCAAATTACCAATAAAGATTCCACACTTGATTTGAAGTTTTTATATTTTTTCTGAAAAAATACCTCTAGATGGATCATCCTATATGTTATTGCCGATCTTAATCAAGTTTGCATGCATTATTAAAATAATTAACAATAACTCTAGTTAAATTGTATCTTATTGATATTGGTCTATAAGATTTCATGCATAAAGTTAATTTTTCAAATTTTGACTCTACGGGTCAAAAGTCGGGACATCAGAATTCGTTTCAGAGGTATGGTTCCTCGGGCAAACTTTATTTTTTTGATCCCAAGAAAAAGATTTTTGTTGCCACTTGGGCGATTTTTAAATCGACCCTCCCTAATACACCCACATTTTAATATTTTCACTGTATCATTGTTATTTTTTCATTAACATACCAGTACATGTTTTTTTTAATAAAAAATATTATTTTCATAACTTTTTGTTATGTAAATTTATAAATGCATTCAAAGAATACAAAACAGCGACGGTAAAATCAGAGTGTAGCGGGGCAAAAATCGCTGCCTTCCATGTCAAATCAAAGTTAAGCCGACGAGCAGAGGAAAGTTTGTTTTCATTTTTGATGTTGGTATCCATTTAGGCGGGAAGTAAAATTGGGGAAATTTAATTTCGTTGACATGAGAAGCAATTGCAAGGAAATGAATATACATATATTTATATTTTTTTAATATTAAAGGCATGTCGTGATGTTATTAGGCGTTTAGTAAGTTGATGTTGCCGTAAGTTTGAGGTATACCACTAATGGAGAAGGTTAAATATGTTTTAAAAAAATGTGATAGATTTCTTGTGTAAGTTCCACGCATATGTACGAGGGTTGATTTTTATATTTCGGGTCCTAGATGCAAACTGGAACATCTATTGCAAACTTTGACATTTTTTAGCATAACTTCACCCAGAACTGTTTGTCATTTGAGGGCGAATTGTTTGGTTTACAGTGAGTTGAAAAATTCATCTCAGTCAAAAAATGGAATTATCCCGTAAACCTTTTTGTGCGATGATTTTTTACGATTTTCGGCATGGGTTATAGAGACAAGAGTGTTGAAATCAACTTATTTCGAATTTTGGCGTTGAAGCACCATCAAAAACACTGTTTATCGCTGGTACCAAGAGTTCAGTCTCGGACGCCGTTCGCTCCAGGATGAATTTCGTGAAGGACGTCAAACTTCGGTCACTTTTCCAGAAACCTTCGATGCTCTGCGTGAACTGATTAAGCAAGACCGACATGTGACATACCATGGGATTGAGGCATCTTTGGGCATTAGTATGACAAGGATCAATAAGATATTTCATGTTCAATTGGCCGTGAAAAATTTTGTTCTCGTTGGATCCCACATAATTTGAAGAATGCTCAAAAAAAGGTTCTTATGGATTGGTGCAAAGAGATGTTAAAAAAGTATAACTGCGGTAGCTTAAAGGTAGTGTATAACATTTGAATTCTGAACGTTTTTTTCCGCCTGAAGCAGCTGTTGAAGTGTTCAAAAATCATATTTTGGAGGTGTCTCAATCGGAGTGGAAAAAGTGCTTACAAAATTAGTTTGTGCGCATGCAAAAGTGTACTGATCTTAAAGGAGAATATTTTGAAAAACAAGAAAACCGTTTCCAATGATAAATTATTGTGTTTTTATTGCCGGACCCGAATTATAAATAGCAACCCTCGTACAAAAAGTTGCCCACAAAACTTATTAACATTATCTAAACTGTATTAAAATTTAACTCTGTACAGCGCTTAAGCTATTTTTCCTCATAAGAAGTTTTCATACTGGGTTATGATTAAACTTGAGAGTATTTCAAATATAGGGTGCTTTTTCAGACGTGTGATCTTCAAGCAAAACAAAAACGCATATTGTTTAATGCTATGGTCAAGAATTTATTTATAAATTTAAGGGCTTGCCATTATGTTTCAAAAATGATTTCGGGCAAGTAGACCCCGCGTCTGGCTCGAATAAATTCCGGCCGAGAGCCCCAATATTCGACCACTTTTTGCAGCATTTTCGGCCGTATGTTAGCAGTAAAGCGCCAAATATTCTCTTTCAAGGCGTCAATCACGTCGGGCTTTTTTGCGTAGGCAAGCGATTTTACATAACCCCACACAACTATAGTCCAGCGGTGTTAAATCACACGATCTTGGATGCCACGCCACAGGCCCACGACGTGAGATAATGCGCTCACCAAATGTATCCTTCAATAATTAGATTGTTTCGTTGGCTGTATGGTATGTAGAGCCGTTTTGGTAGAACTAAAGGTCGTCCACATCAACATCCTTCAATTAAGGCACGAAAAATGGTTCATGGCTCTATAGCGTTCTCAATAGAGTGTAACATTATGACCGGCTTCATTTTTGAAGAAATATACACCAATGATTCCCTCTCTTTTTGAGGATGTAACGGCGTCTCAACAACGGCTTGTGGAATTCATTACTCTAAATGCGACAATTTTGGCTATTAACGTAACCATTCACCCAAAATTGAGCTTATCGCTGAACAAAATTTTCTTGTAAAAATCAGAATCGGTGGCCATCTCGTTTTGGGCCCTTTCATCGAAGGTGCGACGCTCTTGATGGTCGTTCGGCATGATTGCTTGCACGAGTTGGATTTTAAAAGCCCGCAAACTAAGATTCCTCCGCAAAATCGTCCATAAAGTTAATGGGCACAGATCCAATTATTATGGCGGATGGACTCATTCGGGTCTTCTTCGATACTCTGCTCCACTGCAGCAACAGCGCCTTCGGTGCGCACTGTACGGCGTCTCTGAGGATGCGCATTATCCACTAGATTAAACGTGGTGCTACACCGATCTATGGTTGCTCGAATTGCCGAATCTGCTGGGAGATTATATCGACCGAATTTTGAACGTTGCACGCTATGCGTCGGTCGAACCGAACAATTATTTGCAAAATTTGTTCCGGAGTAAGCCTATTTATTATGAAATGGCAAACCAAACTGAGCATAAATCAAGTGACAGCTCTCAAAAAGACTAACATGGGTTCCAAGGTGTAAATGGCCCTTTCATTTATGCAATGTGACATTAGTTCAAGACTTACTTCATTTAGGAGTGGACGGTAGGTGGTAGATGACATAGACCATTAATTTTGAAAAAAAAGATACAACAGAAAAAAAACCATAAGAAAAGATTTCCATAAAAAAAGACGATGGGAACAACAAAAGCTCAAAATCGCCCAACAAGAAAGTGAATCGGCATGCGATGTCGTTTTAATCGATATTTTGCAATTAAGGTCCATATTTAGCGCACGATGTTAATTGTGAATAAAAAAAAGTTTTTACAGAATTATTTTAATGTTTTTTATTATGATAGAAAAACATGTGACAACAAAACAAAATATCGTCCACATGCTCGTCACGGCTTCGGTGGCATACCTCTATCCGATGGCCCAAATTTTCATTGACTCTGAGACATAATGTAAGATTAATGTCGATTTATCGCATCTTTTAGCTCTTGAATTGTTATTTTCTTATTAACGTACGAATTTTCATTTAAATATCCCCAAAGGTAGAAGTCACATGGTTTCAAATCACATGATCGTGGCGGTTAATTAACATCGCCACGATGTAATACAATATATATTTCTGCCCTAACAATGAAAATGCGAATATTTATCCTCATAAATGGTTTTTTTTGTTTTTCAAAGTATTCTCCAGCGTGATTTATACACTTTTGCATGCGCTCAAATCAATTATCGAACCACTTTTTCCACTCCGATTGAGACACCTCCAAAACATGGGTTTTGAACGCTTCAACAGCATCTTCTGGCGAAGAAAATAGTTGACCACACATTTTTTTCTTGATATGCGGGAATAAAAATAATTCATTGGTTGCCAAGTCAGGGCTGTACGGCGGATGACCCATCAATTCGACGTTTTCGACGGTCAAAAAGGCGCTGGTTTGAGCCGATGTGTGAGAGCTCGCATTGTCATGGTGCACAATAATTCGTCTTCTCTTGTTCGTTTTTCGAATTTCTCTGAAGACTTCAGACAAAAAAAGGATGCTTCTATCTCACGGTATGTCAATGCAGGGACACAATTTTTTCAAGTCACTGTAAACAACACAAATGATGGTCGTACGTCAAAACGTTCTGAGTACGTTTATGCTAAAAAAATGTCAAACTTTCCGATGGATGGCGCCAGGCAACACTTAGTGTTCCGTAGCCGTATAACACGTCTATTGAATTACTCTCACAAAAGATCCCTTGTTTCGTAGGCTGTGTAGCAGGTGACACCATCCTGTTGGAACCACACATGGTCCAGGTCCATATCCTAAATTTCTGAGAACAAGAAGTTCGTTATAATCTTGCGATTGCGGCCGTCATTAATGGAAGCTGCTTGGCCGACTTCATTTCGAAAAAACGGTCCGTCAACGCCACCAGTCCATAAACCGCTCCAAACATTTACTCTTTGTGTATTCATCTGTTTTTGACGAATCACTCATGGATTCGTATATGTCCAAATCTATCAATTCTGCTTGTTAAAGAATTCACTAAGGTGAAAATGTACCTGTCGCTGAAGATGGGTTTCGTTGTAAAGTCACCTTTCACTTCAACCAAACATTCGGCTTAAATGGTCAGTAGGCTTTAGCTCTTGAGTTAATTCAACCTAGTTAGCGTGTAAATTATAATCTTTATTCAAAATTCGCATTAGTGATGTTCGTGATATGTTCAATTGTTGGCCGCGATAACTATTTGAGGTTGGCGGCTCTTCTGCCACACTATCGCGAACAACATCAATATTTTCCACAGAACGAACTAGGCGAGTATGCACAGGTGTTTTTAAATTGCATACAGACCAGGTTTGCTAAAATTTGGGCACAATTTGGTCGATTATGCTGACCAAAAAAAATTACAAAGTGCACCAAATGCATTTCGATTTGAACGTCCATTTTCGTAAACGGCTTCAATAATCCTAACGTGCTGCTCAATTTTGTTTCTCTTCACGGTTAAATTTGTCGAACAGTGAAACAAGAAATATCACATAAATTTGGGCAAACAACTCGACGCTGAGGTGAGACTTACATTTAACATCGTGCGTTTTGGTTGGACCACCTACATTTACAAGCATTTTCAAGTAGTATTTCTTAAAGTTTGGCAAATCTTTAAGAATAATTTCCTCTGCACCAAAACGACCATTTACCGACGAAACTCCCCACCGCCCCACCCACAAAAACATCATTACAATTTCCGCTCTTATCATTATAATTGTCGTTGGCATTTTACGCAATAACCATAAAAAAGCCACTTCAGATACAAGTTTAATGGTACAACCGGAAGTCTGTATTAGGAGTACAGCCAGCCATGTTCCACCTTTATTGTTTGACTTGTACACTTATACATCATCAGCCTCGTCCTCGTTACATCCTTTGTTGGCTTTCGTGTGTAATGCTTCCATGCTCACCTGGAGGCGATAAATGCAAATATTCTTCAAGTGCCAAGGAGCTGCGTAATAGGTCGTAGGAGTTGGAGTGGAAGAACTCCGTTTCTAGCTACAACAACATTCGTCTATCAGCAATCCAATTAAAAGGACATAATTAAACTAATGAACATCTATGATGACAGGAAATCTAATTGTTGAACTTTGTTGTTTGAGATCGTTCTTCCAACAGAATCACCTCCGCCAACAGACTGCTGTCGGCACTGTCGATTTTGCTAGAGGGCATTTCTGCGTTGTGTTTATCAGCGGCGTTTCGTCGTAGTTTTCGTATTTCACCAGTAATCACATGCAGTGGGATGTTATGCACAAAAGATAAAGCATTGGACAATTGGCAATAATTAAGTTGACATTGGGCACAACTTTTATGACGCAAACGGATATAGGATATTGCATATTTGGGATAATACACAGTGTTTCCATTTCGTACACTGAGAGAAAAAGCTTCATAGCCTCTATGAATTCAAAGGTAAAATTTAATTTTTAAGGTAATTATGGACACTGCATTGTTTCAACATCTTTTTCATATTCCGCTCTTCGTTTCGCTTCGACACCAGCTCCTTCGACACTCCTTCGTGTTGCTGGCGCTTCGACACTAGCTCCTTCGACAACAGCTCCTAATTTTTATATACGAAAATGCACATTGGGCTGAGCTCAACCGCTGTTTCTAGCATTTTAAGTAGAATTTATGCTTTCTTTATAATAACATTAATGCTGCGGCTGAAATGGTCGAAAATATAATTTTATTTGGTATGAAGACGTTCATTCCATCTAAAATAATGTCGATTGAACCAGCCAAAAACAGTTGGTTTAATCAGGAATGCAGGGATGCTGTCCGATTCAAAGAGGAGACGTTCAGATATTGGCGTTTTTATTTAAACTGAACTGCTGCGTAAGCAGCCAGCACTCTGGCAGGTGTGCCAGAGTGCATAGGCGTAAAAAGTTCCTTAACAAGCAGCGTCTACGTTAAGGGGTTAAACTTTAAGGGCCGATGTTGATTTATCGCTCAAAATTCCATTATTTCGTTAGCTGTGTGGCACCTGTCCTGTTGAAACCACGTATCCTCCACATCCAAATCTTCTAATTTGGGCCATAAAAAGTTAAGATAGCGAACACCATTCACAGTAACTGCCTGACCGGCCTCATTTTGAAAAAAAATTGGACCGATGATGCCGCAAGCC
Organism: Hydrotaea diabolus; assembly: GCA_963513945.1. Classification (NCBI taxonomy): domain Eukaryota; kingdom Metazoa; phylum Arthropoda; class Insecta; order Diptera; family Muscidae; genus Hydrotaea; species Hydrotaea diabolus. The sequence continues at coordinate 57,276,084 of OY740718.1, read as the reverse complement.
CATAAACTGCACCAAACAGTCACTCTTTGTGGGTGCATTGTTTTTTCGACAATCACTCTTGGATTATCGTTGGATTTTTTCGATTTTCTTCGAACGTTGATAATAAGCCAAAATAACTTTAACGCGTTGCTCGATTGACGTTTAGGTGTGGTTTACATTCAACATTGGCCCTTAAAATTTAACCACCCTTTACAAGCGTTCTTACTTCTCCCAGGGGAAGTAAGAGCTTTTTGTCGTTTGTAAGAAGAGTAAAGGATAGTTCTTCATCTATTCCAACTCTTGCTAAAGACGACCAGGCATTCACTGACCCGGTTGATAAAGCTAACCTTTTGACTGAAATGTTTGCAGGAAATTCTTCCTTGATGGAAATCAATCAAACTCTCACCGAGATCGAGAACGTATCTAGAGTCATGCCTAAGAAATTTTTTGAGCTCGTAGAGTTAAAATGGTTCTTGCAAATCTTGATGTTAGTAAGTCCCCAGGCCCGGATGATATCTCGGCACTTGTCCTATGTAAGTGCTCTTCGACGTTAGCCCGTCCATTATGCAACCTTTTCAAACTTGCTTAACCTGCGGGAGTCTTTCCAGCGAATTGATAGGTTGCGAACGTCCAGTGGATTTCTCGAAAAGGGTGAAGCCAATAATCCTAAGAATTATTAGCCAATTGTTCAGCGCTCTCCAAGGAAATGGAGAGCATGGTGAACCACTTGTGAGGTTTTTAACGACCAACGACCCACTGAGTGATCGACAGTATGGCTTCCATAGAAATCGCTCTACCGCAGATCTGATGACGTTCTTGTCGAAGCGTTGGATTCGGTCTAACCGACAGTTTGGTTAGAGTAAGGTCCTGGCTCTGGATATCTCCAAGGCTTTTAAAACAGTCTGGCAAGGTGCACTCATATCAAAACTGATAGCTTTTGACGTCGCTAATACCTTTGTTCGATTTATTTTAAGCTTTCTAAGAGATCGAATTGATCGTAGTTGTAGATGGGTCCTCATCCAATGAACATAGGCTGACCACGGGTGTGCCACAGGATTATGTCCTTTCTCCCTCTCTTTTTCTTATTTTCATTGACCATCTTTTTGGTCAGACAATGAAGCCAATCTACTCGTTTGCAGATGACTGCAATCTCTGTCATTAATATGCATTTGACCGTGGACCGAGTCTTTTAGAAATTGAAGATGATAAGCAAGTCATGTATGGTGCACTTGGCCGGGATTTACTGCCCATTTCTGAATGAAGTCGAGTAAATAGAGTAGATTTTAATGCGCGTAAGACGCAGTGCTGTTTGTTGTCTCACAAGCGGTTCACTGATCCATCAGGATCGTCATTATCTATCGCCGGTATGGTTGTTGAATTATCAGATGCTCTTGATTTTCTGAACATCAACATACAATATGACGAAGTGTCGAAAGAAGCACTCAAGTGCATAGGCTTTTTAAAGCGGTGCAAAAAATATTTCATTCCTTATAATCCTTTCAATATCTTATCAACTTACATCAGACCGAAGCTGGACTACAACTCCCTTATATGGACAGGTGCTTCAAAATCATTCTTGGAGCTACTTGACCATGTTCAAAGGAGAGCGATGGTGCTGATAGGCCACAGTAGGGTAATCTGTTATTTCCCTTAAGCATCATCAGCTGTTCAGTAGTTACTTTGATGGTATGTTCTTCTATAGCCGTCGACTTATACCTGACTTGAGTATGTTTAGCAGGGATACATGACATTCTAAGAATTAACAACCGCTTGTTATCGATTGGCCGGTTGTCCAAAAAAATACATTATAGAGCAAATAGGTTTTTCTCTTGTAAAGTCTGTATGTAGAATCGACTTTCGGCAAATGTATTTCCCATTAATTGCGATAAGCAAAAGTTTAAGGCAAGTTTCAATAAACATTTATCCCTCTTTTCCCCCCTACGATCCTTTACTGTTCACTGGTCAACGCAAGGCACCGCATGTATAGGGGGCAACCCCTTATTGTTGGTTTTAAAAAAATAAAGTGTTATTCATAAAACTCACCTATGAGTAAATGGTACTTCTAATTATTCCGCATCATAAAAATTCGAAAAATCTATCAACGAAGAGTCATAAACCCACTCCTTCGGATAATCGAAAATTGTCCAAGTTTAGCCGAAGCAATCACTTTTTAACAGCTCAAGATGCAAGCATTGGCCATTTACTCTACAAATAGCGCTTACATTTTAACTATATTGAGTCATATTCGCGCCAAACCGGCCATCTTACCAGGCTTACCATTATGTCACTCACTATCTTATGTCGTAGACTGCATAGAGTGCAAAGTAGTTAGCAAAATAAAATGTAAGTATCTCAAAGAAATGAGTTCTTCATTTTACAAACCAAATATAAGTTTGCAGTAAATGTTTTGGTCAGAATTTATTATGAAAATTGAAATAAATCAGGTAAAAACTTTTTTGAACACTAGCGAAAAAAAGAGCAGTAAATAGGGAGATAGATAGAGAGTAAGAAAAAAGAAGTTTGTAGAGAAAGAAGACAGAAGCGTAAAAACTTTTGCCCAGAAAGAAATCATAACATTTTGCAATATCAAATGAAATTCACTTCACTTCTTGCACTCTGCTAAACAAATCAGAATTCAAGCAATACAAAAAGTTTTCTATCTTTGACTAGATGAAAAAAGAAGCCAGCACAGAGGGGCAGTAGTGGGAAAAAAGTGGAATTTACCAAAAATCGTAGAAAAGTTATTTTCTATTATTAGCATTAATGCTGTTTATTGATCTGGTTACTACCACTTAGTATTAACTCCTCTTTTATTCAACTATAACTAACATGTACTTATTTACTCGATTAATGATAACTTACGAAAGGTTTGAAGAAAATTTTTATGAAGAATTTTCCAAATCTTAAACTTCTTTATATTTTTATGAAAAAACCCTAAATTTTTTAAAAAGCATTAAACCCGCGAATGCGAAGCCTTATGTAATACGCAAGTGAACACACTCAGAAAAAAATATGGTCACAGCATCAATAATATGTCATCTGCAGTAAAAATATGTTCTTCGCAACAATAGTATTGTTTTTTTTTTAAATATTTTGTCAAAATTATGTTTACATGGCTGCAATTTAATATTCTGCCGAGTAAACTATAAACAAGAATTTGTGTTCCGAAATTCAAATTTTACTGCTTACGCATAATAAAATTAAAAAATATATTTTGTTTTGTAATTAATAATTGTTTTTTCAATTGTATATTCTTTGCAAATTTAAAATTTTTATTTTTCACATCATCAATTTGTGTTGCCTATTAACTGCGTTCAGCAGTAGGTCCTCTTTAATGCCGGCGTGGAACGACAAAGGCATTTTTTTTATAGAGAAGTGTTTACATGAGTTAGAGATAAATCTCTTACTCGTAAAGTCTCCGTAATTAACAAGGTGCAAACCCGCACTGAAAAATTGTTAGATGTTCTGGGCTAACTGGCATGATAGTCGAGTACTCGTCAATAGCAGCATGGCAGCCTAAATACATTTATATAGCGCCATAAAATGTGTTTCTCCGGCTTTAGATTCACATATTAAGTCCGACCTTGCTCAAACTCCAGACAGAGGCGTTGTATCTTTTAAAACACATTATCTATAAACTGGTCCCGCCCGTTTTTTTAACTTTTAGTACCCCCCTGCGTTGAATATAGACTATATTTGCAACACCTAGAAATACAGGTTGGAGACCCCATGAAATATTTACATATACATAATCTTAATCTTCGAAAAATTTAAGACTTTCTTGCCATGTCTGTCTGTGAAAAGTAACTATTGAATCTTGCACTATTCACACTATGGAATCTAGGTGGCTGAAACTTGGAGAAACATGTGTTGATTACCTGAAATGGTTAGTATTGAAAATGGGCCGGAAAAGTCAAAAGGACTAAGTCAACCTCTGGAAAAATCACTTTGCGCAGAGAAAAAATCAGTTGGAAATCGTTCCGAACTCGCTTAGATAAACATATTTTCTGTTGCAATCACCAACATTTCGTGGCATTGATGGTTACATAGTTCGACTTACTATAAGATGGTTACTACAATAATATTTTGATTCTTACAGCCAACAAGTTAGTTATACTAACCGAAACACTATTGGTTGCGACAATTGGTACTTATAGATTCTCTTTGGATACAATATACATCAAATAATATATTAAACAAATATTTGGTCCAAAAACATTCAGTACTTTTTATTTTACAGCATAAAACATGTGTAACAATATTTATGTCCCTACTTAGTAGTTATAAGAACCAAATAATTTTAAAGTACATGTAACTTTGATACCAATAATTGGTAAGGAACACAGATAAAATCCTTGTAGTAACTTAACCCCGTTTAGTACGCTGTTAAAAAATCCTACAATATGCAACAAAATTTCGGACTTTCTCGGGGGTGAATGATTTCTTCTAGAAATGAAAAACTTGGGTGATTAAAGAAAATTCTCAAAAGGACAGCCCCGGTAGGTCCCAGTTATGGTTAGGGGCCATTAGCAATACGTCAAAAAGTAGTAAATATTCCTTGTTTTAGCGAATTTCAGACATGAGATGTCGTAAGTAAAATCGTATTGACTTTATTTTCGTAGAACATTTTAACATCCTAATTTTAAAATAGGATTGTTCGTTTCGTCCTTTGAAAAAATACTCTTTAACGCGATTTTAGCTTTCACACAGTTGTACAATTAATTTTGTGAAATTTTGTAAATATTTTTAGATATGGTCGTTTTTGGGTTGAAATGTTCTACTAAGTTACTACTATTATCATTCTAGTATAGATTATGTAAAACAAAATCAGAATATTTTCCAGACATGCTGTACATCTTCAACCTTTTTAAAGAAATGCTTTTTGCATAGCTCGTTTGTTTTATTTCGGCCTGTTCCTTTTACACATTAAACAGGGATTAACCGGCTCAAAACCTCTTCCATCTATATTTAAATAGAAGACACGTTTTTAACAAAATGACAAAGTGACATTGATTTTCGTGGCTGCACACTGCTTTTGTCATGATTTCGGGTCCGTGACAAGTTTTTAACAAAATGGCAAAGTACACACTGCTTTTGTCATGATTTCGGGTCCGTGACAAGTTTTTAACAAAATGGCAAAGTGACATTGATTTTCGTGGCTGCACACTGCTTTTGTCATGATTTCGGGTCCGTGACAACCCCAGTTCAGAAAGCTTCACAACAATTGTTTAAAGTAAAACCGAATAAAAAAAATAAGTGTTCAAAACTATCCATCAACCTCAATTCGACGCCGTACATACTTATAGATCATAATAAGTGACTAGGCACATTTTCTTTTGAACGGATATGTAAAAAAAACAGAATTATCGGTTCTGGGTACTGGCAAATCCTCAAATTGTTCGTCAGTCACCTTTGCATCCATTAAAAGTGGCAGTCTGGTTTGCAACTTGGTCTGGAGGAATCAATGAAAACGGCGTTACGGAAACTGTCGATGGGAAGCGATATCGGGATATGATTGAAAACTGTTTAACGCCAGAACTGCATGCTTTGGGCCTGATTAAGATGTGGCATCAACAAGACGGTGCCACATCGTATACAGCCAGGATTATAATGCGAGACCTTTTTTCACAACAAGTTATTTCAAGAAATGGTTATGTTGATTGGCCTCCACGGTCGCCTGATTTGACTGCTCCCGACTTCTTTTGGGAGGATATCTGAAAAGCAATGTTTATGCAAACAAACCAGAAACGCTTGAGTAACTCAAACAAAATATTCGTGATAAAATACCCCGTAAAATGGCTCAAAAGGGCTCGCATTTGTAAGGCTAACAGAGGCGGACATTTATCTAATATTTAATTCCATACAAAAATGCCGACATTAAATAAAACATTTATCAATATAAGATCTATTCTCTTTCATTTAATCAAAAATTATAAACAAACAAAGGAGTATACCATCCTGACGGACACCCGTATTTAAACGGAATACAATATGTATAGTATATGTGACAGGGCATAGAGAAAGGGACCTAAGGGTAAAAAAGTCAATTTTCACTTTTTTTATGTGGACAACATCTGAGCATCGAATGAGACCGATCCCATGTCCCAAAAGTGTTCCCTCCCAGAGATATGCGCGTTTTATGAAAGTGATGACGTATTTAATCTTTAAACTGGCTCTCCTGAACAAAACTGGTTTCTACCCTTAGGTCCCTTTTTTATTTTGCGCGACCGAACTTTATTTGCCCACTTGTTTTGCTTGCTTAATATTCTCGTTTTGGTGAGGATATCTATTAGCGATTTTACAGCAGTTATGTTGTGCCATGTCAACACTGAGTTGGTTTTATATAAGTAGCAAAGGTTGGTTATAGCAGTTCCTATTTACTTATATAATTAAATATTGAGAGCATAAATTTCAGAAAAGTCAACGAATAACAACCCAAAAGGTAAGGTTAATTCTCGAAGACTGTTTATAAGAATAATTTAAAATATTGTGTTGTAAACAATGGTTTTTTGAGGGTTCCATTTTTCATAGACGACTAAGCGGCAAAAGACTGGTCCCTTGTTATCCTTTGAAACATTTAAGTCCTCTAAAAAAGAAACCGAAGTGAACATCTGTAAATGCACTTTTTTATGTTTTATGCTCTGCCGATGAGTGTGATCCCACTGTACTTTGCTCGCACAAAAACTTCGGATGTAAGCAACCAGAATCAAGGAAACCCCATATTGAAAAATGCAAAATAGCAAAACAACAACATCAAATGTAACGTCAACTAAAACGTCGGTAGGGATGGGGGGGGGGTAACAACAAGAATACGCCAAAGGATCCACACTAATTCCAGAAATCAAATGAAATCATTGCAAAACTTTTGCTCTCGTCTTTGAAGACGTTGTGTCTTCATTGTCAACGGGTTGGGACCAAAATACGCTGCGAACAATACGGTCAAGCCAGGATACAGGCGAATGGCAAAAGAAACAAAAAAAAATAAAAGATTTGCATTTTAACCGGACTTTATGAAATGAAAGAAACTTTGGCAGAAATAAATGCATTTCTCTCCTATTCTTGTTTAGTTTATCTCACTGATGTTTTTTTACATGAAACTTTATCCTTTTCTATTCAATGTAACGTTTGAATCGTTTGAATAACTCTTAACTTAACAACAACATCAAGAAGTTTAAATGAGATATTACCAATACGCGTAATAGGGTGCCATAAGGGATGTTGAACAGAAAGCCATTGTCTAATTGGCCTTAACCTGCGCAATTTAGAACTTAATTTTGCTTTCCTCCATTTCCAGTTTTTAGAGACCTTCACTTAGGTGCTACCTGGGTAGCTTCTTTCCAACTCTCTTTGGGGTAATGAGTTAATATGTACCACGCTGTCACCAGAAGAACGTTAAAGAAATTTTTCAGTGCACCAACCTTCTTAGAAAAACAATACCACACAGAAGGCAAACGTTTAAGGGTCCATGCTTTGCCGATATGTATGTGTACTGCCTGAGCCCTTAATAAGGTAGTTGCCTCTATTAAGCTGACAGATGTCCTCGAAGGATGAAAGGCTAATGTAACTGGTATTCAGGAAGTTTACTGGACAGGACAATCCGTAGTCAAAACAAATAGTTGTGACATATATTTTAACTGTATCGGCTGTGATGAACAAATGACTTCGGCATTTTGCCTCTAGGCTGACAGCAGTAGATAAACGACACATCAAGGCAAAATATTTTTTTTCAGTGTAGAAAACACAAATTAAATCCGATTTAGGTAGCAGGGTACGAAATAAGCGACCATTATTCCACACTGGTGATAAACGTCTATATAAATATTCGTTTTTTATAGCTCCCATTTAAATGTTGTTTAAGGTCCTATCTGAAGGTTGGTCTAACCATAATGCACGATATTAATGGTGAGTCACACCTTAACGTCAAGTTTTATGCCTAACTTAATTTGACATGTCTTTGTTCACTGTTTGACAAACTCAACCATGGAGAGGTACATACTTATAACTGAGCAGCACGTAAAGATTTCGAAGCCTTTTACAAAATGGGGATTCCAATCAAAATGCTTTGAGCATTTCGTAATATTTTTGGTCAGCATAATCGACCAAATGTGTCCACAGTGGATTCGTTAACTCGTTAACAAAATTGCAACATTTAGGCAAATGAGAAACCAAGAGTGATTGTTAAAAAGCAGATTTATCCATAAAGAGTGGATGTTTAGTGCGGGTTGGCGGCGTCATCGGGACGTACTTCTTCGGAAATGAGGTCGGCCAAGCAGTTATTGTTATTGGTGTTAGCTATTCCAAGCTAATAACGGACTTCTTCTGGCCAGAAATAGAGCTTATGGACCTGGACGATATGTGTTGCCAACAGGATGGTACCACTTGCTACAAAGCCAATGAAACAATGGCTCTTTTGCACGAGAAATTCACTGGCTGTGTTTTCTAACGTAGTGGCGAGCTAAATTGACCACATCGATTATGTGATTTGACACCGTTGACCTTTTTTCTCTGAAGATAATTTAAAGAAAAAGTGTACATCAATTATCCAAAAACAATTCAAGAGCTTAGGGATGTAATAAATATGACAGAGAGTTGTTAAAAATGTGGACCATCGGATAGACGTATTCCACCGAATGGCGAGCATTTGGCCGATATTTTGTTTCAGATATAATTGTCACAAACCCATCTATCGCAATAAATCATATTAAGACAATTCTTTAAAAACGTTTTGGTTTATTAACAAATAACATCGTGTGGCCTTACAGGCCACATATTACATCCGATCATCCTTAAATGTACAGTGCATTATGAGAAATCAACATCATAGCGTACTGAAATTGCACCTTATTCCGCCATGTTTCTTATAGCCGCCCATTCGAAGGTTCTTGCCCCTTTAAGGCATTAAAGTTAAAAAAGCTACAAATAAAATCGGATTGTGCTATAATTTCGCTTGGTACGTTACGAGAGGCATTAATCGACACAGGTTACATTGCAACTAATTTTCGAATGATTGGTATAACCTTCCACTTCGGATTAAAGGCCCTTCGGATTAAAGGCAATTTCGCTAAATAAGATAAATTTTATATCCGATCTTATTAAAACTTAATAAATAGCTTTATCAGAGTTCAGTTAACAACCCCCGCAAGATTGGACCATACTTGTCCTCCTTTCACTTTAGGACAAAAGGGTCGTTCCTTATATGAGACATTGCCGCTCTAGCAGCCACATATTATTTTGTATTCGCTCAATTCCAGAATCCGGCGTTGTGAGAGAATTTTAAACAAAACTCATAAGTCTCGGTCTGAACATTCCGATTTAAGAATCTACAGGTCAAAAACCATGTTTTACACCCGATTGCAACCACATTTCGCAGGGAGCGTTAGAAGCGACCAGCAACCACCTCTGGTTGCTGGTCTCTCCAGGTAGCGACGGGAATCTTTTAAACAAAAGAGAGGTGCAGGGTATGCCTTTGTCGAAATGACTTGATTTTTTAACTGGTTGCCTTATGTTTTGATAAAACCCTGATTCAGGGGACCTCTTGATTTGTGGTCCTGCTGCACTGTAAGACCTACATTAAATTAAATATATGTGACAGCGCATAGAGAAAGAGACCTTAGGGTAAAAAAAAATCAATTTTCACTTTTTTCTGATGTGGACAACATCTGAGCATCGAATGAAACCGATCCCATGCCCCAAAAGTGTTCCCTCCCAGAGATATGCGCGTTTTATGAAAGTGATGGTACACCAAAGATACACGTATTTAAATCTTTAAAATGGCTCTCCTGAACAAAACTGGTTTTTACCTTAGGTCCCTTTCTATTTTGTGCGACACATATAAAAAGGGTGAGCCATTTAATAATTTAAATTTGTACTAGCGATTACTTTGACCTTGAAAGGTAGAATAACATTCATTTTTATTTTCAGATTGATATTTGCAAAATGCGACGCTAAACGCTCTAACAAAATATTAAAAACTAACTTCCAAAGTATGCAGTGAGTCTTTAACGCAAACTGTAAGAAATTTATGTGGAAACATTTCGAGAAAACATCGACCTTCAGTTTAGTTTGTGCGTCAATTTGTTGAGCGAGCTCATGACAATAGATTGTTATTGCACAAAGCAATCCAAGTACCTTTCCGTCCAGTGTATTCAATCGCTTGCTGCTGTAGCTGAGAATGTCCAAGAGCATCCATTAACATCAACTCATCATCGTTCTCAGGAAGTGAACATTTCTCGCACTTCTTTAATAAGAATTTCCAAAAAAAAAAACTCTGTATTAAGGCTTACCAAGTTCAATTTGTTTGGAAACTGAAGCCTCATCCGATGCGTTTCCACTTCGCCCAATGAACTGGAGGTTGTTTGGCAGGATATGAAGAATTTTACCGAAAAATCGTGTTTTCAGATGAAGCTCACTTTCATCTTGGTGGATATGTCAATAAGCAAAATTGCCGCATATGGGGTTCAGGGAACCCACACGTGCCTATTGAGAAGCCAACGCATCCACAATGATTATTTATACTTAGGCTGCCGCCATAATTGGCCCATTTATATTTTAAAATCAGCAAGGAGCTACCAACGAATCAGCGAGTTTTTGTTTCCGAATATTCAGGAAAATTACATGGACGACATTTGATTTCAACAAGGCGAGGTCACATGTCACACACCCAACGAAAACATTGACATTTTGTGCGCTATTTTTGAAAATTGATTAATTAGAAAATTGATTGAGATGTCAATTGGCCGCCTCGGAGTTATGATTTGAGCCTTTTGAACCATTTTATGTGGGGAGCCATTAAGGATAAATGTTACGCAAAGCATCCAGAAACAATTGTAGCGTTGAAACATGAAATCGAAGTTGTCATTGAAGAGATTTGACCCGAAACAATCGAAAATGTACTGACTAATTTGGGTTGATCGGATGAGGTACTGCCGAGTCAGTTGTGGTTGTCTTATGAATGATACTGTGTTCCACTATTAAATGACAAAGTTTAACCTTGCCCGTAAAACCAGAAATTTGGAAAAATGGTCTGTACTTCTATCTTGCAGCCGATACAAATTTAAAATTACGAAATTCCCTCCATTTGGTCCCCACGACTGATTTTCAAGCCCATCCAGCTGAAAGTGAGAATACCGCTTGATGTGGGATCTATAAACCACCACCAGGGTTGGTAAGGACAATTTTGGTACATGTTTCCAAATAACCTTAATTAGGAATTATCCCTGCCCTGCTATTGTTTACCACACCTGTCTGTGTTTAGACTTTTGAACTTGTTTCTCGAATTCAAGATCCTTTTGTCACGAAGCCAACAAATGCAGTTTTTGCAGTATAATTTTGGTATGACTATTACTCATTCCCATTAACATATTCCTCTCCATGTTGCCGATTTCATTTTGATTCATTTTTCTTGTATAAGGGTTCATTAGAACTTTGAACACTGTAAAGTACGAAGTTAATGTCCTTGCACCTCCTGGTAATTCCGATTATTGCACCACTTTAGTATCTTTTTCTTATTCGAATCTTCGTGTCGCTTTGATACCAGCCCGAAGCAGGCCGTTTATACGAGTAACTCCGACACGTTGGGCTAAGCTCAATCACTTTTTCCGGCATTTTAATGGGAAAGATTGCTTAACGACATAAGTGCTGGGGCTGAAACATAATATTATTTGGAATGAAGGCATTTATTCCAAATAAAGTTATGTCGGATAAACCAGCCTTAAATATTTGGTTTAAGCAGACATGCAGAGATGCTATCAGATCCTGTCAAAAGAGGAGGCGTTCAGAAATAGGCTTTTGAACAAAAACGTCAATACTGAAATGCTGCGTAAACAGGCTAGAACTATGTGTGCCAAAGTTCCTAGGCATGAAAAATATCTGCAGAGCAACGTCTACGTACGAAGGTTCTTCACTTTCCCAAGAAAAGTAAGAGATATTGGTCGTTTCTATAAAGAAAAAACGATAGTTCCTTATTTACTCTAACTCTTATTAAGGACGACCAGACTAAAATGTTGACAGAGAATTATGAGAAAACATTTTGCAGACGTGGAGTTAAAACAGTTCTCGAGAATCTCGATGTTGTTAAGTCCCCGGGCCCGGCTGATATTTCGGAACTTGTCCTAAGTAAGTGCTCTTCGACGTTAGCCCGTCTATTACACAACCTTTTCAACCTAGCTTAACGTGCGGGACTCTTCCCAGCGTGTTGATAGGTTGCGAACTTCCAGCCAATCCCCAAACAGGGTAGAGCCTATAATCCTCCAAACGTAAAGCCCATAATCCTGCGAATTATTGGACAATTGCGATTTGTTCAGCGCTCTCAAAGGTAGTGGGGACCTAGTGAACTATCATTTTGTGAGGCATTGCCTATCGAGTGATTGACAGTATGGCTTCTGTTGAGACCTGATCGCGTTCTTGCGTTGAAGTCGGTATATTCATCACTTTGTTGTGAGTAACATGAAGGTTCCGCATACCTCAAAGGCCTTTGATAAAGTCTTGCACGTTGCACTCATATCAAAGCTGATAGCTTTTTGGTGTCGGTAAAACCTTTGTTCGACTTATATCGAGCTTTCTTAGATCGCACCGTGTCCTTACTCCCTCTCTTTTTCTTATCTTCATTAACGACCTTTTGGGTCAGACCATGAATCTGAACTACTCATTCGCGGATGGCAGCAACTTCTGTCAATCGAAATCATTCGACCGTAGGTTGGGTCTTAAAGAAATTTAACACAAAAGGCGAATTATGGATGTGACACTTGGCCGGGATTTATTAGCAATTTTCAAATGGGGTCGAGTAAATACTTAGAGGCGACTTTGATGGCGTTAAGCCTCAGAACTGTTTGTTGTCTCACAACCGATTCACTAACCCATCATAGAGGGTTGATGAAAAATTTCATATGTGACTCGCAAAATAGAAAGGGGCCTAAGGTTAAAAACCAGTTTTGTTACGAGAGCCATTTTAAAGATTAGGTCCCTTTCTATTTGCGCTTAGAATCGCTGACTTCACTTTCATAAAACGCACATATCTCTGGGAGGGATCACTTTTGGGGCCTGGGATCGGTCGCATTCGATGCTCAGATGTTGTACACATCAAAAAAAGAAAAAAATTAAAATTGATTTTTTTTTATCCTTAGGTCCCTTTCTTTATGCGCTGTCACATATGCTCTAAGTGTTCTGGGCATAAATCTACAATGGGACGCTCGTTGGGCGAGACATTCATTCGAAGTGTCGAAAAACGCACTCCAGTGCATAGGCTTTCTAACGCGGTACAAGAATTATTTCACTACCTCAGATCTCTATACAACTTATATCAGGCCCAAGATGGAATTCAACTCCCAAATTTTGGTCGGTGCTGCCACAACATCCTTGGAGCTACTTGACTGTGTTTAAAGGAGAGCAATAGTGCTCAAAAGGTGACAGTAGGATCTCAAATTCTATTGTCTCTTGTTGTTTTTGTTGTAGCTGCAACTATGTGCCGGGTTGACTGCCCTTGGCCGAAGAGTTGCTCGTTGAGTCAATCCAGTCCATAGAACTGGCTGTCTCTCTCGAGCATCGTCGGAATGTGGGTTGCGGGTAGCTGTTCTATCGTTACTTTCATGGTGTGTGTTCTTCAGATATTCGTCATCTTATTCCCGGCGTAAGGATGTTCGGCAGGAATACACGACTTACCAGGAATTTACACCAGTTTGTTATCGAGTGGCCGTTCGATCGCTGTACACAACACATCGAATTCGTTTTTCGTGTGTACAGTCCGTATGTGAAGTTGACTTCCGATAAATGTATTTCCTACTAATTGTCATATGCAGAAGTTCAAGGCAAGCGTCAACAAACAATACTCCCTTTTTCCCTCCCCCCTTCAGATCACCAAGTTTTCACTCACCAACACAATACATGTATAGGGAACATCCCCATGACAAATAAATGGTCAAAAAAAATAAAAATACTGTCAGCGATTTTACTGGAAAATTATTTTATACTTTAATCGAAATCAACTTCATAAAAAAATTACTTAAATAAAACACAGAGGAAACAAAAAATGCCCGGGCACACTGAAGTTTCCTTAACTTCTAGTTGCTTAAAACCTCTGAAATAAATGTTGAAAATTTAGAAAATCTCAATGACATTGTATTGTCGGTATAGAAAAGCCCATCCAAAATTATCCGTAGAGTTTGGACGTTTATTTCAATAGTTTCTAGACCGACGGAAGTTGAAAAATACGCTGCGTACGAAAAAAATGGCTTCAGTGTAGTGTGTCTGATCTTTAAACATTGTTACTGGCAAATTATTTGATTCTCGAATCGAAATCAAGATCATAAAAAATGACTTAAACTGATCACAGAGTACCGGTTGCCACATGAGCACAAATTTTACTAATTTTTTTCAACTAGTTTTATTTGCAATCTTTTTAATACTCAATTTAAGTATACTTTTTACCTGAATCTTTAGTTTGAAGTATTTTTGTCCCTTTCCAATGTTTCTCATCATCGTTCAATCTGTTGCAATTAGTCTACGTGCAACTGAAAAAGAGTCTTCAAAAGCCTTCTATCTTTTTGTTTGAAGCTGTATTTTCCCATTTGAACAGTGGATCTACCCCATTTATTTAAACCAAGTGACATATCAAATTTCCATTTGCAAAATAAAAGAAAACTTTGTAAAAGCAAAAAAAAAATTCCCCGCCAACAAAACTAATTGCGCTTGGCCAAATCCTTTTTAAATCTGTCGACATCATTTGCAATAAACGTGAATTCCACGTTACGTTCAAGGGGGACCTCAAAGCAAAAGCCCATTGGAAAGAAGCAATCAGCGACAAAAGGTAAACAAAAAATAAAAACAAAAATTCTCCTCACAAAAAAGGGAAGCTAAAATGAAAAGTTACAGCCACAGAGTGTTTGCGCCAAATAAACGATTCCGGTTGCCATGATATATGACCAACTTCATACCTACCTGAGTCTTTGGGTAAATTTGTTTATAGCGCTTTAAAATCTACAGATAAACAATGATTTGGTTTTATTTTCAACAATCGCGGTATACTCTATAAAAAAAAACTAGCAGAAAAACAGCAACAAGAACGACGACGGGTTTCGTTATCCTTGTTGCCGTTCTTTGGTCTAGCGTATACAGGGTACACCTCGTATGTACTCTCCACGGTAGTTAGGATGTGGTACGAAGAACAAAAAAAAAGTAAACGCAAGCTGACTGGCTGGCATGGTAATGAAAACCACGCTAGCAAACGACAAAAGCCAAGCGTTAAATGAGCGACAGATACCACGTTGTCCTTGTTGTGGTCTGGATGTTGTCTTTACGAGGTGTTTGGTCGTTAATACGTGCATACGTCCGTACGTAGACCATGTTCCGTGTTCGGTCTCTGTTACGTACGACGTAAAAGATGCGGAAAGCTTTTAGCACAGAAAACGTTTGTTCTATTGACGCTTTTGCCTGTTTTTCTTTTAACCGGTAACAAACGAGAACAGAGTTACGTAAATAAATATTTATGCATCCACAGTAATTGTTGAAAATATTAGAACGGTATATTATGTACAGGGTGGAGCGAGAAAATTGGCTTTTTCCACTGCAGGCTGTGGCGGCACTGTTGGTCGAAGAGATTGGAGAGTGTGCGTGGCTAATAGTGGCTGACGGGAGATTTGTATTCGCCTATTTTTCAGTTGCCATCATGCATTGGACATAGGAGGAGGTGCGATCATACCCAGAGAAAACCACGGTTTGGTGCCGTTTATAAGCTGGTGGAATCATCGGTGCATATTTTTTCAAAACTGATGATGGTCGGAACGTAACCATGAATGGTGCTTGCTATCGCGCCATGATATCGATCTTAATCCTACCTGAAAATGAAGACCGTAATCTTGACGACACTTGGTTTCAACAGGACGGTACCACTTGCCATACAGCTGCTAAAACAATGGATCTTTTGAGAGGCCATTTTTAAGACTTCTATAGAAGTTACACTTCAAAGGCTTCTTCTATGATTCCCTCAACATTCTATTAAGAAACAAAAACCCGAACTTCTCTTGATATGCACATTAAAATTCTTACACTCATTGACCGGTACCTACTGCTTAACACCGACTCCAAACGGCTAATGATTTTTATTGGAAAATCTTACATGGCTAAGAGATAAATCTCCCAGTCGTAAAACCTCGGGCACAACGAGTTGGAATACCCGCTGCAAACTCGTCTTTGAACCTGGGTTACTTGGGCGATAGTCGTGGATCTTTAATATTTATACAATTCTATAATAGAAGAACAACTGAAGTTGACATGTTAAGGAAAATACTTTTAAGCTCAATAAGCCTTATCTCAAGAAAACGGCTCTGGAGGAAAATGTTTGGCATAGATGCGATTAAAATCCTCCCAATCAGCTGAGTGACTTCCTTTGAAACACTATGTAATTTTTAACGGAAATAGTCTTTAACAAATTAGTAAACAGGTTACAAAGTCCATAACCGGACATACTGCTTAAATGACAAAGCCTACTTATTTGAGGTATGCCGCCCAGTAAACCACACACAGAGAAAAAAATAGTTGAAAATAGTTTGAAACTGCAATGATTCGGTTGCAAGAGAGGAGTTTCGGTTGAAATCACCAGTGTTTAAAATCGTTATTTATATTCGGTTTAAACACCACAAGATAATACATATGAACATCGCACTGTACTCACATCTTATTATTTGGTTATAAAAATTAAACGCGATTATAGTACGAAAGCTGCCATATATAAGGTCTAATAATGAAAATGCGAGTTTTATCGTCAAAAATGGTTTTGTTTTTCAACGTACCTTCCATCATAATTTATAGACTTTTGCATGCGCTCAAACCAATTGTCGAAGCACTTTTCCACTCCGATTGAGACACCTCCAAAACATGGTTTCTGAACGCTTCAACAGCATCTTCTGGCGACGATAATCGTTGACCACGCATTTTTTTCTTGATGTGCGGAAATAAACAGAAGTCATTGGGTGTCAAGTCAAGGCTGTACGGCGGATGACCCATCAATTCGACGTTTTGGCTGGTTAAAAAGGCGCTGCTTTTAGCCAATGTGTGAGACCTCGCATTGTCATGGTGCACAATGATTCGTCTTCTCTTGTTCGTTTATCGAATTTCTCCGAAGACTTCAGCAAACAAATTGTGGTCTACCACTAAGAATTGACTGTTCTACGTTGCTCTAGCGGAACAGTCGCCAAATGACCGGATTTGCCGAAGAAACAGTTGACCAGTTGCTTCGAAGTGCTTTTTCAGCGAACAACTTTCGTTAGATTTGGCTCGTCTTCGAAGACCAAAACGGTCGATTGCTGTTTTGTTTCGGGTCATACGCATAGCTCTATGATTCGTCACCTGTGACGATCCTATAAACGACTTTTGAAGCACAGCGATCGTATTTTTTCAAATTTTCTTTGCACCAATCGACAAGAGCCTTTTTTTGAGCGATTGATAAATTGTGCGGGATCCAGCGAGAACAAACTTTTTTAAGGCCAGGTGTTCATGCATTATCAAATGTATGCTGGAGGAAGAAATGCCCAAGGATGCCTCTATCTTACGGTATATCACATGACGATCTTGCATTATCAGTTCACGCACGGCATCAATGTTCTCTAGCACAACGGCCGTTTTTTGACGACCTTCAAGAACAACTTTCGTTGGATTTGGCTCGTCTTCGTAGACCCACACGGTCGATTGCTGTTTTGTTTCGGGCTCATACGCATAGATCTATAATTCGTCACCTGTGACGATCTTATCAACTTCGTTTGAAGCACCGCGATCGTATTTTTTTTTCAAATTTTCTTTGCACCAATCGACACGAGCCTTTTTGAGCGATTGTCAAATTGTGCGGGATACAACGAGAACAAACCTTTTTTACAGCCAGGTGTTCATGCATTATCGAATGTATGCTGGAGGAAGAAATGCCCAAGGATGCCTCTATCTTACGGTATGTCACATGACGATCTTGCATTATCAGTTCATGCACGGCATCAATGTTCTCTGGCACAACGGTCGTTTTTGGACGACCTTCGTCTTTGCGCGAGCTTCAGCTACAATTGAATTCATTAAACCAGTTTTTCACCGTGCTATAGGATGGTGCTTCATCGCCATATAAAGATTTAAGTTCATCGATGCACTCTTGTCGTGATAAACCACGTCGGAAGTTGTGACAAATGATCGCATGAAAATGTTCACGAGTTAATTCGATTTTTTTGTCAAATTGTTCTTTTCAAGTCACTGTAAACAACACAAATGATGGTGGTACGTCAAAACGTTCTGAGTACGTTTATGATAAAAAAATGTCAAACTTTCCAATGGATATGTCTGATGGCGCAAGGCAACACTTAGTGTTGCAACCCTCGTATGTAGCGTCTTGAACGTTATCCTCGAGCTCGTCCTATGCGATGAGTTTCTTAGCGTGGACAGATTTTACGTAGCCTTAATGAAAATAATCGAGGGTGTCAAATCGCGCGATCACGACTTCCACGACAGTTATGACCTACTAGTTATGACCACTGGCAAACTAACATCAAATTATTGCTTCGGAAATTTGAGTGTTGTGTCGCATGCAGCGCGGATACTGTTTATTACTGGAAGATTATTAACGATAACTGAATCGATAGGGCATGCCTTCACTCCAGTAACTCTACCATAGAGGCAATATTTTTAGATGAAGTGATGCTTGGCCAAATACTAGTAGAATATCTGAGCCAATGAATGTGATTCGTCTGAGAGATATATTAGTATTATTGAACAAAATTCTGATCTATGTCGTCGTCCGGTTTTCTATACTTGCATCGGAACATTCATATACAGATACAGGCCCAATTTTAGCTAAGAAATAAGACTGATTGATTTTCCGGTGTGCCCAATTCAACCATGCCATTTTCTGGAACTACCTAGATATTTACCGATCCTAAGGCTACGTTTACTCTACTTCTCACTAATCTCTGCCTGGTTGATGGCTTAAGGTCAAAAAGAGTGTTAACTTTTTAACGGTGCGACAAATAAGATTTGCTTCATCCACGATGGTGATGGTGACCTCATGACAAAATCTACGTTACGTCTTTACAAGTAGAAACTGGAATTTCAATAGAGTTTTTTAAATAGCTTTCACACGTTTGGCGGGAACTTGAAACGACTTGAAAGTCATTCTGAATATTTGGTAGCTGGATTTCATAAATAACATTGCCAGCTTTTGAAATATAACATATTGAAAAACTTTTCTTAATTTATTTTTTTTCTGAAGACTCTTATGCTGCTTTATTGTTGGTCAATTTATCATTGTTCACCTTAAAGTACTTATATAATACTGCCCATAAATCATTGGTTTACTATCCTAATTATTGTTGACTTTACTGTATTTCGTGTACTAGTCCATTTCACATATGTGTACATACAAAACTAAATAAATTTCTTTTTTTGTCAGCATTTATTTCCTGGAGATTAAACTCGCTGTCCGTTTGTACATTTGACCTTAGCTAAGTTGAACCATTTGGTCTAACAAATAAAGGAACAAAAAACGAAATTAGTTAAATCGTCAGATACAGCGGCTTCGTGAAATTGCCCGTAGCTATACTTTGACTGCACCCCACATTTTAGGCACGGAACCTAATTAAAGCAGTGGTCGTTGTCACCCTGATTCGCGTGGTTTCAAGGGACACATTTACTACGATATTTCTCAATGAAACTTAACTTTGATAAAGAGAGATACTCGTAAACAAGTTAAAATCGGACGGGATCGACTATGAAATACAGCACACCAATCTGTTTTTCAGAGGATGCAAAGTATCTGTCTGTATTTTAAGCGTGGTTGGCCTTAACTACTTACTTACTTCAGTCCCACAACATTCCCTTAAGGAAAACAATTCCAAAGCAAAACGGCTTAAGCATAATATTGAGAAGCTGTTAAGTGGCTTAATATAAATCTCTTAGTAGTAGAGTCGCCGTCTTTTACGAGATGGAAACCCGCCGCTGAAAATTGTATGGTGTTCGTCGCTGGAATTGAGCCAGGGTTAACTGGCTATTGAGCCAGGGTTAACTGGCATGACACTTTCATTACACTACGGCGGTCCTCGCTCGGACTTAATTTTCAACTACTAAAGTGGTGGATATATATCTTGTTGGGGCTTAGGGTGTTCACTAAACCGAGGTTTTCAGAAAACCGGCATTTCTTGTATTTTAGTATATCAAGTTTTAAATAAATTTTGTATATCAAGTTTTATAATACCTTTCACTTCTTGAAGTACAGAAAACCCAATTGAAAACAGGGTTTTAAACTTCTTGAACGAATTCCAAATACTCACAGATATTCATATTTGAATTTGTAAGAGAATTTAATTGTATTTGGTTCCCATATGTTCATGTTTAAATGGGTTAGATTTCGTAAAGTTATAGAGTTTTCAATTATATCCCGATATCGCTCCGCATTGATGGAAGTAAGAACCAAGTTGCACACTTGACTGTTACTTTTAATGGATGCAAAGGTTACTGGTGAATAATTTGAGGGGTTTTCCATTGCCCAGAACCGACTATTCTGTTAATTCACTTTTCCATTCAAATGAAAATGTGCCTCGTCACTTATTATGATTTTTCATAAAAAAAAAGCGGGGTTGTCATGGGCGAGCTGCAACATTCTATTGGCATATGTACGGCGGCCCACAAGACCATGGAAAAAGCTCTTGTGTCATCTGAATCTTAAATGGAAACAAATGCAAATCCTTGTGCAAAATTGTGCCAAAGTTTTGCTTTGAAGACCAAGCTTCTGAGCATGGCGTTTTGAACACTTTCTTGAGCTGCAGTAATGTTTTCAGCCGATCTTGCAGTACGTTGTTGTCCATGCTTGGGCCTATCAGCTACAGACCCTCTATCTTCGAAATCATTCACTACACGATAAATAGTGCGTTTTGTTGGCACATTGTTTCTACCAAAAATTTCACGTAACTTTTTCATCGTCACAGTAATCGTTGATTGATTTTGATAAAATGTTTTAGCGATTTCCCCGTCTCTACTTCACGACCGCCAAATGTAAACTTTCAAGGCGTATGTTTACCAAAATGGCGGTAAAAAAAAAGTAGTATAGTACTTGTATACTACCAAAGTTGACCAAAATTGGAGTTAATATAGTTAGTTTAGAGCGGTATGTATCTTTGACATCTTTGTACAGCGGCTATATTTTAAAGCGTAAATCTGATCGATCGTAAAGAACTGTGCAAATTCCATCAAGATGGTTATAGTATGTGGCTTCAAGAGTCAAAAACATAAAATCGGTGGAATATGTGTATGTGTCGGAGCCATATCTAAAGTATACCCGATTTTCTCCAATTATAATGGCGTCCATCCATGGCCCAAAGGAACTATTAATCTAAATTTCATTAAGATCGGCCGACAACTGCGATTTTTAGTTTAATAACAAGGTTTAGATTGACAGTGGACGGACGGAGGAAATATATCGGCAGAAAGCGTTAAGTTACATCTACGGGTAATTCCAAATCTATTAGTGCACTTAAAGATTGGTCTAATTCAAAAACTAGGTACGTAGACGGTCAATATTTGAAATTGTAAATTGTCTTTGATTTTACATTCAAGAGCAAAATAACTTGTCGGGATTCGGCTTTTTTTGAGAAGTCACCTGTCGGGTTTGGTCATACAACTCTAAGTTTTTCTGGCATAGGCAACAGCCTGTAATCTTGACGACATTTGGTTCCCACAAGACGGTGCTACATGCCATACAGCCAACAAATTAATCAATTTATTGAAAGAAACTTTTGGTAAGTGAATTATCTCGTGTCGTGGCCTCCAAGATCGTGCGATGGGCCCAAATGCTGCAAAAAGTGGTCGGAAATTGGTTCTCTAGGCTGGAAAAATTTCCTTTGCATTCAGGTTAAAGCATACTGTTTACATGAACAATTTGCAAAGTAGTTTTACAAACTTTGGTAAATAATGGAGAGGAACCTTAGCACTGGGGCTATATCAAAATCTGGACCGAGATGACTCATTATCTGTGCCGGATCTTCCCGTTTCTTACCGGTCAAATTATCTGTGCCAAATTTCATAAAAATTGGATATAATATGTGATTTATAGATTTAAAGAAGATCGGTTAAACATATTTGTGACAGCTTTAACTAAATCTGAACTGATTTTTCAATATTATCCTTAGTTTAAAAAAACTTACTTGTGGCAAATTTCATTAAGATCGGACCACAATTGCGACGTGTAGTTAATGCTAAATCGAATCAGATCGTGAATGGTTTACATAAGGATTGGTCTATCTCATATATAAGTATTTTGGTACTTAATATTTATGATGATAAAGGCTATGTACTCACTTCTGCTTTTATTTAGAGACAAATGCAAGGCAAATGAAAACGCACCAAGCAAGAGTTAAGTAAGCCTGACTAACTTAAATTTACCACATTAAATGTGATGATTACTCGATTAGTAATCAAAATATAATTTAAACGCAGTTTGCATATTCCTCACAAATTCGCCTCCATCTTGGAGTGCGGTTCGGGTTATGATTAAGACCGCCTTTGCATGCAAGTCCCATCTCTATTGGTTTAATTATGAGCTCATTTATCAATATAAATCATTGAAAAATGGCACGGTTCAGTTAGTTTTACTCAATCAAGAAGTAGGTTAGCGTAGATGCACTTGGCAACATTGAACTCAGCTCTCATATTCATGTGCGCCACTCAGATGAAGCGAAAAGCATGAGACTTTAATTAAAAGTTTTCCGGCATTATGCTAATGTCAATGAATATATTCACACCTGGGAACATCCAACTGCTGTACCACCCACCCACAACACCTGACATTGCATGCAACGCCAGATCTCAGTGCCAGGCACGTCACGAGGATAGTGTTATAAATGTCGGATAACATCATTTTTAATGGCACCTCTTGCAGCAATAACAGTAATTTATAACCCACCGGAGTTCATCCTCATAATTGGGTCAAATTAATGAGGCTAATTGACAGCAGGCAGCCACAACGAAAATATAAAATATGTAAGTTAGTGAGTATGACTGTATGTGTATGCAAATTACATATATACAATTAAAAGTACGAGTAGAGATGAATATGATTTCCGGTTGAATAGGTGCGAAAAAAAATCACTTACTAAGAGTGAGAGGATTCGATATGTTTTTTGGGAAAATAAATCAGATTTTTCCAACTGAGTGGTTAAATTTTAATGATATCTTATCAAGGTCTAGCTGAATTGTATTGCAGTATTTCTTTTTTTCTACCTCAGATTGCTTTACGTTAACGATGGTATAAAGGCCAATTGGGTACAGAACGTAGTAAGCTATGTTGTATTTGGTAAAACGAAACCAACAGTTTTTTTAACGCTCCTAAGTGCGTTCTTTAAATTTCTAAAAATAGTTGAAGTAAAATTTAATAAAAAACATAAGTAATTCCAGAACGATGCATATTGTGAATATTGGATATAGGCTTAGTACAAAAGTAAAAGACTGACATATTACAGACTGCCAATATAAAATTTTAAATTTTAGTCGGCTGTAAAAAAGGATACTAATAATCTTTTCAAATTTCTGGCTTCATTGGAAATTAAAAATGGAACATAAAATCATTCATAAGCCTACCACAACTATCTCGGCAGTAGCTCATCCGATCAACTAAATTTTTCAGTACATTATCGAATGAGTCGGGTCGAATCTCTTTACTAGCAACTTCGATTTCATGTTCCAACGCTTTAATTGACTTTGGATGTTTTGCGTAACATTTATCCCTAATAGCTCCCCACAGAAAATGAACCAATGGGCTCAAATCACAGCTCCGAGGCAGCCAATAAACATCACAATTTCGGCTGATTTTTGGCTTTTAAAAAACAGTGCGTAAAATGTCGATGGTTGCATTGGCTGTGTGACATGTGGCCCTGTCTTATTGAAACCAAATGTCGTCCATGCCATTCTCTTAAAGTTTTGGAAACAAAAATTCGTTGAGAATGGCTTGGTAATCCTCACCGTTGACTGTAAAGGCAGCTCTATGCTCATTTTCGAAGAAATATGACCAAATGATGCCGCCAGCGCAAAATCCACACCAAATACGAGGCGTCTTATATTGGCACTCGCTTATTAACCGAGTTAATAGATGAGTTAAAGATGATAACTTCATAACTCTACAAGACATTATTAAATTTTTTTTATACAAGAACTGATTGGCTTTCATAAACCGTTTGCTTAAATAAATTTTAATTTGTAGTAAAAAACGTCATTTAAAAAAATGCCATAAGCGAGTAATAACACTAGCCAACAGTCGTTTTGTTATTTGGTTCTAGCATAATTTTTCTCATTGATTTTGACCTACTAAACACGAAAATGAGTTTTAAAAATTTTTCTGTCGATTGGTTTTCGAGATACAAATTTTTGAACTTTTTTTTTTAAATTTTTGGAGGTACACTTACAATTTTGAGCATATCTTTCGTCTTCTTTGACCTATTTGATCCTACTACTACTCAAATTAAAGAAAATTGAGCCGTCTACAACTCATTCTTAAAAAATTTTCAAATCGGGTAAGTAGTTTTGATGTTGGCGGCTTAAAAAGGTTAAAAAACGGCGTTTTTTTAGTAAAAATGTAGCAGAAAAAACCATATAAAAATTCATATAAAATATAAAACACGATGCTAACAGCAATTTTGGTTTTATTACGTATAGCTGGCATTTTTACAAAGAAAATAAGCCCTTACTTAACAAAATCGGACAACAAATGGCGGACTTATAATTTTTTTGGTAAAAGACCGACGATATATATGCCACATTTTTACTAAAAAAACGCCGTTGTAGACGGCTCAATTTTCTTTAATTTGAGTAGTAGTAGGATCAAATAGGTCAAAGAAGACGAAAGATATGCTCAAAATTGTAAGTGTACCTCCAAAAATTTAAAAAAAAGTTCAAAAATTTGTATCTCGAAAACCAATTGACAGAAAAATTTTTAAAACTCATTTTCTTGTTTAGTAGGTCAAAATCAATGGGAAAAAGTATGCTAGAAACAAATCGCAGAGAAAATTTTGTTATTTGTGACCTAGTGTAACCAAGCTCTCTTAACGTTTTTTTGAATAACTTTCTTCCCAAATATTATAAACATTTAAAAAAAACAGTTCTAACGCAAATTGTCTGTTGTTTTTTGTTAACAAAATCATTGTTGATATAATATTTGATTTTATCGGGCTATCATTTTTATATTTTTGTACTTTACAATGGTGTAAAGTTATCGCATTAGTGACCTCTTAAGCAAGTTAGAACACGGCCAGTGACTCGTTGTGGATGCAATGGCTTCTCAATAGTCACGTGTAGGTTGTCTGAACCTTATATGCTTATTGACACAACCATAGAGAAATTCAGCTTCATCTGAAAACACGATTTTTCGGCACGATTCTTCATCTCCTGCTAAACAATCGTCAGCCCATTGGGTGAAGCGAAAACGCATCAGATGGTGTTTCTTTATTAAATTCCAACAAGAACCGAATTTTAAAAAAATTATCAGTACTTTTTTTAACAACCGATTCAAATTTAAAATTGTCAATAGCCCAACCTGTACATACCATAAAAAGCTGAAGTGGCAGTGGACCAATCGCTGCACTGGTCCACAATAATGAGTTTGGTCAATTGGTACAAAAAAAGTTTTAAAAGGTATGTTTTAGGTACCAATTTTGTGCACTATAGACCACTACCTGTGCTACAGTGAAATGTAGAGCTGTTGTTTGTTATACCAGAAATTTTAGATACAGAATCACTTTCTGATTGCATTGAGGTATGTCCGTCTCACCGTTTTGCCAAAAGTTTATCCTATTAAAAATGCTCGATATCCGGCCACGTATTAATATCATACTAAGATCTATTCCGGTTTTAGAATACGCAGCCCTACAAACCACATTTTACATCCAGTTGTGGCAAAGTTTTGTAGAGGGTGTTTGAATTCTGTAATAACTAATTCTAATGAAGTTGTCAGTCCATTTTTTTGCTTCAATGTCCTGTTGGATATGAGGTTTTGCCGCTAGAAGACACAAACTAAATTCGATGGTACTTAAATGGTACGTTGAACCATAATGGTCCATGTTGGCCTTAAGGCCCTCTCTTCCAATTGTAGGCCTCGTTTGCTTAGTAACTTTTTACTACCGAACTTGCTTAAATTCCGGACACATGTAAGAAGTCTTATGAGTAGCAGACTTTAGCTTTGCATTTCCGTGTTGCGTTATCTCCCATTTTTTGCAATTTAGCATATTCACCAAGACAGACCTATTTAACCATCACTGACTTTTTCGCAAGTTTTTGCCAAAAACTCAAGAAAATCTGAAACCTTTAGGAAAATATTCTACAGTAATGTGAACAGTTCTTCCCTTAATTATTAAAGAAAGTCATGGAAAACGCAATGAAACGGCCACAAATATGTATCAAAACTGGTGACAGCCACTTTTAGATTGTCATCACTAAACAGAAAAAATGTCAAGGTCCCAATAATAATTTTCATCATTAAAAAATCATGTTTTTTGTTATTTGGTAAAAATGTTATTTATAAAATAAATACATGATAAATATTGCGTCATCTTGTACATGACAGAGTAGCATGGCTTTATGTAGTCACCGAATTCCAATTTAAGTGGTGGTCGTTGAGAAGGTTTGGTTGTAGTTTATTTGACCACAGATGTATGAACCTCGTCAGCATAAGACTGTGCCAATGAATAGCGTAAGCTGTAGGCACATAAGTGAAAATACCTCGTTTTTTTATTCAGTACTGAAAAGTATGCATCCAAAAGAACTGGGGGATGAATGCGAGTAGTTCTTCTTAATTGCGATGTGTAGATAGCGGATTAGTTGCCGTTTTCATATCTTTCATTAACATCTACAAAACTCGATTTAATACGGAGATCCTTTCCCAAGGTTTTTTAAAGAATATACTCGTATTTAGTATTCAGCAAATAGTCGTATACTGTGAATGAGAATTGCTGCTAACAGTAAGTTCTACATCAAGCATGGTAACATTTAGAAGTGAAATTAGCAAAGGCGCTTGCTAGTGTATACTAAGTAGGGACATAAATACTGTTACAACATTGAACACACCCATTTCAATAGTAAAACTGAACATACCCCGTTAATGTCATATGGGTTTTGAAAGCTTACTTCAATAGTTTGTATCGGGATTTTAAAATTGTTTCAACTTTCATCATGAAGTGGTGAGATAATGAGAACCGTATCATCGTAATAGCGATTTTCAAGTGCGAAATGAAAAAAAGCGATATTTTCAAAAGGCTCCGGCCACTAGGGATTAGCCGCATGTTCGTCTTCCGATGCATAAAACTGTTTGAGAAGACTGGAGATGTAAAAGACCACCACCGGTCGGGCCGCCCACGCTCTGTTCAAACACCGCATGTCATCAAAGCAGTTAAATCAAGAATTCACAGAAATCCGTTCTGAAAACAGTAAATCATGGACCGTGAGATGAATATCACGCAAAAGTCCATGAGTCGAATCATTAAAAAAGACTTGGGACTTGGGGCTTTCAAACGACGTACCGGACATTTTTTGACTGCAGCTTTAAAAAAATAGGATCAAAAAATGCAAACGTCTTTTGGTGAAGCACGCTGATAACTTGCACAGAAAAATTTTGTTCACCGATGAAAAAATTTTTACCGTTCAGGAAAAAGTTAACAAGCAAAATGATAGAGTGTATGCGCGATCATCTAAGGAAGCATCTGAACTGATCCCAAGGGTGGAAAAGGTCCATCACCCAGCTTCAGTCACGGTTTGCTGGGGTGTCTCTTCCGATGGGGTCACTGGCCTGCGAACAAGGAGTCAAAACATCGGCCAAAGTTTACCAAGAAACCGTTTTGGAAGCTGTTGTGAAGCCTCTTAACTATTTCCTGTTCCAAAACCAGCCATGGACTTGCCAGCACGATTCTGCGCCGGCCCATAAGGCTAAAACGTCCCAGGCCTGGCTTTGAAACAATTTGCCAGCATTCATTTCCTCTGAAGACTGGCCCTCAGGCAGTCCAGATTTGAACCCATTGGATTACAAATTGTGGACGGTTTTAGAGGACAAGGTTTGTTACAAAAGATACCCCAACATTGGATCTCTGAAGACTGCTTTGGTTCGAGCTATGGCCAATTTTCCAATGGACGAGGTTCGTTCAGCTAGTGGCGATTGGCCAGTGCGACTTAAAGCGTGTGGAAAGGCAAAAAGGCAAAAAAAGGCATAAAACGTGTGTAACAGTATTTATGTCCCTGCTAAGTTTATGGGTCTGTAACGTGTGTTTATAGCTATACGAGGGCTGCTAAATATATTTCTAACCTAATAATGAAAATGCGATTATTTATCATCAAAAATGGTTTTATTGTTTTCCAAAGTATTCTCCAGCGTGATTTATACAATCTTGCATGCGCTCAAACCAATTGTCGAAGCACTCCGATTAAGACACATCCAAAACATGGCTTTTGACCGCTTCAACAGCATCTTATGGCGAAGAAAATCGTTGACCACGCATTTTTTTCTTGATGCGCGGGAATAAAAAGAAATCATTAGGTGTCAAGTCAGGGCTGTACGGCGGATGACCCATCAATTCGACGTTTTGCTCAAATGCTTCAAATTTCTCCGAAGACTTCAAGCAAAATTTTTGTGGTGTACCACTGAGAACGGATCGTCCTCCGTTGCTCAAGCGGGACAGTCGCCACATGACCAGTTTTGCCGAAGAAACAGGCGACCATATGCTTCGAAGTGCTTCTTCCACGAACAACTTTCGTTGGATTTGGCTCGTCTTCGAAGACCCATATGGTCGATTGCTGTTTTGCTCGGGCTCATACGCGTAGATCCATGATTCGTCACCTGTGACGATCTCATAAACGTCTTTTGAAGCACCGCGATTGTATTTTTTCAAAATTTCTTTGCACCAATTGACACGAGCCTTTCTTGAGCTATTGTCAAATTGTGCGGGATATAACGAGAAGAAACCTTTTTTATGGCGAGTTGTTCATGCATTATCGAATGTATGCTGGTGGAAGAAATGCCGAAGAATGCCTCTATCTCACG
Organism: Hydrotaea diabolus; assembly: GCA_963513945.1. NCBI lineage: Eukaryota > Metazoa > Arthropoda > Insecta > Diptera > Muscidae > Hydrotaea > Hydrotaea diabolus. Next base: position 57,247,079 of record OY740718.1, on the reverse strand, counting down.
GTATGTCACATGACGATCTTGCATTATCAGTTCACGCACGGCTTCAATGTTCTCTAGCACACGGGCCGTTTTAGGACGACCTTCGTCTTTAAGTGAGCGTCGGCCACGATTGATTTCATTAAACCATTTTTTCGAAGTACTATAGGATGGTGTTTCATCGCCATACAAATATTAAAGTTCATCAGTTGTGTGAAAATGAAAGCACGAAAATATTCACGAGTTATTTCCTTTTTTTAGCCAAATTAATTTTTTCAACTCACTGTAAACAACACAAGAAATATATATGTGACGCGCACAATAGAAAGGGACCTAAGGGTAAAAACTAGTTTTGTTCAGGAGAGCCATTTTAAAGATTTAAATGCGTGTATCTTTGGTGTACCATCACTTTCATAAAACGCGCATATCTCTGGGAGGGAACACTTTTGGGGCATAGGATCGGACTCATTCGATGCTCAGATGTTGTCCACATCAAAAAAAAAAGTGAAAATTGATTTTGTACCCTTAGGTCCCTTTCTCTATGCGCTGTCACATATAGCAACCCGTACAATATACGTTCAATCGTTTATCCGAGGAATGCGATCTCGATTCTTCCTGACTAAAACTTGCCGTTACATCACATGATCATTGCTCTTGTGACGATTTCGCCACTATTCCCTGTGTTCTGGAATTTTGGCGGCAAACCCGCTATCTAAGAGAAGCTCTTGTGATCACTTGACGTTGTACATACGATGCATATTCGGTAGAGGTAGACAAAGAAGAACCAACAAAAAATTGTCAAAAAATGTCAATTTTAATATAAACTAAACTAGCCGACCTGATCCAGAAGTATCAGTTTGGCTTACTTACGTGTATAACACTTCGGTTATAAATAAATAAAATATTAATTATTAAATACCAATGATTTATAAACACTTCGGTCTAAAGCGTAAATCCCGAAGCAAAAAGCAATATGTGACAATCAATTTTCACTTTTTTTTGATGTGGACAACAGAGATATGCGCGTTTTATGAAAGTGAAGTCGACGATTCTATGCGCAAATAGAAAGGGACATAATCTTTAAAATGGCTCTCCTGAACAAAACTGGTTTTTAACCTTAGGTCCCTTTCTATTTTGCGCGTCACATATATGTGTGGACACACCTTGGGATTTTTAAAAGCATCAAGGCGAATGAGGAATGCATGAACAAAAATGTTACTCATACGCTCCATTGCACAATCCGTTTAATGTACTCATTTATAGCTGTATTTTTGGTATTGGTAAGTAACACTTGCTAACAAAATCGTTATAATTAAGTCATTCGTTACAAAAAATTTAAAATTATGATTACGTCTAAAGAAAAAGTCCTGCTGTACTCGATTCTTAAAAAGTTTCTTATAAAAATAATTTGTTGTAGCCGTTTTTGTACTTAGCCTGGTTAGAGGCATAAACTTGGTTGGCCGATAGCATTCGATACTAGTGCCTTTCAACTAAATTTATTATAATTTCAATTGTTAGAAATATGTAATATGAAATATAGGAGTTAAAACGTAGAAGTTATCCAAGCTGAGCATTAAAACGGATACAACAAAGTAGCTTATTTAAACAAAAAAATTATAATCGACTTTAAACAAAATAAAGGATCGCAAGGGCTCCAATGCTTCTACACCATAAGAATGCGAAAAAGGAGCAAAATAGTGGCCAGCTGCTCAAAAGACATCCAAACGTAAACTTCAAAATCATCGGTACATCGAAAGCCCTTCTGAGAAGATTTTTTTTGTGTTCCACCGAGTAATAGAATATATATATATATCTCCGAAATTGACTTAGGTACGAGACCAAATCCAAGATTTCCCCTACCTGATGATAAACATTATAAACTCCGGCACTTTTTTACCAACACAGTCATAATCACTTAATATGTATGAAAATTTATTCATACTATCGCATATATTTCTGCATATTTACATTTGATTGAATATGTATTCAAATTAAATATTTTCATTTCAGCAAACATAATTTCGAGTCACTGGCATTATGATATTTGTGCAGACCTCATCTATCCGTAAAGTTTTGCACAAATATTTGCATTAATAAAGAATTTAACTAGAGTCGTTTTTGTTAGCCCGGCCAAATGTCACATATGGCGTGTTCTGAATTGAAATTATCTTTTTAACATTGTTGCTGTGGCGAGTCTATGTTGTAGATAAAAAAGGGTTTTATTTGTTTGATCGGAAATAAAAATATTAGAGTGGTCAAAATTTATTTGGGGAAAAAATTTAATGAAGAAATTTTAAAATCAGCACTTGTTTCCTCAATCTTTTCGAATAACAGACAATGACTTTTTTTAGCACAGGTTCGTAGGCATCATCTTATCGACGTTGTATGTTTTGAGATAATAAACCGCAATAATTTTAAGACGCAACATAAATGACATAGGCAAACTTTTCATGAAAGGCTTCAAAAAGGCTACTATTTCTTATTATGTTCACCAAATTTTTGTGGTCAGATCCATTGAAATTTCCTTGATGTGCTTTCAAAAAGCCTGCGCACAACAAAGTTTTTAAAAAAACGTTTGGAAAAATCCTTTCTTGCACAGAAACGTTTTTCTTCAATTTCAATAGCGTCTTTCCTTGACCCATAAAACTTTCTTAAGCTCAGTTTTATCAAGATTAAACGTAAAAAGTGGCTTCTAGAGCTGAAATAAAAAGAATTAGATGATCATATATGTGCTACTCTTATATCTAAATATTAAGAGATTTTTGCATGAAAAACGTACAGCATTGTTACCTGTAGTTTGATTTGATTGACGGACGGACAAATAAAGGGAAAAAAGACATTAAATAAAATCAGCAGGTCAGTCGATTGGCGGGTCCAGCTTAAATATTTTTTGTTCTTAAAAACATTTCCTATAAAACTCACTTATAATGCACTGTTCCACAGACTGGTAAAGGATACAAAGATAACACTAAAGCCGCGATTATGATAGAAAGAGTACACCTGAGGAGCAAAGTATGGAATAAATAGCCGAAAATATGCAAAAGCCTTTTAAAAGATTGTCCTGATTCGTGAATAAAGAAATGTTCTTACTAAAATAAAGTTCTTTGTTATATCCTCAATTGTATGTCGAGGGAAATACATTACTTAGTAGCGACATAAATACTGTTATAACATTGAACACACCCATTTCAATAGTAGAACTGAACATACCCCGTTAATGTCATATGGGTTTTGAAAGCTAACCTCAATAGCGTTAGTCTGTAACGGGATTTTAAAACTGTTTCAACTTTCATCATGGAGTGGTCAGATAATGAGAACCGTATCGCTGTAATAGCGCTTTTCAAGTGTGAAATGAAAAAAGCGATATTTGCAAAACGCTCCGGCCACTAGGGATTAGCCGCATGTTCCTCTACCGATGCATAAAATTGTTTGAAGAGACTGGAGATGTAAAAGACCGCTACCGGTCGGGCCGCCCATGCTAAATCAAGAAATTACAGAAATCCGCTCCGAAAACAGAGAATCGTGGCCCGTGAGATGAATATCACGCAAAAGTACATGAGTCGAATCATTAAAAAAGACTTGGGACTTTCAAACGACGTACCGGAAATTTATTGACTGCAGCTTTAAAAATATTGAAATATGGAACATAGTGTTGAAAAGTGCAATCGTCTTTTGGTGAAGCACCTGATAACTTGCACAGAAAAATGTTGTTTACCGATGAAAAAATATTTACCGTTCAGGAAAAATTTAAGAAGCAAAATGATAGAGTGTATGCGCGGTCATCTAAGGAAGCATCTGAACTGATCCCAAGGGTGGAAAAGGCTTATCACCCAGCTTCAGTCATGGTTTGGTGGGGTGTCTCTTACGATGGGGTCACCGACCTGCATTTCTGCGAACAAGGAGTCAAAACATCCCCCAAAGTTTACCAAGAAACCATTTTGGAAGCTGTTGTAAAGCTTCTTAGAAATTCCCTGTTCTAAAACCAGCCATGGACTTTTCAGCAGGATTCTGCGCCGGCCCATAAGGCTAAAACGTCCCAAGCCTGGCTTTAAAGCAATTTGCCAGCGTTCATTTCCTCTGAAAAATTGCCCTCAGGCAGTCCAGATTTGAACCCATTTAATTACAAATTATGGACGGTTTTATAGGACAAGGTTTGTCACAAAAGACTCCCCAACATTGGATCTCTTAAGACTTCTTTGTTTTGAGCTGTGGCCAATTTTCCAATGGACGAGGTTCGTGCAGCTTTTGACGATTGGCCAGTAAGACTTAAGGCGTGTGTAAAGGCAAAAGGCGGACATTTCGAATAAGTAGGTTCTTTTTCGATACAATATACATCAATAAATATATTCAAAAATATTTGGTCCAAAAACATTCAGTACTTTTTATTTTACAGCATAAAGCGTGTGTAACAGTATTTATGTCCCTACTAAGTACAAAGAAGAGAATAGCATATATTGAGCCAACACAAAATTACGTCCAATATCATGCCCGCAACTGACGGCGCTTTGCAGTTTCTTATCTGAATATTACATTAAGCAATCTAACGCTCTGAAAATGTAAAAACGAATTTACAGTCCACTCTGTACTCGGTTAAATCCAAAAAAAAGGAAGTGAATGAACTCAAGTCAAATATTGGCATTAATACGGCTGTCGTTTTTATCCTTTTGCATAGAATTAATGTTATGCTAGCAAAAATCACCAGCCAACCCTTTCGTCTGACTCTCGAAGAGCAAGGACATCAAATGTTATTGTTGCATAGCAAAACATTGTGCAGCTTTTGATTCAACATTATTTGAAGTTTATTTTTACTGCAAATTTTTCCAATAAAAAAGTAGCATTCAAAAACACCAGCATAGTTATTCTGTGCACACATTGACAATGTGCAACAGCCATGGCGAAAAGTAATGGGAATCGTGCCAGCATAACTATAAGAAAGTTATAAGAAAGAAAGTTGGATCTTTGGTTTTGAGCGGGTATTGCAACTGTGGTTACATTTCCATTGCTTACCTAATTATTTGTATACTTACTGACAGGAATCTATTGTTTAACGGAGGAACCTACTATAGAACTGAAAATTTCTAATATTAAACTGCAATGCAGTGAAAAAGAATTCTACAATGCCATTTTTGTTTAAAACTGTCCATCAAAATTAACTCCGATCGTGCTGGAATTTCAAGTTAAAGACGCTATGTCGTTTGTTTTTTGTGTGGAATCACTTTGGAAGTAGGAAATGATCAGGGCGAATGAGAAATGTACGAACGAAAGTATTGATCATACGCACCACGGCCCGGCAGTTCTTCTGTACTCATTCATAAAGGTTCGGTTACTACATTAGATTAAAAACCGTAATAAATTAGTCATAACATACAAAAAAGCCAATTTTGATCATGTCTATAGAAAAAGTCCTGCTGTTCTCGATTCTTCAATAAAAATGTAAAATTATGCCAAACCAATAATAAAAACTGGCAAAACTGGATCAAATTATAAACTGCTTACAAATTTGAGGTCCTTTCAGAAAATTTACATCAGATTCTGACCAATTATCCTATAATGTGTTATGAGCGATCAATGTCCTTATCGGTTCAATATTGTTGTGCCTCCGCCCATACCAATACGCAAAATGATGTCTTGCCGCTTTAGAATCCACAAATTACACACTTTATGGTTAATCCAATTGTAGTTAAATTGTACATTGTGCGTTATAACCAACTCCTAGCTATTGCTAACCATAACCATATGTATATAAATAAACAAGGGTTGGTAATTTCGGCTCCTGGTAATTAATAATAGTGTTGTAGGATGCAAACTGGAACTTCCATTGGAAAAATTTAATTTTATTTTTTCCACCATCGGATGAAGTATATAAAGTATAAGTATAAGATTGTCATTTCGTTTGTAACACCTCGATGGACTTATTTGAGACCACATAAAATATATATACGAGTATATGTGACGCTCAAAATAGAAAGGGACCTAAGGGTAAAAACCAGTTTTGTTCAGGAGAGCCATTTTAAAGATTTAAATACGTGTTTATTTGGTTTACCATCACTTTCATAAAACGCGCATATCTCTGGGAGGGAACACTTTTGGGGCATGGGATCGGCCTCATTCGATGCTCAGATGTTGTCCACATCAAAAAAAAAGTGAAAATTGATTTTTTTACCCTTATATCCCTTTCTCTATGCGCTGTCACATATATTATTGATCGTCATTATATTCTAAGAAGATATACCCTTGACCGTCTGTCCGTCTTTTGAAGGTACGATTCAGTCCAAACCAAAAGAGCTACAATCTTAGCAGATACGTGTATATGTCTTATAGTCGGTGATGGTTAAGTATTGAAAACTGACAAAATCGAGAGAAGAAAAAAAGTTCCCATTTGAGGGACTGCAAATAGTCATAATCAGATTTTTAAATTTTTGACATTTTTCTATGAATTAATTAAAGTTTTCTTTGAATTAATTAATTATTAACTTTAACCTCCTCGAAAATGGGCTCATTGATTGGGTCAAGGAACCCTAGAGGCCCAAAAACCGTCACCAAATGTTCGGGGACATATAAGTATCCGGAAACGGTGAAATCTTTTTCCAAATCTTAATATGTACTTATATTAAGGTTTTGGATCATTTAGGATTCAGGCCATATAGACTCAAAAGGCCAAAAATGTACCTCCTTGAACTATGAACATATGGGTATTAAGAAACAATATCATTTTGTCACAAATATCACATTAATATTTGATTAAAGAAATTTAAGGCCTTTGCCCATGGGTTTAAGGTCCTTAGGGCACCGTAAAATTAGTCCCTTTGAACGTTGACATATGGATACTCGGAAACACTGCAATTTTATGAAGAATGTAAATATGACATTTATTTGACGATTCGGCTGTGTTGGAGGCCTTGGCCTATTGGCATCAGAAACTGTAAAATTGTCTAACAAAAGCACTTGCGTACTTATACTTATTTAAGATTTGTGCCAATTTGGAGTTCGGAATGGCCCACGTGAGCCCTAGGGGCAAAAAAATATGTCTTCTAGAACTTTGGACATATGGGTAGTAAAAAACATTAAAAATTCGTCGCAGATCCAGATATCGTAATATTTTTATAATTTCATTAATTTTAAATCCTTGACCTAGGGGTCTACGATCCTTATGGCTTCAAAAACTGGTCCTTTCTTTCTCCTTCTTTGAAACGGATATTCAAAAATACAAAATATATCTCACAAATACACATTTGCACCTAAATATTTGTGCCAAATTGGAATTAGTACTTGTCCATATGGGCTGTAGGGACTCAATAATCGGCCACCTTGGATTATGGACAAATGGGTATTAAAAAACAATAAAATTTCTTTACGGGTCTTAATATCATACTAATTTTAATAAACGACCAATTTTAAGTCATGGACCCATGGGTATAAGATCTCTAAGAGTCTGAAAAATAGGTCCTTTCGATCAGAAACTCCTGCGAACTTAAAAACAGTGGCATTATAATGCCAGATAGATAATTATCTAAGGAATTTGAGTTTTACGATTTGGCTGTACTAGAAGCCTTAATCTAGGGCCCTGGGCTACAAAAACCTTCCCTTCGTGTCCGTGGTGATGTCGTTCTCCGGAAGCAATAACATTTTCTTAAAAATCTAAATACGAGTATGTATCAAATTTAAATTTTGAGCCAATTTTGTACTCGAGCCGTTCATAGGGGTCCTCAGCCTCTTTCAACTAAACGTATCGTCGCGACTCCAAAAATATCATTTGTTCCAAATTTCGATTAGATTTAGAGCTTGGCTTATAGGTCACGGGTCCCAATAGATTCGATATAAGGTGCATTTAAACTTCGACATATTGTGCAGAACCAGTGAAATTATTTCAATATGCATTAACTTTTAAGATTTGTCTAAATTAAAGAAGCTTATGGACGGACTCCATATGACTCTTTCGGTCCTCTATAGGCTCTCCAAAATAATAGAATTTGCTTCACGAATCTGAATAGGTTAATAGTTAATCAGGACCCAAAAATGTATTTCTGTTATACATGGGCCATGGAAATACATAAATTCTGTCATTGCAAGTATGGCAACGCAATCAATGGTGGAGAGAATAAAAGTTTGGGCCTGTCCGAACTTAACGAAGTTTTAACTTTTTTGTTTTGGTATAGCCCAAACTTAATATGTCCCTGATTTGTTTTAGATTTGGTTCAGATTGCGGACACAGGAGCGAATTAACAAAAGGGTGTAGTATATCAAGGGTTTAACGCGAAAAAGACTTAAGCGCCAAGCAGAAAAATTTACAGGAGACGGTTTTTTTTGATTTTTGTCTCATTTATTTGAACAATTCCAATACAACTGAAGTCAATATAAATTTTTAGTATTCAAAAACGGAAAGAGCGTTGCACAATTTTCATAGAATTTCAGTTAAAGAAAAGTGCCGCCTACACCTTTTTTATTGTAAGGTCTTGATAAACTCGACCGTAATTAGATTTTCTTACTTGCTCCATAAGGGGATCTTGAGGGAAACAAGTAAGTGTGGGTATATTAAGGCCGACAAAAACTAGTATTTTTCTCAAAAATAACGCAAATGGTTGGAGGAAGGATTTTTTTCTCAATCTGAAATGGCAGTAAGCAAGTATATTGTAGGTCTTGATGAGAATTATCGCTTTTAACTGTTTGGTTAATGATTTGCCAGTTTAACTGCTGCACACTAAAGTGGGTATCCCTTGCTTCGACTACCATCATCCTTATTCAATGATCCTCTGCATGTACTCCTGGGGATGTGATTGCAACAATGATACTCTTTAACGTTGTGCTTCTATTATTCCTATAACAATATTTTACCTTATTGTCAATTTAGTATTTTTTTCTTGTCTCTGTATAAGCGTGTTTTTGAATCTGTTCTGGTTTTTTTTTGGGGGGTTCTGTTTTTTTTTGCATGCTCGCTTGGTGTTCTTTCCTTTATGGTTCACATTTGCATGTTCAATATGTATTGCAGAATCAATATTGAGTTTTTGTTTCGTCACTCTTCCGCCTCGTTCTCCGCTGTTTTGCTGGTGTGGTTTGTTTTCATAACAGTTTCAATTCGCCATTGTTACTGTTATTGTCGTCGTCATTTTTAGCATGCTCCTCTTTAGTTTTCATTCTACTTCCGTTAGTCATTGTGTGAGTGAGAACGTGTGTGTGTGTGAGCTGGTTATGACATTTATATGAATTTGTTTGTTTTCCTTATTGTCAGCTAAAGGATGGATGAATGGTTGGATGTATGTATGGAACCACGTATAAGAGAATCTGCCTTTGTCAGATAGTCGCTTTGTCCTTATATTCGGCTGGGAGTTGTAGTGTGTGTGTGTGTTTGCTCATGTGCCAGCGAGTCGAGATCCTGTCCTAATATTTGTGAAATGAATTCGTCAAAAGTTCCCATTCATTGTTGTCCCAATGACAATGACGATATGGACAACATGTCGCTTAGTCGGCTAGCGTTCATTGTAGTTTTTGTTTTTCGAGAATTACATATTTTCATCAATAGTTATGTGTGTGTTTGTGTCTATGTATGTATGTAAGTATAGTCAGAGTACAACGGTCATACTCGTGCACATTGGATGGTCTAGATTACTTAGATTCAGTTAGAGCACAGAGGTAAATATATAATGAGTTTCCTGTTTCGGATTCACGGTATAGTCGAATGTATGGAAATGCAAGTAAACAATTCTAAAGTCGGTGTTAGCTTACTATATAATACCCTACACTTAATGGCGTATACAGAGGACCCATCGCTTCTGTAAGAAATTTAACAAAGATCTGATTTAAATTAATATGATTGATCTCCAAACCTGTAGATACATTATTTAGCGAGCATCATATAAAAACAAGAATATATATGTTCCTATTCTACTAGTTTTGATTATGTGTCACAAGTCACGCATTATGCTTAATATGATATAGTTTTACCATAGTTACCCTGTAGGAAATGCATTTAGTAAAACTGTACTGATTGACTATTGACTTTGTCAGCAGTACTACTGACCAATAATACCCCAGACAATGTTTTCTGCTGTAGACATTATGACATTGGAACCAGTGATTTACTACTTCTTTGTCATAATTGTTCTTAAATGTATTGAGCAAATCTAGATATAGCTCCTATTTTTTTGGAATTAAATTTAAAAATAATGAGAAAAATTTCCCCCAGTTTCATATTTCCGAGCTCCAGAAGTTTGAAAATATATATGTTATTATCGGATCGGAACAAAATTGGATTTGTTGTGAACATCATCGAAATATCGGTTTTATGTACATCCGAGGTCCATTAACCCATTGCGAGGCGGCACTGGATTTTGTGGTTTTAGAGCATGATATTTTTGAAAATGGGGACATGGCTGGGGGAATTTTTTTCTTGAAATTTAGTTTTCCACCGACCTAAAAAAAATCAGAACTATATCCGTGAACTATACCTAAACCATTTCGATGTAATGTGTGTTTTTAAAGGCAAAATAAAAAGTGTACACGTTTAGTTAACTTTGTCGCCCAAAACAGTAGACTAAAGTGGTTACATGGAGACCCCAGATTTCCTTTATATGTACATACATTACGAGTACTCCCACAGCATCCCATTATTTAACAAGGGGGAACTTCTCTCAAATCAGTGAGCTGTGTGCGAATTAATACCTTTACGCAATGACTGGGACCTACTCTTTAACGCCGGTTCTAAACCGCTAATGCATTTTATAGAGAAGTTTTTTACAAGGCCTTCAGATAAATCACTTACAAGTATAGACGCCAGCAGTTACCAGGTAAAAACTGGAGTGTCCAACAAACTGGGGTTTTAAAAAACCGGTTTTCGGATTCTTTCAAAGCCATTATTTGCAAAAATCCGACTGTCTTTTTTTTTAAAGTAAATAAACCGGCATTACCCAACATTCCGCATTTAGTATTTTGCTAACAGAAGAAAATATTTTCCGGTTTAGAAGCGAAGAAATTGTGCCTTTGAACAGATTTTCAGATTGTCGGACATAGGATCGGCCACCATAGTTTAGCCAAACAGCATAAATAATTTGATAGATATTAGGCTTTTGACCATGTTGTCCATTAAAAAAAAATTAAACGCATATAATTTAACGTTATGACCAAGAACTTAGCTTTATTATAAAGATAAGGATTTGGATTGCCTTTTTATTCTATAAATGATTGCGGGTAATTGGCAGCCGCGGCTAGCTCGAATAAATGCCAGCCGATAGGACCAATTTTGACCACTTTTTTGAGCATTTGGGGCCGTATGTCAGCAATAACGCTGAGAATATTTCCATTTAAGGCGTCAAACGTGTCTGCGTAGACCAGCGACTTCACAAAACCCCACAAGAAAAAGTCCAGCGGTGGTAAATCTAACACTGGTGCTAGATTTCAAAACAAGGTTTAAATAGACATCAGACGGACGGTCTGGACGGGATGGACAGACAGACAGATATCGCTTAATCGAATCAATTCTGAGCCGATCGGAACACTTAAAGGGGGGTCTAGTTTTTTTGATATCCACGTATTCCGTACTTAAAAATTATTATTTTATTTTTGCTTTTAAAGGGTGATAAATTTTAAGGGCCTATGTTGATTTGTCGCGTAAAAGAGCCATTGTTTCGTTAGCTGTGTGGCAAGCGGCACCGTCCTGTTAAATCCACATATCGTCCACATCCATATCTTCCAATTCGGGCCATAAAAAGTTCGTTATCATCTCACGATAGCGAGCACCATTCACTCATTTTGGAAAAAATACAGCCCGATGATGCCGCCAGCCCATAAGCCGCACCAAACAGTCACTCTTTGTGGGTGTACTGTTTTTTCGACAATCACTCTTGGATTAGCATTTGCCCAAATGCAGCAGTTCTGCTTATTGACGAATCTACTGAGGTGAAAATGTGCCTCATCACTGAAGATGATATTCTTCGAAAATAGACTTTCATTTTCATAAGAAGACTGAATAGCTTTAACGCATTGCTCGCTTGTGTATATTTCCATGGTTCAAATTGATTGAGTCTGAAATTGAGAAATATCAAATGAAATGCAGAAAAAAACTTGAAGTTTAGGTGTGGTTTCCATTCAACATCGGCCTTTAAAATTTAACCACCCTTTACATACGACAAGTAAAAAACCTAATAGCAAAAAATTGGATAAACTAACATGTCAGATTCAAACTATTTTTGAGAAACCGACTCTTGGGCTTGGACATAGAAACCAGAATGCCGGTTTGTATTGGAAACCCGTCGCTAATAATTTTTAGATGTTCCCACTCGAATTTGAACCTCAGTTTACTGGCTTTATAGGCATGCACACTCCCATCACACTACGACGGCCCACATTGGTCGCTCATAACAACGTAAAATTTAAGCATGATCTGGTGTTATATAGTGTTGTCCAACTAAAACGCCCGATGTTAATTATAATTAGAAAAAAAGTTGTCAGAGACTTATATGTTTTATGATATTAGGTATGTTTTATGATAGAAAAATTTACATCAATTCAGCTTAAAACAAAATATCGGCCAAATGCTCGCCACGGCTTTGGTGGTATACCTCGATTCATTGGTCCATATATTCAATGACTCTGAGACATAATTGAGGTTCAATGTCGAATTATATAATCCTTTAGCTCTTGAATTGTTCTTGGCTTTAATTGACTTACACTTTTTCTTTCAAATATCCCTAAAGAAAGAAGTCCAACGGTGTCAAATCACATTGTCGTAGCGGCCAATTAACATCGACACCACCTGAGATAACACGGGTATAAAATTTCTTGCGTCAAAGAGACATTGTTTCGTTTGCTGTGTGGCAAATGGCACCAATATATCGTTCAGGTACATATCCTCAATTTCTGGCCACAAGAAGTCCGTAACTATCTCGCGATAGCGAACACCATTTACGATTAAAACTTGGCCGACCTCATTTTCGAAGAAGTATGGCCCGATGACAGAGCGATGGCAGAACGAACTGGGCGAGTATGCAGAGGTGTTTTCACAGTATCTACAGACCCGGTTTGCTCACAATTCTCCAGATTGTGGACACATTGCGTCGATTATGCTGACCAACAAAAAAGCGTAGAGCACTAAACGATTTTGTTTTTTTTTTCGTAAAAGGCTACAAATATTGCATTCTATTCCGATCAAATTTCACACAGAGCCTTACGATTAACCAGCACTCATCTGTGCTGAAATGTCGAATCAGTTCATGTTTTCAAATACAACATATCGCATCCTATTCCTACCAAAATCCACACAGTGCGTTACGATCAACCAGCACTCATCATTGCCGATTACCAACTACTCCTTGGGATCACATTGGACAGCTTTTTTTGATTCCTGAACATGCTACAGCTACCTACGATAACCTTCAAAGTGGAAACAAGGTCCCCAAGTAACAAGGTCCACAAGTAACAGTACTTGGGAAGCCAACAAAAAAACTGGTTGACCTCTTACAAAGCGATAGGTCGGTCTGTAGGTGACTACGCAGCACGGGTATTATCGGCGAACGTAAGTACGACGCAGCGGAAGAAAGTTCAGACTTGCCAGAATGTCGCTCTCAGAATAACAACAGCGTGTCTTCTTATGTCTTCTGAGGACCATCTAAATGAGAAGACGAAGGTCCTTACCGTGCACAGACAGAATTCATGCTGTCTTGGCAATACCTGCCAGGGTGTTTTCGCAGTAGTCATCCTAACCATAATCTCTTGGGCAGGATGCCTCCGCCCAGGCAGATCAGGTACGGTCTTCATGATCTAGAGAGAGAGGTCCAGCGGTACAGGAGAGAGCCTTTAGATCATCGGTACTGTCAGGCAGGCCAGAGCAACTTTCACGATGAACTCTCTTAACGCACTGCTCAATTGTATATCTGTCACACACTGAAGTATAGAAATTTCAAATTATGTTGGGCAAAAAACTTGACGCCATATAGAGGATGGTTCAATCATAATGTACGATGTTAATTGTGAGTAACACCCTAAACTCACAATTAACATATCGTATATACATTATGATTGAACCATCCTCTATATGGCTTATCAAGCTGCAGCTTCTAAAATTGGGTATAACTTTGGGCCGGTTTTATTGAAATCTCTTAATAAATGTAACCTGTTGTTTGATTACAAATGCAGCTGGACGGACATCGCTCAACAAATTCAGATAGTGATTGTAAATCTAACGGTATACTAAACGTGGGGTCTATCTCGTTTTCCTTTAAGGTGGTACAAACATCAGCACTTAGTCATACCAACCTGTACTACAGTGTCATGTAGGTTATAATTAATTAAAAAGTGTCCTTCTCGAGGGCTAGATATGTTTTCAAAAATTGTTGTATTCAAAACAGCACAACCTTATAGGCGAACTGCGTATAATTCCCAAAAGCAGCATTGGGTTCATATTCACAAACTCCATAGGCGAACTGCGTATAATTCCCAAAAGCAGCACTGGGTTCACATTCACAAACTCCATTATACAAGACTTTTACTGCTGGAAAACTGAGCTTTCAAAATTTTTTTAAAACAACAATTTTAATAATATCTGAGTAAGAGTTTCAAAATGAACCGAGTTTCAGCACAATTGCCCTAACAGCTGCACGCACCTAATAATTTCTGTGAGATGGAAACATTTTAATTGCTACAAATTCTCCACCGAATGCAATTGATGTCTCTATTGGTTTGGCACTCCGGCCATTTGGCCGCTTAGCAAAACCGACACAAGTGCAACCATAAATTGTGGTGTTCAATTAGAAACTAGTGGCAAGAATTGGCTTCTCTTGTAAGTATGTCATCATAATGATTTTGGCATACGGTTGTATTGTGGGCAGTGAGGTTGTAAAACTACACTCGTCGGCACACTATTTGTGTAGAGAATTTGATAAGGATATTCTGGTATATTCTTAAGTGACAAGAAAATGTCATGAAAGTACGAAACATAAATTATCATTCAATGGACGAAAAAAAAAATGTTAATGTGCTAAAGTTCACATGGCCGACCTTTTTTTATCTGATCCCATTAAGCGAAGTTCGTCCGTCTGTCAGTCAGTGCATTCTTCAAGTTTGAGCCAAGACGGAGAGTTATTGAATTGGTCCACATCGTGTTTCCCTATCAGAACCTACAGCTCTAAAAGCCGCATATTTAAATCGGTTCCCAGCAAATTTTGCCCAAGCAGTAACGAGCGACAAACACCCATCTCTGGTGACGTTGCATCATATGTGTCCCTGTATTCAAAAGATTCCATACAAAGCTTATTTCCGATTAAGGCTCCTGCAGCTCTAATAGGCACAAATTAAACTTCAACAATCTCAAATTTTGCATGGCACGTTGAGGTTAGTATACAAAAGTCCTTCCCGATTTAAAACCTAGAGCTCTTAAAGCCACATATTGCATCCTATTCCGAACAACTTTCGCACAGTATGTTTCGACCAATCAGTACCCATCAGTGCTGCAATGTCGTATTCGTCCTGATTTTCAAATATATTGCACACAAACGTCCTTTCCGCTTATAAAACCTGCAGCCTTAGAAGCCACGATTTCATCAAACTTCGCACAGAGCCACCTCTTGTGAAATAAGACGATATCTGGTCATTTTTTAGAATAGTCCCATGCAAAAGTCCCTAACTATTTCAGGTTCACACTGAGCGTTATTTGCGAGCCATTTATATGTGTTTTATCCCTACGAAATATAAGCTTTCCGCTTTAGAGGTAACATAGTAAATCTGAACCTGCTCAAGCTCCAGACATGCTCGAAATCGTCTACAAAGCAGAGTTGGAGTAGTAATACACCTTACTCCGACTCTGCTTTCTACGCGATTGGAGCTTGAGCAGGTTCAGGCTTAATATGTTACCTCTAAAGCGGAACACGCACGACATAAATCTATTTTCTTTATTCTTTTTTATTTGGTCTCTACTTAATTTATCTTTGACTTTATTCTATTAAAATAATTGGTGCTACTCTCCTGGCAGGCATTTCGTACACGAAGAAAATATGTATGGTTGGGGTAATATTTCACATACAACCATAGTATGATCATCACAACCATTGTATGATCCTCACAACCATATTTATTACATGCAACTATAGTACGATACTCACAACCATACTATGGATGTGAGGCTCATACTATGGTTGTATATAACGAGCCTCACACCCATTGTATCTTCCACATTCAACTATAGTATTATCTTCCCAACCATAAAATTAAATGAGCAACCATGTTATGCTCCCAGTCAACCACACTATGATTATCTATAAGGATTGTTTTTCAGCAAAGGAGATAGGTATATTTTTTGAAAACACATTTATGTCAAAATAATAGGAGTAATTTATTTAACAGTAGAATAAATCCGATTAAAAAGGCATAAGTGTTTAATTCATAAAAAAAATGTGGAAATGTTATACAAATCCAAAGTAGTTAGTTTGGAATTTTGATTGCATAAGATTCGCATCAATATCATTGTTCTGAAATCCATATTCAAATTAAAAAAATTACAATCATACGGTATGCTTGCCGTTATCATGTTACTGTTAACATAAAACCTAAAAAACAATTGCTTTTGTCACCCAACCATATTTATATAGTTGCTACAACCATATTTTCATTTTAAAATTTGACTTTTGTTACATTTGTCATAATGAAATCCAAAAACCAATACTATAGTTACGACGAACATAGTTTTATTGCAGAGAACATATTATTGTTCCGTTACCATATCTTTTGGTTGCGTGTAACACACAACCACAAACAATTTGTATTACACAAAACCCTTGTATTACATAAACCCTTAAAGGGGGTTTTCATTTTTTGAATAGCTGTCCTCCTTGCTGTTCTTGTTACTCAAACCGCCCTACCCAAAGCTCGTTACCATCAAATTAAATTAAATGTGAAAATCGACAAAACCGCCACGAAACAAAACATTGTCAAATTCCATGGCATTTTTGTGAAATGAAATTGACATGTGCGCACACCTGCAATCACTAACGTGCGGTTTGCACTCAGGCAACTACAAGCCTTTTGCATTTCGTGTTGCAACAAACAAACGATACACGTCTAGAATTGTAAATATTTAAATTAACAATTGAGTGAACCACGCGCGTGTACAGGTGTGCCACTCACTAGGTGTAGTACGATTTTCCAAACCCGATGAATTTTAAAAGCCATTGAAAAGATTCATTCATTTCACACCTCAAGACCACAACTAAAATTTTCAGGCGAATGCTCCAACAGTTTCGATGTTGTTCAGATGCGTCTTTTGTTCTTATTAGCGTAATCCGTTTTGGTAGGGGGAGCAGCAACATTCTAACAGCGCGAAATTAACTTCTACGAGTAATAGCTTATTAGATAGACTAGGGTTGAAAATTCGTAACACACCGGACAGCGTTTAATGTGATGATTAGACTGCAGAACTTTATGCAATTGCATATTGCTTTTAGTGCTAAACAAATTTGTTTTATTTAAAAACAAATTTCGAAATACATAATTTTATTTTTGCATCTTAATGCAAAGGGCGTTTTTGCATAAAACCAGCACATGCAAAAATATGCAAAACCTTTATGCGTGAAAAATACAGTAAAATTTTTGTTATAACATATTTTAAAAGATAAATGCGTCTTTGCTCCTTTAATTTGTTGCGATCAAGAAGAAAACCTTTCTGTAATTTAAATTCTTTTTCGGGGTGGTTTTTATATACTACAGTGCAAACCACAGACAAGAATTTGTGTTACCAAAGTCTAATTTAATGGATATAAAAAAAACGCAAATTGATTTAATTTCAGAATTTCGAATTGTTTTTACAATTGCGTATGTTTGCGTTTAATTTTGCGTTAATTTTTTTTTTGCATATGCAATTTTTTTTTGCATATGCAATTTTTTTTTTGCGTATTCACTGCATTTTTTTCTACATATGTTCTGCAAAAAAAATCTGCATATCTGACGCGCAAAATAGAAAGGGACCTAAGGCTAAAAACCAGTTTTGTTCAGGAGAGCCAATTTAAAGATCCTTTTCTATTTGCGCTTAGAATCGTCGACTTCACTTTCATAAAACGCGCATATCTCTGGGAGGGAACACTTTTGGGGCATGGGATCGGTCTCATTCGTTTAAATTTGAATCGGCTTTAAAAACAAGGTTATTTATTTAAATTTCTGGTTTTATTGGAAAGTTTGAGCTGTCATATAATAATGGAACACAATATCATTCATATTTGTAAGTTAATTTTCGGGTTGCATCTCTTCAATGTGAACTTCGATTTCATGTATCAACGTTTTAATTATCTGAGGATGGTTTGCTTAACATTTATCCTTAATGGCTCCCCACAGAAGATAATCCAAAGGCTCAAACCACAGTTCCGAAGGACGGGAACACGGGTGGACGCACGGATATGGCTTGTACGTTTTGAATTTTATGACGAATAAGAATATATATACTTTATGAGGTATCCGATCAGTATTTCTTGGTCATGCAAACGGAATGGCATATTCCATTCTGGATCATAAAGGGTGGTTAAATTTTAAGGGCCGATATTTCTCTGATATTTCTCAATTTCAGACTAACTCAATATGAACCATAGAAAGATACACAAGCGAGCAACGCTTTAAAATTATTCAGGCTTATTATGAAAATGAAAATCATTTTTCGAAGTAAATAATCTCCAGTGACGAGGCACATTTTCACCTCAGTGGTTTCGTCAATAAGCAGAATTGCCGCATTTGGGCGGATGATAATCCGAGAGTAATTGTCGAAAAAACAATGCAGTGCGGTTTATGGGCTGGCGTCATCATCGGACCGTATTTTTCCAAAATGAAGCTGGTCAGGCAGTTGCTGTGAATAGTGTTCGCTATCGTGAGATGATAATGAACTTGTTATGGCCCGAATTGGAAGAATCATACTATGGTTGTAAGTATTAAACTTAGGTTGTATGTGAAACATTCTTTGGTTGTAAGGATTATAATATGGTTGTGGGGATCATAGTATGTTGGTGTGTGAATCATACTATGGTAGTGGGGATCAAAATTTGGTTGTGTGTGAATCATACTATTTAATATCCTGTTATTGTTGTGAGGATCATTATATGGTTCTTGGAATCATAGTATGATATTATACTATTGTTGTAAGGATTATAAAATTCTTATGCCACAGCCTTATACCCAACAATAGTATATAAAGCATCCTTCATGTAAAGGGTAATATATTTGGACATCGCATTAGTTATTTATATAGCTGGTCTCTCCATAGTTATCAGCAGCAAGATCGTAGCGTTTGAGGCCATTGAGAAGTTCGTAAGAATTTCTTCTAATATCGCAAACCGTGGTATAAGGATCAGAATTGTTGCCGCCTGAAGGTAGTTGTGTGAGATTCCTTCTGCGACTGCATGCTTCATGCGTTTCCCTAACGACCGTTATGCCAGATAACATTGATGCCGTGCATGAACTTAAAATGGTAAATCGTCACGTGAGATAGAGGTATCCTTGGGCATTTCTTCCACCAGCTTACATTCGACATTGCACGAACACCTGACCGCAAATAAGGTCTGTTCTCCTTGGACCCCGCACAATTTGACAATCGCTCAAAAAAAGTCTCGTTTCGATTGGTACAAAGAAATTTTGAAAAAATTTAAGTACGATCGCGGTGCTTCAAAAGGCGTTTATAAGATCGTCACAGGTGACAAATGATGGACCTATGAGTATGAGACCGAAACGATGACGAGCCAAATCCAATGTCTTCTTTTTATTCCCGCACATCAAGAAAAAAATGTGTTGTCGACGATTTTCGTCGCCAGAAGATGCTCTTGAAGCGTTAAAAAGCCATGGTTTGGAGGTGTTTCAATCAGATTGGAAAAAGTGCTTCGACAATTGGTTTGACCGCATGCAAAAGTGTTTAAATCATGCTGAAGAATACTTTGAAAAACAATAAAACCATTTTTGATGATAAATATTCACATTTTCATTATTAGGCCAGAAATATATATAGCAGCTTCGTACCCCATGCGCAAAATCTGAAAATTGTATTTGTCTGTAAGCTGCGTTTCCGATAATAGCATTACATCAATACGAGTATTTTGACTTTCTAGGTACTCTGTCGGTTTCTCTGGCTTTTTGTTTTATTTGGACCACCCTATATAACGAACTGAAGACAATCAAAATAAGTGACAGACGACGGTCATTCCTACAGAAAAAAACAGTTATCACTAACAAACGTAGAAGAACGAGCGCTGAACAACCGCATAACTGTATATCCAAGGATACGCAACACATTGGCAGCATTTGAAGTAAAGGTAAAATAAAAACATTTCCAATGTCCAAAAGCAGAATAACTAAACTAAATGTTGTTCCTTTTAGATATTAAAAGATTAAAACAAAATTAAAAAGAAAGAAAAGACCGTCTTGACGCCTATTGCTATTCCTGTTACAATCCAGGATAACTGCACGAAAAATACGTTAAACAGGGGATAATCAACACAACTATAGTTTTTAAGCTTTTTTCATGTAAAACTCATTTAAAATTAATAATGTTATTCAATTAAAAAAGTAACTTCTAAAATTTATTATATATTTTTAACTATTACATAATAATAACACAATTATAAGTATGTGTTTTTTTGTTTTTTTTTTACATTTATTTGGACTTTTATCATTATGACAGTTTTTAGTGTGGCTTGAGACCTTTTGTGTTTCTTATTCAGAAAAATTGGTGAAATGTATTGATTAGGTTGCCAGGCAAATGAAACTCCAGTAAAAGTCATTTGATTTATAGCCGAAGTAATCGCTGCCAAAGACTGCAGAAGATAAACCTTGGCGGGTTAAGAAACAGCCGTAGATTCTGCCTGGCAATCTGGTCAATATATTTCTCCAATTTTTACGCTGTTTTGAAAAAGAAACAACAAAGGTCTCGAACCGGAATAAAACTGTTCAAATCATAGCAAAGCATTTATTTTTTAAAAAATTACTCTATCATACAGATTTCCATATAAATAAAAATCGAAGAAGAGCAACTTATGACTCACTAATCAGAGGGTTCAACATGATTTTCATCTTTTTCCATCGACTCCATTACACAGATCGCTATTTGGAAAATATACTCACACGGATCATCGATCACATCATGTTTGGCCTTACATGCATCAAGAGCGTCCAATTGGAATTCAGTAACACTTCCATAGGCCTTTAATTTGTTCGTATCCACTTTGCCCTTGTCGTCCAGATAGCGCATTTTGTCCATCATGCAATGTGAGAAACATTTGAATTTGTGTTCGACGGCTGTAACGTCCTTCGAGTCGTTAGGTTTGATGGCTGCAACTTCATCTAACGTAATGTTATGAAGCTCTAGGCATTTATCGCGAATTTGATCATAGTCTTTGTCAATGGCAGAAGCCTGAAAGGGTTAAGAAAATTAAAAAATTAAAAAACCTATAGAAAAAACTTTAAGAATTTTAAAATTTAACCTTTCCGACTAGCAGAATAAATGCAGCAGCACACAGTGAATTCATTGCCAGTTTCATAATTACTGTGTGCTACGGAAAAATGATTTTCGCTTTGAAAATAACTTAGTTTTGGTTGAAGCTTCAATTTATTTTTATAAAAAATGTATGAAAGCTTAAATGTTTATGACAAGCTTTGTTCTAGATATTTACTTGGTTTTTATTTTAGATAAAAACCTTATTCATGTTTAAAGGCAATTAACCCTAATAGTCTATCTAAGCCAATGAATATATTACAATGTCTAGACAATTACAATAGGAGATACAAATGTACCGTGCATTATTTGTTATCATTGCAAACTGATCGCATACTCTTCAGGGGACTTTCATTTTTTGTACCGGGTGGTTCATCTCGTGGTTTCATTTTATACTCTGCAACACTCTGCTCAACAGGGTATCAAAAGTAAGTTTAATGTCAAATATGTGTTACTGTCAGATGTATTTTAGCTATCTACTTTCAAATACACCGCTCGACGTATTATCACCTGCTGCTTCCATGAAACGATGTCATACTGTCCGTCCGTCCATATAAAGCTTGGAATTAAACTACAGGTTTAATTCCAATTTAGCACGAGTAACTTTTTTGGGCCAAGGAAATTAAAGAAATTAAAGAAAATCGGTTCTGATTTATATCGGGTGATCAATCTAAAGGTATTTTTTTAAAATAAAAAAAACTGAAGAAATCAAATAATATGTGCAATATTTGTGATTCTTTCGAAAGGACATTTTATGCCATTTATTTTTTGAATATAATTTCCTTTAAATATTGGCCGCAACTACGGTTCAGGGTGTTCATACTGTGGGTCAAATTTTGGATGACTCGTTCGAGCATTTTGACCGGTATAGCGTTAAGGACACGCGTAGTGTTTGCTAAACAAACCTGAGTCGTAGCTGGTTTGTCAGCATAGAATTTGGACTTTATGTAGCCTCAAATTAAAAAATCTAAGGGTGTGATATCACACGATCTAGGCGGCCAACTCACCTGTCCAAAACGTGAAATTAGCTGCTTTTCGAAATGACCTCTCAATAGATCCATTGTTTGCGCAGCTGCATGGCAACCGTTAACATGGAGCCGTCCTGTTAAATGCAAATGTCGGCAAGATTACGGGCTTCACTTTAAGGAAGCACAAAGTCCGATATCAATGCGCGACAGCGAGCTCCATTCACGGTTACCTTCCGACCATCATCAATTTTGAATAAAATATGGACCGATTATTGCACCAGCCAATAAACCGCAACAGACCATGGTTTGCTCTGGGTATAATGGCACCTCTTGAACCTCTTAAGGTTGCTCTTCAGCCAACCTGCAGCAATTATGTTTATTGACGTTGTCGTTGAGCCAGAAATGTGCCTCATCACTGAACAAAATTGTGGTCGAAAACAGTTTCTTACCGAACGCTCATTTACATTATAGAGTTGCACAATTTTGAGACGTTGTTTCGATGTAAGTCTTTCCAAGATGAAATGGCAAACAATACTGAAAAGAAAAAAAAAGACGAACACAACTGTGAAAAAAGGCTATTAAAAAAAATACCTCAAGATGGATCACCCTATATAATAACTCCCTTCATCCGCTTTATATTACTAACCCTAGTACGTTTCACATACAAGCATACTTTGATCCTCACAACCATAGTTTGTTTCACCTACAACGGCTGTATGATCCGCACACCATAGTATGATTCACTCGCAATCAGGTTGTGATCCATACAATCATAGTATGATCCCACTTAACCCTACTAAGATAACCAAAATTATTTATTAGGATTGGGTTTTGTTATTTTGTTATTCAAACAATAGAGATTTTTATTAAGTGAATTATTAAAAAATGCATTTAATTTCAAATAATAGGAGCAAATCCAAGTTTGTTGGTTTTGCTTTGTCGACTTCCTGTTTGCAATCACCCCACAAGAAAAAGTCAGGTGCAGAAAGGTAAGATGACTTGGGGGGCCAACGGTATGTGGAGTTTCTAGATATCAGCTTATTGGGAAACTTTAGTGGCAATTCTGTCATAATAGGTCGGGCTATGTGAGGAGTTTCTCCATCTTGCTGAAACTACAAAGAAGTAAAAAAAAATTAATTCGGCGTAATTCTGGATAGGAAAACTCCCTCAACATGCGCAAGTAATGGTCTCCAGTAACCGGAACGCTGTGACCTTTTTTCGAAATGCATGTGAATGCATTGTGATGAAACTGTACACCAGTGGATGTCATTCCGTCTCATGGAGTATCTGTGGGTTGGAAGCACTCCATATTCGACAATTTTATTCGACAGTTTTGTTTGTCAGACATGAAACGACAGTTTAACTTGTTTTCGTCCTCTTCCAGTGCTGTTTCTAAGCCAGCCAAGGTTGCCTTTAGCAGTCTCCAGAAGTGGAAATGATATAGCGCTTTTAAGATTGCTCTACGCATAGTTCGAAAACTTAACGCAAAGGGTAATTCTCATTAGTTCAAATGAATGTCCTGTATATGTCATTTGATTTTTTCCCGAAGTAATCGTTACCAAAGACTGTTGAAGAAAAACCTTAGCGGATCTAAAAACTGCTGTACAGTCTGCCAGGCAACCAAGACAATACATCTCACCAATTTATTTTACGTTGACTTTGAAAAAGAAACAACAAAAAGGTCTCGCAACATAAAAAATACTGTTCAAGTCATAATAATAATAAAAGACCGAAAAACATAAACAAAAAGAAAATAATATATTTTTTACATAAAATGGACAAAAATGAATTTTTTTTGTCGCACCAACCATATTTAAATTGTTGCTGCAACCATATTTTCATTTTAAAATTGGCTATATTACTTTTGTTACATTTCAGCAATAAAAATAATGCCCCAATCATACTTTTATCAAAATAAAATTCTACAAAACAATACTATGGTTGCAACGAACATACTTTTATTGTATAGAACTTATTATTATTGCTGTGAACACAAAGTAACCATATCTTTTTGCTACGTATGCTGACTGAAAGTCATTATCATTTCTGCGTGGACAAGATAAATCGATAGGTAAATTAAAAAAAACATGTATAAGGTCTGAATACTCGTAGCGTCTAAAACTGAATGAATGATATAATAATTATTAAATATTACAACTTGAAGGATATTATAAGAAAATTCAAACATTTTTTTCGTGGGGCTATAATGTGTCTTAGTCTTAATCTACCCCAGGACGTGTCTCTCTTTCACGTGACCCCCCACATATCTTTTACTATTTAGAATTGAAATGAATTTGGCCTAAAATCCGTTTTGGTAGTTACCATTAAAGCAAATATTCTTTATTTCTTATTTTTTATTATTAGATAGATTTTTATGATATTTTTCTATAATAAAACTACACACGCTAAGACATACTCGCACATAAAATTCACACCATTTCACATGAAAAACAAACCAAAATCAACAATTCGTGTGAGTTTATTTTCACATTTGTTGTCTTTTCTTCTCTGATTTTCGAGCAATGGATATCGCATTTTATATGTGAAACTCGTTTCGTTCTTCCGTAGTTGTTCAGTATGGAGTAATAACCCGAATAATAAACAGCATCATTACTTATTGTGGAATGGCACATACAAACGAAACATTTTTATGCCGTGAGTGAAGAGGCGAGAGTGTTTTGGGGAAAGTTTACACGGGAAATGTAAGTACGACAAACACATTATCATATGCCAAAATATAACTTGAATGTCGGAACAGCTAGGCGGCCGGGCCATAGTCGACTCGGGGGAGAAGGGGGTGCATTGGAATAGTAAAAGTGGGTAACAACTCATAACATGACATATTAGCATCATTTATACAAAAGTATAATGAACGATTTTTGCCGTGGAACTTGAACGAGCGGAATGAAAAGCGCACGAGACCGTAAAACAAACTCTATCCAGCATATTATGGTGACATATAACCGTTAAAATCCCATAACAAATAACAGTACGCATATTCGGGTGTGAATGCTCATGGTCCATGAGAATGGCGTTGGGTGCGTATGTGTATGTGTGTGATGATACGGATACGGGTGAAGGGTGTATATGCGATGCCACAGATACGAGGACACCAACACCCATGCTAGAGTCTTATATCCATCACTCAAGTTTAAATGATGAAAAGGATGCTAAAAATTTATTGTTGGTACTTACAAGCGTATAATGGTAACAACGATACCAAGAGCGTAAAACTAGATTTTTATGCAAACATATCATTGTCAGCGCACAGTGGGACAAAATTGCAATCACTACCACTTTAGAATAACTACGACGTAGTGTGCTTAAACGAACGGCAACTGTAGGGGTTTCTAACGTTATAGCTCTTTCCTGTGTAATAAATAGATTCCATTTTCTTTTGATTTCAAAGAGTGGTCTTCGAGTATAAGAAAAATAGGTAATGAAATAAGAATTGAGATTGTCTGCTGTTATCGCGCACTAGAGTCTGTCATGTTCAAAGCAGACTGTTAACAGTTTTTCCGTTCAATTTTGCCCCTCTGTCCGGACTATTATTATCATAAATCCTAACAAAAGGTGGTCCAACTAAAATGCACGACGTTAACTGCAAAAAAAAAACAAAAAGTTTTCAGTGATTTATCTCAATATTTATGATAGGAGGGTCTATGGCAATTATGTGTAAAACAAAATATCGGTAATTGTAAATAAAACAAAAAGTTTTCAGAGATTTATCTCAATATTTATGATAGGAGGATTTATGGCCCTTATTTATAAAATAAAATATCGGCCACATGCTCGCCACAGCTTCGATGCCATACCTCTGTCAATATTTTAATGACTCTGAGACATAATGGAGGTTTAATGTCGTTAATGTGTCAAACTGTCTCATTCGTTAGCTCTTTAATTGTTCTTAGCTTTTTGTCGTACACGTTTTCTTTGAAATATCCCCAAAAAAACCACATGATCGTGGCGGCCAACTTCACGCAGAGAAAAGATATGGTTAATACTTTAGTTCCCCTTCTGGGAACTAAAAGTATTTTTGACTGCCGTTGGAATATATATTTTTGTTTCTTGAATGAAATGTTCAATAAAAGCATGGCCTCAAATTTGGCTATGAACCAAGTGTAATGAGATTTGAAATAACTTGCTTGATATAAATCTATATTTTTGAATAACAACATTACCCAATCCTAATAAATAATTTTGGGGATCATAGTATGGTTGAGTGAATCATACTCTGGTTGTAGGAATAATATTATGGTTCAGTGTGAATCATACTGTGGTTGTGGGATCATATTACGGTTGCGTGTGAATCATACTATAGTTGTGAGGAACATACTATATTTTAATGAGAAATATACTATGGTTTTAAGGATCATAATATGGTTGTGGAGATAATAGTATGGTTGAGTGTGAATCATACTATTGTTGTGAGGACCATAGTATGGTTGTCGAGATCATAGTATGGTTGAGTGTGAATCATATTATGATTGTGGGGATCATAGTATGGTTATGTGTGAATCATACTATTGTTGTGAGGATCATAATATTGTTGTGACACAACCATATACCCTACAATAGTATGATCCTTTTCGAATATTGTTCCCCCAACCATACTGATTTTCTGTGTGTACCATCGCCACGACGTGAGATAACGCGACCATTGAATTTCTCGCTCAAAAGAGCCATTATTTGGTTGGCTGCGTGGCAAGTGACATCATCCTGTTGGAACCACATATCGCCCCGGTCCATATCCTTAATTTCTGGTCACAAGAAGTACGTTATCATCTCGCAATAGCGTGCACCATTCACAAGTCGAGGTTGACGGCTCTTCTGTCACTCTATCGCGAACAACATCAATGTTTTCCTCAGAACGAAATGGGCGAGCATGCACAATCGTTTTCAAATTTTCTACAGACCCGGTTTATTTGCGCATTATGCTGACCGAAAAAAAAATACGAAGTGAACAAAAAGCAATTTGAATTGAACGTCCATTTTCTTTAAAGGCTTCAACCATTTTAATGATCAGCTCAATTATATACCTCTTCGTCGTTGAATTTTTTAAGGAAAAGTGAAATTAAATCTACATGCAAGAAAAAGTATGGTTGGGATAACAATATTCGAAGAGAATCATACTATTGTGGGTAATATGGTTGTGGTACAATAATAAAATGATGCCCACAACAACAGTATGATTCAAATACAACTATATTATGGTCTTCACAACAATGGTATAATTCACGCATAACTATACTATTTCCACAACCATAGTATGATTCACACTCAAGCAAACTATGATCTCCACAACAATATTATGATCCAACCATGTTATGATCCCGACAACCAAAGTATGATCACAAACAATTATACTATGATCCCCAACATTACACCGTTCAACACGCTTTTGCACACATGAATAAGACCTATATATTCGGAATCTACGTCGTAAAATAAACTACCCGTGTGTCCCAGTTTTTCTAGATCAATTCGTATTTTCGCGAAAAATGTGAATATATATTTGGTTAAAAACCACTTATATAGACATATTTTGTATTAACATACAAGTCCATATCCATAAATTTTTTGCAAATATACGAATTGATGCAGAAAAAGTGGGATACACGTGTATTTTATTTTTTCCTCCTCTTTCAGAATATACTAATTTTTTTCATGTGTGCAACCAAAAGTTTAAATTTGTCATACAGTGTTATAAGTATTTATTAGAATTGGGTTAAGCTGTCAACAATAAATTTGAATTATGAAATTATTTAAAAATACATTAAATTCAAAATAAAAGGAGTGATTTATTTAACAGTAGAACAAAATCCTTTTAAAGGTTTTAAATAAAAATATTTCAGTTTAAAAGTTCCAAAGCAGTTTGTTTGAAAATGTTAATTTCCATATAAAAAGTACAATTATGACAATTACAATTATGCCGTAATCATAAAAACAATACTTTTGTCGCACCAACCATATTTATATTGTTGCTACAACCATATATTTATTTTGGCCACAATACTATTGTTACATTTCAACAATATTAATATTGCGGCAATCATAATATTGTCAAAATTAAATTAAAAAAAAAAAACAATACTAAGGTCCCGACGAACATACTTTTATTGCGAAGAACAAATGTGACAGCGCGTAGAGAAAGGGACCTAATTTCACTTCTTTTTGATGTGGACAACATCTAAGCATCGAATAAGACAGATCCCATGCCCCAAAAGTGTTCCCTCCCAGAGATATGCGCGTTTTATGAAAGTGATGGTACACCAAAGATACACGTATTTAAATCTTTAAAACGGCTCTCCTGAACAAAACTGTTGTTTACCCTTAGGTCCCTTTCAATTTTGCGCGTCACATATGTTTTGTTTAGACCATGGAAAGTCGATTCTGCGCCGTTCGCAGAAACTCGGACTGACGTATGGAACGACTTGGCGCATATTACGTCGAGATCTTAAATTGAAAGCGTACAAAATACAGCTTGTGCAAGAACTAAAGCCGACCGACGTTCCCAAGCGACATCGCTTCGCTGTATGGACTCTTGAAAAGTTCCAAGAAGATCCGACGTTTTCGAGCCAAATTTTGTTCAATTGCCGCATTTGGGGCGAAGAGCAACCAGAAGAGGTTCAAGAGCTGCCACTTCATCCAGAAAAAATAACGGTTTTGTGTGGTTTGTGGGCCGGTGTAATCATCGGTCCCTATTTTTCCAAACATGATGCCGGCAATAACGTAACCGTCAATGGCGACCGTTATCGTGCCATGATAATCGACTATTTGATGCCTGAAATTAAAGCTCGTGATCTCGGCGACATTTGGTTTTACAAGACGGCGCGGCGCCACTACCCACACATCGCATCAATCAAGCAGATAATTTCACGTTTTGGGCCGGTCGATTGGCCACCAAGATCGTGTGGTATCCAACCGTAAGACTTTTTCCTGTGGGGATATGTAAAGTCTAAAGTTTGTGCGGACTAACCCGCTTCGATTGAGGCCTTGGAGCAAAACATCACGCGCGTCAATAATAGAAACTGGCGAATTCTAGTCGAAATGCTCGAACGAGTCATCAAAAATTTGACTCAGCGGATGGACAAACTAAGACGTAGCCGTGGCCAACATTTGATAGACATAATCCTCAAAAGTAAACGCCAATGAATGTTCTTTCAAATGATAACAAACATTCCCCATTCAGTTTGAATTTTCTGTGTTTTTTTCTTTAAAAAAGTAGGGAACCTCGAAATGAATCATGCGATATATAAAATTTAAATAACAACCAAACTGACAAATTTTGTATACTCTACACCATAAGTTTGTTATTTCGTTTTTAACACCTCGAAATAATCACCGTAAAAATATAAACGTACTAGACATGTCCGTCTGTTGAAAGGGCAATTCAGTCAAAACATAAAGAGCATGAATCATCTAATTTACCATTTTTTGTATGTGCAATATTGTTATATGTAGATTGTCTGCAGAGTAGATTGGTTGGTATTAAAATTGGACTCAATCGGACTAATGCGAAAAATATCCCCTTTAAATACTCAGAACCACATTTTAGCCATTGCCAGTTTTGACATTTTCATTTATTGTACCACTGTGCCTGCAGAGGCAACCACTACATATGGGATCATGGTATGAAACCGAAACAGGAAGCAGCAGTATCGGCACCACGACCATCACATTTACATGCACCCAAATAATCATCCACATCATCATTTTTACAAACAAACATCAACTATGCGGCGAGGATATCACCAGTTTCGGTTGGATGTTAGTGTTACTGCTCCGAAACGTTCTCCTCTTCGCTGCCAGTGGCCGACGAGGATGTATCCCGAATTCACAGCCATCCATGGCGAGCTAAGTATGCAAGGATGTAAGTCGTGTAAGTGTGTGTGTGAGTGTGGAATAGAATCTGTTGCGATTCAAAGAGTTTTTGAGGCAAGTAGCATCTGTTGTGTGAATACGGATTTTGCCCCAAAAGTACCGGAGTCTGCAAACAAAGATGTATTTGCTGTGGAAATCCTTTGTGACATGTCCTTAAGTTTGAATATTTGTCACAAGTGTTGGATTGTGCTTGTGCTGTCACACTAGCGACGCAAAACATGATGTGCCCGGAATTGTTCAGCAATTCCGTTTAACAATTCATAAATTCATCCGGGGAAAACCAACACCGAACCACCACCCCCAACGCAACTGTGCTCCTTATTTCGGACTGATTGCCACTTCCAGGGAGGGGGGAAAGATACCGATTACACATTCATGGTGCTACTTAAATGTGAGTCGGTATGTGTGTGCCTATGCGGGAGTATGTGTGTGTGTGTTTTGTTTAAATTTTGCATATTAATAATAAGATTTCATTTCGGTCGCTATTTTCAATGACTGGGCGGCAGGATGATAAATTCTCCCTACCGCCCTTCGTCTTTCCGAATGTCATTAAATATGTTTTTGTTTCCAAATCATAAATATCATTCTTTGTTCCCATAGTTTACGACTTTTTCCTTTCGTAATAAATGAGCAACAACAGGGGCAGCAGAAGTGTTTATTTTTACATATGAATGACAAAAACCCCCGGATGTGATATTTTCTACTTGAATGAATCGAATATTTATGGTCCGTAATAACCTGATGGTGTCCCCCAATTTTTAACAGTCCCTATATAAAAAATGGATGATTGATCAGGGTGTACTAAATAAATTTTACTGAAATTTGTACATCATTAACAAGTAAAACAAGTGGACAATTCGTCCGTAAGAACGCAGTTGAGTTCGGCCGTGTCGAACTATGTATAGGTACCCTGTATCATTCATTGGGTTCGATAGCATCGTAGTTCGTACACGAAGTGATGATGGTTATTGTATTGCTGACAAACGGCTACTTACTTACTTAAGTTCCATAACATACCATTAAGAAACAAGGGGAAACTTTTTCAAATCTGGCCTTAGTACTAACCGCCGGCTCCGAACGGCTTATAAAAGGTGGTTACATTTTAAGGTCCGATGTTAATTTGTATGCAACTAAATGCGTAAGTAAGTGTACTACAGTTACTTCAAAAGGTTCAGATCTACGTTTGATCGATTACAATCGAAACTGGTATTTTTGCAAAAAAAAATAAAAACTTCAATAAGCTGTCAATAACTGACGGATATTTAAAGGCAAAGTTGGGTTTTGGTCCCCAGTTCGTACGATGCTCTCATAAAATAATATGTAATAAATTAAGAAGAGGGCGAAAACATGTTACAAAATTGTGTTTGCTGGAAAAGTACACAGAGAATTTGCAAATTTTCTTAAGTAGAGTATTTACTGTTTGAAAGTCTTAGGTATCTTTTAGTCAAATCCGGAGAGGAAATACAAATTAGTGCACAAGGTACGCAAAAGCCAGATTTTAAACCCAGTTCAAGATTATAGTGATGTTAGGAAAATTTCATAAACTGATTCTTGATGTACTTTTCGAGACCTACAAGAAAAATAGTATCACTTCTAAGTATTTTTTCTGTCGCACAGGTTTATGAAGGATTCAGGGACCAATATTGCTATAATATCGCATTTCCTAGGTAGATAGGAGGCAACCGTCGAGAGCAACGTGTTGCAGCCAATGTGTTGTTTGTTCGCATATCACGTGGCAACACAGCTACATACGAAGCAATGTTTGCTTCCACATGACTGTGTTATTGGAACAGTAGGCTCGAGTGTATCTATCATAACACCATGGATTTCAAGTATAATCAGCGAAACACATGATCAGCTAGCGTATGATTAATAATAACCTGAAAGATAAATACACTAATACGCCCGTAGAGACATCAACCGACACCTTTCATGTTGATACCCAGGCGTATGAGTGTTAGTATCTATCAGAGTTATATTGATCATACGGTTCGTGATCATATGCCCCATCTGCAAATATGCAAAATTTTTATTACACGCTAAATTGGAACCTGGAGTTTAATTTTTTCTTCTTTTATTACACATCCGTAATTCGGGTATAAGTGGTCGTTCAAAGCAATTAACATACATCTATACATAAAGCGTATTTTTCGTACTAAAATTATATAAACAAATCTACACCAAAGGGTGGTACAACTAAAACGCACGATGTTAATTGTGAGTCACAAATTAACGCTAAGTTTTTTTGACATAGTTTAACATTTTTTGTTTCAGTGTTTGATAAATTGAACCATGTAGAGGTACACAATTAAACAGCTCGTAAAGTTTGTTAAAGCATTTTACGGAAATGGGCTTTCAGACCATGATTTTTTTGGTCAGCATAATCGACCAAATGTGTCCACAATCGAAAGAATTGTCTTTTATTTCAGCTTACCGGGTCGCCAAGTTATTTTTGCGGTTTATGGCCAGGCGGCGTTATCGGGCCGTACTTCTTCCAAAATAAGGTCGGCCAAGCAGTTACCTTGAATAATGTTCGCTACCGCAAAATCAAAGCGGACTTCTTGTGGCCGTGAATTGAAAATATGAACCTGGACGATATGTGGTTACAACAGGATGTTGCCAATTGACAAACAGCCGACAAAACAATAGCTCTTTTGTGCGAGAAATTCAATGGAAAATTTACATCGTTGTATCGGTGTTAATTTGCAGACAGATCATGTGATCTGACACCGGTGGATTTCATGCCATGGGACTATTAAAAAGAAAAAGTATACGTCAAAAAGCCAAGAAGAATTCAAGAGCTTAAAAATAAAAAAATCGGCACATTAATGAAATAAAACCTTCATTATGCCTCAGTCATTGCAAATATAGACCATCGGATAGAGGTATGCCACCGAATATGTGGCGAACATTTGGCCGATATTTTGTTTCACACATAATTGTTCTTCTTTCAAATTAAGAAAATATTAGGATAGTTCTTTAAAAACTTTTAGTTTTATTTACAATTACCATCGTGTATTTTAGGTGGACCACCCTTTATATTATATATATATATATATATTGGCAGTTCCCTGTTTTTTGTGGCATGTAAAATATTATTTTCGTATCAGGGTGTCCATTCTGAGGGCTCAATTTTGGATGACTCGTTCAGGCATTTAGACCGGTATGGCTTTAATGACACGCGTAATATTGGCTTCAAACACCTGAATCGTAGCTGATTTGTCAGCATAGACTTTGGACTTTACGTAGCCCCAAAGAAAAAAGTCTAAAGGTGTAATCGTAACAGTAATCGATGATTAATTTTGATAAAATGTTCAACGATTTATCGAATATTTTTCCATAATAAATTTGCCAAGTCTCAACTTTACGACTGCTACATTTGAACTTTCAATACAAATGTTTACCAAAATGGCGGCAAAACAAAATAGTATACCTTCCCGGCGGACACCCTGTACTATGGTGTTCACAATCTGAGTAAGTTGCTCGC
Source organism: Hydrotaea diabolus (assembly GCA_963513945.1). Taxonomy (NCBI): domain Eukaryota; kingdom Metazoa; phylum Arthropoda; class Insecta; order Diptera; family Muscidae; genus Hydrotaea; species Hydrotaea diabolus. The sequence goes on along the minus strand of OY740718.1, from coordinate 57,213,325 downwards.
ATTGAGTGACAAGTAAGGTGGGTTCTAACCTGCACTTAATAGTGTCTTTTTTGTAAAACGCTAACCGCTCTTTATGCAATAGACATGGAATGAAAGCAGATATAACTACATCACACCTTATGTTTGCACTCACTTATACACGAGCTTTTTATATTGACTGTGAAGCAAACTACGCAGTTATAATGAAATCTTTAAAACACAATATCTCAACGGCCTGAACTTCCTATGACTTTAAAGTAAATATGGAAAAATATACTTAAGAAAATTAAACCGAGAGATTAGCAAATAAAGTTAGAAAGCTGAATGTTTGCAATTATGGCTGAGGAGAAAAAAAAAAAGATACAAAAGAGTCCAATCTTCCAATTTAGGCCATAAAAAGTTACGATAGCGGACACTATTCACAGTAACTGCCTGACCGGCCTCATTTTGGGAAAAATTCGGCCTGATAATGCCGCCAGCCCATTAGCCGCACCAAACAGTCACTGTTTGTGGGTGCATTGTTTTTTGACAATCACTCTTGGACTATCATTCGCCCAAATGAAGCAATTCTGCTTATTGACGAATCCAGTGGGGTGAAAATGTGTCTCATCACTAGACATTTAATTTATACTTTAAATTTATTTAACAGTAAGGAAATTTTTAAATTACATGGTTTTAAATAGTGTATCTGGCAAATTTCGACCTTCGCTACCCCACCACACTGTTCCATACGTTTTCTGAAGTTTTTATAAACTCTAACAAGCACATCGACTGGTATTTTCACAATTTCAGCCTCAATATTGTTAATAAGGTCTTTCAAAGTGTTGGAACAGTTAATATACCATCGAATTCAGGTAAGCCCAAAGGCAAAAGTCTCATGTGGCTAAGTCTGGTGAGCGTGCCGGCCAGTTCACATCACCCATCAAAGATATAACCGTCCAGCAAACATTTTCCTTAAACAATTCATGGTAAATCTCGCTGTGAGTGCAGTGGCACCATCCTCTAATTGCATTGCCTAAAGAGCCGGCTGAAAATATTTCATATTTCAATTTTCCTTTCCAATTTTCATTAAGATTGGACAACAATTGTGATTTTTGAATAGAATATTTTTGGTATTTATTCCGAGTAACATAAAACTAAGCACACTCCACATAATTATGCCAAGTATAAAAAATTCATATTTGAAGAAAAATTATTGACAATAACAATTAAATTGCGTCCCAATTTTTTATTTTTAAGGAGTTGACTATAAAGAAATCATTAGACAACAATCTGCGTCAGTAATTTCTAAAATTGTTATTCTTCTTTTTTGGACCACGCTAATGTTAATCTTACACACACAAAAAATACTTCCATCCGCAAAACTTCGTAAGATCCTCCTATGCTATGGTGAAGCTGTTGTTGACAATTTTCTGAAGTGGTTTTCAACATGTTCTCTCATCTCCATGCCAATGAGGTCCTCCTTATCAAAGTAATGACGAAAATAACTGTAGTCAGCATTTTACGGTGTTTTTGTGGGTGTCAGTGTGTGTGCGTACTATAATGTCCTTTAAGCGCACACCATCATAACAAATCCTGGCCATGCCATAGTGCGGTGATGACGAGGATGCTTGTGCTTTGGTCGATGCGTTGCAAATCCGAACTGACACTTTTTCATTGTAGGACACCCAGAGTCAATGAGGAAATCTTGATAGTAGCGAACTACCGTTGTGCAAAGTTCATTAAAACTTTAATAATCGCAATCTCTGCCATTGCTGGCGTCTCTATTTATTTAATTTTATTTCTATTCTGTTATTCTAATAAACGTTTACGATTTAACTATTTGAATTGGATGTGTTGATGTCATATGTCCATGGGACAAGAAACTCCCAAGAGAGATAAACAGTCTAGGTTCCTTTTTAGTTGTGTTTTATGTCTTCCGGTGATGATTTCTGGACAAAGTCAATGTTACTAAACGCATCAAAAAAGAACAACATAAGGTTTATCATGTAGCTTGAAGTAGTTTATATACTTCTATTTTTGGAGTTTTCCACCTGGTATTGAAGATAGAACGGTTTTACTAAATTTTTTGCCGGTAGATACTCAAATTAAGTCTTTAAATTTAACTCAGCTGTTATTTAGCTGATATATCGAGGACATAAGTTATATTTAGTTTGAGTGTAATTGTTTCAAGAGCGAGCTGCGAACTGTCACAAACGTTCTGAACCTAATTGAGTCTATAAAATATTGCATTCAAGCTACAGCTCCCTAATGTCACTGCAACATCAGTATCAATATTTACTTAAAAAAATTAACAACAAAATAATCTAAAAACTAGTAAAAAATATAAAGTCGGACATGGCCGATACCCTGCACTCCTGGATGTTCAGAAAAGCCAACAGATAGTAGGTTTTTGTCATTGCTCAATGACTTAAAGAGTTATGAAACGGATTAGGTCCAGCGATATAAAGGATATTTTTTTTGATGCGATACAGTTTTTCCGTACCTCTTACCAAGTAGGTTTAGGATATTAGTAGAAGGAAAATAGCAGATTCTTACGATCATGCATTTAAAGGGTGGTTCATTTATAATTGAAAAATGGCAATTTCTGAATATTGAACAAACAGATGCTCTTGATGTTCTGGACATGAAAATACAACGTGACGCTTATTGGGCGAGACATGTACCTTCTGATCTTTTCAATATCTAAACAACTTACATCAGGCCAAAGATGGAAAACACATACCATATATGGGCAGCTGCTCCAAAATGAATCTTAGATGGTGCTGATAGGGTATCACACTCGATTGTTTTCTTTGAACATCGTCCGAATGTGGGCTGTTTGTCGCTGTACTATCGTAACTTTCACGGTGCGTGTTGATGCAACATCCGTCGTCTTATTCCAGAAGTGAGGTTGTTCGCCAGGTATACGCGACATTCTAGTAATTTACACCCATTTTTATCGATTGGCCAGTTGACCGCACTATACGAGTACACTACAGATCAAATTTGTTTTTGCTCTTACACTCCGTATGTGAAAGCGAATTCCGGCAAATGTGTTTCCCTTGAATTACGACATCCTGAAGTTAAAGGCAAGCGCAAACAAACATTACTCCCACTTTCGCCCTTCCGATCTTTTACTTTCCACTCGCCAACGCAATGCACTGCGGGTATAGGGAACATCCCCTGAGTGTTTGTAATAAAAAAGAACATCGCAATATCGGCAAATTATTCGATTTTTAAAAACAGTGCATAAAATACTCGTATCGATGGTTTTGTTGGCTGAGTGACATGTGTCCTCGTCTTGTTGAAACCAAATGTCGTCCATGTCATTCTCTTAAATCTTGGGAAACAGAAATTCGTTGAGCATGGCGTGGTAGCGCTCACCGTTGACGGTAACGGCGGCTTCTTGCTCATTTCCGAAGAAGAATGGCCCAATGATGCCGCCAGCCAAAAATCCGCAGCAAACCGTGACTCGTTGTACATGCATTGGCTTCTCAAAAGACACGTGTGGGATCTCTGGCCCCATATGCGGCAATTTTGCTTAAGGATATAGCTACCGAGATGAAAATGAGATTCAAAAACACAATTTTTAGGAAAAAGTCTTCATCTCCTGCCAAACAAGCTTTAGCCCTTCGGGCGCAGCGAAAATGTATCGGATGGTCATGAGGCTTAAGTTCTTGAACCAATTAAACTTTGTTAGCCGTCATACTAAGGGCTTCACGCAAAATTCTTCTCAATGAAGTGCGAGAAATGTTGACTTCCTGAGAACAATGACGAATTGATGTTGATGGATGCTCTTGGACATTCTTAGCCACGGCAGCTCTGTTTTCAATTTAACGCATTGGACTAAAACGTACTCGGGTTTGGTTTGTCCAATGACGATCCATTTTCATAAACTTGCTTAAGTAATTGCAGCCCAAATTGAACTGAAGGATGATCTCTTCTTGAAATTTTTCAACGGAAATTTCTTACAGTTTGCGTTAAAGACTCACTACCTTGGAAGTAAGTTTTTAGATTTTCCCATTTTTGTTCGATGTGAAAATAAAACTGAATGGTATTCTACCTTTAAAGTCAAAGTAATCGGTTGTTCATATTTAAAATTTTAAATAGACACCCCGTCAAAGGTATTCCATAAAACGAAAGTGACGCCATCTATTACAACACGAATAAAGCGACCTCTAAGAAATCCATATCGACGTTGAGGAGAACATTGGACTCCAAAAATTCTCAAGATTCAACACCAATACTGGCTCTTTAAAGTACCACGTCCTTATTGTAACTTCCGAGAAACACTTTCCGTATAGTGGGAAATGAAAAGTGTCCTATTCCAGCTTGACATTTCTCTTTGTTTTATAAATCATACGCTCCATATAACAAAAGGCAATCTTAAGACAAGTATAAGTACTTTCTCATTTTGGTCCCTTAAACTAAAGAACATACGCGAACAGTGAGTAAATCATCGGGGGAGCAATCTCAATTTAATTGTTATGTTTTCATAAGCATTATCAATAACAGTAAAAAGTTGAGCTTTTTATCTCGATAACAATAACGGTTCACAAAGTTGCCAAGTAGGACGATAAATGTTTTCCACAAATTTTACGGTTTAAGGTAAACTGTTAATGGCCGTACAGCAGCATCGTTATGACGGAAATTTTAAATTGCCATTCCAGCATCCGGTGTAATTTGGGGTTACTTAATATTTTACGATACAACAAGAATCTCATTTTGTCGTCGAAATCGATTTGTAGTACATTTTTTTTTTTGGCAGCATTAGGTGGATGTTCTGAAATAAGAGCAACAAAGGCCGAATGATACTATGAAGTTCTGCAACTGAATCTGATGAAGTATTAATCAATTAAAGGATGTGACAGAATCTGGTAAACTAAATAACACTTGATACACCCAAGTTTGAAAAGCGATAGTATAATTGCCGCAATATTAATATTGTTGAAATGAAACAATAGTATTATTGCCAAATTTAACAATGAAAATATGGTTGTAGCAACAATATAAATATGGTTGGTGCGCCAAAAGTATTGTTTTTTGGGTTCTATGTTAACAATAATATGATTACGGCAATCATACTGCGTTATTGTACTTTTTCGTCCTTAAAAAATACTTTTTAGAACAATGTTATTGTTACGGATCTAATACAAAAATATCACCTTTTATATGGAAATTAAAAATTTTCAAACAAACTGCTTTGGCTTTGTTTAACTGAACTATTTTTAATAAAAACGCTTAAGTTATTTTAAACAGATTTTTTCTACTGTTAAAAAAATCACTCCAATTATTTTGAATTTATTGTATTTTAAAATATTTTTCATAACCCAAATTTATTGTTGACAACTTAACCCAATTTTAATCAATAATATTGGTGATCATATTATATTTGTGTGTAATCATACTATGGTTGTAGGGATCATAACATGGTTACGTGTGAATCATACTTTGGTTGTGAGGATCATTCTATGGTTGTATGTCAAACAAACTATGGTTGAGAGGATCATAATATGGTTTTGGGGATCATAGCATAGTTGAGTGTGAATCATACGATGGTTGTGGGGATTGTAGTATGGTTATGTGGAAATCATACTATTGTTGTGAGGAACAAAGTATGTGAAAATCATAGTATGGTTGTTTTTAAATCGTACTATTATTATGAGGATCATAATATTGTTGTACCACAACCATACACCCAACAATAGTATTATCCTCTTCGAATATTGTCACCACAACCATACTTTTTTTCTGAGTGGAGACTTTTGGCTTGTCACCAGTGCATCGCCCAAACAAATTGATGATGTCATGCATGCTAGTATGGATTTTTCTTAGCTTATTGGTGGTAGAATTTGGATTAATTTGTTCAAGATAGTATATAACTGATTTAGATTACATGTCAGAGAATTTTAAGTCTGGTTCACAGAGTGTTCGCGATATTATAAGGGAAAAAACTCTACTTAAGTATATATAACGGATAACTCTAGATAAGAAGAGTGGGTGACTTTAACATGGTTGAGTCGATTTTGTTGGTAGGCGCGGTATTGTTCGTACTCTTGTAGGTCTTTAAGTGTTCACATAATTGAGAAAGTTAGGGCTAAACCTCGTGAAAAAGCGGTGGTGCCCTCTATAGCTAGATTTTTCCGTAAGGTATTGTAGGTTTTTTGTGTTGAATGTTTTAAGGATGGCGTGTTGAAGGGATCACTAGGATTACAAATTCTACACAGTCTTTTTTAAGTGTGCATTCGCGATTTGCATGTTGTTGGCCTTTAAGTGTTCACATGATTGAAAATTTTATACAAGGTTTGATTGAAAACTTTATGAAATAGGGGCGAAAAGCTCTATAGTCATACATTTTCTTAATTTCAGTGTTGTAGTGTTTTTTATTGACTATTTTAAGGATCATTTATAAGTTCATTTTACCACATTTGGCTTAAACCCCGCGCCGTAGAATAAAGAATTCTACACAGTCTTTTGGATGAGTGTGCTCTCGATTTCTGTAACGGCAGGAGACAGGTGTATTTAAGGAAACCTTACGTTTGTTTCTCCAAAGTCTTAAAGCGCTTGGACTGCACAATAATTGTCTAGCAAGTATGTTCATTCTGCCTTATATTGATGTCCTAAATTGTCTCTTTAACTAGGGGTATTTTTAAGTGTCTGTGGATGCTTTCGTTCCTCATATAACAAGGGGCAACGGTTATCAGCCGCAATGTCTTCGATTGGACTCTTTGCATTTTGTCGAGATTGCACGAGCTAGCTGAGCACCTTATAACCAGATAGGTTTGATTGTACTGTTGTATATCAGCCCTTGCATTCGAGGCTTAGTTTGGAGTTCACGTTAAGGAGCCACTAAAGTTGATGGACTTTGATTTTCAGTTGAGTCTTTTTGGCTTCCATCCAGGAGGATTACCGGTTATATGTCATTATCAGATTGAGAAAAAGTCATATTGTTTCGTTTTAATGTCGGTCGTGTGCTAAAATTTAGTGTAAAAGTTGCCTGTGTGCATTAAGCCTCATTAACTTGTATTCTCCATTCAGAGAGCCACGATTCTAGTCGTCTGAGATGAACACCTATATTCATAGTTGCAATATCCTGCTTTTTATGTGAGGCCATTATAGCGGTATCGTCGGCGAAAGTAGATGTTAGCACGTTTGGGCTGGTAGGAATATGTGCACGACTTAATTTGACATTTATTTGTTTCAGTGTTTGACAAATTCATCCATGGAGAGGTACACAACTGAGCATCGCCTTAAGATTGTTGAAGCCTTTTACGAAAATGGGCGTTCAAATCGAAATGCATTTCGCGCACTTCGGGATTTTTTGTTCAGCATAATCGACAAAATGTGCCCACAGTGAATTCGTTAACAAGCAGAATTGCAATTGGGCAAATGAGAATTCACGATGGAATGAGAATCGGCTAAGAAGTCTTTTAGATATTTGGAACTTGTGGCATCAATTCATATTGGATTTGCCTTATTTTATTCTAACCCATATTCAATTCTAACAACCTTCACTCCCATTTTATCTTTAAATTACCCCTTTTTATGGTTATTGCAAAACCCTAGAGATTTTAATAAATGTTAATTTCTATTTCTGTCCACAATCTCGCTGATTGTTTTTGCATTTATTCGCGGTTCACCGGTAATTGAATTTTATGTTAGCCTATTTGTTGTTGCTGTTGTTGCACGCAAAATGCCTGTTTTGTATAATTTCGAAATAATTAATAAATTTAAAAATTAAGCATACTTTCGCTGGACAGTTGGTCTAGATAAGTTTTTGTTTATGCAAGTATGCTAATCTATTAGCATATTTAAATGTTTATAATGTCATTATGTTATTACTGATATTATTATTAACATCAGTTTCAAAGAGGCGTTTTTTCCTTCTTCAATATGGGAGGAATATATGTTGAGTTGCATATCGTGTTTGAAGCACTCTGAAGTGCTTCTCAGTCACCTATGTAAAGTGAGTGAAATACTATGAATACTATCCGATGATAACTCATTTTGCAACTGAAAGAAAAGGTCTAATGTAGGAATTGAAAAAATCACATACACATACAAAAATATTTGCATCTTTAGTATTCGGTGCGTTAGTGCTGGCATACATAACGTCCCAAATGCTGCAGAAAGTGGTCAAAAATTCAGCCTCTCGGCTGGAATTTATACCAGGCAGCCGCAGCGGCCGCTTACACGAAATAATTTTTGAAACATAATGGCAAACCCTTATCTTTATAATAAAGCTAAATTCATGGCCATAACATTAAATTATATGCGTTTTATCTCTTTTTGAAAACCACACGTCTGAAAAAAACATCCTTTACAATTATATAAATTTTCTATTTGCTTTTAGCAGCATGCATTTCTTGTATGGGAAAACCGGTTTAACCGGGTTCTTAAGGAAAAGAAAAATAAAAAACCCACCGTAATTTTTTTTGCCATTTTGTTTAAACCGGATACTGATTTTTAAATACCACAACAGTATAGGTTGAACTCGACATGTCGATTTACATGGTTTTTTATTGCCAAGTTTTCCGGTTTTTTTGTTTTTGTTTGAAAAATCAAAGAGAGTTCATAATTCACACACTTCTCTTTAAAGGGTAATGATACTCAGAACCATTAGTTGATACGATTCAACGATATTTGTCTATCCGTCCGCCTGCTGTCTATCTAAAGCATGTAATCAAAGTCGCAATTGTTGCCCGATCTTCATGAAATTTGGTACAATTATTTTTTTTGGGCCAAAGACTTACGCCATTGAAATTGGGTTAGTTTAGTTTTGAATATAGCTCCCACATTCCGATGGTCATCCGATTTTATGATTCTGACGTTAGAAGTAGCCCGAAAACAGAAAATCATGGCCCGTGATGTGAATATCACGAAAAGTCCATGAGTCGAATCATTAAAAAAGACTTGGGACTTAGAGCTTTCATACGACGAATAGGACATTTATGGACTGCAAAAAAAAATAGGATTGAAAAAGGCAAACGGCTTTTGGTGAAGCACGCTGATAATTTGCACAGGAAAATTTTGTTCACCGATGAACAAATTTTTACCGTTCAGGAAAACTTTAACAAGAAAAATGATAGAGTGTATGCTCGGTCATCTAAGGAAGCATCTGAACTGATCCCAAGGGTGGAAAAGGGTCATCACCCAGCTTTAGTCATGGTTTGGTGGGGGTGTCTCTTACGATGGGGTCACTGACCTGCATTTCTGCGAACATGGAGTCAAAGTTTACCAAAAAACCGTTTTGGAAGCTGTGGTGAAGCCTCTTAACAGTTCCCTGTTCCAAAACCAGCCATGGACTTTCCAGCAGGATTCTGCGCTGGCCCATAAGGCTAAAACGTCCCAGGCCTGGCTTCGAAACAATTTGCCAGCGTTCATTTCCTCTGCGTTCACTTCCCCTCAGGCAGTCCAGATTTGAACCCATTGGATTACAAATTGTGGATGGTTTTAGAGGAAAAGGTTTGCCACAAAAGATACGCCAACATTGGATCTCCTAAGACTACTTTGGTTCGAGCTGTGGCCAATTTTCCAATGGACGAGGTTGCAGCTATTGACGATTGGCCAGTGCGACTTAAGGCGTGTGTAAAGGCAAAAGGCGGACATTTCGAATATGTAGATTCTTTTTGGATACATATTGTATCAATAAATATATTAAAAAATATTTGGTCCAAAAACTTTCAGTAGTTTTTTATTTTACAGCATAAAACGCGTGTAACAGTATTTATGTTCCTACTAAGTATAACCGATGTTATGTCTTTAACTCATGAAGCCATACATTACACCCATCTTGATGAAATTTGGCACAGTTCTTTACTGTCGATCAGTAATCACATCAGATAATAATGGGTTACACCGATCTACGTTTTAAAATATGGCCACAGTAAAAATTAATTTCAATTTTATTCGAAATGCAAACAGGTAATTTCCACCTTGACTTTTAGCACTTGTCCGACATTGAAACTAAATAATACCCCTTTTTCTCAATCTGATAATGTTACATACCTTAAAATCCAACTCAGCTGGAGAAGTCATATCGAAGCCAAGAAAACTCAACTGAAACTTAAAATCCATCAACTTTACTGGCTCCTTAACGAGAACTCCAAACTAAGCCTCGAATATAAGGTCCTGCTATAAAACAGTGCAATCAAACCTATGTGGTTATTTCTCAGCTATGGGGAAAAGCAAGATCGAGCAATCTCTGGTTTAAAATCTCTAACACGTGATCCTTAAAACAGTCAACACAAAAAAACTGCAATACCTAAAATACGGAAATGTCTGGCTATGAGGCCACCACTTCTACTTCACGAGGTTTAACCCAAACTTGGCTTACAATTTTCAATTATGTGAACACTAAATCAATACCTCGCCTATGAACAAAATCGACTTAACCATTATAAAGTCATCCACTTATCTCTAGTTATCGGTTATACATACATAACTAGAGTTTTTCACTTTACATAAAATCGCGAACACTCTGTAAACGACTGTGAAGGCTACCCCTTCATCAAGAGGTTTAAGCCAAACCACACTAAAAGTTCTCAGACTTGTGATCTATACCAGTTATATTCTTCTTTGACTAAATTAATGCAAGCAGATTCAATGGCTATTTTTCTTAAAAATAACTAAAAAGTTTTTTCATAAAGCCAGAAATATAATTACATTTTCAGTTTGATTAAATTTTGGTGACGGACCCTTAACCGAAAATTTCATCCATTTAAACATGGACTTATGCAAATCAAAACAATGAAATTTTTTGACAAATTCAAACACGACTTTATTTTTAAATCTGGGTGAATGTAGAGACCGTTCAAAGTGTTCAAAAATAAGCTTTCAATTGGCTATTCTGCACATCTAGAAGTAAAGGATCCTACAGCTAATTCAAAAAACAACGATTTCTACCGTTTTGATTTCTAATACTCATATATTCTCAAAGAAGAATAGATTAGAAATACCGACCAGGCACATTAAGTCTTTTCTATTCTAGATTGTAGTAGGATAACATTAAAGCGGTTTTGCCCGACTGTAGCTTTTTTATTTGTGTGCTGTTTTTTTCATTATTAAGTAGAGCATGACGTCAGTACGTAATAGTGACAATATAATAATTGGTTTAATTAATATAAATTAGTGCATAAAAATAACTTTTTTTTCATACTGAAACTTTTGCACAGCTAATTGGCATAAAGAGCTTATACAAACATGCATGGAGGAACATAACGCATCAGCTAACCAAAAGATACTAAAAATTTTATAAACATTTATTATGGAAGGGTATGTTTTGTTTATTGCTAGAAAACAGATGCGTGCTACACATGTAATGGCACCTTATTGAGGCTTTACTGTGACCTCAATGACGTCTCCTGACCCTCAATAACAACTTATTGTAGGTTTCTTGTCAAAATTTATAATGGATTACCGAATTAATTGCAACCAATTAAAAAAAAACTTTTCACTTAAAAATTCCATTACATCTCACTCAACGTCATGATGAGCCATTAACGTATACACCGAGAAAAAATCTTTTTTAATCCTTCTGAACTACGATTTTTTTTTTTGATGAACAGACTTTCTGTTGCAATTACCAACATTCCATGGTACTGATGATTACATGGTTCAACATACCATAAGACGGTAGCTCCAATAACATTACGGTACTCACAACCAATTAGCCGTTTATACCAACCGAATTTAGTAAAACTATCGGTTACCACAACTCATTGTTATGTCAACCAAGTAATTATGAAGTACATGTTACTTTAATACCTGTAATTGGTACTAACAGGTAACAGATAAGTTCTTTGTGGTAAACAAACCCCTTTGAGTTAACTGTTGTAATATATTATTGGTTTCCCTCAGCATTATAATGCAATACCAATTTATCGGTTCTTGTTAGTAAAAAATATTTGTTAAAGACTAAAATAAAACATATAGATGCAAGTAAATATTAAATCATTATTAAAAATATACACGTCCAAATGGAAGGTGTTAGATCAGGCTGAGAAGAAGCAGATCAGAAGCGTTATTGCTCCTGTCGAAAAAGGGGAATGGCCTTTACGGCTTGCGTCTTTGGCTGGCTTCAGCAGCGGATCCTCTCGGCCATGTACTCTACTCCCGGGGTATCGAAGAACTTCAACATCAGCATTGAGATGCTGTTCACACGCAGCGCCTTTGATGACTTTGCGTTGTGAATGACATGGGCACTTCCCCAACGCCAAATTGTGGTGGTGCCTTTTCTACTCGTAGAGCGCAGATGTGACGCAAAACTCATACTAGGCTAACGTAATTTCCTTTGTTGATGGCGGAGCCGAGATTGACGAATTTGTCGACTACCTCGTTATTGCAACTTCCTACATATTCTCTGGTCGGATGATATTGTCTCGATGATCAGCACATTGTTTTAGTAAATGCAACCAACAGCTTTGGTTTGTCCCCGTTAACCACCTCGTGTACCAACAAAGAGTTCTTGAATTGAATTTTCGCCGATGCGGCTCTGAATCACAGTGTGAAGTACTTATGTAATGTCAAGCTGACATGTAAGCAGCTTAAAATAAAACAATATCTCCTACAAAATATATCTCACTTGTTATAATAGTTACCCTTAGTCTGCATAATACACCTAGAGATAATTCTCGCTAGAGCCACACAGTCTCTTTAGATCACAGTCACGTCATATTCATTATCCTTAAAACTAAACAACAAATTTCATAGAATTGTCATTTATTGGTGATCCTTCAATTTTGCCACTAATTTCACATAATTCAAGTAATTACACAAATTCGCTCAAAACATTTATAAAATACACAACACAGGCTGCAAGCACATTTGCGGTCACATCGGCAAATACGACCGACGAAACAGAGGCCAAACTATAATTAAAGCCTGCTATTTGTTCAGAAATTATTGTTAATATTTGATGGAAATGGCAGAGATACGAGTACATGCATTCGTATATGCGTGATTTGATTTAAACAACGTTGCCGTTATTTGAATACGCAATGCCACAATTTAGTGGAATTAAATAATGTATCATCATCGACATCATCATAATTATGTGGTTGTTAGGCTAGCACATGCACCCACAGACTAGCACGAAATCAATTACGCAATTGATTTATAAATTGCATGGCATTAGACATAAATAATATAAACAAAAAAAAAAACGTGAAAATTAATTAACGCATAATTATGGAAAATGATGCGAGTTGTTTTTAGCCAGAAGACACGAGTAAAAAAAAGGATTATTTTGGCAAATATTATTACAGTAAAAGCGGACACATTTTTAACATTTGATATTTAAACTTACAACATAATTATTGGAGTTTATTAAATAAAATAAAAATTAGTAGTCCAAGTTCGACGAGTAAAATCGTAGATAAGTTCGGCGAGGCCTTTTTTGAGGTCCTACTTACAGTACCGATTTTAACTATGGTTCGTGCTCAAAAAATTTAATTTATAAAGAAAAATCGTAATAAGGTCTACTTTTTTTATTTTCCACATTTCCAATTTCAAACCACTTACGAGTATGACCAAATGCCATAATCGTGCAAAATTTCAGGATCCTAGGTTAGGTAGTTTGACCGATATCGTACATTTTACAGACAAATTAAAGTCTTAGATCGTCTTAGAATTTTAGGTCACTCAATATTACTCAATCTTCGTGGTGTTGCAAACTGGATGACAAACTTATTAAAGGGTGGTTAAATTTTAAGGGCCGATGGCGAATGTGAACAACACCAAAACATCAAGTTTTTTCTGCATTTCATTTGAAATTTCAAATAGCAAAAGATACACAAGCGAGCAACGCGTTAAAGTTATTCAGGCTAGTAATGAAAATGAAAAAACAATTTTCGAAGAAAGTCATCTTCAGTGATGAGGCACATTTTCACCTCTGTGGATTCGTCAATAAGCAGAATTGTCGCATTTGAGCGAATGGAAGAGTGATTGTCGAAAAAGCAATACACCCACAAAGAGTAACTGTTTGGTGCGGTTTATGGGCTGGCGGCATCATCGGGCCGTATTTTTTCCAAAATAAGGCCGGTCAGGCAGTTACTGTGAATGGTGTTCGATATCGTAACTTTTTATGGCTCTAATTAGAAGATATGGATGTGGACGATATGTGGTTTCAGCAGGAAGTTGCCACTTGCCACACAGCTAACGAAACAATGACTCTTTTGCGCGACAAATCAACGTCGGCCTTTAAAATTTAACCACCCTTTATATAGAGTTTTCCATTAAGCACATTACAATTTTATCTATTAATAAAACACAGAATATTTAAGATAAAGAGCTCAAATTTATTCCAGGTGTAGAGAAAATGTTCCATTTAAAGAATGACATTCGATTTCTGTCGTATCACCACCACGAGCCCGTGGTGGTAAAAACTGGGGACAAAAACTAGGACCTGTAGTTTGATAACTGTAGAAGCTGTAGATGGACGGACAGACAGACATCGTTGAATGTATTCAGCAGATTATTATACGTTGATCGGTAAACTTAGCGGTACGTTCAAGAGACATGCTAAGATAAATGACCTGCTGATTCGACATTATGCTTTTTGTCATCCTTCGCATAGTTAGTGCATGCTACTTTCAATAGCTATTGATTTAATTTTTCACGAAATACAAAAATCAATCTATCGCAAAACTACCCTCCCGTGCCAGTGGTGTCCTTTTGTCCATAATCACCAATCACATTTAGAGGAAGCAGGCTGAGTGATGTGTAGCAATCACGTTCTTTTCGGGCGTCAGAGATGAATACAATAAGCGACTAACTGCTTATCATTACAGCTTAATATTTATACACATTGTCATCCTTTTATGACATGTTAAGGCATAATTTTTCAAAAACATTCACTCGCTCGAATGATGAGTTGATGCTTGTCTTCAACATACGAGCACAATGACGATGAGCTACACACACAGATGCATAAATACACATACAAATGGGGCGAAAAATAACCGAAGTGTCCTGGTCTCCCATTAAAAGATGTCGCCCAATGCAGGCATTTTTGGTGAAATCTATGTAAATATCACAAGAGGTTTTTAGACAGGATGATAGCTTCTCGTGTATTTTTTTCGACATTAACAAAGCGGCGTTACTCTACTAAAAAATCTTTCTAGGTCGGCTGACCGAACTTTGGCCATGGGATCTCCTTTTGTAAAGAAAATGTTGCACAAGCCTTCTTCGTTGACATACACTTCTAGATGTACTTAGTAGTAACTTAGTAAATACTGTTACAACATTGAACACACCCATTTCAATAGTAGAACTGAACATACCCCGTTATTGTCATATGAGTTTTGAAAGCTAACCTCAATAGAAACGGGATTTTAAAATTGTTTCAACTTTCATCATGGTGGTCAGATATTGAGAACCGTATCGCTTTTATAGCGCTTTACAAGTGTGAAATAAAAAAAAAACAATATTTTCAAATCTACCGATGCATAAAACTGTCTGAGGAGACTGTAGATGTAAAAGAACGCCACCGGTGGGCCGTCCACGCTCTGTTCGAGCACCGCATCCATCAAAGCCCTTAAATCAAGAATTCACAGAAATCCGCTCAGAAGTCCATGATCCGAATCCTTAAAAAAGACTTGGGATTTGGGGATTTCAAACGAAGTACCGGGCATATATTGAATGCAGCTTTAAAAAAATAGAATTGAAAAATGCAAACGTCTTTTGGTGAAGCACGCTGATAACTTGCACAGAAAAATTTTGTTCACCGATGAAAAAATGTTTACCGGTCAGAAAAAATATAACAAGCAAAATGATAGAGTGTATGCGCGGATTTGGACTACGCTGGTTTCTTCTCGCGCCAAGAGAAGTATAAAAGCTGCGGATAGAGCTTTCGAGTGATGGAGATTTACCTGAAAAGCGAAATGTCACCCTCCGTATCCACAAGAAGCTCTTCCTCAAAGACTTAATCGGGCTGTGCTAAATAGATTCTTCACGCACCTGAAAGCATTGCTTCCATTGCAGCCTTCACCAAAGTCCTCGAGGCGCAAGAAGGTATGTCAGTTGGGAATTGTGGAACTCAATACTTGTAACTACCATATCTTTTCTTCTGAAAGAAGGTCAACGATAAATATTAAGGCTATTCTTAGAATGATTACAGGATCAGTGTCTACCTTCGTCCGTACTCAGAAGTAGCTTGAACACTGCGGTCATTAATCCGCAAACCATACTACATGTCGTTCAAGAATTTGGACTACGTCGTCTTCTTCTTGAGCCAGGAGTAGTTGAATAGCTGCGGATGCAGTTTTTAAGGGATGAAGATTTTTTTAAAGCCAAAAGGCCGCCATCGGTGTCCACAAGAAGCTCTTCCTCGCAAAGTTAATCTGGATTAGTGGTAAATAGCACCCGAAAGCATCAAAAACGAATGAAAGACTATGCTGCTCCAGACGCATATCGGGCACTTGCACCGTATTAGTCTCACTTTCGGATTCCGTTTTAGTGTTACCTCACACAGTTATTATTAGGTTCGTATCCCTTATCCCTTTTGTAAACCTTCATGTGTATTTGATTAAACCCGTAGTCCCCCAGATGTTACAAGGTTATATAGGGGGATCCATCTATTTTCAGAACAAAAAAAAATATAAAAATTCAAATCAAGTGTGGAATCTTTATTGGTAATTTGAAAGGACATTTAATGGCATCTGTTTTTTGAAAATAATTACCTTCAAATGTTGGCAACTGTATTATGGAAATGAGCGTTCGGTGAGAAAGGGGAAGATCCGCTATTTCGACCAAAATTTTGTTTAGTGATAAGGTCCATTTCTGGCTCAACGGCAAAGTCGATAAACGAAATTGCCGCATTTGAGCTGAAGAGCAACAAGAAGACGTTCAAGAGGTGCCATTAAACCCAGAGAAAACCAGGGTTTGGTGCGGTTTATAAGCTGGTGGAATCATCGGTGCATATTTTTTCAAATGATGATGGCCGAAACGTAAGCGTGAATGGTGCTCGCTATCGCGCCATGATATCGATCTTTATCCTACCTGAAATTGAAGCCCGTAATCTTGACCACACTTGGCTTCAACAGGACGGTGCCACTTGCCATACAGCTGCTCGAACAATGGATCTATTGAGAGGTCATTTCCAAAAGCAGCTAAATTTACGTTTTGGACAGGTGAGTTGGCCGCCTAGATCGAGTAATATCATACCTTTAGACATTTTTTTTGGGGGTTACGTAAAGTTCAAAGTCTATGCTGACAAAACAGCTACGATTCAGGCTTTGGAAGCCAACATTACGCGTGTCATTAAAGCCATACCGGTCGAAATGCTCGAGCGAGTCATCCAAAATTGGATCCTCAGAGTGGAAACCCTGTGGCGTAGTTTCGGCCAACATTTGAAGGAAATAATATTCAAAAAATAAATGCCTTAAAATGTCCTTTTAAATTACCAATAAAGATTCCAACTTGATTTGAAGTTTTATATTTATTTTGTTCTGAAAAAATACCCCTAGATGGATCACCCTTTATAAAGACTCGGCAATCAATATGAAGACTGCATGTGTGCGAGCTCCGTCCACCTCATCCAATCCAACCTTCCAGTTGTGAGTTCGAAGACAGTGATTACAATCGCCTGAGCCTCTGTATTATTGCTTCCGCTCTTGGTCGGAACGAGCCGTCCATTTTATCGACCACTCCAAAAACCGCACCTTACCTACCGTTTCAAGTTCGACACAATAACATACAATAGAACGTTTGGCTCCAAAGGCGATAAGCTTTATGAACCCAGCCTACAAATTGAGGTGGGCTCGGCATCTCCTTGAGAACCTAGGAGAACACCGAAGACATAGCGTGGCTCCACTTGTCTCTGGATATAATGCTGTCCTTACCTCTTCTTTTGATAACTGCAAGCACAAAGCTGACAATATTTACAAAGGTCCCTGGACCAGTATTGCCATAGATCACCTTGGACCTTTTGGATAGCGGCGAGTCATTGGTCATGCAGCCTGCTTTGTTTGAATTTCGAGACCTAGTTCTCAGGCAAACCTTGTCCGAAAAGGTTGGATCGCTAGTATAGTCGTCATATTCAGTTTTTCAGCCAATCTTGTCTGCCAGTTTAAGCGATATCCGTAAGGAGTCCACCTCCGGGCCAGCAAACTGATGGTGTTTGTGCGTACCGTCAGTATTCGTAAAGTTGTCTGCAACCTGTTCTGTTTCATGTACCGTAGTCTGGTTATCGTTAAGTGTAGTTGTTAATGAAAGTGTTTTTCATTGTAAATGAATTTTTAGATTTAGAAGTAGGGCGGAATTAATGGCCCCATGTAGCTCGACAAGGACTTTTTTGCCGTTAAGTCATCCGGATATTAACAAAGCTCTTGTACGTTCACAGCTTGCGGTAACCACTAACTGGGAACCGAAAAAGTCTAATGGGTACTAGATGTATAACACACCGGACTTAAGCGCAATTTGGTTTGCGTAGCACCACTTCTACAATTTCCCACCTAACATTGAGGAGATATCCTGGATAATAGAGTAATATAAACACTGATCAATAGTTCGCTGCGTAAAAGTTATTTCAGTTACAATAACCTATGGTTAAAGATTATCGTTTTGGTAAAAATGGCAATTGCTCTCAGTCGGGAATTGCTTGTTCGTCGCATCTTGCCTATATATTTATAGGCCGACCGACTATTCGCGACCTGCCGAACCAGAGGAAGCACTTAAATGTAGATTCAAAGTTAAGCCAGGAAAATATTTCATCTCTCACACCATTGCTATTAAATACAATTTTTTTCTATCGTTCTCATCCTGCTACACAAGGAATCTTGCCCAGGAGTTCGAGGATGCTCGCAAAAGAAGAACTATGGAACTTTGGTGTAAAATGCTGGAAGAAAAGCGCACAAGATCGAATTTATTTTTCTATCGTGTTTAAATGTTCGCCCTAATTTTAGCAGTTTTGACATGTTGACGAATAGTGACATGATGAATATGACAATTCGAAAGTGTAAAAAAACACAGCGAATTGCAAACTGATTAAACCTCATGCTTTGGGCATACCCTTTTAAAACCCCAAGTGCATATCCGCCAATTTTGGCTTGATGTATATTGGGCAGGATTTTTTCTCAAAAAGTCCCTGGAACGCCTTATATGCTCTTTGAAGTATTCACACCTTTAGAACACAGTTGCGGCAGCCATCTACTGAAGAAGATATTTTAAGACGTGACCGTCACCTTCTAAGTCCTTGATTTGATGTACAAATTTTCGTTAGCCATTCCTTTTATTTCCTTAGAAGTCATGTGGAAACCCATCTTATACTCTGCTAAATTGGACTAGTTTTTATTTAAGACCTCGCCACCTTAGAGATTTTCGTCGCATGTAAACGAACGTATGTGAATGAGTTAGAACAGATAGATGTTTTGATGGATTTGGTTGGTAATAGGATTGCAAGGTTGATAATCAAGAACCGCCCATTCAGATTCTAATGACAGAAACACTCCTACAGTCCATGGACATATGCATGCATATGTGGATGTGTGTGTGTGTGTTTGCGACAAGTTAATCCGCAACAATCTACATCGTCACTCTGATGATGACAAAGACAAAAAAGAAACGAACTGAAAGAAGAAACCATGAAACTTGCAAAAAAAATGAAAAGTACATCAACAGAAGAAAAACAAAACGAAATGACATCTGAAAGGAAGTACGACACAAAGAAGAAAAAAAAGCAAACAAAATGATGATGAATACAACCGGCAAGTGGTATCTAAAGCAAATAGATGATGGGCGATGGGTGCTAAGTGTCAAATGCGTCATGAATCAGTGTCAAGTACACTCACTGAACAAAACAGTTCGATTCAGTCGGCGTCATTATCATCAGGAGCCAAAGCCGGACACAGTGGTACAGATGTAAGCTGGAATTTTTCATACAATCATGCGATCTATGGGAGATAAAATCCAGAGTCTCCTTTCTGAACTTGTTGTACTCAACTAGCTGCTGTAACACCTGTATTTTGGGAATTATATTAACGATGCAAGCTTTGCATACAAACTCACCCTTAACCTCCTGTTGGTCCGGACCCACTCAATAAATATTTTAAAAGCACTTTTTTCTTGGACGTTCTTCCAATAATCGTATCCTCATCCACTTGGTCCCTTCATCGAAGTCCCAGTCTCCTCTCTCTGCCATTCGACTCCACGCCATCGTAAATGGGGCCGTTTATTTAACGAAAGACTTTCCTCTTGAAAATTCCTATTGCATCTTCATTTCCTTTTGATAAACCCCTACTACAGGGTGGAGCGCGAAAAGTTCTTTTTTTGCACTGCAGACTGTGGCGGCACTGATGGTCGAAGAGAGTTGAGGGTATGCGTGGCTTATAGTGGCTGACGGGAGATTTGTATTCGTCTACTTCTCAGTTGCCTTCATGCATTGGACACGTGAGGAGTGGTCATTTTGTGCTGTAGCGAATTTTTCAAATGCGCACTTGATGCAGTGCAGCGTGCTTTTCGTTTACGATTCACTGTACCGCCCACGCGGACGTGTTCCTGGAAGACAATGAATTGTAAATTGGGGAACTTTATTGAGAACAGCAGGGAGTGTGTCATGTATACGAAGGGGACCTGAGAGAAGGATTACAACACCACAAAACATCGTGAGAGTTAGAGCAGCAGTACTGAAATCTCCGAAACGCTCTGTTCGAAAGCAATCACTTGCTTTTCGCATTTCCTGGATTTTTTTCAACCGGCTCCTGAGGCAATGCAACAGGATGGTGCCACTACACACACTGGCTGGCACGCTCACCAGGTTTAGCCCCATGCGATTTTTTTTCATTTTGGGGTTACCTGAAGTCGAAGGTGTATATCAACCGTCCCAACACCTTGGAGGACCTAATTAACCATTGAGGCTGGAATTGGCAGACTACCAGTCGACATGCTTGTTAGAGTTCATGAGAACTTCAAAAAACGTACGCAGCAGTGATTGAATAGTGAAGGTCGACATTTGCCAGATATACTATTTAAAACCATGTAATTTAAAAATTCCCTTACTGTTCAATGTAGTTAAAATATAAAATTAATTTTATTAAGGTTCATAATTTTTTTATTTCATTCTCAAATAAGCAAATACTCTACCCTGTACCTTGCTGTAGCAGCAAAAGTAAGCTAGACGTAACGAATCTGCATTCACATTCACACCTGACAGCTCAATCGTACTCCACAAAGCTATCTTAATGGGAAAAATCTTAGCCTTTGATATAATCAGCGCACAGTGGCTCGTTTACAAAAGCGGCCAAAGAGAGTATTGGTTACCGAAATAGAGTGTCGAATAAACCGGGGTTTTCAGAAAACCGGCATTTCGGGTTTTTTTCAAAACAAGGTTCGGGTTATTTCAAAAGTAAAAAACCCGGCATTTACCGATAATCCGGCTTTATCTTTTTGCCTAGGAAATTATTTTCCGACACAGTATTAAATTAATAGTGCCCTGCAACAGCTCTCAATTTACAAAGATTTTAAAAACTAAGTCATACAGGGGTTTCCCATAGGGACATAACAATTTCGTATTTTTATGTCAACGCACCCTCGAACATTTCTAATGATCCTTCAGTGTCAAAACGTTGGTCAAAGTCAACATTTACTTATGGTAAAGTTCACTTACGAGCAACGTTTAGAAATTATACAAAATTACTATCGAAATCTTGAGTCGGTGGTCGCAACTTAAGAGCGCTCACTTCAATTTTCGGCCATAATAATCGCCCCAAACGACAGGATGAGGGATGATGCTCATTCCTGGCTGAGTGGTTTTGTCAACCACTTAGTCAGGACGGTCAATTCTGAGTGGTGTACAACCATCTGTTTGCCAACAGTGTTTGAAGAAATGAGGAAAGATAATAAGAGAAGACGGATCATTTGGTATCACGACAATGCGAGCTCTCACACACATCCGCTGTAACGATGAGCTATTTGACCAGCAAAGATGTTAAATTGATGGGCCATCCATCGCACAGCTCTGATTTGCCACCCAATGACTTTTTCTTAGACTTCAAGAAAAATGTGCGTGGTGAACGTTTTGATATTGCCCGAAGCAGCTGTTGAAGCGTTGTTCTTCTTCTTTAAGAAAAATATGCGTGGTGAACGTTTTTCATCGCCCGAAGCAGCTGTTAAAGCGTTCAAAATTTATGTTTTGGAGGTGTCTTTATCGGAGTGGAAAAAGTGCTTACAAAATTAGTTTGTGCGCATGCAAAAGAGTTTTGATCTTAAAGGAGAATATTTTGAAAAATGATAAAACCATTTTTGAATATAACTATTCGCATTTTCATTATTAGGCCAGAATATTATATAGCAGCCCTCGTTTATTCTGCAACTATAAAAGCCACATTATTCATCCGATTCCTATGTAGCATTGAGCGTTACGAGCGGCCGGCACCCATCTCATCTCTTCATTTAACATTGGACCATAACGGTCCATGTTTTCGAATAGCCCCCACATAAAGGTCCCTCTCGATTTCTGGTCCCGAAGAACTGTTCTTCTAGTTTGACCAGCTAGGAACAGACCTTCGGGCTCAGTCAAGGTGGCAGTGGTTTACCACCCAAATGGCAGGTAAAGTGAATAATTGGCGTATAGTTAGGTCACTTTCCAAAACTGCGAAGGTGTAACGTAGTCCTAAACCCTTCACCAAGAAGGAGATAATGTCGGCACAGCATTTTTTCATTCAGTAAAGCTGAAGAAGCAGTAAAGCTGAAAAAGCAGTACAGCTAACCCCAGTGCAATGAAGCACTGTGGTTAGGCCACAAAGGCGAGAATTAGGTTTGTCAAATCATTCATTTAGGAACTCCGTATGTAACTGCAGAAATAGCTCGAAAAATTAGCAGAAAACCAAATAAAATTGACATGTTTTGCTTTTGGTAAAACTGCCTTCTGTAGGCAACGATTACCGGAGACAACAGGACCACATTAATATGGAATTCTGTTCAGTTTCTATTTTATAACTGAGCAAAATATCAGAATGGATTTGAGTTAATATGTTGGACTAACCGATTTTTCCATAGAGCATGCAGAATAAAATTAACGATATCAGTCACAATCCTGGGTTTCAATTTTAAAAGTGGGTCCAACATTTTTAATTTCTCACTGCTTTTGATAAAATCCCCCTCTTTTTTCTTCAGTGAACATTTTCTACCAGCATTTAACTGCGACCCACTGTCCAGCAACAGCATCTCATCATCAACCCAGTTGCCCAGGCTAGAAAAACCGAATGTAATCTGACATATTCCTTCTGGCCGAATGACAAAGTATTGTGGTTTTCGTAACATTAATCCTGATGCCGGCATTTGTAAACTGTGTATTTGTGGAATGTTTAACAGGACTTAATATGCTAAAGATTTTGATTAAATAAGAAAATCAGCAAAAACACCAAGACGAGCAGAAAAAAGAGCAGATCAAGAAAGAAGGAACAAAAACAGCAAACAAAAAAAAAAGAAAACTACCAAAATGAAATACAAATGACATGAAAAATGCCAACACGTGTTTGATGAAAACATTATGCAGGTTCATGCCGACCCCCAGCCCCACCCACACCGAGCAATCCGTCTCCACCACTGCACCCACATTGTGTACACAGAAAGACTAATGCGTGCGTGTATCTGGATACGAGTATCTCCAAGATACGGAATGAATCAAATGAACAAACAAAAACGCAATAGCAACAACACCAACGTATGACTTAGCAAATAGCCCTAGATGGTGGCCTCGATGAAATACAAGCATACAAATGAATTGAAATTGAATGGGCATTCCTCTTTTATGCTGAGCAACATTTTTGGATGGAATTTACTCCAGACGCATCCACATTGCCGGTGGCTTAAATGCGAAAGCTATTGATGGAGTTGTTCGTGGAGCTGAAACGAAAATTCAAATGAAATCGAAAAAAACAACGTTTATTGCAATCATTGCAGATGTAAGGGTAGTCATTTGGATTGTAATGCGATTAGAATTCACAGAGATTTAACTGCAATACGTTTATTTTGGGCATTAATCGCTTAATGCCAAGGATTTGACTGAAAATAGTTCAACCTGCGGAAAGTGGTGTAATAGTGTCCGCTAACGCACCAAATCTATAGCCGATGCAACTAAAATTGTCCGTCCGGCCATGGAAGAAGATGATAAATACATATAATGCTAATTGAAGAGTTTGGTATGCGAGGGATCTTTCGGAAGGAAGATACTGCACTAAGTCTACCGATTTGAAAATGCTGTATGCTACGAGGGCTGCTATATATATTTCTGTTCTAATAATGAAAATGCGAATATTTATCATCAACAATGGTTTTTATTGTTTTTCAAAGTTTTCTTCAGCATGATTTATACACTTTTGCATGCGCTCAAACCAATTGTCGAAGCACTTTTTCCACTCCAATTGAGACACCTCAAAAACATGGTTTTTTAATGCTTCAACAGTATCTTCCAGCGACGAAAATCGTTGACCAAGCATTTTTTTCTTGATGTGCGGGAATAAAAAGAAGTCATTGGGTACCAAGTCAGGGCTGTACGGCGGATGACCCATCAATTCGACGTTTTGGCCGGTCAAAAAGGCGCTGGTTCTAGCCGATGTGTGAGAGCTCCCATTGTCATGGTGTACAATGATTCGTCTTCTTATGTTCGTTTTTTGAATTTCTCCGCAGACTTCAGGCAAACAAATTGTGGTGTACCACTCAGAATGGACTGTTCTACGTTGCTTAAGCTGAGCAGTCGCCACATGACCAGTTTTGCCGAAAAAACTGGCGACCATATGCTTCAAAGTACTTCTTCCACGAACAATTTTCGTTGGATTTGGCTCGTCTTCGAAGACCCACACGGTCGATTGCTGTTTTGTTTCCGGCTCATACACATAGATCCATAATTCGTCACCTATGTCGATCTTATAAACGTCTTTTGAAGCACCGCGATCGTATTTTTTCAAAATTTCTTTGCACCTATCGACACGAGCCTTTTTTGTCACATGACGATCTTGCATTATCAGTTCACGCACGGCATCAACGTTCTCTGGCACAACGACCGATTTTGACGACTTTCACCACCTTCGTCTTTGAGCTTGCGTCGGCCACGATTGAATTCACGAAACCAGTTTGTCTCAGTGCTATAGGATGGTCATTCATCGCCATATGTGACAGCGTATAGAGAAAGGGACGTAAGGGGAAAAAAAATCAATTTTTGCACTTTTTTTTTTTTGATGTGGACAACCTCTGAGCATCGAATGAGACCGATCCCATGCCCCAAAAGTGTGCCCTCCCAGAGATATGCCCGTTTTATTAAAGTAATGGTACACCAAAGATACACGTATTTAAATCTTTAAAATGGCTCTCCTGAACAAAACTGGTTTTTACCCTTAGGTCCCTTTCTATTTTGCGCGTCACATATTCTTGATCATTGTAAAATTCTAAGATGATCTAGCGATGTCCGTCTGCGTGTCTGTCTGTGGAAAAAAAATTTTGCAGAAAAATGTGTTGATGAACTGCAACGTTTGGTGATAAAAATGGGCTGGATCGGATAAGAGATAGACATTTTCACCTCACAAGGACTCGGCAATCCTCTGGAAAAATCAATAACCCTGAACATGAAAAAAAAGTATTGATATTTTTTTCAAATTTCTGATTTTGTTGGAAAGGATGAACTTAGTTATTCAACATTTAATAATTGAATAATATTGGAAGCGTTTTCGCTGCGCCCGAATGGCTGAAGATTGTTTGGCAGGAGATGAAGAATTTTGCCAAAAAGTCGTGTTTTCAGATGAAGCTAATTTTCATCTCGGTTGCTATATCAATAAGCAACCTATCCTTTTGTAGGTATCGATCCTCAATCACGTCTTTAGGATTTCGCGAAACTTATCGCAGACACCCACGAACGTCATCTAATCCCAAGAAAGCGAACAATTCGATTGAAATATAAATCATTCACTTCAATTGCACTTCTTCTTTACACTTTTTTTCTCGGATTTTTCGTTGCTACAGTAAGAAAATCCACCTTGGGACTTAGCATGAATTGATAATTGGAGCCCGATATCAGTTAGGGCTTCGCACAATTCAATGAAACAGAGAATTATGGATTTACCGAGTTAAGTTTCAGCAAAGCATAATATGACAGCAAATAGGAAAAATGCGCTTTTATTAGATTAAAACAACTAAAAAGAAAAATCAAATGCTCATAAGGTATGTATCTACATATCGATGTATTTATTTCCACATTGTAAATACATATGTACGTTATTAGTGTTCCTTAATTGAAAAGAAGTACGGTTTCACTTGTACATATGTAACTTATATCCAGATAGTTTGAATTACAATCGAATTTTCGGATTAAAAATGTGTTCGGCTTCTTCAATGCAATTATAGCCTAGTTTCTGTTTCTACACGCTGTACAGTTAAACTTTGTGTTTGTGATACTTTTAATTGATGGTACCGACAACGAATTAAATGCGAAGTGTTAGTCATGTCTTGTTTGCTGAATCCTAAGCCAATCGATGAGGAGTGCTAGGATTTTGTAACAACGCTTGTAACACTGTTTAGTAATTGGTATGCCAATATCTGCAAATCATTCATGCATATGGATTCTTGGTTAAAATGTAATAATTTCTAATATTTCGATATTTTTTAGAAACTTTTTCACGATGGAACTGCCATAGTCATATAAAAGCTGGATATGAGCTAACTTAGTTTAGACTAGGAGGTCGATTGACAGCATGAGCATGAGCAGCAAAGCAGCTGCTTTGGCTTAAATCAGGAGAAAGCTTTGTATTGGCATAAACATAAATTGATGTGGGCCAATTTCTACAGGCTTGATTAAAGATCTCCCATAAAATTTTTTCCTAATTTTCGGCAAAATAGGACATATAATGTGGTTAGTTGAGGGACATGGCTTTAGAATCAGGTGGGAACAAATCAGCGCTATGGTCTCAGTTATAAGTTGCTTATAACATGCTGTGCGATTTTGACAGTTTATATCTTCTAGAGCAAGATGGTAAATGAGAGCGGAAATATGTGTGGAGGCTATTGGAAATATAGGACGGTACTGTCCACTTTCAACAGAGCGGTTTACAAATCACTTATAACATTCTTTGCAAATATTTAAGGAAATTTAGCGTTCATTTGTGGCACACAGAGTATCAAGGCCACAAATGGGGAGACATCTTTGTATATGGACTGTATGAAAACATTGATCGATACGGTTCAATGTTTCCAAGCTAGATTAAAGATCTGACTGTCACAATACACTTTCCTAAATTTGAGCAAAAACGAAAGTAACATTTAGGAATAAAGGATTGGTACGCACAAACCATGCACATTTTGTATGTGCTTTTTGCATTGGTTGGTGGTTTTCAACGTAGACCCATGCGAAACGGAATTGATGGATATAATATTGCGCTTTAAAGAATGCTCTACGCACAGTTCGAAGACTATACACAAAGGGTAATTCTCAGTAGTTCAAATGAGTCTCTCGTATAAGTCATATGATTTGTTGCCAAAGTAATCGTTGGCAAAGACAGCTGAAGAAAAACATTGGCGGGGTTAGAAACAGCTGTACAGTCCTTCAGGTAACCAACCACATTTTACCAATTTTTTTACGTTGATCCTGAAAAACAACAAAAAGGTCTCGAAACAGAATAAAAACTGTTCAAGTCATAATAATGACAAAAGACCGAATAAATATTAACAAAATGAAAAAACTAGTAACATTTAGTTGTTGAGGTGGCAGGACCTCAGTTTGGGAGGCAGCTCTTGGAAGGGGGCTACAGGAAATCATGGACCGATATGACCCAAATTCACCACAGTTTATTATTGGTGGCTCATATACGAGTATATATACCCAGTAAACCAAATTTGAAGATATTGTCTGATATCAGACAATTCTGAACAATATCTGAACTCTATCGAGAAGTCTTACCCAAATCGTTACAAATTCTGTTCGATTTGTCTGAGGATTTTTTATTTATTTTGTTAAGAAATATTTGAACGAATTCGGCCCGAATTCTGTTAGACTGGTCTGTGGGATTTTTATTAATTATTTTGTTCCGACTTCTCTTATCGATCTCGCAACGAACTCTGAACTATTTATCTGAGGTAGTCTATTCGTTTAAAAATGTTGTTATTTGCTTCATATATTACAGTTGTTCTTGTATTCAGATATGTTGGAACAAATTCTGAACGAATTCTTAACTGTTTGTCTGAGGTATTTTATATTTCAAATTCAAATTCTGAACGTTTGGTTAGCTTTGCTGTGCGAGGGATTTTTATTGTGTTCGAAGGAAAACTCTACTGCCGGCAGTTCTCGTTAAATGCAAATGTGGTTGCCCTTTAGTGTATAGCCACTGAACATAGTTACAGCACAATTATCGTTTGCAAAACTGCAGACACCCCTGCTTGTAACTAAAAGTCTTTCCGAACGCTTTTTGAAAATATTTTACAACTTTTTTTTTGTAGAGTAATATTTTCTTCTTTTTGATTCAGAATTTACCATGACATAAGCTCATAACTCGTTCAGAGTTCGGTTCGTAATGTCGGTAAAAACATCAGAATTTAATAAGACTTAATGCCAGAATTCTGACCGAAGTCGTTCAGAATTCTATACGACAAATCGAAATTTCCTTTCGAATTTCCCAAGACTACAGTTCAGAAATCAGTTAGAAATGTCTGCAAAAACATCAGAATTCCCTCAGAGAAGTAGTTCAGAACTCGTCAACCCTCTCATATGTTTTTCGTTACGAACTCGGCAAGAATTCTGATCCGAAATCGAAAAATTTTGCCGATTGTCGTACAGAATTCTGATCGATTTCTGAAGGTTTGGTTTGCTGGGTATATTTCTGGCCTAATAATGTAAAGGGAATATTTATCATCAATATTGGTTTTATTGTTTTTCAAAGTATTCTCCCGCATGATTTATACACTTTTACATGCGCTAAAACCAATTGTCGAAGCACTTTGTCCACTCCGATTGAGGCACCTCCAAAACATGGATTTTGAACGCTTCAACAGCATCTTCTGGCGACGAAAATCGTTGACCTCGCATGTTTTGCTTGGTGTGCGGGAATGAAAAGAAGTCATTGGGTGCCAAGTCAGGACTGTACGGCGGATGACCCATCAATTCGACGTTTTGGCGATCAAAAATGCGCTGGCTTAAGCCGATGTGTGAGAGCTCGCATTGTCATGGTGCACAATGATTCGTTTTCTCTTGTTCGTTTTTCGAATTTCTCCGAAGACTTCAGACAAACAAATTGTGGTGTACCACTCAGAACTGACCGTCCTACGTTGCTCAAGCGGAACAGTCGCCACATGACCAGTTTTGCGAAGAAGCAGGCGACCATTTGAATTTGGCTCATCTTCGACGACCCACACGGTCGATTGCTGTTTTGTTTCGGGCTCATGCGCATAGATCCATGATTCCATTGGAAAGTTTGACATTTTTTTAGCATAAACGTACTCAGAACGTTTTGACGTACGACCATCATTTGTGTTGTTTACAATGACTTGAAAATATCAATTTGGCAAAAAAATGCGGTTAACTCGTGTGATCATTCTTCACAACATTCGACGAGGATTATCACGACATGAGCGCATCGATGAACTTAAATCTTTGTTCAATGAATTCAATCGTTGCCGATGCTCGCTCAACGACGAATGTTAAAGGTCGTCCAAAAACGGCCGTTGTGCCAGAGAAAATTGATGCCGTGCGTGAACTGATAATGCAAGACCGTCATGTGACATACCGTGAGATAGAGGCATCCTTGGGCATTTCTTCCACCAGCATACATTCGATATTGCATGAACACCTGGTGGTAAAAAAAAGTTTGTTCTCGTTAGATCCCGCACAATTTGACAATCGCTCAAAAAAGGCTCGTGTCGATTGGTGCAGAGAAATTTTGAAAAAATACTATCGCGTTGCTTCTAAGGTCTTTTATAAGATCGTCACAGGTGACGAATCATGGATCTAAGTGTATTAGCCCGAAACAAAACAGCATCGACCGTATGGGTCTTCAAAGACGAGCTAAATCAAACGAAAGCTGTTCGTAGAAGAAGCACTTCGAAACAAAAGGTCGACTATTTCTTCGGCCAAACTGGTCATGTAGCCACTGCTCCGCTCGAGCAACGTAGGACGGTCAATTCTGAGTGGTACACCACAATTTGTTTGCCTGAAGTCTTCGGAGAAATTCAAAAAACGAACAAGAGAAGATGAATCATTGTCCACCATGACAATGCGAGCTCTCACACATCGGTTCAAACCAGCGCCTTTTTGACCGGCCAAAACGTCGAATTGATGGGTCATCCGCCGTACAGCCCTGACTTGGCACCCAATGACTTCTTTTAATTCCGGCTCATCAAGAAAAAAATGCATGGTCAACGATTTTCGCCAGAAGATTCTGTTGAAGCGTTTAAAAACCATGTTTTGCATGTGCCTCAATCGGAGTAGAAAAAGTGCTTCGACAATTGGTTTGAGCGCATGCAAAAGTGTATAAATCATGCTGGAGAATACTTTGAAAAACAATTAAAACAATTGATGATAAATATTCGCATTTTCATTAGTGGGTGAGAAATATATAGCAGTCCTCGTATAGATTAGAAATGAAAGCTAAATAATTTTTTTTAGAAACCAACCAACCGATAAAAGTAGGCTTTAAATTTAGCTCCCGTCGGTGAGTTCAAAAATGATATCGTCCACTGTTCACAGATTAAAGAGAAGTTCAATGTTTTTTGCTGTAAACGCCCAACACAGATCTTCGTAAACCATATATCATTTCGTTTAGTGTAATCAGGCTGTGACACAACCACGCGCTGAAACTTGGTACAATGTGACTGACCCCTTTCCCCTGGACAAGGGCACACATAAAAGAAAAACATCAGCATAGAAAGAGCCAACTACCAGCAGTGGTCATTCTTTATTCATGCGGCATACTCGGCAAACTCAATAAAGAGCGACCGACAGACGGACGGACGTACAGGCACAACACAACAAAATAAATAACCAATTGACCAAATGTGAAACTGATGATGGGCCTTTCAATAGGTCTTTGTTGCGACATGTTGTTCCTTGACAGGGTAAATATTTGCGAAGCGGAGCTCCAAAGTTCAGGCAAATGTTTGCTGGCCATAAATCAATTTCTTTTAGGTGACATCAAAGACAACACACTTACATACGAACAAACACACATACGTCATACGCATACATATGAACGAGTACATATTGTATCCAATTATGGAAGGATATTCAGTCTATTATAGGGCATAAAATGCAGACAAACGAATGGAATTTGTCCAATTTGTATAAGATTGATCAATTTTCATAACTAAATCCAAAATACATTTGTTACGAGTATTATGTACGAGTATTATGCGATATCTGCAGTGGCTGAGCCAGTTGACAGATTTTCAATTTAATTTGATATTTAAGAATTTATGTCATCACAATAAGAGAACAAGTGGGCACTTTGTTACAAGTAGGAAAAAAATGTAGATTAATTTAGAAATTTTAAATTTAAGTAAAACTTGACGGATTACGGAATAATCGATGTGTTTATTTCCATAACAAAATCTTATATACCAACTACAATCATTTTACCGCCATTAATTCGCAAGGCATGGCCTTGTAAAGTTCAGAGTCGATTGTTCCACCAGGTCGTGATTCGTTCCCTCCCAGTTTCTTTGGCATAACTCTTACAGTTCATATCTCTTACAGAAAGCCAATATTATATGCTTAGTGTTGTATGGTCGGTACCACGCCTCTTGCCCAATAACATCATATATACCCTACACTTTTTACCTAGCCGAACATTTCGCAACAATCGGCGTTGATAGTAGAGATATACGATACAAGGTGGTGCAAATTTAATCACTCTATTGGAAGATCTTATACATGGTAGGGGCTTAAATGCTGTTACACACGTTTAATGCTGTAAAATAAAAAGTACTGAATATTTTTGGACCAAATATTTTTAATATATTTATTGATGTCTGTTGTATCGAAAAATGATCTACTTATTCGAAATGTCCGCCTTTCGCCTTTACACACGCCTTAAGTCGCACTGGCCAATCGTAAATAGCTGCACAATCCTCGTCCATTGGAAAATTGGCCACAGTTCGAACCAAAGCAATCTTAAGAGATCCAATATTGGGGTATCTTTTGGGACAAACCTTGCCCTCTAAAACCGTCCACAATTTGTAATCCAATGGGTTCAAATCTGAAATCTGAAATCTGAGGAAACCAACGCTGGCAATTTGTTTCGAAGCCAGACCTGGGACATTTTGCCTTATGGGTCGGCGCAGAATCCTGCTGGAAAGTTCGTGACTGGTTTTGGACCAGGGAATGGTTAAGAAGCTTCACAACAGCTTCCAAAACGGTTTCTTGGTAAAACTCTGGCCGATGTTTTGACTCCTTGTTCGCAGAAACGCAGGTCAGTGACCCAATCGTAAAAGACACCCCACCAAACAATTATTGAAGCTGGGTGATGACCCTTTTCCCGCCATGGGATCAGTTCAGATGCTTCCTCAGATGACCGCGCATACACTCTATCATTTTGCTTGTTAAATGTTTCCTGAATGGTAAAAATTTTTTAATCGGTGAACAAAATTTTTTTGTGCAAGTTATCAGCGTGCTTCACCAAAGACGTTTGCATTTTTCAATCCTATTTTTTTAAAGCTGCAGTCAATAAACGTCCGGTACGTCGTTTGAAAGCCCCAAGTCCCAAGACTTTTTTATTGATTCGACTCATGGACTTTTGCGTAATATTCATCTCACGGGCCATTATTTTCGGTTTTCGGAGCGGATTTCTGTGAATTCTTGATTTAACGGCTTTGATGACATGCGGTGTTCGAACAGAGCGTGGGCGGCCCGACCGGTGGCGGTTTTTGACATCGGTAGACGAACATGCGGCTAATCCCTAGTGGCCGGAGCGTTTTGAAAATATCGCTTTTTTTCATTTCACACTTGTAAAGCGCTATTACAGCGATACGGTTCTCATTATCTGACCACTCCATGATGAAAGTTGAAACAATTTTAAAATCCAGTTACAGACTAACGCTATTGAGGTTAGCTTTCAAAACCCATATGACATTAACGGGGTATGTTCAGTTCTACTATTGAAATGGGTGTGTTCAAAGTTGTAACAGTGTTTATGACCCTACTAGGTAAATTTTGAAAATAGCGTCGTACTTCGATCATATTTGGCATTTGTGAACTGGACAGCATTTTTGAAACAGACAAGCCATGGACTGCTACGAGGATATATCAATAGTTCCGTGACTTTTAAAAAAAAAGTATTTTCCATCTTAATCTCCTTTTAGCTCACTACATTCAGCCCAACGTTTCTCAAATTTTTGTATAGCTTCCAAAAAGTTGGACTTTTCGAGGTTCATAAAATTCACCTGTTGGCGTTCTTGTCGGAGCGTTGGAGTCAGTCTGTTCATCAGTTTGGTGAGAGTAAGGTCGTTGCTCTGAACATCTCTATGGCCTTTGATAGAGTATGGCATGGTGCACTCATATCAAAGCTGGTCGCTTTTGGTGCCAGTAATACGTTTGCTCGATTTATATCGAGCTTTCTTAGAGATCGCAATATTAGAGTTGTTGTAGATGGGTACTCAGCCAACAAACATAGGCTGACCGCAGGTTCCCACAGGGCTCTGTCCTCTTGATTTTTTATTTTCATTGACGATTTCTTGAGTCAGACTGTAAATCCAATCTACTCTTTCGCAGATGACAGTAACCTCTGTCATTCATATTCATTCGACCATAGGCCGAGTCTTCAAGATATTGACGACAAAAGGCGAATTATGGATGAGACACTTGGCCGGGATCTACTGGCCATTTCCGAATGGGGTCGAGTGAATAGAGTAAAATTTAATGCGCATAAGACACAGTGCTGCTTGTTGTCTCACAAGCGATTCGCTGAGCCAACATTATCGTCAATTTCTATCGATGGTACGGATATTGAACAATCAGAGTCTCTCGATGTTCTGGGCATGAAAATACAATGTGACGCTCATTAGGCGAGACATGAATTTTAAGTGTCGAAAGAAGCACTCAAGTGCATAGGCTTTTTAAAGCGGTGCAAGAAATATTTCACTCCTTCTGATATTTTTAATATTTATACAACCTACATCAGGCCGATGATGGAATACAACTCCCATATATGGGCAGGTGCTCCAAAATCATCCTTGGAGCTACTTGACCGTGTTCAAAGGAGAGCGATGGTGCTGATAAGTGACAGTAGGGTATCCAAATCTAGTGTTTACCTTGAACATCGTCGGAATGTGTGTCGCAATTCTATTGTTACTTTCATGGTGTGTGTTCATCAGACATCCGTCGCCTTATTCCTGACGTGAGGGTGTTCGACAGGGATACGCGACTTTCTAGGAATTCGCACCCGTTTGTTCTCGATTGGACAGTCCGTATGTGGAATCGTACAGTCCGTATGTGGAATCGACTTCTGGCAA
The DNA here is from genome assembly GCA_963513945.1 of Hydrotaea diabolus. NCBI lineage: Eukaryota > Metazoa > Arthropoda > Insecta > Diptera > Muscidae > Hydrotaea > Hydrotaea diabolus. The sequence continues at coordinate 57,178,948 of OY740718.1, read as the reverse complement.
ATATATTTCCCACTAGCTGCGACATCCAGAAGTTCAAGGCAAGCGTCAATAATCATTATTCCCTCCTTCCCCTCTACGATCCTTTACTTTCCACTCGCCAACGCAATGCACCGCATGCATAGGGGGCATCCCCTGAGTGTTGATTATTTAAAAAAAAAAGAACAAAATCGGAAGAGTATGAGGTACCAATTCGTAAATCAATTTATCTAATTTTGCCATTGAGACTACCTACGTGTGCACCCGTGCATTATCTTGATGACGGTACCAATTCGTAAATCAATTTATCTAATTTTTCCATTGATACTACTTACGTGTGCCCGTGCATTATCTCGATGACGAAGACCTTTCCCTTGGCCATATGAGGTCGTTTTTTTTAAATCCTCGTTAAATCGGTCGAATAAGTCGCCGTTTATTGCTTTACCCTTTTGAAGGTAATTGATGTGAACTATACCGCGGCATCCCAAAAAACTGTTGGCATCAACTTATTGGCCGGCAAAGTCACCTTGGCCTTCTTCGCAGCCGGTTCACCCGGAGAAACCCATTGTTTAGACTGCTGCTTGGTTTCGGAGTGTTGTACTGGTTCCATGTTTCATCCACAGTTACAAAACTCATTTGAGTGCAGGTTAAACAACTGCAAACAATCCTTTGAAGTTGTCACACGATTACGTTTATGGTCTACTGAGAGCAAACGCGGCAGACATCTTGCAGACAGCTTTCTTAAACCTAACTGATCATGGAAAATCGAAACCACACTGTCATATATAATGCGTATGGCATTAACAATCTCACGCGCCTTTCCTCTTCGATCGGCCAATACTATATCGTGGATTTTTTCGACATTTTCGAATTGTATCAACTGGCCTTCCAGAACATTCAGCGTCATTTGTACTTGTGCGACCACAACGAAAGCCACTAGACCACTTTTTACTATTGAAATCGATGGAGTCCCCATAGTATTTATTAAGCTTTTCCTTGGTTTGATTGACGACTTTTCGGCAAAAAAAATGTGTAATGAGCACTCGAAATTCAACTTTTTTCATTTTAACAATATCCACGAGGTTGTATTTTTGAAACAGTTGTTAAACAAAACCAAATGATGGAACTCTCTTAAAATTTGATAGTAGTTTATATCCAGATAGTACTTGATAGGAACAGTGTTGCTTTCTTATATATAAGAAACTACGAAGGAATTATTGATATGCTCCGTATATTGCGCTTGAGCGTGGAATAATTTCCTCAACAACAATGAGACCGCTTTGGTGTCGAAAATCATCATGAGCGACACCATTTAAGCGCTCAATCGTCGGTTCTGCCACATCGTCTCAAAGCCACTGTATGGCATTCACGTTGAACCGGCGATTGGGCCGTATTTCTTTAAGGAAACCATCGGCAATACTACAGGGTGTCCGTCGGGAAGGTATACTACTTTTTTGTTTATAATTTTTGATGAAATGAAAGAGAATAGAACTATACTTTCTCATGTTCACAGTAATCGATAAAATGACAAAATGTTTAACGATTTAATGAATATTTTTCCATAGTAAAATTGCGACGCGTCTACTTCTAGTCTACTGTCTAATACGAACTGTCAAGAATAATGTTTACCAAAATGGCGGCAAAACAAAGTAGTATACCTTTCCGGCGGACACCCTGTACATGTGGTGATGGCATTTAGCAGTTGTTGTACTGTGCTGTGCTTGTGATGATCAGCACATGGAAGATGTTCCATTAGGCTGGGGAGGAGCAGTGCTTCAAGCGTCTTTGCTACTGACAAAAACATGAAGATCGGCCTGTACGAGTCTCCTTTGCTTGTTGGTTTGCCTGGCTTCAGTATCTGTACCACTCTGCCCAATTTCAAGGCGTCGGGAACTTAGTAAGTGGCTAACAACAGATTGAGCACTTTGGTCATGTACTTTACTTCCGGGGTATCCAAGTGCTTCAACAGCAGCATTGAGATTCCGTCAGGATCCAGCGCCTTTGATCTGCGCATGACATGGGCAACTTCGCCAACGGTAAATTGTGGTGGTGTCTTCGATTTAGAGAGCACGGCTAAGAAGCAATACTCTCCTTTTCGCCTTATTGATCTCTTGGTACTAAATAAAAAGCCGGTTAGAATAACTTTCCGCAGCTACTGATATTTCACTGTTCTGTCACCGAACGTGACGGCTGTCCGATCATTCTTTCTTTCAGGGTTAGAGAGCGATTTGACCGTTGCCCACAATTTATCTATTCCGGAACTTCAGCTGCACTGCAAGTCATTGATGTCGTCGGCGACGATCCATCTTTAAACCACACGACTCGGACTTCTGACCGGAATAAATTTGATAGCTCATACACAGAGAAGAAAAATAACCTTATATAAGGTTAACTTAACCAAACATGATTTAGAGTCTTCGTTATATAAAGTTAAATTGAACAATTTATTGTTGACTGGTAATTAACAATAAGAATAGTTAATTTAACTATTCTATGGTTGAATTTTTCAAACATGAAAGTTGTTATTATTTAAATAATTATTGTTGTTTTAACAATGCATTGTTGAGTTTTTTAAACATTAAAATTGTTATTATGAAAATAATTATTGTTGTTTTAACAATGCATTGTTTTTAACAATGAAAATTGTTAATATTAAAATTTCATAGTTAATTTTTTGAAACAATACATGTTCAATTTAACAATGAAAATGTTAATATTATTAACTATGAAGATTAATATAGAAATTATTTTTATTTTTAAGTTAACATATTATTGGTCACCTCTTTTAACCAAAAATATAGTTAGTGTTACCATTTTTAATAAAAATTAATTTTTAATAAAAATTAATCTACTAATTATGTTTTTGTTTTGTTTACATTTATTCGGTCTTTTTTTATTATTATGACTTGAACAGTTTTTTTTCTGGTTCAATACCTTTTTGTTGTTTCTTTTTCAGAATTAACTTAAAAATTTGTGAAAAGTTTTGGCTACGGTTGCCATGCAGAATGTAGAGATGTTTCTAAAGCCACCAAGGTTTTTCTGCAGCAGTCTTTGCCAACGGTTACTTCGGCAACAAATCAAATGACTTTTGCGGAGACTTATTTGAATTACTGAGAATTACCCTTTGCGTATAGTCTTCGAACTGTGCAAAACGAAATTTGCATTTGGTGGTGGTTTTTTAAAAGAGCGAGATAAATTGTCTTATGATCTTTCTCACAATAACACACACGTTCAGAGCAGGGGAAGAAAGGAAAAATAGTTGGGGATAAGACAGTCGCAATCGTTGCAACTTCGTGTAACTTAATTCTGAACTTCGTATAACACTAAGCAAATCAAAAACTTGGATGCAACAGAGACGAGTGATCTTTATATTTTTCTTTATTTCGCACAATTTTTTGCCTCTCTCTTGAAAAAACTAACTTTTTATAATGTTAAATCAACTGTTTTGTATGCAAATTTGACCTTATACAACGTTATTTTGTCTTCGTTTACATTTGCCATGAAAAATTTAACGAGACACATGGTTAAAAAAATCATTGTATTTTCAGCTCAGCGTACCGTTGATAATTCTGAACATATATTGCCTTACCATTCTTATCTGGTTACCCCCCAATGAAGATACACACATAATCATATTACCAAATAACTTCAAGGAAAACTATTGCCTAAAATTAATTTCAAGTTAGTTTATTCGACCGTTTATTCCCTTTTCAGTTTAATTTTTAAAACTTCTACGATTCTGTAGGACATTATTACTCCGATATCAGAACTTTGCCTAACGTATGTGTTGTCTGCAAGTTGAACATACGACATTAGCATATAATTTATGCTAAGCCCCTACAAGTTATACTACAATCATCGTTTTTTTCGTCTTAGCGCGATTTAAGTTATTTGTAATTTATTGCAAAGTCCACTCTATTTGATAGAAGCTTAATTTCCATTTCCTTTCACACAGCAGACATTATGCGAAAGTCAATCTACTTTGCTGCAGCTTAATTATCGTAAATAGCTCGAGTCGTTTAAAATGACTGTTAAAACCGAGCAGAAGACAATAAACACTAAACTTTATTATCCTTACATAGTGTCTTCATAAGCGAATTTCAATATACCACACCACGTTCTTATATTCCTTGCGCTCGCCCTCTGGCCGGAACACGACGAAAAAGGATGCAGCTCTCCGTGCCAAACGTATTGTGCACCGTATTTCCAGTGGAATTAACGTAATTGCGACAACAGCAACAACATTCTCCAAAAACAACAAACAGCATTTGGTGGATGAAGGCATTTTCCGGGAATCCCGAAAAGGGGGGCAGGGGGATGGGGGTGCTATGAGCCAGCCTCTAGTCTGGGTATCTGCATGACAGTTCAGATATTCTTCTTGGCTTAAAATCTACTTCCCCATCGATGAACGGAACGCGAGTAATCTTCTAATTTACCCTAATAGCTTTAAAGACAAACACTTGTGGGATTTGGCATGTGACTAACATGTGTCGAGACAATCTAATGGCTGCCACACATGCGGGCGGTCGGTGGAAATAGCGACTCGTACGAATACGCGCACAAGTGTGTAAGTGTATCAGTGTAAGTTCAAGACAATGATACAGAAGGAGTTAGCTTGTCTATATACAGCATAGGGGACTTTGAATTACGCTCGGTATGAAAGTTGGCATTTCCTTTTTGATGTGGTGGTGTGCTGGTTTTAGCAGAGCAACAATATAAATATTATCCGTGCCTTATGGCCTCTTCATAGACGTTCTGGTACTCAGATTAGAGGAAATATCTGAAAGGTAACAACGGTCAGATAAGGTAGTCTCTAGTGGCAGGCGGATAGAACCAGCTCACGAAGACTACTTAAGTTCCTTAGTGTTATCGCCCCTTATCGAAACCAACCTATCTGATACACAAAATGATCAGAAGTATGAATAACGGTAACGGCAAATTCAGCCAGTCCTCATTAAGAGGCCAACGCCAGTGTATCCAGACGTCGTTTGCTTAAAGCGGGCGCTCAAAGCTTTCCACTTCTTCCTAACTCCACAGCTTTTGCAGTAGACATTGTACTCGATGGCTAGCATGTTCGCTACTCAGGCAGTGTCCAGTTAGCAACGAAGACAGTATTTTTATTCACTCCACCATAGGATGACATACATAAGTTTGTCATTCCGTTTGTAACATCTCGAATAACGTATCTATGACCCTATTAAGTAAATATATTACACAGTGTGACAGAGAAAAATAACTGGGAAATGATATTATTTTTCTTGTAGATCTTGGTGAGTACAACAAGAAACCGGTTTTGAAATTTCCCAAACACCTCCAAAATCTGGAGTTACGGGTAATAGCCGTTTTTTCGGATCGTACGCACTTATATGCCAGTAATTACACAGTGTGACAGAGAAAAAAATACCTGGGAAATGATATAATTTTTTTTGTAGATCTTTCTGAGTACAATAAGAAACCAGTTTTGAAATTTCCCAAACACCTCCAAAATCTGGAGTTACGGGTAATACCCGGTTTTTCGGATCTTACGCACTTATATGCCAGTAATTACACAGTGCGACAGAGAAAAAATACCTGGAAAATGATATTATTTTTCTTGTAGATATTTCTGAGTACAAGAACAAACTGGTTTTGAAATTTCCCAAACACCTCCAAAATTTTGAGTTACGGGTAATACCCGGTTTTTCGGATCTTACGCACTTCTATGCGAGTAATTACACAGTGCGACAGAGAAAAAATACCTAGGAAATGATATTATTTTTCTTGTAGATCTTGCTGAGTACAACAAGAAACCGGTTTTGAAATACCTCTAAAATCTGGAGTTACGGGTAATACCCGGTTTTTCGGATCTTACGCACTTATATGCCAGTAATTACACAGTGCGACAGAGAAAAAAACCTGGAAAATGATATTATTTTTCTTGTAGATCTTTCTGAGTACAACAACAAACCGGTTTTGAAATTTCCCAAACACTTCCAAAATCTGGAGTTACGGGTAATACCCGGTTTTTCGGATCTTCCACACTTATATGCCAGTAACTTGGTTGAATATCAGCCAATTTCACGTTTAGAACCGGTGAGTTTGCCGCCTAGATTGTGTAATATCACAGCTAAAGACTTTTTACTTTGGGGCTACGCAAAGTCAAAATTCTATCAGCTACGATTCAGGTTTTTTTAGCCAACATTAGGCGTGTCATTAAAGCCATACCGGTCAAAATGCTCGAACACCCATGGACCCCCAGAATGGACACCCTGAGCGTAGTTGCGGCCATCATTTAAAGGAAATTATATTAAAAAATTAAATGGCATTAAATGTCCTTTCGAAAAAACCACAAGTATTCCATATTTTATTTGATTTTTTTATTTTTTTTTTTATTTTAAAAAAATACCTTTAGTTTGATCAACCTATATAATGGCAACTTGATTATCCGAGTAAACGACATTTCGGACTGACATTATCTTGCACGAGTATTGGTAGAAACTACAAGTATCTGGTAGAAAACTTGCTACATATCATATTTGATTTAATTCTGTCTGTTAAATATTAGTTAGGGTGACTACTGCAAAAACTCCCAGGCAGAAATGCTAAGACAACAAGAAATTGTGCCAGCGCTTGGTAAAGACCCTCAGCTCAGCGACTAAAATTTGTAAAGATGGTGTGTGAATCAGTGATTAAACAGCGCTGCTTGCGAAACCCATACTAGTGATCAGCATAGGGAAGGAGTTCGATCCGGCTGCGATGAGGCGAATGCAAGATCGGCGTGTAAGACTCGCCTTTGCTTACGTCTTTTCCTGGCTTTAAATAACTTTGCGCTGTGGATGACATTGGATAAAGGTAATTGTGGCCTTGTTTCTCTCTAGTACCACAACAAACAGCCATTTAAAATAACTTGCGCATCGCTTCGTATATGTAACGGTTGTCCGCTGATCCTTTCTTCCCAGGTTATAGAGCGATTTGACCGTTGTCCACAATTAATAAATTCCGGCACTCAAATAGCACTGCTTCTAGTGAGCAAGCCATTTGTAACGCTTGTATTTGTGGACCAACCTATTTGTGAACTTGTATATCGGCCACTTCAGAGCGAGTATTAATCCATTAGACTAAATAGGTGTTGATAAAGCCCTATGTCGGCTGATTTATAAACAGTGGTAATTTAGTTCCCAGCGGCTGTATGTGTGTGAGCGTACCGAGATGCGATATGATGCGACGCGGTGCGCTGTTGTGATGCCATGCGATGCCATGCGATGCCATCCCAATGTTATGGCAAAACGTACCCAGATAACAAGGACTTGTATACGGCTGTAATAAGAGTTTATTACCCACAAATATGTGTGAAATTCCAGTAGTCAATGTAAAGCCCGCACTCCTACATGTGTTCCATTGCGATACGCACAGGATGATGGCGCTTGGGTGGTTGGATGGATCGCTGAATGACTGGGTAGGTGGTGGTGGGTGGCTAGAATGGTGGAAAGGAATATGAAATGGAATGTCTTTCTTATGTTGTTGTTATTTCCATGTCATTCTATTGTTTTCTTTTAATTTAACAAATGCAAAACAATACACACACACACCCTTCTTCGCCGTAGATCTAACAAAAACGCACCGAGTACTGGCTGTAATGCTGCTGATGGCGATGACGATGGGCAAACAGTGTTGACAAACCATCACGATAGCTTTATTATTGAGAACTTTTCAAAGCTAGAGTTCTGAAACAACATCTAATATTGTTCTTTGACGTTGAACAATAGAACTTCAAAGTATCAGGTCTGAAATCGAAAAGGACCTTAGTATCCTGGGGGTGTCAAAACACAGACCGGTATGACAAAACGGCTGCTACGCTGAATAAAGGAGAAATTACATATACGACTTCGTGAATGTATCTTACATAATTGCATTGCATCAACACTTTATTGAGCTCAAAATACCGATGAAGTTACTATGACCCTCAATGACCCTTTGGGCAGAGCGCTGTTAAGCGATTATTTATCATCAAAGCTCAGCAACAAAGATATCTATATATGTGACAGCGCATAGAGAAAGGGACCTCAGGGTAAAAAAATCAATTTTCATTTTTTTCTTTTTATTTGATGTGGACAACATCTCAGCATCGAATGAGACCGATCCCATGCCCAAAAGTGTTCCCTCTCAGAGATATGCGCGTTTTATGAAAGTGAAGTCGACGATTCTAAGCGCAAATAGAAAGGGACCTCATCTTTAAAATGGCTCTCCTGAACAAAACTGGTTTTTACCCTTCGTTCCCTTTCTCTATGCGCTGTCACATATATTCCATTTGTGGTTCCAACAGGAAGTTATTATTCCCTTATTACGGAAAGCTCGAAGTTGTAAAGAATTATTTAAATTCAGTTGGCCGCCGTAATTATGGCCCAAGGAAGGCCGTGATTTAATTGTAGGAAATCGGTTCAGATTTAGATATAGCACCTATTCATAGATGTTCATCCGGTTTTGTGTTCCCAGCTCGAGAAGCCACCTACGAGGGCTGCTATATATTTCTGCCCTAATTATGAAAGTGCGAATTTTTATCATAAAAAATGGTTTTATTGTTTTCAAAGTATTCTCCAGCATAATTTATACACTTTTGAGCTCAAACCAATTGTCGAAGCATTTTTCCACTCCGATTGAGACACCTCAAAAACATGGTTTTTGAACGGAGCAACTTCTGGCGTTTGAACGGAGCAACTTCTGGCGACGAAAATCGTTGACCACGCATTTTTTTTGATGTGAGGGAATAAAAAGAAGTCATTGGGTGCCAAGTCATCAATTCGACGTTTTGGTCGGTCAAAGAGGCGATGGTTTGAGCCGATGTGTGAGAGCTCGCATTGTCATGGTGCACAATACCGCTCAGACATGACCGTCCTACGTTGCTCAAGCGGAACAGTCGCCACATGACCAGTTTGCCGAAGAAACAGGTGACCATTTGCTTCGAAGTGCTTCTTCCGCGAACAACTTTCGTTGGATTTGGCTTGTCTTCGAATACCCACACGGTCGATTGCCGTTTTGTTTCGGGCTCATACGCATAGATCCATGATTCGTCACCTGTGACGATCTTATATACGTCTTTTGAAGCACCACGATAGTATTTTTTTCAAAATTTCTTTGCACCAGTCAAAACGAGCCTTTTTTAAGCGATTGTAAAATTGTGCAGGATCCAACGAAACCTTTTTTAGGGCCAAGCGTTCATGCTATATCGAATGTATGCTGGTAGAAGGCATGCCCAAGGATGGCTCTATCTCACGGTAAGTCACATGACGACCTTGCATTATCAATTCACGCACGGCATTAATGTTCTCTGGCACAACGGCCTTTTTTGGACGACCTTCGCCACCTTCGTCTTTGAGCGAGCGTCTGCCACGATTGAATTCATTAAACCAGTTTTTCACTGTGCTATAGGATGGTGCTTCATCGCCATGCAGAGATATATAATATATAAATAGCAACCAGAAATATATAAATAGCAACCCTCATACCTACATACTTATACAATTGTCATTCCATTTGTAAAATCTTGATATACTTGAAATACTTCTCTGCCAAACGATTGGAGCGGTGGGACACGTCACATATGGGCCCTATGGGTTAAACAATCGGCCTCCTTAAACTATGGGTATTAAAAAGCATTAAACTATTTTATAAAAGTTGTTCCACGTTTCAGCTAAATTTATGGCTAGACCTATGGGTCTAACGTCTCTAGGTCGCAAAGAAAAACGTCCTTTCAAATATGCACAATGGATACTTGGAAATAGTATTGATCTTAGTATGTGCAAACTTTTAAGATTTGTGTTAATTTCAGGTCGGGATCTATGGAACCTGGGAGACCAAAGAGAAGGCCTTGACCAATAGGCTGATAGTCGATTCATAGGGACTCAAAATTTTGACTGGTCACACTTGGGCCCATCACCAACAAGCCAATGTTACACTGAAACGCAAACCAGGTTGAAGAGTATAAAACCTACGAACTTACAAATTGTCCACTTGTTTCACTTCTTCTTTTTTTGAACCATTTTTTTCTACTTCCCAAGGCGACGAATTGTCCCCACAAATAAACCGCGACATTGACATCACCCGCCACATAGAAGTTCTATGCCAAGACGACATTTTCAACATTTGCATAGAAGCGGTAAAATTTGCATTTGCGGGATTTTCTTGTAATGCTTTAAATGACTTTCATTTATTTTATTGCTTTAAAAGAATATTCGCTTTCCTGCCACTGGCTCCTGCTTCCCTTTTCCCTCTTTGTTGGGATGTTGATGTTGCCGTTGCTGTATGACAGTGGCAATAACCAGCCGTGGTGGCAGTGGGAGCTGAAGGCATTTTATTACAGCTCCAGTATCTGAATATGAATGTAGTATTTGGGGGAAAAAAGTCTCCGGTTCGTTGTAGTTCGCAAAGCTCAGTCGGTGACATTTGAAAACAGATCCATTCATGAAATTCCATTTTTAAAGTAGCAACAACTACAGCATTTGCAACAGTCAACTCTATAAATAATCCCAGCACAGTTTTTGGGTTGGCAGCTGGAAGCAAGGAAGTGGTAACTCATTCATGAGGATTAATTGGGTTCTTCCATTACTTGCGGTTCGGCAATGGCATCATTTAACTCTTTCTTGTTGGTCGTAAAGGCGTTTTAATTCGCCCGTAACGGGGGAAAACTGTTGTTCTGTTCATTTAAGGGAAAGTGCGGATATTTTCGAATTTCTTAGATATTCGCAATGAGAGGATTACAATTGTTAATGTCAAAAATAAAACATAAACACTTAAAGAGGCGGAATCATGGGATAGAGCATTACTTAATTTTACTGGAAGTAAAATTGAGATGTTGTTATTGATGTCCTTATTAGGTATATCGCGAACATCGCACTATCGAGGTAATAATAAAATTGTGCTTCTTTGCAGACAAGTGTGCTACTTCACGTTAATTACCTAAAAAGGAGGGCCTTCTCTCTATTAACGCTATACAATAAAAAAAAAGCAGATTGAGCGATGTGAAATCGGTGGACCTATCTGCTCGTCCTATTACCTGGCATGAATTTAACAAAATACAACGATTGCCGTAAATTTAGTATGTGGGTTTTAGAAAGGGAGAGACATATTTGTTTAGCACTTGATCAAAAGATATGCCGAAATGGTCCAATATAACCAGGAATAGTTATAGACCGCCCTAAATCCTCTATGCTTTACCTGAGCTTGGTCGAATTTAAAATGAATTTTGTATAACAGAAGGACTTCAAATGGGAAAGTGCTTTTTTATGGGGTCGAGCATCGGTAGGTATGCTTATAAATCGGTCATCGCGAACTTTGTTAAGTTTGAGCAAAATCGAATTTAATTTGAGCGGCAGATCCTCGAAAAAGACGTGGGGTTATAGTTCATGATCATGTAAAGCGTGGGGATTTAACAATTTAAATTTGAAACGGCTGTAAAAATAAAGGTACAGAAAATTTCTTCAAACTTCGGGTTTTATTGGGAAGCCTTTTTTTATATATACTTTATTTGAATTATAGAATCTAACAATAAGTATACGAATCTAAGGTATAATTCAATAATGAATCCTTGTATGAATTTCTTGTTATGTGGATCTCTGCTAATTGGCAGGAATTTAAATTAATTTGGTCAAAATAGTACATAACTGGCATGGATCACATGTCTGAGAATTTTAATCCTGGTTTGGCTTAAACCTCGTGATAAAGGGCCAGAGGACCCTTACAGTCATTTACAGAGTGTTCGCGATATTATGTAGAGTGAAGAACTCTAGTTATGTATGTATAACGGATAACTCTAGAATTGCAGAGTGGACGACGTAATTTAGGTTTTGTAGGTTTTTCGTGCTGACTGTTTTAAGGATAACGTATGAGAGCATTTAAGCCACGTGACGTAGAATAAAGGATTCTACACAGTCTTTTTTAGTGTTCGTCCGCGATTGATATTGACTGTTTTAAAGATCACGTATAAGAGCATTTAAGCCACGTGACGTAGAAAAAATAATTCTACACAGTCTTTCGGGGGAAGGTTGAACTTTGTCATTTAAAAATGGAACACAATACCAGCTCGGCAGTACCTCATCCAATCAAACCCAATTTTTAAGTTTATTTTCTTCGATTTCATGTTGAAACGCTTCATTTATCCTTAATCCAAAAGGCTCAAATCACAGCTCCGAGGTGACCAGTTGACATCACAATTTTGCCTGATTATTCGATTTTCAAATACAGTGCAAAAATATCGATAGTTGCGTGGCATCTGACCCCTTCTCGTTGAAACCAAATGTCGTCCATTCTTCATTTCCTGCCAATCACAATCTTTAGCCCATTAGCCGAAGCGAAAATACATCGAAAATACATTATTAAATGACAAAATGTAACATTTCCAATAACACCAGAAAATTGAAAGATTATCAGAATTTTTTGGTTGCTCAGAACTTACCAAGCGGAATTTTAAGGACGGTCAGAAGTAATTTGTGGTTTCTATAGCGGCATTACCTCAAATCGAGCGTACGAGACCGTGATGCAGGGGGGATATACAAAGGTATGGACTCATTTGGTACAGTTTTACAAGAGTTTATAATCATTCATAACATATCAATTAGTTAAAGCTAGATTAGAGTTAATAAGTGAATAATAGTGCGACAGCACCTTAAATCGGACCTTTTTACCTTTATGTAGCGGCTTTTTAAAGCAAAGACCGATATTGGCAAGATTACCCAATAGTTGGTCATTACTTACAGAACAATCGCAGTAAGTACTCGTATGTGACTTTTTTGTGTGGGCCCTTTCAAAAACATGGAAACATGGTTCTTAATGCTTCGTGCGAAATTTGTTCGGATTCAGGCAACGTATATGACTTCTAACGCAGCTGGTTCTAATATCTGAAAGGACCCTTGTATGGGGGCTATACGAGAAATTAAACCAATATGGATCAGAGTTAATTCATTGTCTCTCATGGTCCCCTGAGACAAGGGTTGAGATCCTCGCAAATATCATTTAAACAGGTTAAGAATATTTAGCTCAAGTGTGAAATCAGTGCAATCTCTTAAGCAGAATTCAGGTCTGAGGCACATTCTCTACAAATACATTAGCCAGTACATATCAGGAACCGGGAATTAATGGAACCCATAGAATACCAGAAGCAGAGGAGGCCATCACATGGCGCTAGTCAGAGGAAGCAGAGCAGTCAGCTAAAGGAATGTCTCCGTAAGCATTGAATTAGGTATGCAACTCAAATTGTGCAACTTTAAAATTTAAACTCAGAAACGCAAATTTATAAAACTCAACTTGAAATTGAGAAACGTTAATTGAAATTGAGGAACTATAAATTGAAACCGAGAAAATAGAATTTAAATTGAGAAAACAGAATTAAAATTTGGAAAAAAAAAATTAAAATTGAGAAATGTAAATTGAAAGTTAGAAAATACAAATTGAAGTTGAGAAACGTTAATTGAAATTAAGAAACTTAAATTGAAATTGAGAAGCGCAAATCGAAATTGGCAAACGTATTTTAAAATTATAGAAATACAAATCGAAATTGTGAAACGTTAATTTAAATTTAGAAAATACAAATTGGAAATAAGAAACTACAAATTGAAATTGAGAAACGCAAATTGAAATTGTGAAAACATAAATTGAAATTAAGAAACGCAAATTGAAATTGAGGAAATACAAATTAAAATTGAGAAACGTAAATTGAAATTGAGAAACATAAATTGAAATTAAGGAACAACAAATTGAAATTGAGTAAATACGAATAGAAATTGAGAAACGCAATATGAAGTTGAGAAAAAACAAATTAAAATTGAGAATCGTATATTGATATTAAGAAACGCAAATCGAAATTGAGAAACGTAAATTTAAATTAAAGGAATACAAATTAAAAATAAAAAAACACATATTGAAATTGAGAAATGCAAATTTAAATTGAGAAGTTAGGAAAAAAAACAAATGTAAATTTGGAAATGTTAATCGAAATTGAGAAAATATAAATTGAAATTAAGAAAATGCAAATTGAATTTGTCAAACGTAAATCGAAATTTAAAATTAGTGAGCTTTAAAATTAAAAAAAAAGTCCTATAATATAACAGCACGAGCCACAAATGAAGTTCAATTGCCAAGAATGTGAAAAATTATTTCCGTGAGCCACACTAACATCAATCAAAAAAAAAATATAAATTTAATTAAAATTTTTTGGGAAGAATACAATTTGATTAATATTTCATATCAACATTCGAGCACACATGTTTGAGTGATCGATTCCTGAACTTTTTTAAAAAATCACTTTTTGTTTTATTGGAATTTGGAAATCCAGATCCACCAATATCCCCCTGCTACGCCACTGATTCAAAAGGACTTGAAATATGCTCTATTCTAAAAGAATCTCGTATTTATCGATTGGTTACATAAAAAATTCACGGCTGTCAATTTAAATCCACACTCTTCACATGTCTCCAAAACGTTTGATGGGTTCCATTGGTCCATGTATGCCATAATGGGAGATTGTTATTTTCGTTACATTCCAAACAAAATTTACATTTAAATTGCGCCTGTGTATCTGTTCGTTCAAGTTTCATTTTTTTTTTTGGGGCAATTCTCCTGCTCCTTCTTAGCGGTAGCCCAAAAAATTTGTTGCCTTGTTGAAATGCATAAAAAATCAAGAATCTTCTTGGATTTGCAAAAGTATCCACATGGTTTTATTCACCAACTCGCAGTACCTTTCATTTCGATATCCATACAATAAAAATTTACATATGTCGGTATTCACACATGCCGTAGGTTCATGTTTTCAAGTAGAACGTCAGCCAATGAACATATCAAATGGGATTTAATTACAAATACTTGTATTTGAGTGTCAATCTCTTGGGCAACGTGTGGAACCCGAACAATAACAGCGAAGTCGCCGCGCAAAAGGTTGTTGCGATTGGCCTGGTTCAAATGAATATTAGCACTTCGTGGAAAAGGATTGAGTAAACAAAACCATTTTCCAACCTATGGGGTACATTGTACTTTGAAGGCTATATCTTAGAGTAAACAGATATGGGTAAGGTGAAAAAAGAAATAAAACAAGTTCGTCCCTTACTTTTTGATGTAACGTCAAACTACATGACAAGAATGAATGGCCAGCAGGGGGCTTAGAGCTTAATATTTTGCTTTTTTTTATTCGAGGACATTAACAATGTGGTAAACACCGCCGCTGAAACATGTTAGATGTCTTTACCTGGGTTATTTGCGAAAAAGTCAGCTACAATAACCAACTCACCACGACGTAGGCGGTGATGTGACTTTTGACGTATAAAGGTTGATTTTTTAGACGTGTGCTTTTCAATCTGGCCACACTTTTTTTGGAGTTGATTTTTTTGATAGCTGTCACTTGATTTATGCTCTGTTTAGTTTGCCATTTCATAATAAATAGACTAACCCCGAAACAACGTTTGCAAATAGTGTTAAATGAGCCCAAAAATATTAAATCCATAAGCCATTGTTGAGACGCCGTTACGTCCTCAAAATGTCACTGTTTGTTTTGCTCTATGAGCAGAGGGAATTATTGGTGCATATTTCTTCAAAAATAAAGCCTACCCTAATGTTTCAGTATATGTGACGCGCAAAATAGAAAGGAACCTAAGGTTGAAAACCAGTTTTGTTCAGGAAAGCCATTTTAAAGATTAGGTCCCCTACTATTTGCGCTTAGAATCGTCGACTTCATTTTCAAAAAACGCGCATATCTCTGGGAGGGAACACTATTGGGGCATGGGATCGGTATCTTTCGATGCGCAGATGTTGTCAACATCAAAAAAAGAAAAAAAATAAAATTGATTTTTTTTTACCCTTAGGTCCCTTTCTCTATGCGCTGTCATATATAGGGAACACTATAGAGCCATGATTAATGAATTGTTCGTGTCTATATTGCAGGATGTTGATGTGGACGACCTTTGGTTCGAAGAAGACGTCCCTGCATGCCATACAGCCATCGAAACAATTCATTTATTGAAGGAAACTTTTGGTCTCGCGTCGTGGACCTGTGGCGTGGCCTCCAAATGCGATTTAACACCGCTGGACTATTTTTTATGAGGTTATGTGAAGTCGCTTGTCTATGCAGATAATCCCGTCACGATTGACGTCTTGGAAGAGAATATTCGGCGCGTTATTGCTGACATGTAAGCCCAAATGCTGCAAAAAGTGATCGAAAATTGGGGCTTTCGGCTGGAATTTATTGGAGCCAGCGGCGGCAGCCACTTGTCCGAAATCGTTTTGAAAACTTAATGGCAAACCCTTAGTTTCTTAATAGAGCTATATTCTAAAAATTAACTCTATTCGTTTTATATCTTCTTGAAAACCACACGTCTAAAAAAAACAGCCTTTACCTTAAGTTAAAGAATTACAAATGCTTCCAAACCTTAAATACCTTCCAAGGTGGGCTTCAAAAACACAATTATCACATTTGTGGCTCCTAAATGTGATAATTGCGAGTCTTTTTATTTTGCGCCTAAGGCTTGACTCAAGCCTTAAAACTAAATCCGTATTTAGATTTGTAGATAAATGTAATTAAATTTAACCATCTAAAGGGTGGGTCGGTAAGAATGCTGTTTTTGGACATTTTCATTCGATTGTAAAGAAGACATGTTCCTATTAAGTATGGAATAAATTACCCGTTAAATGGACACCACGGCTTTTTTCTTGAAATTGTGCATCAATTTTCCACATAGATGTGGCTGCACCCGCCGCTGATGCAGTGAATATCGTCTTTGAGGTCAGGAGATGCATCTGGCTTACTAACACAACTCAAGATTGCACAAAACCCCAAAGAAAGAAATCGCATGATCTTCGTGGCCAGTTGACATCAGAATTTTCCAAAATAATTTATTCTGGAAGTCGTTGCTGCAATAAATCGATTGTGTCGTGCTGAAACCACATGTCGCTGACCACTTGAGACCACAACAACTCCGTTATCACGAATGCCGTTCACAGCAACTGCAATTCCGGCCTCATCTTTAAAAAAGTTAGGCCCAATCATGCCGCTAAACCAAAATCGGCACCAGACAGTTCCTCGTGAGATCACTCGTTTCTCGTGGATTGCATGCCGATTTTCTGAACCCCAAATTCGACAATTTTGTGCGTTCAGAAAGCCGTTCAGATGGAAATACGCTTCAGCGAAGAAGTACTTATAGTTTTTTTTTAAACTTGGTACCGACTTTACTTTGCTCCATGACTTACTGAGCAGATTGACGTCTCTTTCCATGGTCTGCTAGTTAAGCTGCTAAGTAAGCTAAATATTGAACGCATGAAGGTGGAGGTCTTTTGTCAAAATTCGCTGCGTAGTGCTTTGTGAAATTTAAAATTGTTAAGAACGATGCCGAATTGATGGTATTGGGTTTTCGATGATACCCTCGTTTACAGCAGTAATGTTTTCAAAAGACCGACCGGTTTGCCAACGCACCGGAGTCGTCCTAGCCATAATCGACCCAGTTTCATCAAATCTGTTGACCAATTTTCGAATTGTTGGCACATTAGGTGCACATTCTCGACCGAAAATTCATCGAAATTTGCGAGCGCTCTCAGCATAACTTTTCATATTTTTGTAATAAATTTACACAGTTATAACGCGCCGCTCTTTCCCAAAGCGCTCCATTTTTTTAATCAGAATACACATATGGGTGACAGCTGCCAAATTTTAGAGTAGCCCCTTGCACACAAAAAATAACACTTAATTTAAAAAAGTACAACATTGACCGATATGATCCAGTTTTAGCAGCGATAAATATTAGTCGACCAAAACGTGCCATGCTAAATTTAAGCGTGTTAGACTTTTATTTGTGGTTTCTAGCTGGACCTTAGTTGAGGAAGTATCTTTGTGTGGAGGCTATTCAAGAAAAAATCATCCGAGGTATTTCATTTTTCACAGATGGGAATTTGTTGATCTTTACGCTCTTACTTAAGGCTTTTAAACCAGCTGGCTCTGCTATCAAAAAGAACATTTCTGTGAGGACTTTTCGGAAACATGCACTAATACGGTCCAGTTGCACGAAAAATTGATGATAGAAATTTTGTACGAATCAGATGTTATATGGGCTTCTAAACCTATTGGTACTTAAATCGGGAAGGATCTTTGTATAAGGAATATACGAAAATATGGTACTATGGTCAAATTTCACCAGACTCAATTACTGGATACTCATTATGTACCAAAATTAGAGCACGACTGGGTTTTATTTGTGGCTTCTAGATTTCAATGTGTGGCTGCAGGCTCTGAAATCGGGATAAAACCTTTGTATGGTATCAAAACATGTACATTAATCTGGTTTTTCTTACAGCGTGCAGTGATCCGAATGAAATTTTATGCGGAATTAGCTGATGTGCTGCAAACTAAGCACTGTAAAATAAGCATAGTGTGGCCCTACTCTTTTTTAAAATGTTTTTTTTTTAACTCGACTGCTTTTCTGTAACTCATTTTCTTACTCTTATTCACGACTTTCACACTGTTTTCCATATTTCAGCGGCAGCGTTGATTCTTAGATTTAAATATCTTAGGTAAGTTTAATCCAAATTCTGTGGGTATAATGATGAACACGACTATCCCATTAGTAAGTCCATATTTTACTCCGCGTAAAACAAACAACATTTTTTTAGCGGCAGGTTTCCATCTAGTAAAAACCATCGACTTTAAGTGTAAGAGATTTATCTCTAAGCCATGTAAAAGCTTCTCTTTAAAACGCATTAGTCATGTAAAAAAAAAAAAAAAAAACAAAAACTTTTCAGAGAATTATATAAGTATTTATTTTCTATATTTCTTATGACTTTAAGACGTAATTTAGGATGATTTCCTACAGACCCGAATGTGGACAAATTTGGTCAATTGTGCTGATAGAAAAAAAAGTGCTCGAAATTCGTTTTGATTTGAACGCACATTTTCGTAAAATGCTTCAACAATCTTAGCACACTGTCCAATTGTGTACCTTTCCATGGTTAAATTTGTCATACATTAGCCGTGTGCTTTTCTGGTTACTAAACAAGCATTTGTATGGAAGTTACTCGGTAAGCAAGCGAGTTGGCTGATACTCGGTAACGAAACTGACTTATTTTTTAAACAAAAAAAAATTATAACACAACCGGCTTGTATAGCAAAATCAAAAACATATGTGACAGCTCATCGAGAAAGGGGCCTAAGGGTAAAACAAAACAATTTTCACTTTTTTTCTTGATGTGGACAACATCTGAGCATCGAATGAGATCGATCCCATGCCCAAAAAGTGTTCCCTCCCAGAGATATGCGCGTTTTATGAAAGTGATGGTACACCAAAGATACACGTATTGAAATCTTTAAAATGGCTCTCCTGAACAAAACTGGTTTTTACCCTAAGGTCCCTTTCTATTTTGCGCATCACTGATGTTTTTTGTTATTGATACAGACAAAAACAAAAAGAATAAGCGAAAATAGAACAAGTGTGATTAAACTATTTCCATAAATTGTATTGAGTCTTGCGAATGACCTGAAAATGATGAGCTGAAGAAGAATATAATGTTTTTATGAAGGATGTTGTTGTTGTTGCTGTGGCGGCAACTGTGTGCCGGGGGGACAGCCCTTGGCCGAAGAATTGTTCTTCGGGTCGATCCGGTCCACAGAACTAGCTGTCGCGGAAAGGTCACAGTCGTTGTTGTAGCAAATTTGTATAAATAACTTCATTATCTGCATCAAATATTCAATTAGTACTCTCAAGCCCGCTACTAAGTTTGGCTTTTTATGTGAAGAATTCTTGAACTTCAAAAATAAAGTCTGTGAAATTGCGGTGAAAATTTAAAAACATCTTGACAAACTCTCATTTAGGAATCATTTCCTAAGCGATATACATATCTAAGTTTTTCACGATCTTAGTACCAGGCTTTACATATGATATAATTATGGTTCTTACTTGTCCTTGGCTGGAGTTCACGTTTAATGCTGTACTGAACGAAATTAAATAGGCCAATAAAATGTTTACAAAACAAGGAAGTAACAAAATTGATTTTTCACAATTTGCTTTGTTTTTTTTTTTGTTCGTAAACAAACTTTTTTGGGCTTAAGCTGCCCATTCAAAATGTTGTTGAATGTTGCCCGAATATTGCTAACTAACTGAAAAGAACGCGGCTGTTGAAACAAATAAAATTCAAATTAAGTTGGGCCAAAAGCTTGGCGTTAAGGTGTGACTCACAATTAACATGGTGCATGCATTATGGTTGGAACACCCACCACGCAGTTCTCCCTTGTTCGTTAATGGGAAGTTGTGGGACTTAAGTTAGTAATGAAGAGGAATTCACTAAACCCACTTTAAACAAATTATAGCCCTTAGTTGCCTTTTGAGCAGAACGCAAACAAAGTCAAATCTTTGCGATTTTTTTTTAATTTTGAACTTTGAAAAGGTTCATCTTTCGCTCCCCCTGACGAACGTGTGCAACGCGAATCGATTTTGTATCTTTAAATATTCTTGAAAAACGTTTTTGATTTTAGTTCATAAATACACAGTAGAGCGCCCTTGAAATACATAGAAAATGAAAAAGTGTTATTCTTTCCGCTCCCGCTCATTTTCTAGTATATTGGGCATCAAAAATAATAACCGTGCAAAAATTGTTTCAACCGAATGGAAACCGCCAAGTCGGTCACGTTTTTAAATAAAATTACTAATTTACGTTTGAAAAAAATTGTGACTCAAATTTTAAGTTTGACCTCTGAAAACACCATGAAGGGTCATAGCTAGCTCAAAAATTGTGTAAGAGAAAAATGTTTGCCTGTATATTGGCAACAATAATGCTTAAGGTGTATTTTTCGAAAGTCGTCTGGCTTACGAGTTATAGCTCTCTAAAGCTGGCAACTAGTTTTACTCCATTTTAAGGGCTAATAGTCGTGACGGAGAGGCCGGTTTCCATCCAATTGAAAAAAAATTTGTACGGATATTATTTTTGATGCCCAATATACTAGAAAATGAGCAGGAAGCGGGAAAATAACACTTTTTGTTTTATGGGCGCTCTAATATACAAGATATACAATTTTAGATATTTTGCAAAAAACACTGAAGGGTTCTCATTTTCGCCTGTGTTTATTAAAAAAAAGAAGTATGACAAGTCTTAAAACTACGCAGCGATTTCCTGCACAATTCCTAAAATAAGTGAAATCAATTTACCGCATTATACGACAGACACTTGTATGTAACAGCGTATTAGGTAACACCATAACGAGACAGAGCAGCCGTTGTAATGTCTACAACGTCTCTTTTTTAATTTGCATAATTAAATTTATCTTAAATACAAGCGATTAAGCCAGACAATGAGGCAACCATGGCAACCAGCACTTCTGAAATTGGCAGCTAATGGTAAATCACGTGCAGTACGAGTATTATAAAAATGCTGAAATGTTACTGATGGCTTTATCTCATGACTATGCATAGTGTGTATGTATGTATATGTATGTGTATGTATACACACATATATAGGATAACGTTATCATCAGTCAGTCAGCCAGTCATTTATTTGATTAATTACATTGAATGTAATGTTCAAAATCAGACACCGATATGTTTGCTTAAACATTCATGTAGCAACAAAGCCAATAACGGCGTGGATGTACCGACATATACGAATTTCTATATAAACAGAATCAGGGGTGTTCTCCAATACTCTGTTAAAACGATGGACTAATGATGCCCTGACCGAAAGACACAACAGAACCACTATGTTTGCTGATATAAGTGTGGTCGATTATCACACATCAAATTCAGGTTTTATTCTTGGTATGAACATTGATAACAGCTTCCCATCTCGTAAAAGTTAAGTTCTCCAACTAGTATTTGCCTTTGGAAGCCGATTTTACCAATAAGGTGCAGATAAGTCTTTAGTTTTATCGTACACTTGCTAAAAAATTCGAGAGAAGGTAATCCCACGACAGCCGGTTCTATGGATCGGATTGATCTGAAGAGAAATTCTTTGGCCAAGGGCTGTCACCCTGTGGCATTTCCACGGCAATCACCCGACAGCCGGTTCTATGGACCGGATTGACCTGAAGAGAAATTCTTTGGCCAATGACTGTCACCCCGGCACACAATTACCGCTACAACAAGAACAACTACGGTGAGTGCGTGAAAGTTGGCCTATGATCCGGATTTAAAGAGTTCAGTCATTAGATGCTGGAAATGTTAGCACAAGGACCAGACTTTGGGCAAAAATCATCTACGCATATAAGACAATTACTGCTATTGGTTCGAATACAACACACAAGTTTGCCTAAGCATCACTGCGTCCTTAAGGATTGACTGTTTGGTAGGGTTTATGCCATATGCCATAAACTTTATGGCATGCCGACATCATCAAATCATAAAGAATGATAATGTTAGGCCTTGCATTCACGAAAAGCCTAGTATTCTCTACACGAAAAATATTTATGCTGTTAAATAAAATGTACTGAATGTTTTTGGACCAAATATTTTTTAATATATTTATGGATGTATATTGTATCCAAAAAGAATCTACTTATTCGAAATGTCCGCCTTTTGCCTTTACACAAGCCTAAAGTCGCACTGGCCAATCGTCAATAGCTGCACGAACCTCGTCCATTGGAAAATTGGCCACAGCTCTAACCAAAGCAGTCTTAAGAGATCCAATGTTGGGGTATCTTTTGTGACAAACCTTGTCCTCTAAAACCGTCCACAATTTGTAATCCAATGGGTTCAAATCTGGACTGCCTGAGGGCCATTCTTCAGAGGAAATGAACGCTGGCAAATTGTTTCGAAGTCAGGCCTGGGACGTTTTAGCTTTATGGGCCGGCGCAGAATCCTGCTGGATTTGGAGCAGGGAATTGTTAAGAGGCTTCACAACAGCTTCCAAAACGGTTTCTTGGTAAACTTTGGCCGATGTTTTGACTTCTTGTTCGCAGAAATGCAGGTCAGTGACCCCATCGTAAGAGGCACCCCACCAAACCATTACTGAAGCTGGGTGATGACCCTTTTCCACCCTTGGGATCAGTTCAGATGCTTCCTCAGATGACCGCGCATACACTCTATCATTTTGCTTGTTAAGTTTTTCCTGAACAGTAAAAATTTTTCATCGGTGAACAAAATTTTTCTGTGCAAGTTATCAGCGTGATTCACCAAAAGACGTTTGCATTTTTCAATCCTATTTTTTTTTGAAGCTGCAGTCAATAAATGTCCGGTACGTCGTTTGAAAGCCCCAAGACCCGTCTTTTTTAATAATTTGACTCATGGACTTTTGCGTGATATTCATATCACGGGCCACGATATTCTGTTTTCGGAGCGGATTTCTGTGAATTCTTGATTTAACAGCTTTGATGACATGCGGTGTTCGAACAGAGCGTGGGCGGCCCGACCGGTGGCGGTCTTTTACATCTCCAGTTTCCTCAAACAGTTTTATGCGTCGGTAGAAGAACATGCGGCTAATATCTAGTGACCGGAGCGTTTTGAAAATATCGTTTTTTTTCATTTCACACTTGAAAAGCGCTAGTACAGTGATACGGTTCTCATTATCTGACCACTCCATGATGAAAGTTGAAACAGTTTTAAAATCCCTTTACAGACTAACGCTATTGCGGTAAGCTTTCAAAACCCATATGACATTAACGGGGTATGTTCAGTTCTACTATTGAAATGGGTGTGTTCAATGTTGTAACAGTATTTATGTCCCTACTAATTAGAAAGGAACAACCGTTATTCAATTTCAAATAAATTATTTTAATTATATTGTTTTGAACACCCTCGAAACTTACATCACTACATTTGTATATTTTTTGTAATGCCAAATATTCTTTGACCAAACAACTATCAGAACACTAATTTTCGCTGCAAGTGGCGAAAAAAGTCTTCAGTGGTCGTGATAAACGTCTCTAAACGGTTGCTTATTCCGCCTCCTGTTTCAGCTTAGTACCACTAAAAGAAAATTGCTAAACTTAAGTTACCAAAGGTATATTTCAGGGCCGAGGACTTTCAATGGTTCTCGTTCCTTGGGGCAATACCTACCGACTTTTTGGGATCAAAGCTCGACTTCATCGATATATTCGGGCTGATGCTGAAAAAAGATGACGGTAGAAAAAACCTTGGCGAGCGTTCAGCATTTAATCGCCACGATCACGAGA
This sequence comes from Hydrotaea diabolus, assembly GCA_963513945.1. NCBI lineage: Eukaryota > Metazoa > Arthropoda > Insecta > Diptera > Muscidae > Hydrotaea > Hydrotaea diabolus. The sequence continues at coordinate 57,154,875 of OY740718.1, read as the reverse complement.
AGACGGAGAATCACTATTTGATTTACATGCAGTACATCTGCCCATCTATCCCATCTAAAAGTATAGTTTTTAAATATGAGCCAATCTTAATGAAAGTTTACACATAGTTCATTTATGGACCAAGAACGAACGCTGTTGAAATCGTTGCACGTCAGGGTACTTCAGTACATAGTACACTTTTTTCGGTATTCTGGATTTTTTGGCTAATGTGGCCCATAAAACTACCGAATGTTCAAAACGGGCGATATATATTCAATATAGAAATATTTGCAAATTTTGCTACGAATACAATTATAAGTAATTTTAAAGTTTTAGCTAAATAAGGGACGGACGCATGTATCTAAAGGGCCCAAAAACGGACCATTTTGTTTTTCTTTTTTTCGCTGGTGGATAAACGAGTTTAGGCTTATGGCTTGTTTTATTACTTAGTATATTATAATTGCCTTGTCATTGATTTTATTCTCTTCGATTTTTAAAACGATCGGACTATTAATTGTCCATAAACGTGATTTGTTAAAGGGGACCTGGCACCGCCAACTTTTTCTCATATCGCTATAGTCGAGTAAGCGATGCCACTCCCCTCATCCAATTTTTCCATAAAATAGGCTAAAATAATTCACCAGTCATTGATTTCATTCTGTTAAAATTATAAAACGATTGGTCCATTAGTTTGGACATAAATGCGATATTTTAAAAGGGCGTGGCACTGCCCACTTTTCCCTCAGGATATGTTTTGATCTATTTAATCATATGTTCTAAATATCATCGTCAAATCTTTAATAGTTCATGAGATATTGTGTTTTATGTTCAGATTTGATATTTTTCCCAGTCCTTTTGAGCGGAAAATTCTTCAATTCAGTCTATCAAAACATGTTTCTGCAAATAATGCGACCGGTAGTTTGCTTTTCACCGACTAACAGACGGACAAGGCTGGATCGTCTAGAATTTCGCGACAATTTAGAACATATATACTTTATGGGGTCTCTGACAATGTATTTCGATGTGTTGCAAACAGATTCATAAATAAAATATACACTCTATCCTCTGATAGCGGGCATAATAATATAAAAAGTAAGTCATAGTTTTACATCCTGTACATAAATATAATATCTTTAGTAGAGTTTTGAGATCCATACGCACCCCTTATTAACAGGTATTATTAACAACAATTCTGTGCCGAGTTACACACTTAAATTTCAAGGTACACCTACACCCATCATGTAAGTAATACTCGTAGTCGACAAAAGACCCTTTGTCTGTACAACATGTAATTAAAATTACTTAATTCTTTAATCTATATTAGCATCAAATATCATGATTCATATTAATTAGTTAAGAAACATTAAGAATGTTAATTCACACAAAGGCTGTCCGAAAGGTTTGGCAAAAGTTTGATAGTGGCAGCCACTCGAAGCGGTGTGCTGTAATCGATTAGAAGTAATGATCAATGTTTATTTAATATAAAAGATGATTTTTTCATGTTTAACTATAAGCTTTAAATGATATTGTTAATCGAATAGAAAACAAAAAACCCCTACGTTAGATAAAAGTATTAGCGCAGTAAACTCTTACTAGGATTGTCAACCCTAGCGATTTATCACATTTTAAATGTTTTTAAAATTTATAGCTTATACTAGCAAAGAAATGCGTTCGAGTTCGGGAGGGATCTAATACCGCATCAGTGTGGTATCCTCCCTCTCAATCTCTACGAGGAGAAACTCGAAACAGACCACCTCTTTATACAAAGACGCCTTCCGTACACTCATATGCCTGTGAGATCTCTGCAAAATGTTATTACCACCAGTAGTAATAGGAAGCTATATCTTCGAGGATAAACGACAGGATACTTTTCATGATTTTTTAAAGCGCAGAACTTTAGTTCTTACGAAAGCTGAGGCACAGATGCTGGAAGTGTACGAGAAAAACAATTTCATTAGACCAACTGCGTTAACCTGAATTGAATATAGAATACAATATTTCAGCTAGAAAGAAAAATCTAGACTCTGGTAAAAGAATACAGTAAAGAAAACATAAAATATTTGAAGTTGCAAAATTGAGTCCAATTCTATGTGCTTGGAAGATTTTTTAATCGGGTCAAGACCATGAAATCGGTGGTATTTAAAGAAGTTAGCAAAACATATTCCGATTTACACGTCAGATTTCTCCTGGTATGGCTATTTGATGAACATCATCCAGGCAACTAGAACGACAGCTCCGAAATTAAAAGGTATCTATAGGACAACGCTAATATATAGACCGACAAAATCCAGTATCAATGGTTTGTAATCAAAAAAGTATTGTATGAGGGCTGTTCCAGCCTATAAAAGAAACGAAATGCTCGTTTTTCTCCTACATACTCGTAATAAAATGTATCTAATTTTGCCAAGACAGGCAATCAAATGTGGCTGGACCCGCAGGGCATCTAAGCGGAGGAGGACTTTTATAAGATTGTTACGGGCTGCAACATTTATTTCTGGCCTTATAATAAAAATACGAACAGTTATTATCAAAAATGGTTTTTTTTGTTTTTCAAAGTATTCCCCAGCATGATTTATACACTTTTGCATGCGCTCAAACCAATTGTCGAAGCAATTTTTCCACTCCGATTGAGACACCTCCAAAACATGATTTTGAACGCATCAACAGCATCTTCTGACGTCGAAATTCGTTGAAAACGCATTTTTTTTCTTCATGTGCGGGAATAAAAAGAAGTTATTGGGTTCGACCCATCAATTCGACGTTTTTGCCGCTCAAAAAGGCGCTGGTTTGGGCCGATGTGTGAGAGCTCGCATTGTCATGGTGCACAATGATTCGTCTTCTATTGTTCGTTTTTCGAATTTCTCCGAAGACTTCAGGCAAACAAATTGTGGCGTACCACTCAGAATTGACGTTCTACGTTGGTCAAGCGGAACAGTCGCCACATGACCAGTTTTGCCGAAGAAACAGGCGACCATTTGCTTCGAAGTGCTTCTTCCACGAACAGCTTTCGTTGGATTTGGCTCATCTTTGAAGACCCACACGGTCGATTGCTGTTTTAATTCGGGCTTATACGCATAGATCCATGATTTGTCACCTTGGACGATCTTATAAAGGTCTTTTGAAGCACCGCGATCGTATTTTTCTAAAATTTCTTTGCACCAATCGACACGAGCCATTTTTTGAGCGATTGTCAAATTGTGCGGGATCCAACGAGAACAAACCTTTTTTACGGCCAAGTGTTCATGCAATATCGAATGTATGCTGGTGGAAGAAATGCCCAAGCATGCCTCGATCTCACGGTATGTCACATGACGATCTTACATTATCAGTTCACGCACGGCACAATGTTCTCTAGCACAACGGCAGTTTTTAACGACCTTCGTCTTTGAGCGAGAGTCGGCCACGATTGAATTCATTAAACCAGTTTTTACAGTGCTATAGGATAGAGCTTTATCACCATACAAAGATTTAAGTTCATCGATGCACTCTTGTCGTGATAATACACGTCGAAAGTTGTGAAAAATGATCGCACGAAATTGTTCACGAGTTAATTCCATTTTTAGCTAAATAGATTTTTTCAAGTCACTTTAAGCAACACAAATGATGGTCGTACGTCAAAACGTTCTGAGTACGTTTATGCTAAAAAATGTCAAACTTTCCAACGTAAATGTCAGCTGGCGCCAGGCAACACTTAGTGTTGCCTAGGCCAGAAATATATTCAGCAATCCTCGTATATATATATAACTCGTTAACAGTAAATTGCGTTCCAACATCACATTGGTAGATATTGTTTTTTGCCTGTTCTATTTACCGGATTGACCCGAAAAAAAACACTATATAGCCTACGGCAGCCACTTTAACAATATTAGTTTTCTTTGTTATCCATTCATTCGTCATGGGACCAGCACTACCCGAAATGCTTGCTCGGAACATTACGGGTCCGAGCCGGGATCGAACAAATTGAAACTGCTGTCAGAACCGTGAAGGTCATCGTGCAACTTCTGTAATCGTTGCATGGAGAGGTGCACTTCAGGACCTGTTCAGGTCTAAACCACATCAACAGTATAGCGACTAAGGACTTAGTTGGCCTTTACTGTATCAACGTTGTTCGCAGTGGGTCTCCGGATTTTGTGTCATCGTCGTCATCATCCTAGAACCCTACAAAAAATTGTCCAGCGGTGTTAAATCGCACGATCTTGGAGGTCACGCCACAGGCCCACGACTCGAGATAATACGCTCGTCAAAAGTTGCCTGCAAAACTTGATTCTTTTGTTGGCTGTATGGCCGCCGTCTTGTTGGAACCAAAGGTCGTCCACATCAACATCGTCCTATTCAGGCACGAAAAAAAGCATTATTAACGGCTTTATAGCGTTCTCCATTGATTGTAACTTAATGCCGGCTTCAGTTTTGAAGAAATATGGACCAATGATTCCTTCTGCCCATAGAGCACACCCAACAGTGACTATCGAGAATGTTACGGCGTCTCAACAATGGCTTGTGGGTTTTCATTACTGCAAATACGACAGTTTTGGTTATTAACATACCCATTCTACCAAAAGTGAGCTTCATCGAAAACGTTCTTGTAAAAACCAGGTTCGGTGGCCATCTCGTTTTGGGCCCATTTACCACGATTTGTAAAGGTTGTTCCGGAGTAAGGTATTCATTGTGAAATGGCAAACCAAACTAAATCACGTGACAGATGTAAAAAAGACCAACTCCGGAAAAAGTGGGTCAGATTAAAAACCACACGTCTAAAAAAACAGCCTGTATGTGTCTTGTATAACATGGAGATATTGAACCATGGAATCAGAAGTAGATTTAAATAGTTGTAGTCAACAATCATGGATCATTTTCTTTTAAAACTATCGGGTGATGAATCTAGAGATAATTTTTCAAAATTAAAAAAAAAATTCAAAAAAACCGCATTAAAGTGGAATATTTGTGGTTCTTTCGAAAGGACATTTTATTCCATTTGTTTGTTTTTTTGCATAAAATTTCCTTTAAATATTGGCCGCAACTACGCTTCAGGGTGTCCATTCTGGAGGTCCAATTTTGGATGACTTGTTCGAGCATTTCGACCGGTATGGCTTTAATGACACGCGTAATGTTGGCTTCAAAAACCTAAAATCTAATAGAATTTGGACTTTGCGTAGCCCCAAAAAAAAAGTCGAATGCGATATCACACGATCTAGGCTGCCAACTCACCGGTTCAAAACGTGAAATTAGCTGCTCTTCGTAATGACCACTTAATAGATCCATTGCTTGAGCAGCTGCATGGCAAGTGAAGCCGTCCTGTTAGTTCCAAATGTCGTCAAGATTACGGGTTTCAATTTCAGGAAGCAAAAAGTCCGATATCAAGCTCCATTCACGGTTACCTTCCGACCATCATCATTTTTGAAAAAATATGGACCGATTATTCCACCAGCCCATAAACCACACCAGACCGTGGCTTTCTCTGGGTATAAAGGCACCTCTTATGGTTGCTTTTCAGCCAAAATGTTGCAATTATGTTTATTCTCGTTGAGCCAGAACTATGCCTCATCACGGAACAAAATTGTGCTCGAAAACAGTTTTTCACCGAACGCTCATTTCCATTATACAGTTGCACAATGTTGGACGTAGTTTCGGTGTAAGTCTTTCCATGATGAAATGGCAAACAATACTGAAAAGAAAAAAAATAAAGTTGAACACAACTCACGCGAAATCTGTGAAAAAAGAATATTAAAAAAATACCTCAAGATAGATCACCTTATTTTATGTTATATTGAGAAAAAAATTATAAGATTAATTTTATCTGCTACACATTGTGCGTTACAGCCTTTTTATGTGCGACGTTTTAACATGAATGAATTTCACTTTGCTTCTTAAAAAAACTTTACTTAATAATCAAATTAAGTAAAAGCACATCTATGCAGTTGTCAAATACAGGTTAAAGAGCTGTATTTTGCTTTTCTGCACTTCAGGCTGTGGCGGCAGTGGTGGTCGAAGAGAGTGGAGAGTGTGCGTGGCTTATAGTGGTTGACGGGAGATTTGTATTTGTCGGCCTTTAAGTTGCCATCCTTCATTGGACACGTGAGAGATGTCATTTTGTGTTGAAGCGTATTTTTCAAATGCGCACTCGATCCTTGCATTGCAGCGTGTTTTTCGTTTACGATTTGCTGTTCCCCCACGTGGACGTGTTCCTGGACGGCAATCAATTGTAAATTGAGTAACTTCATTCAGAACAGCAGGGAATGTGCCAGGTGTACGAAGGGGACCTGAGAGAAAGATTACAACACCACAAAACATCGAGAGAGTTAGAGCAGCAGTACTGCAATCTCCGAAACGCTCTGCTCGGCATTTCCAGACGTTCTCTCGACCGGATTCTTCATGATGAACTAAATTTCCACCCGTTTAAAATGTGCGTGGTTCGACAACTGTCAGCACTGGACTATATGACACGGCGGACCTCTTGTAAAGACATTCTTGCAACTATAAAGAGGCACATTTTCACCTCTGTGGGTGTGTAAACAAACAAAATATGCGGTACTGGTGTAAAACAAACCCCAAAGAACCTCACCAGAGACCTTTGCATTCAGAACGCGTCACTGTGTGGCGCGCCATATCACGAGTAGGCATCATTGGCCCTTACTTTTTCCAGGATAGCCGTCTTGCCGTAACTGTGAACTCCGAACGGTACTTGACTGCGATGTAGGATTTCTTCAGCTGGCTCTTGAGGCAATGGAATCAGAAGATACATGGTTCTAACAGGATGGTGCCACTGCACACACAGCTAGGGTTACCATGAATTGCTTGAGGGAAATGTATCCTGGACGGCTTATCTCTTTGAGGGGTGGTGTGAACTGGCCGGCAGGCTCACCAGACTTAGCCCCATGCTAATTTTTCCTTTTGGATTATCTGAAGTCGAAGTCCCAACAGCTTGCAAGACTTTATTAACAATATTGGGGTTGGCAGAATACCAGTCGCCATGCTTGTTAGAGTTCATGAAATCTTCAAAAAACGTATGCAGCAGTGTGTGGATAGCGAAGGTCGACATTTGCCAGAAACTCTATTTAAAACCATGTAATTTAAAAATTCCCCTTCTGTTCAATATAACTGAAATATAAAATTTATTTTTCGAAGGTTGATAATTCATTTTACAAGGATAAACCGGCTCAGGACCTCTGGAATACAGGTTTTTTACAAAATGTCAAAGTGACATCTATTGATGGCTCTCGATGTGGAGACTCTGTAGAGGTGGCAAGAGTGAGTTGTATTTTCGTGGGCAATTGTGTGAAGAAAACTTAAAACGTAAGGTTTACAACAGTAGTTCTCATTCGTTTGAGGAGAGCCTGGCCCCAAACGGTTTTACTTTCAACAATTGCAGCAAAGCTTTCGGAGGAGGGTTGTCACGGACCCGAAATCACGATAAAAGCAATGCGTAGCCACGAAAATCAATGTCACTTTGCCATTTTGTTAAAAACTTGTATTCTATTTAAATATAGATGCAAGAGGTCTTGAGTCGGTTAATCCCTGTTTAATTTGTAAAAGCAACAAACCGAAAAAAACAAGAGCTAAACAAGGTTGATAATTCTTTTATTTCATTCCCAAATAAGCAAATTACCGCGCTCCACCCTGTATATACTCGTTATTAAATATAATAATAAAAAACACGCTCAAGTGGTAGGTTAGGTTAGTTAGTTTTATCATTTTAAAATCTAACCCAGTATTGGTGCCATCGTGCAGTGGGTTGATGGCACTAATACTGGGTTAGATTTTAAAATGATAAAACTAACCTCGTGTGATAAGCTATATTTGCGGATGGTTTCAAAATGTTCTACAATTGTAAATAACAAAATACTAGCACAACTTTGCAAAACAAATACTTGCCAAACACTCTTTTTAAAGTGTTGTCTTAGCTATTACTAACTGCTACTAATTTTCCTTCCCCTTTTCTGATGAAGCGTCAGCAATTTCTCACTGTGCATATATGAACACACAATAGTTATTAAAGTCTATCATTTGTAGGGCTCATATTGGCTTTTACTTCCAGCAATGTTACAATTAGACAGCAATGGCAGTACACACATGGGCCAGTTCTAGTCATTTACTATAGACACATTAATTATATAAAGTCCATGTAATACATAGAGTAGATGTAAACACATACATACATACTACGTAAACCCAAGTTAGTGTGTAAATGGTGCGTATGAAATTAGCTGAATGTTTTGAAATTTGATAAACAGTTTAAGCCAATGTGTCAACAATACCATCGGGGAAGTGTTGACCATTAAATTAATGCTAATTTTGTTTTTCACAAAATCTGCCATTTGTGGGTTAGACAGATAAACACGACGGCTGGTAAAATTGTGTATGCAAACTACGCCTACACCAATGGGTTATTTGCAATGCACAATTTGTATGTGCGGACACGTTTATGAATAAGGAGGGTCACACTGTTTGATATGAACCAGCCCCCACTTTGAAGGTCCTGTGAGGAAATGGTGTACATGTCAGAACCAATGTCCATTAAGATGTTGGTATCCAGATGTTAATATTAAGTGACATCATTGAGGTCACCATTAGCCTATGTACGAGTATTAGTTGGGTAACAAAGGTTTTATGCAAACTGCATAATGAGCCGCAAGTGAACGACAGTGTTTGTGAGGGTAGCCGGAGTAAATGTTCTACACCTCATAGATGTTTAGAATAGCAAGCTGAGCATAGCTTTTTGAACCAAATGGACTGGATGGGCGTATACGGCTACGACGTCAAAGCATGGTTTTTTTCAAGTTATTTATTAACCACCTCACTTTTGTATCAAAAAGAAGCTCAATAACTTTTGACTATGACGGTTCGAATAGCCTTATTTAAAAATCTCTCTTGATTGTGAATTCACGCACTGGAAAATTGTCATGGCAACGTACTTTTAAAGTACAGAAAAAACTTGTTCGACATAACATTGCTTATATTTCATTTTTTGAAGATTAAAAAATGAAAAAAGAGCTTCGCCGGACCACATGAATGGCCATTCACGACATTTGCCTTTTTTCAAGACATTTGCAATTTTTCAAGACATTTAGTGTAGTGAAAAAGCTACAAACAGTGTCGTTCAGTGCAATTGAACAAAGGCATTCGTTTAGCCAAACTGCGAAAATAGTTTTATTTTTGCACGAAGAAAGAATGTAAGGTTGGAGATTATGTTGGGTATATAAGTTTTATACAAAAATAAAAAAACTATTTACAATTGGCGCCAAAAACACTTTGTTTTAAATATGTAATGTTTTTAGGAGAAAAGTTATTCAAGAATGATCTCTAGCGAGATCGAATATTACTCAATTCCAAGACGCTAGTTGTAACAGTATTTATGTCCCTACTAAGTATAGTTGTGTTACAGCAATCAATGTCGATCAACTTATGATTGTGAAGATCATAATATTGTTGTGCCATCATCATGTAGTATAGTCTATTGGCAATCAATGGCAACTTCGATTTCATGTTTCAACGCCTCAATTTTCTCTGAATGCTTTGCGTAAAATTAATTCTTCATGCGTCTCCACAGAAAATAACCCAAAGGGCTCAAATCCCAGCTTAGAGGCGGCCAATGGGTATCACAATTTCGGCTGATGATTCGATTTTCAAAAGCAGTGCTTAGTATATCGAAGGTTGCGTTGGCTGTGTGACATGTAGCTCTGTCTTTTTGAAACCAAATATCGTCCAAGTCATTCTCTTGAATTTTTGGAAACAAATATTCTCTGTGTTAGCGCGGCAACGATCTCCGTTGACATTAACGGCAGCTTCTTGTTCGTTTTCGAAGAAAAATGGCCAAATGCAGCAATGTTTTCAATTGGGCGCGCTGGACGAGAACGAACTCGGGTTGATTTGTTCAATAAGGATCCATTTTCAGAAACTTGCTTCATAAATTGACGCACAAACTGAGCAGAAGGCCGATATCTTCTCGAAAATTGTCCACTTAAATTTCTTACAGGTTGCTTTAAAGACTCACTACCTTCGAAGTAAGTAATTAATATTTCCCAGTTACTCGTAGGTTGGGCTTATAGCATCCCACTTTACAAATGCCAAACATAAACCTGAATATATACTTAAATATAAATGAATGTCAAAGTATCGGTAGGTCATAGTTAAAATTTTTAATGGCCCACCCTTTTTAAAAATGTTAAATAATATATAGAGTGATCCATCTAAAGGTATTCTTTATAAAAATTCAAATCAGGTGTGGAATCTTTATTGGTAATTTGAAAGAACATTTTTTGGCATTTATTTTTTAAATATAATTTCCTTCAAATGATGGCCGCAACTACGTCTCAGGGTTTCCATTCTGATGGTCCAATTTTGGATGGCTCGTTCGAGCATTTCGTCTGGTATGGCTTTAACGACACGCGTAACGTTGGCTTCCAAAACCTGAATCGTAGCTGGTTTGTCAGCATAGACTTTGGGCTTTACGTAGCCCCAAAGAAAAATGTCTACACATGTGATATCACTCGATCTAGGCGGCCAACTCAGCTGTCTAAAACGTGAAATTAGCTGCTTTTCGAAATGACCTCTCAATAGATCCATTGTTTGAGCAGCTGCATGGCAAGTGGCACCGTCCTGTTGAAACCAAGTGTCGTCAAGATTACGGGCTTCAATTTCAGGTAGCATAAATATTGATATTATGGCGCGATAGCGAGCACCAATCACGGTTACTTTCCGGCCATCATCATTTTTAAAAATATATGCCCCGATGATTCCACCAGCTTATAAACCGCACCAAACCGTGGTTTCTCTGGGTATAATAGCACCTCTTGAACCTCTTCTTGTTGCTCTTTAGCCCAAATGCGGCAATAAACATTGACTTTGCCGTTGAGCCAGAAATGAGCCTCATCAATAAACAAAATTTTGGTCGAAAATAGCAGATCTTCCTGTTTCTCCCCGAACGCTTATTTCCATAATACAGTTGCCAATATGTGAAGGTAATTATTTTTAAAAAAGAAATGAAATAAATTGTCCTTTCAAATTACCAAAAAAGATTCCACACTTGATTTGAACTTTTTTTTTTGCTCTGAAAAATAAATATATATGACTAAGTGCTGATGTTTGCAACATCTTAAAGAAATGGAGATAGACCCTATCACTATCTGATTGCATCAAGCTTTTAAGGACGAACCTTATTGTAAAAGAGTCCACATCGCTCCATATTTTGATATATTACAGAAGTTTATCCCAATTTAGAACCTTCTGCCTAAAAAGCCACATATGACATCCGATTTCGGCCAAATTTCACACAGTGACCAACATCAAACAATTTTCAATTTTTTTGAACCGTTTGCAGATAATCTCTCACATACATCCATACTATGACCAAGAATATTTAAATGTAAATATGAAAACATTTGGGATGCAAAAGTGCATCAAAAAATAAGCAATGTTTTAACAAAGCAATTATTTTCGGAACTGATTAAAAGAGAACTTGGTAAACCTTCACCGGGTCTTACTAAAGGGTCCTAGCATCTATAAGCTGAGGGCACATTTCTTTCTATATTTTCATTACTCATTGTTAGAATTGTTCATCATTTTTACCAAAAAACTAAACCACACTTTGGAACAATAAATTTTGAATTAGTGCTGATATCTTACTCCTAAAACGAAATGATATATACCCTCGAACGATTCAGACTCACTATTTGATTCAGTGCCGCTGTCTAACCATCTATAAATGTTATCAAATCTCTGGTCCGAAGTAAGAACTAATTTTGATTAATCGCTAGAAATATGAATTAATTTTGATTATGCGTTGCATATTGTTCTAGTGGGCCAAGGACGAACCCTATTTTTTATTGGTCCATATCAGTCCATGCATTGATATTTCAAAACCAGCCGCTCTAGAGTCAACATATTAAATACGAATCGGACCAAATTTTGCACAAAAAATAACGAGCTACCAATAACTATCTGAGAATGATTTTAATTATTTTTCAGTTATTGTTAGGCTTAAACAGATGTTGGTGTTTTAATGATTTATTTAATTTTAAATAACCCAATATTTCGAACTGACTTTGTCGTTCATCATCAGGGGTAATTAATTTTAATAATATTCGTATTCTAATATTAGAAGTAAAGGGTGTTTTTTATTGAGGTATAGAACTTCGAATTGAAATAAAACACAAGAAAATCGTTTTAATGTCCATAAATTTGGCTTTATTGGAAGGATAATTTTATGCCATTAATGTTTAAATATGATTTCGGGCATGTGGCCGCCGCGGCTGGCTCGAATAAAGCCAATTCTACAGGTCCAATTTTCAACCACTTTTTCGAGCATATGGGGCCGTATGTTGGCAATAACGCCACGAATGTGGGCTTCCAAGTCCCCTAACGTGTTTCTGGTTTGTTGGCGTAGACGAGCGACTTCACATATCCCCAAAGAAAATAATCCAATGGTCCATGTTAACCGATCCATGCTTAACCGAATTAATTGCTCTGATGGACGATTATGTCGACCATAAAATGGACGGAGCTTGCGGTGAACTTCGCGAACTGAACCATTACTTTCGAAATAAATTTGCACGATTTGCAAGCGTTGTTCTTTTGTCAACCTGTTCATGATGAAATGGCAAACCAAACTAAATATTAATCACTTGACAGCTGACAAAATGGCCGCCAGTTAAAAAAAAGATGCCAACTTAAAGTTCTATACCCCAATAAATAACACCCCTTACAACAGGACAGAAGTAAAACAGTTATTTAAATTTATTACCCCTGATGATGAACGACGAAGTCAGTTCGAAATATTGGGTTATTTAAAATTAAATAAATTATAAAAAACCAACATCTGTTTTTTGCTTAAGCCTAACAATAACTGAAAAATAAACAACAAAAGGTCAACTATACAAATACTAATAAATGTTTTTAACTTTCATATGGCCCGTACAAAAATGTCCACCCGATTTGAGATGAGCTGGCGAACAACAAATGTAATACTTTAACATCATATTACAAACTTCCTCGGTCAAATGCAGCTAATAAAATTTTACCAAATCTCCCTTTTTTCTGTAATTCTGTACAAAAACCTTTAATAAATTTTGTTTACTTTCTTTTGCCATAACTGAGAAAAAATTTTCGTTTAGCCACCTTTATAATCATAAAACTTGAAAACTTTTCATATTTTAAATTTTTACTCTTTGGAAATAATTTGTGCCCGCCCGTTAGTAATTTTATTCAATTTCACTCCTTAATGTTTGACCTCAAAAACCATGAAAAGAAGTTTCAGGTTGTCAATTAAAAAAATCGCATATTTTTTCATCGGTGCCTTCTTCCTGTTCCTGTGCTCTTTCCAACATTAACGGTAGAATGTTAAACTCAAGTCGAGCGCACCAAATCCTCTTATCATGTCCACCTGTTACGACCGAAAAGAGGAAACGCAACGCCCGACCAGAAAGAATGCAAAAAGCAACTCTAAGGAAATGATAAATGGCTTTCACGCTGCCAGGTGCTTTAAGTCCCCAATAGTTAGTTAGGGTGGCCTGTCAGCCTGAGTGCCTGGATGGCTGGTTAGTTGTTGGCTGGATTGTCAGTCCGTTCCCTTCGTTTTGTTCCTGTTTTTTTTGTAAACGGTCCTGAGCTCAGACTGTGATGCAATGCGACAAATGCACTTCTCCGGTGGCCAACAATGCTGATGCCATTGCAAATTTTCAATTCTTGCCTGTGGTTACCGACAATAGTCCCCACTCTAGCTCTTTCGGTCGTCGCCATGTTCTGCCATCAGCTTAACATCACCCGAAATGTCCGGTTGTGTGGGTCCTACCAACTGGACACTGAAATGAAAAATGGTATTGGCAACAAGTAAGCAACGGTCTCGTTTAAATATCCAAACAAAGAAGAGAGCATTTACGACGGCACTTCTGCAATTCAAGATAAAGTGTGTGGCATAAAGTATGCAATGCATGTCTGTATGTGTGAGTGTGTGTTGAAACATTGAGGAAATACCACAACCGGAAATGCACAAGGCGATGTGTTTGCATGTGTTAGGCTACTCGAACTTACAAGCATGTCCTTCTAAGTCCTGTCTGCGATTCAGAATGAAAATGTCGCAAATCGAAAATCCGCTTCAGAAGCGATTAACTTTTTTTAGCATAAATTATGGGAGTTTTCCAAAGCGTTTTTCGAACCTAAGCAACTTTGGCGCTGACGTCTGTGTGTATCGTACGTCTAGAGTTTCTCTTTTCAAGAACTTTTTCAGTTCCCGGGAAAAGTTTTGAATTTACCGGCAAAAAATTCCAGCCATGTTAATTTTGCAGTCTGAATAAATTTGTTTATTTTTTTAGTACTTAAATTTAAATATAAGGGGTGGTTAAATTTTAAGGGCCGATGTTGAATGTGAACCCCACCTAAACGTCAACTTTTATTCAGTATTTGATTTGATATAACTTAATTTTAGACTTACTCAATTTGAACCGTGGAAAGACACACAAGCGAGCAACGCGTTAAAGTTATTAAGGCTTATTATGAATATGGGCGTTCAAATTCGATATATTTTTAGAAAAAACTCATCTACAGTTATGAGACACATTTTCACCTCAGTGGATTCGTCAATAAGCAGAATTGCCGCATTTGGGCGAATGATAATCCAAGAGTGATTGTCGAAAAGAAAATGGACCCACAAAGAGTGCCTGTTTGGTGCGGTTTATGTTTAAAGGCTGGCGGAATCATAGGACCGTACTTTTTCCAAAATGACGCCGGTCAGGCAGTTACTGTGACAGCGCATAGAGAAAGGGACCTAAGGGTAACAAAATCAATTTTAACTTTTTTTCTTTTTTTGATGGGGACAACATCTGAGCATCGAATGAGACCGATCCCCAGAGATATGCGCGTTTTATGAAAGTAAAGTCGACGATTCTAAGCGCAAATAGAAAGGGACCTAATCTTTAAAATGGCTCTCCTGAACAAAACTTTTCATCAACTTTTCACTTTTTTTTTGAAGTGGACAACATCTGAGCATCGATTGAGACCGATCCCATGCCCCAAAAGTGTTCCCTCCCAGATATATGCGCGTTTTATGAAAGTGAAGTCGACGATTCTAAGCGCAAATAGAAAGGGACCTACGAGTAATCTTTAAAATGGCTCTTCTGAACAAAACTGGTTTTTAACCTTAGGTCCCTTTCTATTTTGCGCGTCACATATGGTGTTCGCTATCGTGATATGATAACTAACTTTTTATGGCTGGAATCGGAAGATATGGACGTGGACGATATGTGGTTTCAACAGGACGGTGCCACTTGCCACACAGCTACCGAAACAATAGCTCTTTTGCGCGTCAAATTCTCACGTCGTGGCGATGTTAATTGGCCGATAAGATCATGTGATTTGACATTGTTGGACTTCTTTCTTTGGTTTTATTTGAAAGAAAAGGTGTACGATGATAAGCTAGCAACAATTCAAGATATAAAGGATGAGACAATTCGTTACATTAACGGCATAGAACCTCAATTATGCCTTAGCGTCATCAAAAACTTGGAACATCGATGGGAGGTGTGCCGCCGAGGTCGCGGCTGCCATTTGGCCGATATTTTGTTCCATACATAATTGAACCATGCCAATGTTATTATAATAAAATGAAATGACAATAATTTCATAAATAATTTGTGTTTTATTCAAAATCAACATCGGCCCTTAAAACTTAACCACCCTTTAGTATAAAATGCAGTTTACACAAAAAAAACAAACGCTTCAAAGTACGATACATGCCATGTAAAGGGTGATCCATCTAGAGCTATTTTTTAATAGGGGTTTTTCTACATACTACACGTGAGTTGCATTAAACATTATTTTTTATTTGTTTTCAGTACTGTTTGACATTTCATCTTGGAAAGACTTACACCGCAACAACGTCTGCTAATTCTGCAACTGTATAATGGAAATAAGCGATCGGTAAGAAACTGGCTTCGGCCAAAATTTTGTTTAGTGATGAGGCCCATTTCTGGCTCAACAGCAACGTACAATAAACATAACTGCCGCATTTGAGCTGAAGAGAAACCATAAGAGGCTCAAGAGGTGCCATTATACACAGAGAAAACCACGGTTTGGTTGCAGTTTATGGCCTAGTAGAATCATCGGTCCATATTTTTCCAAAAAATATAACGTAACCGTGAATGGTACCCGCTCTCGCGCCATGATATCGGAGTTTTTGCTACCTCAAATTGAAGCCCGTAATCTTGACGAAATTTGATTTCAACATAACAGTGCCACTTGCCATACTGCTGCTCAAACAATGTATCTATTGAGAGGTAATTTCGAAGACTAGCTAATGTCTCGTTTTTGGACCGGTGAGTTGGCTGCCCAGGTCGTCTGATATCACACCATTAGACTTTTTTCTTTGGGGCTATGTAAAGTCCAAAGTCTATGCTGACAAACCAATTACGGGTTTTGGAAGCCAACATTACGCGTTTCATTAACGGCATACCGGTCGAAATGCTCGAATGATTCATTCAAAATTGGACCCTCAGAACGGATACCCTGGGGCGTTCTTGTGGCCAAACTTTGAAGGAAATTACATTTAAAAAATATATGACATAACACTTCCATTCGAACAAGAACAATAATGATTCCACACTTAATTTCAATTTTTGTATTTTTATATTTGGAAACAAATACCTCTTCTAGATTGATCACCCGATATTTACCAATTCGATAATATTTTTTCAAATGCGTTATGAAATGTGTGATATTGACAGCTGCTTGGCATTTGAACTTTTGCCGGCTTTTAAAGTATAAACATTAAAAAACTGTCCTTACCAGAAAAGTCAACTTTTATTACTTAGTAGGGACATAAATACTGTTACAACATTGAACACACCGATTTCAATAGTAGAACTGAACATACCCCGTTAATGTCATATGGTTTTGAAAGCTAAATTTGAAAATTGATTCAACTTTCATCATGGAGTGGTCAGATAATGACAACCGAATCGCTGTAATAGCGCTTTTCAAGTGTGAAATGAAAAAAGCGATATTTTCAAAACGCTCCGGCCACTAGGGATTAGCCGCATGTTCGTCTACATAGAACTGGAGATGTAAAAGACCGCCACCGGTAGGGCCGCCCAAGCTCTGTATGGGCCATAACTTCCTCTTGAATAGATGATGTATGGGTCTCAATACCCGGTAAATTGTGATGCAAGGCCACTGACCAAAATCTTCCCTCGAATTAGTATTAAACCTTAGTCAACATGATACTTAAAAAAGGAATACATCTACAAGTCAGACCAGAACAACAGTCCAGGGACACCCATTATGGCAGACCTAAATATCCGGTCAGACTTCAATATTCCTGTCTGTTGGCGTGTCCTGAAGGAAAAGTTGGCATTGCCACGCCCCTTCAAAAATCGCATTTAAGTCCAAAATATAAAATTCTTATGGAATGCAATCTATAATTATCATATTATTATAGGTCGTGGCCCCGCCCATATATCCCAGGACTTTAAAAGGCTATTTCTAGTGAACTGACGCTGAAATGGAAAAGAACACCCCATAATAGAAAAGAGGCTGGTACTACGCCCCCTTGACCAAATTTTCATATTCAACAGTAATTAATGATGGGGAGAACTTAAGCTTCGGCACGGTCGAACTAAATTTATCCTCTTGTTTGTATTTACATATGAAATCCCAACAAAACCTTTGTGAAATGCCACTGACCGAAACCAAACCCTTAGTATCATGGATAATGACATCTCCGGCCCATTCAGTACTGCAAGAGGCACAAGACTGGCTGATAGTCTATCGGACCACGGACCATAATCTTCCTGCCTTTTAGTTATAAACCTTAGTCAACACGATACTCCACCAAGACCCACATCTACAAGTCAGACCTGGACAACAGTCCAGGCACACGCACATCATGGATTTTTATACGCATTTTCCTGTCCGATGTACTTCCAGAATTGTGACAAGGCTAACATTTTCAAAAGACATCCGCCTGCTGGACGAATACACGTCCCTTGTTAAAGGCTCGTAAACTCCTAGTGCACATATTTCTTATATGTGACGCGCAAAATAGAAAGGGACCTAAGGGTAAAAACCAGTTTTGTTCAGGAAAGCCATTTTAAAGATTTAAATACGTGTATCTTTGGTGTACCATCACTTTCATAAAACGCTCATATATCTGGGAGGGAACAGTTTTGGGGCATGGGATCGGTCTCATTCGATGCTCAGATGTTGTCCACATCAAAAAAAAGTGAAAATTGATTTGTTTACCCTTAGGTGCCTTTCTCTATGCGCTGTCACATATACCTTATACGAGTATGGACTTTACTATTTACTTTGTTCCCCAAATAATAGTATCCAAACATTCTACACTTGTTGTGGTCACTTTTCCACTATAAACCCCTGCGTTCACCTCTTCATTAACTAATGTAAGCACCAAAACAAGACATACCAGAAAGTTGTGAAAGTCAAATCTAAGAAATTCAATTTAATTAAATTTTCAAATGTAATGAGGCAAAGGCGAATCTAAACTAACGATTTCCGTTGAATTGAAACCAACCGTCCATGTCATGTTCATTTCGGGGACAGGTTGACATTATCCAAGTACAGGCGTACGAACAACCTTTTCATCCATCAAAGGCTACCACACCAAAAGACACATCATCATCATCCAAGGAGGCGGGGAATAACAAACAGAAAGCGAAACTAATGTTATGGTCCCTTAGAAAATCTCCATTTACGGCATTACTCTACGTTTTTCCTTCAATTTGGCTGGCCAACGACAATTAAGGCGTTACGCATTTTTAGTTAAATGTTCTACGATGTGTTACTAATGCCCTGCACTCTATTTTAGTGGACAGATGATGGTTGTTTCGTTCGTCTGAGGGGTTGAACATTTTAGCGTCTTCGATATTAATGAAGCAAGAAATGCGGGCGAGAATCAGTTGGCGTGATATGGAAATGAAAATCACAAGAAATTTAAATCGGCTACAAAATCAAGTAAAATTTACATGAAAACAGTTTTCTTTTTGAAAAATTAAAAATAATAACTTTTTTGTATAAAATGGTATTCAAAAAAAGGTAAGGTATAATTGGGCAGCTGGTTGGTTCATTGGGTACCTCTTACCCTCACGTCTTACTCACCCTATGCTAACTGTCAATGGATTATGTTATCCTTCAGCATGCCTGCTTCCATAATAAAGAAGTGGCTCCGGGCCAAATCAGCATCGGAGAGAAAAGTTTTGTTTGTTAGGAGCTGTAAAACAAACAAAATGCAGTCTTAAGTATTCACTGAGAAGAAAAATAACTTTATATAAGGTTAACTTAACCATAAATAAACATGATTTAGAGTCTACGTTATAAAAGCTTATTTAGAACATTTTGTTGTTGACTGATATTTAACAATAATAATAATATTTAATTTAACTATTCTGTGGTTGAATTTTTTAACCATGAAAATTGTTAATTTTAAAATAATTATTGTTGTTTTAACAAAGCATTGTTTTAACCAATGAAAATTGTTAATATTAGAATCTCATAGTTTTTATTTACGGAAACAATACATGTTCAATTTACCAATAAAATTGTTAATATTATTAACTATGAAGATTGTTATAGATATCATTTTATTGTAAAGTTTACTAATTATTGGTTACCTCTTTTAACCAGATATATAGTTACTGTTACAATTTTTAACATTAAATTAACCTATTAATTATGTTTTTGTTTTGTTTACATTTATTCGGTCTTTTTTCATTATTATGACTTGAACAGTTTTTATTCTAGTTTGAGACCTTTTTGTTGTTTCTTTTTCAGAATGAAAAAAAAATGGTGAAATGTATTGGCTACGGTTGCCACGCTACGGTTGTAAAGCTGTTTGTAAACCCGACAAGGCTTTGCTTCAGCAGTCTTTGGCAACGATTACTTCGGCTTGCTTGCAATGTTATACAGATTTTAAGTCTATCTTATACCTAGATTTTCTAACATACATAGTATTTACATAGCATTTTTAACTTTAATTATTATAAAAAAATGACCTGAGGTTAGCCCACCTAACGATAATTATTATTTTCAACATTGTCACAATTGGTTTTATTTTCCCGCAAAAATTAGAATAAAAACGGGGTGATTACTTTTGCAGAAAATCAAATGACTTATACGACAGTCCCATTATGATTAATGAGAATTACCCTTTGCTTATAGTCTTCAATCAATGATATTGCGCTATGAGGACTGTACAGCTAGCATTTGCATTTGGTGGTGGTTTTTTAAAAGAGCGAGATAAATTGTCTTATGATCTTTCTCACGATTAGAAACGTTCAGAGCAGAGGAAAAAGAATGTGGGCAGAGGAAAAAGAATGACAGTCGTAATCTTTCCAACTTCGTGTAAGATCAAAAACTTCGATACAACAGAGCCGAATGATATTTTAATTTTTGTTTATGTCGCACAATTTTCTGCCTCTCTCTTGAAAAAACCAACCTTACATAATGTTAACTCAACTATTTTGTATGTATATTTGACCTTATATAACGTTATTTTGCTTTCGTTATCAAACATTTATCATAAAAAATTTAACCAGCCACATGGTTAAAAAAATCTTTGTATTTTCGGCTAAGTGCACAAAACCCAGCTCGGTTAAGAGGTAAAAATTATTCCCTCACAAGGCCTGGGTCAAACTCTAGAAAAATCAAAAACCTTGAACTAAGAAAAACAGTATTTAATGAACTATTAAAAATATGACGATGATATTTAGAACATTGATGTTGACACGGATCGAAACACATCCTGGAGGAAAGGAGGGCGTTGCCAAAAAAATCTCTCTTAAAAAATCGTATTTAAAGCCAAAGATTCAAAAAGTTATAAAATGTTACTAGAATGAAATCTAAGATTATTATATTGGACAAAAAGGCGCGGCCCATACAACACTGCACTTTGAAAGGCTATATCTTGTGGCATTATATCAATATGACGATATATATGACGCTGATATTAAATACACTCCCTAATGGAAAAGAGGCCGGACCAACACCCCCCTGACAACATTTTTATATTGGACAGTAATTCATGATGGAAGGTACACTTCGACACTGGCGACCTTAATTTGGCTACTTGTTTGTCTTTGCTTATGAAATCCCAACAAAACCTTTCTAAAATGACACTGACTAAACCAAATCCTTAGTTGCAAGTGAAAGTGACCTACCTGGGCCATCAATTACTCCAAGAGACCTCAGATAGGTAGACAGCCTGTCGTAAGACTTCAATATCTTTATGAAAAATATTTTGGAAATCTTCACCATCCCCCTCGAGTATACGAACGGTAAAGGCATTGATGGTCGGTTAGAACGAAATTGAACTGGAGCTTTTTTGAAAACTAAAAAGGAGTCGGTCTACAATGAGTCTAGTGGTAAATGAGGAAAAGACACAGATCAGCCTGCCAACTGCTAGCGAGGAGACGAAAAAAGAGATAGCTTTGATTTGCAGTTTCAAGGTCTAGAAAAGAAAACTTTGTAATGGGTGATCCAAGTAGAGATACTTTTTTCAATAGCCTTTTTTTTGGCAGATCACGTGTGAGTAGTGTCATGCTGTCATATTATTTTTGTTTAGTATTGTTTGGCATTTCATTGTGGAAAGACTTACGCCTGTACAACGATTACAAATCGTTCAATTTTATTACGAAAAGTCACGTTCTGTGAGGAATGTGTTTCGTGCACTTCGTTCAACTTATGGCCGACATTTCTGGCTCAATCGGTATGTAAACAAGCAAAATTGCCGCATTTGGGACAAAGAGCAACCAGAAGAGGTTCAAGAGCTGCCACTTCATTCAGAGAAAACAACGGTTTGGTGTGGTTTGTGTGCTGTGGAATCATCGGTCCATATTTCTTCAAAAAATAACCCGCTTCGTACGAATACCTTAGAGCAAATGAATACCTTAGAGCAAAACATCACGCGTGTCATTCGCCAGTTACCAGTCGAAATGCTTGAACGAGTCATCGAAAATTGGACTCGACGGATGGACCATCTGAGACGTAGCCATGGCCAATATTTTATAGACATAATCCTCAAAAATAAATGCCAAAGAATGTTTTTTCAAATAATAATAAACATTCCCCATTCAATTTGAATTTTCTGTGTTTTTTTCTTTAAAAAAGTAGGGAACCTCGAAATGGATCACGCTCTATATCTTAAGACAACCATTAGCAAAAAAAAACAGTGTCAATAAGAGCATTAATAGGAAATAGATTCTCATTAAACAGCGTCATTTATTCAGGACTAGACAAATTTCTTCTGCGTATTCCTTGGCTCATTTCATGAAAATGTGTTTATCTACGACCATGCCAAAAAAATGCAAGGGGCAATATGGCAGCGGTTTGAAAATTTTCGGTCAGATGGTACTAGGGTAAAATTGCAAAGTTCTGAACCAGTGGTCGATTACCTAAACGAAGCCCAGAGGTCCTACCGTTCCAAAGTTATGACTATTTGAATGAAATGCAAAAAAAAAATTGTTAATCTACAAAAACAAATAAAAGTGTGCTGTTATTTCGCAACCCAAAAACCCCGTTTTTATTAGTTTTTTTTAGGTTAAATAAAGAACCATGGATTTGGACAAATCCTGGTCCCATCGCAGAGCCACTGGGACTTGATATTCAATTTGGGGTTGTTTACTGGTTTTTCTTCTGCTCGTTGTAGGAGAATATTGATCCTCGCTGAATCATGGAATGAAGGTTCCTCCCTTATTTTATTTTTTTTGTTTAATATATTCAAACCAAACGAAATATAAAACAACTTTGATTTTATTTAGCTGTTGGCGATGAGGTGTACGTATCGATTGGCTTTCCATATGAGTAAACATATAGAGTTGGATAGAGGCTATGCCGAGAAACCTTTGGAAGATTTGGAAACAACATTTTGCTACGCTTATCGGCTACTTATGGAACTGCCTACTATAAGGACAGGATACCAAGTAGCCAAATTGGTAATTTAATTTAAAACCTCTCGCTTCCATCATCCGCCCTTGGAGCACCCTCTTTAATATTGGAGACTCTTTAAATATGACTGCATTAACTACATATTGTATTATTGCTGAAAGCAATTTAACTGCCGCTGCTGATGCTAAATCGTCCACAAAAGTGTTAATGTTAATTTAAATTTTATGGATTTCCATATACATACTTATTTGACTCGAATGGTATTTTTTAAATGTCAACTGTATGCTGAAATGGCCAATGGATGATTTAACACGGCTTCTCCATTTTCCGAGAACATCACCATTAACGCAACTTTAATTACCGAGTTCGAAATTAACAAAATAACCTGAAAAACATCCGTGTGTGCGGCATACGACAGCGTTTTGGGAGCGTTTACTAATGCCTGCCAAAGGACATTTTCACTGTACGATTGTAAAATTCAAATACAAATCCCCGTACATGCGTCCGTCCAACGGGAACGAGGATGTGTGGCTGGCTTAATACACACACTTACGCATGAATGTTTTACTCGTACAAGTTGGCAGGGAAACAGTGGTTAACCGGAACACAGCGAGTAATTTACGTTGACCAGGAGATAGGTGGAAGGGCTGGCAGTCTATCACTCACTACCCTGGAGATGAATGAATTGCCATAGCTCTCAAATAACATTGGAGTGCAACGACTTTGATGTACATCCATATTTTGCACTCTATTATAGAGATGTATTAAACCAGCCAAAACTTAAAAATCTATATGTGACATAGAGAAAGGGACCTAATGGTAAAAAAATCAATTTTCACTTTTTTTTGATGTGGACAACATCTGAGCATCGAATGAGACCGATCCCATGCCCCTAAAGTATTCCCTCCCAGAGATATACGCGTTTTATGAAAGTGAAGTCGACGATTCTAAGCGCAAATAGAAAGGGGCCTAATCTTTAAAATGGCTCTCCTGAACAAAACTTTTCATCAACTTTTCACTTTTTTTTGATGTGGACAACATCTGAGCATCGAATGAGACCGATCCCATGCCCCATAAGTGTTCCCTCCCAGATATATGAGCGTTTTATGAAAGTGACGTCGACGATTCTAAGCGCAAATAGAAAGGGGCCTAATCTTTAAAATGACTCTCCTGAACAAAACTTTTCATCAACTTTTCACATTTTTTTGTTTTTTGATGTGGACAACATCTGAGCATCGAATGAGACCGATCCCATGCTCCAAAAGTGTTCTCTCCCAGAGATATGCGCGTTTTATGAAAGTGAAGTCGACGATTCTAAGCGCAAATAGAAAGGGACCTAATCTTCAAAATGGCTTTGCAGGAACAAAACTGGTTTTAACCTTAGGTCCCTTTCTATTTTGCGCGTCACATATATGTAATTGTTGCGTTACTGACTGGTCGAT
Organism: Hydrotaea diabolus; assembly: GCA_963513945.1. NCBI lineage: Eukaryota > Metazoa > Arthropoda > Insecta > Diptera > Muscidae > Hydrotaea > Hydrotaea diabolus. Next base: position 57,130,573 of record OY740718.1, on the reverse strand, counting down.
AGAGTGACTGACAGACTGATCACTCACTCGGCGAAACGGCTAAGCCTAGTAACATGCAAGTTGGTGGGTAGATGTGTAGGTCTAGATGTAGAGCCTTGATAAGAATGAATTTTTCGAAATTCATACTTTAAGGGGCAAAAACAAGTCAAATTTATCCCTCATAGACCAGTGCTTAATCCATGACAAGTCCTTACAGCTGTAGGTAGAATCGCCAAATTCGGGGAATAGACGTCTCTTATAATTTGGTTCGAATATGTTTGGAAAACTTAAAACCAAAATTTCAGCGTCCTTTCAACACAATCACGGATGGACGGACAATTCGAGTGTACACTAAATTTGTGCGTTTGCAGCAGAGAACGGTTTGAATGCATTCGTTTTTATTGTGTGGGGTTGCGATGCGATTCGACACAATAGTTTTGAATCCCAAAAGGTGCACGTGTTATTTCGGCCGGCTTTTTATTGAGCGCCCCGAGATTGACAGGGCTAAGTGGAATATCATGAGGAAATACGAGTACATGAACTCAAGCCCTTTGTAGAACCAAATACACAAGCCAATGTTAACCATTCAAGGCACTTACTTGGATCCGATGTTATTTTTACGCAGGTACCGAAGAGTATGTCTGCCCCGGAAGTAGAGTACTTGGCAGCGGTTTTCATTTATCTATCGCGCGAGTTATGTTTCTGCTTTAATTCTCTTCAGAGAAAACCAATTAAAACTCGTAATGGTAGCTTATTAAATGTTTATTCGATCATGTGAATCTTAAGACTAAAATACAAAATAGAAGTGTGTAATATGAGAGTGTCGTTGATAGTCGTGATCACTACGGTAATCCGAAGTCTATCCAAGACGTCGACGTTGCTCTTGACACTCTCTACATATATCAAAGGAGGGGGTAACTTAGTATGTAGATCACTATGTATTCATTTAAATACCTTAGATATGGTCGTTACAATGCTTAGGTACGTAACTCTTCCCTCCTTTGTCAAGGAATTCTCCGAATTCGATATTTTAATCCTTAAAAAATGTTAAAATATTACAAAATATATATCAATTGGTCGTATATATGGAAAAGTGGAAACATTACTTCCAATTTACAAAATGTTACTCTTGGCAATTATTCTTACATATAAATTATCCTTTTTTCTTGAAATACATTTAATTCATATTTTATATATATATATATATATATATACATTTTGCTTTATTATTATTATTATTATTTTCCAATAATTATTATAATAATAATTATAAGTGAAATATAAGAAATTAAGTAGAGAAAAAAGAAAATTTCGAAGTTTTAGGAATATTTTTTTTTGTTTCTTTTTTGAAATATTAATTCTCACTCTAATAGTCATTATACATATATAAAAAAAATCGTTATCTGAATAAAAATTAACAATTAAAACAGTTCTAAGAGTTACCGATATTTGAATAAGCCACAACACTAATACTTCAATTTCCTTTTTATATTACAAGTATTAATATTTCGTAATTTTTGCTTACGGAATTTTGGTTCTTCCTTATGCCTCAGATTTTTATAATTTTTTATAAACCCAACTTCCCTATCATCTTGGTATATCTCTCTTTTTTGGTTTGCCTTTCCAATTTGTTGTACTTTTATTTTCTTGAGTCGATCATGCACTATTTTGTGGTCTATTTTATTATTCTGCACTTCAAAAGGAGTGCATTTCATTGAACTATGGAAACTATTGTTATAAAACATAATTGCTCTACTCATCTGAGTAATTATAGGCAGTTTCTCTTCAATATTTAGTGTCCTAATTTTTTCTGTGATTGTATTATTTAGCCTTTCGACATCCGAATTTCCTGTATGGCTATTAGGCTTTGTAGCATGATACTGGATACCTTCACTGTCTAAAAATTCTCTTATTGTAACAGTGTTAAATTCGTTGTCAAAAACAAATTTCTCAACATGTCCCTTTATCGCTAAATATTGTCTTATGTTTTCCACTAGGGTCGTATTGTTCCTGTCCATTAGTGGAAAGCTTGTTGCATGTTTTGAAAATTTGTCAATGAAGATAATAAATGATTGTTTGCTGTTGACGTAAGTATCAATGTGGACAATCTCATTTGTCGTTGAAGGAGTCTCGGTAATATTAAATTTGTTCCTTATCGGATTACGGTCATATTTTCCTCCAGTACAAATATCGCAGCTGTTGATTATCCTATGTACATGTTCCCTAAGCTGTGGGTTATAAATTCTAGACTTAAGTCCCTCATATGTGGCTATTATCCCACAATGGCCGCTTTCAATTTTATGATAGAATGCTATTTGTTTATCCAGTTCCTCGTTGTCCTCAATATCAGTAGCAAATCGAGAGCATTTGACGAATTTTAAATTTGGGTTCATGGTACATTCGTTCATAAGTAATGTTTGAAACTTGTTGTAGTCGTGATCACTAAGAACAGAATATATTCCAACTTTTCCTTTAACTATTTCCCTACGAACTATGTCTAATACTTTGTCATTTTCTATATCGCTAATATCCATGTATATTCTTTTATTGCCAAAAATTTCAGTCGTGGAAGTTTCCTTTGTCCCCACTATAATAACTTGCGTTTTAAAACGGTTAACGACGGTATCTAGAATAGGTATGTCATTACCTAAATATTCTTCCTGTGAGTGAACCGTTTGCACTTCCATAGATTCAGTCTCAATGTTCTCATCTCCGTTAAAAATATCGGTACATATGTCACCATCAAACATTCTGGTAAAGCTTTCAGTAAAATAGTCTAAATCAATGCAGTTTATCTCGTTGTTATCTATTCTGCTTAGAAAATCAGCAATATTATTGTCTTTACCCTTTATGTAATTCAGGCTAAAATTATATTCACTTAAGCTAACTAACCACCTTTGTAATCGAGGACTTATATCCCTTAGGGAATATTTGGTCATTAGCCACTTAAGTGGCTGATGATCACTCTCTAGTTCAAACCTTCTCCCATAAACATATGGCCTAAAATATTTCACAGACCAAACTATCGCCAACAATTCCTTCTCTATTGTTGCGTAGTTTGTCTCGTGCTTATTTAAGGTCCGTGATGCATAAGCGATTGGGTGTCCCTCTTGTGTCAAGACGGATCCAATTGCAAAGTTACTAGCATCAGTGACTATCTTGAAGGTCTTATTGAAATTAGGATATCTAAGGATCGGCGCATTAGTGATCATTTCCTTTAGTTTCTCATATGCCACTATAAAACATGGGTCACTTGAATTCACCGTATGGCCCTTCCGCAGGTATTTAGTCATCGCATAAGCAATTTTGGCATAATCCTTCACAAACTTGCGATAAAAGCCCGTAACTCCTAAAAATGATTTGATCTGCTTAGTGGTGGTAGGGACTTTTAGATTCCGAATTATGGAGACTTTCCCAGGATCTGGTTTTACACCACTAGTTGTCAGAAGATGTCCTAAAAATTGAGTTTCCTTCTTAAGGAAGTTACATTTATCGACCTGAATTTTCAATCTGGCTTTTCTTAGGGCCATAAAAATATCCTCTAAGCTCTTCATATGTTCAACTAATGATGTGCTGAATATTAGTATATCGTCCATGTATACAACGCAAGTCCTGTTAATAAAATCCCTAAGTACATTATTCATTAACCTTTGAAAGGTGGATGGGGCGTTCTTAAGACCGAATGGCATCCGGACGAATTCGTAGTGGCCCAAAGGTGTTGAAAACGCAGTCTTTCTTCTATCCTCTTCTCTTACCAGTATCTGGTGAAACCCTTTGGCCAGGTCGATCGTGGTGAAGTACTGTGATTTTCCTAACTTATCTAGCAAACAATTAAGGTTGGGAATCGGGAATTTATCATTAACTGTGTATTCGTTCAATCTGCGGTAATCAATAACTAACCTATATTTCTTGATACCTGAATTGTCCAATTTCTTTTCAACGACCCATAAGGGACTGTTGTACGGCGAATTGCTTTCTCTAATAATATTCTGTCTAAGCATATCGTTTATCTGTTTCTGAATTTCTTGTTCATATATTTGGGGGTACCTATAAGCCTTCGTGTATAGTGGATCGTCTATCGTAGTCACAATCTCGTGCTGCACCTCATTTGTCGCCGACAGAATATCTCCTTCTTTAAAAAACAAGTCCCTGAAATTAAGAAGCAGTCTTGTCATTTTGTTCTTTTCTTCGTAATTTAAAAGATCAAAATTGAAGTTTGAACTTATATACTCGAGTTCCAGCGGTTCTAGTGAGCACACATTTTCAACAAAACCTGGGTAATTATACCTTTCAAAATATATTTTATATCCGCATAGATTGACAAATTTATACATGTTATTTATATTAGCCTTAAGGGGTTCGAGAATGTTTTGACCTATTATAGCAGAAAAATTATGATTAGGGAAGTCAACTATTTTCCATTGAATCGTACCAGTGTAGGGGAATTCTTTCGGAAATGGTGTAGTAACACAAAATTTAATTTCATTAACACCATTTAATGTTCGATAGTAACAGGATGTTTTTAACATTTGTCTAGGGTATTGTTCGATAAAAGTATTTGGTTTTATAATGCTAGTACTGGATCCTGTGTCTATTAAACATCTTATTTTCTGCTTCCCTATGGTGATAATAACTATTGGTAGTCTACATTCGGAGGCAACTGTAAAAAATTTACATCACTCTCCTCTCCATTAGTAACATCCATAAATCGTTCGTCTTCGAAATTTTCTATTTGCTCTACACTCATATGAGAATTTCTTGTTCGGTTAGAAGCATTTTCGCTTTTTTTATTTAAATTTACATGGTTATTATTATTCCGATTGTTAAAGTTACTAAACCCATTATTGTTACTAAAACCATTATTGTTGCAGTAATCAACATTACTAGCACTTTTTCCTTTATAATTTCTACTATTGTTGATATCTTTATTATCATAATTGTTAGAATTTCTTGTATGTTTGTTATTATTATTGTGACTATCGTTATATGTTGTTCTCTGTTTCCTGTGCCTATAGTCAATAGTTCTTTTATCCTGTAATAAATCTAGTTTTGAATATTTGGTGAAAATGTCAATCATTGATTCGTCTCCTTTCAGATGAGCCCTAATAGGTGCATCAATCTTACTAAGCATTATATGGACCAGATCTCGGTCAACATTTCCTGGGGAATATATTCCCGGTTTTGTTTCGTCGAAGTCGTATATCTGACCTAAATCAAATTTTGCCCTTTCGAATATACTAAATAGTTCGCTTAAGTTCCATACCTTTACAAGATGGCAATAATTAAAAACGTCGGCATATGACTTTTTCGGCTGGAGGTAGTGTATTAGTTTTTCCTTTACTTGTGCCCATGTTGGCTGTGGTCCAAGCTGTCTAACGATATGTCCGGCATCACCAAAAATTTTCTCGTTACATACTATCTGTACTCCGTATTTGATTAGACCGTCATTCTCGTTACACAAACTGATGGTAGCGTCAACAGAAGAAATAAACTGCATTAAATACCCATCCTCCAAAGGTTTCAGACGACGGAACTGTTCGATTACATCTTTAGGCGTAAAGAAATAAAATTGGTCATTTAATATTCCGGCTTCTTGTATATGAGGCTGCTGCTGATTTTGAATCGGTTGCTGCTGATTTTGAATCTGTTGCAAATACATTTGATTTTGTTGATGTTGCTGCTGTATTACTGCTTCCAATTGTTGTACTACCCTTTCCAATTGGGCAATTCTGTCCAATGTGGCTTGGTTATCTACGTTTTCCATATTTCTGTTTTCGTCAAAGAGATTTTGTCTTTGGTTCATTTGTTACGGGATTACTATTGTGTTTAAATTGATGGACAGTCTGTACTAATATTCGATGCGAATAACAACGGGACACAAATAATAAAAAATTCTGTTCCACTTGGCAACCGGCTTCCATTAACACAGTAGCATAGACCGAGAGAGTTGACGATCAGTATATATTGTAGTTATGTGTATTCATTGGCGTAATGTAGTATGCACTTAGTATAACAGTTAGCATCACAATGATGATACGATATAAGTATTAAACGAATTATTTCAAGTACAGTAGCGTCGTGTAGCAATTCAGTTATATCGATCTTTTATTATAAAATTTTAATTTTCGCCAAAAAGGTTCATCACAAATATAAATCCGGAACTTATTTATTCAGGAAGTTCAGTCCTTTATGTTTATTCTTTAGAACAAATCACTTTCCGACTGCGCCAGTTATGTTTCTGCTTTAATTCTCTTCAGAGAAAACCAATTAAAACTCGTAATGGTAGCTTATTAAATGTTTATTCGATCATGTGAATCTTAAGACTAAAATACAAAATAGAAGTGTGTAATATGAGAGTGTCGTTGATAGTCGTGATCACTACGGTAATCCGAAGTCTATCCAAGACGTCGACGTTGCTCTTGACACTCTCTACATATATCAAAGGAGGGGGTAACTTAGTATGTAGATCACTATGTATTCATTTAAATACCTTAGATATGGTCGTTACAATGCTTAGGTACGTAACTCGCGCTACCCTCATCGCACCCGAGTTGTTGAACATGGGTAAGTTGTGCCCATACTTAAACTAGGGAAGAGGGCGGACCAGGGTGACTCATACCGTCCAATATCCCTGTTGTCTCTGGTCGCATGACCCTTTAGGCGCTTCTCCTCCCGAACTTGACGCAGCGCATTCAGATTGCCAAACATCAGCCTAGATTTCAAAAGGTGTACAGTACAACAACAGCAATGCCCGCCATTAAATCATGCATTTGCCACAGTCTGAATCAGCAAGACTATGTCCACGAAGTCCTCGTAGCTCTCAATCTGGCGAAGGCATTTGACGTGAGACACTATATGTGTAGGCGTCAGTCCTTTGTTGAGTTTCGACCGATCAGGTAGAAACTCCGAAAATTAAATTATTTCACCCTATTGGTTCAATTTGTACCCGTCGAAACTCCAGGCACCACCAGAAGCACCACCACCTTTCGGAGACGGGCCATGAAGTCAATGTCCTATGCGGCTCAATTAATGAGTATCTCTCTTCCCTGGGCAGTTTCTTCGCATATATTTTTTTATTGTGATAGAAGGATCTATGACACTGATGTGTGAAACAAAATATCGGCCAAATGCTCTCCACGGCTTCGGTGGTGCATATTTTTGGCGACTCTGAGACATAATTGAGGTTCAATGTTGTTAATGTGTCGAATTATCTCATCCTTTAGCTTTTGAATTGTTCTTGGCTTATTGACTTACACGTTTTCTTTTAAATATCCCCAAAGAAAAAAGTCCAACATTGCCACGACGTGAAAAAAGGCCATTGAATTTCTCGCGCCGAAGATCCATTGTTTGTTTGGCTGTGTGGTGTTTTCACATTTCCTACAGACCGGGTTCCCTGAAATTTGCGCACAATTCTCCCGATTTGGGACACATTTTTCAATTGAAAACAGGTTCTGAACCCCTGAACGGGCTCATAACTTGCGGAGATCTTTAAAATTATATCACATTTCTATTTGTGACAATTTGTGAGAATTTGAATGGTACGGATTTCCGTCAACCAAATTCGGGCAAATACTAAACATAAATTTACATTTAGCTGTAATGGTTTTTGATTCCCCTATGTCCAGTTATGCTGGAAGCCATTTTTTGTGCAGTTGTATTTGAAATCAAGTGAACCTTTTGTACTGGACCTATACTAAAACGTGCACTTACAAAATCTGTTTTTATCTCAGCAGGTAACTGATCGGTCGTTGTGAACTGTGCCCAATTTCATCAAGATTAGATATAACGTGTGGCTTCTAGAGATAAAAACATTTAATCGATTAAACATACGTGTGGGAGCTTCATCTTAATCTAAACTGTATAGCTTCTAGATCTAATTACGTATAATCGGTTAAGAAAATGTTTTGGGGCTATATCTAAATCAGAACCCATTTTCCTCACTTTGAGTAGAGTCTATCCTTTGTCCAAAAACTAAGTTTTATTAAATTTCATAAAAATTAGTTGTAAATTGTGGCTCCTAGCAGTTAAACATATATGTGGGAAGCTATAACTCAATCTGAACCGATTTTCTCTAGTTGCAAAATGTATTAACAAAACAATCGACAGCAAAAAAACCGAAAGCAAAAAACCGGGTAAACCGACATGTCGGGTTTAGCTGTTTTGTAAAACCGACTTTCGGGTTTGGTCACAAAAACCGGAACTTCGGTTTTTCGAGTTTGGATACTTTAATATAATTCTTAAAATCACAGACAAACTGAACCGAATCCTGTCCACTTTTCTATCAGGGTGTGTATCATTTTATACACAGGTTCCTGACAGTGTTCTTTTTTTGCTAAAGACAAAAGCGTTTCAGTTGAATGATTTTTAAAAAAAAAAACTTTTTTGCTCACTGTAAGCAACTCGTGTCCAAGGGACAGATTTGATTGAGATATGTTTCGCAATTCTATGCGTTTCCCCCTCAAAAAAATCTCGTTCATACCACTGTAACGCATACGCTGAACATACTAAATTGAGTCAAACATGAAAAACAGTGCACACAAAAAGTTTAGATGCCCTGGGACTTTTTATTATGATTTTAACTGTTTCTGCTGCCGTTTCTGTCGTTAGTTTGTTGGCTCGGTTAAACATTCGTTTGTTGACTTTAACTCATTTCGACGAATGCATGGAATTGTGTATGTGCTACGGTCTGTCGGCCCGTTTGCACCTCTGAACGTACAGGGTGGGCGCAAAAGCAATGACGGATGATGTAGATTACATATACTTATACTCGTACATAGCAGAAAATGAAACGGCATCATTTATTCCCCATATCTCTTGGAGAAGATAGTGGTCAAGAGTAAAGGTCCAATTAGTCTTGACGGCTGACGGTTGATTATGCAACCGTCGTCAACCGTCGTATTGTAGTTATCTCCCTCTCACGCATGCAAAATGCAACCCTAACTCAAACAGCTGATTGCCTTCCGTCAACCGTCAATACTAATTGGACCTTAAGCCGCCGTTCTGGCGGATGCTCTCTTCTAAAGTATGTGATTTAATAGCAATGGCTCTCAGAACTACACAAAGAAAGCAGTTTAGAGCGGCCAAATCTGGTATTCTGGCCGGCCGTGTCAAATCGTTAAAACTAGGGATTAGGTAACCCGGGAACGCATTTTCAAAATGCCCATTGTCGCGCTAGCTTTCCGTGCAGTTGCAGCATGATGGCGTTTTGATAACATGCGTAACCAGGTTCCAATTTAGTTGTTTTCAGCAATATTAAAACATTCTGATCTTGGATTTGTATCGATCATCACTCATAGGTTCATACCCACATGTTCGTAGTTGAAGGGGTCCCTATGGGTCGGTTGAGTGCAAAATTGGTCGAAGTCTTGACTTTAGATACATATTTGAATTTGTACGAAAACGCTACGGTTTCTGCATAACAATATGTCCCCGAAAGGTTACATATTGTTAACCTTTAAAAATTCATATTCTTTAGAAAATTTTACTATCCATTTTCGATATGACCTATTGCTAGACACCCAAGAGACCTTATACTCTAAGGTCAAGGAATAAAAATCAGTAGAATGTTAAAGTTAATATAAAATCAAAATCCGTGACGAAAATTTACTGTCCTATATGGGCCAATTTTCTCGAAATTTTTAAAAAAAAATGTCCATGTTTGGATTTATGAGAATACTCGTATATCACAGTTTCTGGATATCTATATGCCCCCAAACATTAAAGGGCGCCCATAGGACAAGGCCTCGTATTCAGCCAAATCGTGAAATTGATGTCACATTCAGATTATTCAGAAATTTCACTGCTTCTGAGTACAATATGTGCATATTTGAAGGATCTTTTTCAAATCCTAAAATCCCAATTTTCTTTCAATCTTAACTATAGGTCCATATTAAAATTTGCGAGAAGATTTCAGCGTTTAAGGATACTCATATGCCCTTATACATAAGCTGACAGTTTTTAAGATCCTATTATCCTATTAGTCAAAGCCTCAAATTCAGCCAAATCGCAAAATTAAAGGCATATTCAGATTCATCAGAAAATCCCACTGTTTCTGAGTACCTATATGGCCGTGTTCAGAACGACCTATTTTTTGCCTCCTGGGGACCATAGATCTATTGGTCAAGGTCTTAAATCAGATCGAATCGCAGAATTTATATTATATTCAGATTTGTGACGAAATTGTATTGTTGTTTAAAACCCATATGCCTTTAGTCAATCGGTCGCTTTTTGGGCCCCTAGGTCTTATATGGGACGATCCGAGTCCCAAACTGACCCAAATTAAAAAATTATGACCTTTTGCTAGACACCCAAGGTCAAGGATATATACTCTAAGGTCATATACTCTAAGGTCAAGGAATAAAAATCAGTAGAATGTTAAAGTTAATATAAAATCAAAATCCGTGACGAAATTTACTGTCCTATATGGGCCAATTTTCTCGAAAATTTTAAAAAAAAAATGTCCATGTTTGGGTTTATGAGAATATATCACAGTTTCTGGATATCTATATGCCCCCAAACATTAAAGGGCGCCCATAGTACAAGGCATCGTATTCAGCCAAATCGTGAAATTGATGTCACATTGAGATTATTCAGAAATTTCACTGCTTCTGAGTACAATATGTGCATATTTGAAGGATCTTTTTCAAATCCTAAAATCCGAATTTTCTTTCAATCTTAACTATAGGTCCATATTAAAATTTGCGAGAAGATTTCAGCGTTTAAGGATACTCATATGCCCTTATACATAAGCTGACAGTTTTTAAGATCCTATTATCCTATTAGTCAAAGCCTCAAATTCCGCCAAATCGCAAAATTAAAGGCATATTCAGATTCATCAGAAAATCCCACTGTTTCTGAGTACCTATATGGCCGTGTTCAGAACGACCTATTTTTTGCCTCCTGGGGACCATAGATCAATTGGTCAAGGTCTTAAATCAGATCGAATCGCAGAATTTATATTATATTCGGATTTGTGACGAAATTGTATTGTTGTTTAAAACCCATATGCCTTTAGTCAATCGGTCGCTTTTTGGGCCCCTAGGTTTTATATGGGACGATCCGAGTCCCAAACTGACCCAAATTAAAATTATAGGTATATTTTTACTATTTCTGGTTACCCATATGTCCCGAGCTTTAGAACAATTTTTTGGGCCCCAGACCCAATTACCACGTATATTTTTTTCGAACGACAACGACAGCCGATATTATGTACCGGATCGACCCGAAGCAGCAATTCTTCGGCCAATGGCTGTCACCCCGGTATGGTGTCCATTTTTGGGCGTTTAATGCGTCAACGGCTACAACTTCCATGCAAAGCTATTTTTCAATTTAATTATTAAAGTTTTATAGTGGAATAGTCCAACAAAAAATAGGGTATGGAATTTTTTAAGTCAAAGGCGAACTATGGAGTAATTTGTGGCATCTAGAGGTGCAGGATCACCTTTGTGAGAGGAATCTTTTTGATCCAAGTTCAACTGAAATGAGTGTTGCTTGCTCGGAATGCACAGTTGTTCACGACTAGCATCCTCACAAAGGATGCTGAAGTATCTAAGACGATTTTGAATTTAAAATACCAGAATTCAAACAATACGTACCCTTATGAAACCAAATTAATGCCTAACAGACACATTAAGACTTCTCAAGAAGAAAGTGCCAATTGAAGTTATCCAGGAGGAGTCCACGATGTATCAAGATTAGATAACACTACTGACAGAAGGCTAAGAGGGCCAAAGGATCAGGCACTACTAATATTGCAAATAGGTTACATAGTTTGGCCAATAAACCAGCACAGCTCTATCAAAAAAAAATTGCACTACTACTTGAACGCCAGGAAATCGCCACGCATTATCTTTTGGCAATAATATCATTGATATTCACGTTTTTGATGTTGTTCTATTTCAAGTTTAGGCTTCAATCCTTGGATTTTTGTATATTCAAGTCACGGTGGATCATTTATCGTAATTTCAATTGAAATTTTCCGAATGCATTGATACGAGGGATGCTATTTATATTTCTAATAATGAAAATGCGAATATTTATCATCAAAAATGGTTTTATTGTTTTTCAATGTATTCTCCAGCATTTACACACTTTTGCATGCGCTCAAACCAATTGTCGAAGCACTTTTCCACTCCGATTGAGACAGCTCCAAAACATGGTTTTTGAACGCTTCAACAGCATCTTCTGGCGACGAAAATTGTTGACCACGCATTTTTCTTGATGTGAGGAAATAAAAAGAAGTCATTGGGTGCCAAGTCAGGGCTGCACGGCGGATGACCCATCAATTTGACGTTTTGGCCGATCAAAAAGGCGCTGGTTTGAGAAGATGTGTGAAAGCACAATGATTCGTCTTCTCTTGTTTGTTTTTCGAATTTCTCCGAAGACTTCAGGCAAACAAATTAAGGTGTAACACTCAGAGTTGACCTTCCTACGTTGCTCAAGCGGAACAGTCGCCACATGACCAGTTTTTCAGAAGAAACAGGCGACCATTTGCTTTGAAGTACTTCTTCCACGAACAACTTTCGTTGGATTTGGCTCGTCTTGGAAGACCCACACGCTCGACTGCTGTTTTGCTTCGGGCTCATACGCATAGATCCATAATTCGTCACCTGTGACGATATTATAAACGTCTTTTAAAGCACCGCGATGGTATTTTTTCAAAATTTCTTTGCACCAATCGACACGAACCTTTTTTGAGCGATTGTCATATTGTGCGGCATCAATGTTCTCTGGTACAACGGCCGTTTTTGGACGACCTTCGTCTTTAAGCGAGCGTCGGCCACGATTAAATTCATTAAACCAGTTTTTCACAGTGCTATAGGATGGTGCTTATTCGCCATGCAGAGATTTAAGTTCATCGATGCAGTCTTGTTGTGATAATCCACGCCGAGAATTGTGAAAAATGATCGCACGTAAGTGTTTATGAGTTAATTTCATTTTTGCCAAATTGATTTAGTATCGTAGTATCGGTTCAACATATCAAGTATCCGAACCACCAGAAGAGAGTTTTTGGATCTAAAAATCCACATGCCACACTTGTTCAACAAAAATAATAAAATTTTAGTCAGAGTCAAAATACTGTTTTATTATTAAGTTGTAGTTATCATCAATAATAATTGGTTACTACTTACAGTTATTTTATTGTTTGCAAAATATATATACCATTTTGGAGTTTCATTGGTATGACCGATCAATAAGTTGTTTGTCCAGTACGATGATCATATTTATCAGCTTGTGGTATTTCGAACCGAATTTCCATTACGATCATAAACAATTGGTTATTACAACCGAAAATTCTCTTTTGCAATCGAATCATTGTAGTTCCAACCGATTTCCAAACAATATTTTCTCAGCGTGTATACTAACCATGATTCGATGCGGTTAAGTTAACTAATACTCTGCGCTTCCGATTGATATTTTCAGTTTCAGAACAGCGCGACATTTAAAACTAATGATAGTCTGTACTCTGAATCTGCTTGTTAAGGAAATGTAATAGATATTAGTCCACCCTATATGAGTTCCCATTTTATGTGTACAGGGACATATGCCACAGCATCCCACTGACATGGTCAATGTCTCCATTGGAACACAGTATGAGGTGACTACATTATAAAGACCAACGGTTATCATTCTTTGATTGTTTGATGTACAGAAAAGTCAAACAATTTTTCATATTCTGAAAAAAGGGCCACATAAAAAGTTGGACAAAAAAGGCCCACTTAAGACCCTATTTATGTTTGCTTCAAATAACTTAACATTTCTTGAAAGAAAATGTTAGGAAGGATCAAAAAAAGTATCAACTCTTTAAGGGTTCACACTAAATTTAAACGATTAAAAATCAATTCTTAAAAAAGCTTAGAGATTTAAAGCAAATATATTAAAAAATCTATATTTATTATAACAAACCCCATCATTATACCTTCGCGGCCTACTGTACGAATTCGATTGTATATGTATGTATACACATACACACGTATTTTATGTATGCGTCTGTGTATTGGCAGCAATGTAATAATAACAGCGAGCAGCAAAACTCAAATAGCAATTCATCAAGATAATCGTATTTTAGAACTTTATTTACGTACTGAGACCACCCAATGCACACCACGAATGGCCCACATCTCCATTTTCCATCAGAGCTTCGAATATCCTGCAGTCTGTATATTTACACACATACCAACATACACATACTACATGTATGTATGTATTCGTTCATAGTACCCAGATACGAGGTCATTTGAGCTTCTATTTTTTTTGTTTGTTTCTAGTATCAGTGTCCAGGGGGATTTCTTTGTCGGTCCGGTCGGATCGGGCTATTTGCTGTGATGTAAAAATAGTACGAACATTCCAATTCTATTTTGTTTTTTTTTTTTGGCATTTGTATATGTTTATGACTTTTGCTTCGTATCTGTAAATATTTGAATGTGAGTTCAAAACTATTTGATATCATTTTTAACTTGTTACACAAACATGGGCTATTTTTCCCACACACACACACACACAAACTTTACGAGCACGCAAAAGTGGTAAGGGGGGAAGCCCTAACAATCACAAACTCCAGTATAAACACCAATAACAACGCCAATAGCCAGCCCGAATTTTAGAAGTAATTATTATTTATAGCTTAACTGATTACACATACTTTTATCGCTCTGCGGGCAAATGTGCATCCACGCATTCGAATGAGGTAATAAATTTGGGAAATATGTTGTTGTAGGCTAGGATTCAAATCAAAATAATTTAATAAAAACGAACAAAAAATAATTTAAAGCCACAAAGAGTATCGATTGTGGAAGCTGATGTGGGCTCATAAGAGGATATACATGATGTTGCTTATTGTAATCGTTTTCAAATCAGCTTAGGTTAAAATAAAATTTGTTAAAAGCTCGTAAAAGAAGATTTCTTAAGCAGTGAACCCTTTAAATAATGGATAGGAAGGAGAAGAATTTAAATATATTCGATTAGAAGGAAAAGGTAAATGATAAGAACCATTTACTTACAAAAAGGAGAGGGACATTCTATAAATTAAGCACGCTATAGTTCTTTTACTTACTGATCGGGTCCGGCTGTTCTAAAGCTGACTCCAAAAATATAATGCCTTCCATAAAGCAATTGAGCTGTCGTAAATATACAGGAGACAAAGCGAGAACCCAAAATCGGGTATCCATTTAAAGGTAATTTTCTGAAATAACAAAAAAAAAACAAAAATTCAAATTCAAATTATGTGTGAAATCTTTATTGTACTTAGTAGGGACATAAATACCGTTACAGCATTGAACACACCCATTTCAATAGTATAACTGAACATACCCCGTTAATGTCATATGGGTTTTGAACGCTAACCGCAATAGCGTTAGTCTGTAAGGGGATTTTAAAATTGTTTTAACTTTCATCATGGAGTGGTCAGATAATGAGAACCGTAACGGTGTAAAAGCGCATTTCAAGAGTGAAATGAAAAAAAAACGATATTTTCAAAACGCTAGGGATTAGCCGCATGTTCGTCTACCGATGCATAAAACTGTTTGAGGAGACTGGAGATGTAAAAGACCGCCACCGGTCGGGCCGGGCCGCACACGCTCTGTTCGAACACCGCCTGTCATCAAAGCCGTTAAATCAAGAATTCACAGAAATCCGCTCCGAACACAGAAAATCATGGCCCGTGAGATGAATATCACGCAAAAGTCCATGAGTCGAATCATTAAAAAGACTTGGGACTTGGAGCTTTCAACGACGTACCGGACACTTCTTGACTGCAGCTTAAAAAAAAAAAAGGATTGAAAAATGCAAACGTCTTTTGGTGAAGCACGCTGATAACTTGCACAGAAAAATTTTGTTCACCGATGAACAAATTTTTACCGCTCTGGAAAAATTTAACAAGCAAAATGATAGAGTGTATGCGCGGTCATCTAAGGAAGCATCAGAACTGGTCCTAAGGGTGAAAAAGGGTCATCACCCAGCTTTAGTCATGGTTTGGTGGGGTGTCTCTTACGATGGGTCACTGACCTGCATTTCTGCGAACAAGGAGTCAAAACATCGGCCAAAGTTTACCAAGAAACCGTTTTGGAAGTTGTTGTGAAGCCTCGTAACAATTCTCTGTTCCAAAACCAGCCATGGACTTTTCATCAGGATGCTGCGCCGGCCCATAAGGCTTAAACGTCCAAGGCCGGGCTTCGAAACAAATTTTCCAGCGTTCATTTCCTCTGAAGAATGGCCCTCAGGCAGTCCAGATTTGGACCTATTGGATTGCAAATTGTGCACGGTTTTAGAGGACAAGGTTTGTCACAAAAGATACCCCAACATTGGATATCTTAAGACTGTTTTGGTTCGGGCTGTGGCCAATTTTCCACTGGACGAGGTTCGTGCAGCTACTGACGATTGACCAGTGCGACTTAAGGCGTGTGTAAAGGCAAAAGGCGGACATTTCGAATAAATAGATCATTTTGGATACAACATTCATCAATAAATATATTAAAAAATATTTGGTCCAAAAACATTTAGTACTTTTTATTTTACAGCATAAAACGTGTGTAACAGTATTTATGTCCCTACTAAGTACAACCGTTTCGACCAAGCAGGGAGTGTTACAAGGAAACGACACCTTTTTTGGTGAATGTTGAGGGTCGATGTTTTTGAACAGATCCCACACAAAGTTTCCTCCAGGTTTCAGGTCCAGCCGGATTAAGAGCGACATTGTAAATCAAATCAATCTAAAGCTTTCAACAAAGGCATGGAATTATCTGAGTAGCAAAATGATGTAGGTTATCTCAAAGTCGGCTACGTCTGACTTTGGCCTTTCCTACATGTTTTTATCTTTATTTTGTTAAAATTTCTTTGAACATTTTGGTAGACAGCGACTTTCATATAATAAGGTAAGTAAGGCCAGGCTAGACAAGCGAAACAAAATTTAAGATTAAGCTGCTCTCGCGGTTTAAAGGGAGATCAATCTAGAGGTATTTTTTCAAAATAAAAATATACAAAAATTCCTGTCAAGTGCGGAATCTTTATTGCTCAGTCGAAAGGACATTTTATGCCATTTACTTTTTGAATTTAATTTCCTTGAAATGTTGGCCGCAACTACGTCTCAGGGTGTCCAATCGGTGGGCCCAATTTTGAATGACTCGTTCGAGCATTTCGACCTGTATGGCGTTAATAGATGCCGTGATGAAATGGCAAGCAATACTGAAAAAAACAGGAAATAACGCGTAATCTGTGAAAAAACCCCTATAGAAAAAAATACCTCTAGATTAACTAGCCGTTATAAAAATTATCTTTAATCTACGAGGGCGGTTCGGAAACTTCTTAGCCTAGCACAAAAAGCATATAAACAGAAAAAAGTTAAGTATTTTGGAAACTTCCATCTCTGCTATGAACACATGTTAAATTTTGTTTCGATCTGGCAACTCCTTCATATAGAAACAGGTGTTCACAAAAGACGCATCCGCGATTTTTTTACAATGGAAAAATTAGAAATGCGTGGTGTCATTAAATATTTACATGAAAAGGGTTTATCAGGACAAGAAATTCATAATGATATGGTGAATGTGTTAGGTGAAAGTGCTCCTTCATATGTAACAATAAAAAATTGGGTTGCTGAATTTAAACATGGTCGTACAAGCATTGAAGATGAGCCACGTAGTGGACGTCCAAAAACAGCAACAACAACAGAAATTGTAGCCAAAGTGCATGATATGGTATTAAATTATCGAAGAATAAAAGTGCGTGAAATAGCTAATATCATAGGCATCTCAAAAGATCGAGTCCATTTAATTTTGCATGAAGAACTACAGATGAAAAAGCTTTCTGCAAGATGGGTGCCGGACTTGTTAACAGTCGACCAAAAACGCATAAGAATGAACATTTCTCAAGCTTGTTTGGATCGTTTTCAGCTAAATAAAATGGATTTTAAGCGTCGTTTCATTACTGTTGATGAGACATGGATCCACCACTATACTCCAGAGACAAAAGAACAATCCAAACAATGGACTGAAGCTGGAGGAAGTGCCCCAAAGAAGGCAAAAACAATTCAATCGGCTGGTAAGGTTATATCAATATATATCATAGTATAGTATATCAATATTATCAGTTCGTTCATAAGTCTTTAGGTGGTATATTTTAAAGAGTTTAATATGGTTGGACCCGCCTGTTTTGTGTTTTGTTGCGTTTTTTACAAGTTAGTAACCCTAAAATAATAAAACACAGTCTAAGACCCTTAAGGACCATGCCCACTTTTTGGCAAGCCCTAACTTGTTATCCGCCAAACACCTTTTATCAGATTATTTCGCTATTTGCATAATTAATGAAACATGTGAGTGCGTACACATTAAATCTCTTGTTAAATGACGAGCAGACGGAAGTAGAGACTGACTAAAAGTGGCAGTACTTAATTGGCAAATTCGATTATGTATGTGCACCGACCAAACACACACGGGCGCCCACCCCTACATCCTGTACGGCTTCCGGTTGAACAGCAGCATTGTTGGTATACACACATCAGCAGCGGTGAACTCTAACTGATATACCCGGACATTTTAACATTGATTAAATGCTGGCATACTCTCAGGTTACTTGTGGTCTCTAGTCAGCTATCCGAAGCAGTATTGAGCAGGCCTTCGCTTCCAGTCCTATTTCTCATTAACATACGTAGTGTGTCGTTGGGCTGCGGCAAGGTTGAAAACACTTCCAGTTATGTAAAGTACATCTCGAGAAACATAAAATAAAAGGAACAAAATATTCCCACATATCACACACATGTAACACATAAAAAAGGCTTAAGTCGCAATATCCTAAATTTGAGCATAATCAAATTTAATTTAAGACTTCTTAACCAGCAGAATCTTAACTCGTAGCGGCCTTTATGTAGAGGTCGAAAACATAGATCGATATGGCATATTTTTACCATGGTTACATACACAACTCGTACTCGTTAGTGAACATAGCTGAATCTATCTATCTATGTAAAGCTTTTTCACACTGGCCGGGACCTACTCGTACTCTTAAAAAATAGTTGCTAATGATAAATCGTTCCACAGAATACAAGGACTTGTGTAAGTAAATCCGTTAAGCGTTTTTGTTAAAAAAATGTTTGGACCCTCCACCATACAATGGAGGGTATTTAAATTTTGTCATTCTGTCTTTAACACCTTAAAATAATCATCGGAGTCCCAACAAAGTATATATATTCTTGATCCTCGTAAAATTCTAAGACGATCTAGCCATGTTGTCCGGCTGTCCGTCTGTTGAAATCAAGATAGAACCTGCATGAAAACAGCTAGGGAGCTGAAACATGTGTAGTTAACCTTGGTATTGAAAATGGACTATAAACTCTACGGGAAGTTGGTGTTGGTGACCCTCAACCGACACTACCTCATAAAAATTAGTTTTTTATTTGGAAAAATCCGTCCAGTTTCTTGAGCAAAATCACTGAAATTTTGCAAATAATAATCCCTATATAGGCGCAATCATCTATGTAAAAATGGTTTAGATTGGGCCACTAATTATTGTACCTCCCATACAAACGGCCTTATGGGCCTTGAGAAATAATATGACAATAACTCACCACAAACTTGACCTATCGATATAAAATTGT
Organism: Hydrotaea diabolus; assembly: GCA_963513945.1. Classification (NCBI taxonomy): domain Eukaryota; kingdom Metazoa; phylum Arthropoda; class Insecta; order Diptera; family Muscidae; genus Hydrotaea; species Hydrotaea diabolus. The sequence continues at coordinate 57,111,009 of OY740718.1, read as the reverse complement.
CTATATAAAGATTTATATATAGAACATACTTCTGCACCAAATTGAGTTGATACTGGGTAGCCTCTTTTGATACCTCCCATACAAACGGTCTTAAGAGCCTTGGGAAATAATATGACGATAACTCACCACTAACTTGACCTATCGTGACCTAAATTACAAAAATTAAATAAATAGTTTTTTATTTGGGAATCTGGTAGAGGGTATCCAAAGTTCGGCACAGCCAAACTTAACATTGTTTACTTGTTTTTAATTTAAATTTTTCGCAAGCAAACTATTTTCGGCACTGAACGGTTAATACACTTTACAGTTAAGCTTTAAACGTTGCGTCGTCACCTTTTACGAGGTTGCAAAACCTGCACCTGAAAAGTTTTAGAAGTTCTTACCCCTACATACATTGGACCAAGATCGGATATAATATGCCTTTCTGTAGCGGAAGAGGCTCAAATCGGGAAGTACCTTTGTGTGGCAGTCGTTTGAAATCATGGACCCATATGATCCAGTTTATTATTGGTCGCTCATAACGAACCATGCGAAACATGAGCAGAATCGGCGTTAAATAGTTGCTTCTGGAGTTGCAGGACCTAAAATCGTAAGGGACCTTGGTATGCGGGCTATTCGAAAACATTACTCTTAAGTGCGTTTCGAGTGCTATTTTTTGCGGAAAAAACAGTCAATCAAACCAAGAAAAACTTGATAAAAACTACAAAGTGGTTTACTAACTTTCGTTGTGGTCGCACAAGAACAAATGACGCTAAACGTTCAGGACGGCCAATTAAAGTCAATACACCCGAAAATGTCGGAAAAAATCACAATATGTTGTCGGCCGATCGAAAATTAAAAGTGCGTGAGATTGTTGAAGCCATGTGCATTTCATGTGGCAGTGTGGTTTCGATTTTACTTGATCAGTTAGGTCTAAGAAAGCTGTCTGCAAGAAGGATGCCGCGTTTGCTCTCAATTGACCATAAACATAATCGTGTGACAACTTCAAAGGATTGTTTGGAGTTGTTTATTTGCAATTCGAATGAGTTTTTGCTGCGTTTTGTAAATGTGGGTGAAACATGGATCCATTACAACATTACAGAGAACAAGCAGCAGTCTAAACAATGGGTTTCTTCGGGTGAACCGGCTCCGAAGAAGGCCAAGGTACTGTACTTTGTCGGCCAATCAGGTGACGGCAACCGTTTTTTGGGATACATGCAGGATACTCCACATCGATTACCTTCAAAGGGGATAAACAATAAACGGCGAATGTTATGGATACTTATTGGACCGATTAAATGAGGATGTAAAAAAACGACCCCATATGGCCAAGAAAAAACTTATTTTTCATCAAGATAATGCAAGGGTGCACACGTGCGCAGTATCATTGGCAAAATTGCATGAATTGGGTTACGAAGTGGTACCTCATCCGTCATATTCTCCGGATTTAGCCCCAAGGACCTTTTTCATCAAGATAATGCACGGGTGCACACGTGTGCAGCCTCAATGGCAGAATTGTATTAATTGGGTCACGAATTGGTACCTCATCCCTCATATTCTCCGGATTTAGCCCCCAGTGACTATTTCCTATTTCCAAACCTGAAGAAATGGCTCGGTGAAAGAGATTCAGCTTTAACGATGAAATTATTGATCAAACAAATGTCTTTTTTATGGACCTCGAAAAATCATATTTTTTGGAAGGGAAACACAAATTGGGGAAACGTTGGACTTAGTGTATTGAACTAAAAGGAGTTTATGTTGAATAATATTTTTTTTGAAAAGTTAAGGAATTATTGATGTGTGGACCACAGAGGACCACAAGTTGCGAAATTGGTTTATGGTTTCCTAGTTTGAACTGCCTCAGTTTGAGTTCATATTTTTTTTTTGTTCATATTACTTTTAAAGTGTTCTGACATACAGAATGCTTTAGAGTATCATATAAAGGGTTTTCCAATAGGAACATAACAATTTCGTATCATTATGTCTAGACTTTTGTCGAAGTCAACATTTTCATCAGGGTAAAGTTCACTTACAAGCAACGTTTGGAAATCATTAAAAATAACTATCGAAATTCTGAGTCGTTGGCTCTGGCAAAGTTTCAAAAAATTCCAGAATTTCATCAAAAAGTCATCTTCAGCGATGAAGCTCATTTCTGGCTTAATAGTTTTGTCAATAAACAAAACATGGATTATTGAACAGCAACAAACTCGCATGTGCTTCAAGAGACATAATTGCATCTGCAAAAAATTACTATGTGATGTGGTTTTCATGCCGGAGGTGCGATTGGGCCGTATTTTTTCGTTGATGAAAACAATCTCATGTTACTGTCAATAGAGAGCGCTATCGTGCCATGTTAGAAAATTAATTTTGGGCAAAATTGGACGGGCTTGATATCAACGATCTGTGGTTTCAACAAGACGGTGCCACTAGCCCCACATCACGCGTTACAATCGATTTACTAAAAGGCAAATTCTTTGAACGTGTTTTCTCGAGAAATGGTGCGGTAGAATGGCCACCTCGTTCATGTGATTTAACGCCATTAGATTTCTTTTTATGGGGCCACATCAAGTCATTGGTCTATGCCAACATGGCAACAACTTTAGACGTCCAACGCGAAGTTGCCAATGTTTCGGTGGAAATGTGTGCAGGAATGGGGGAAAATTGTGTCCAAAGAATAGATCACTGTAGACGAAATTTTATTCTTAAAATGTAACATTTGCACTACACCTGGAATAAATTTGAACTCTATATCTTAAATATTCTGTGTTTTATATTTAAATTAAGTGCTAAAATATTATATCTTTTTCTCTTAAACACCGCTATGTTAAACTGGTGTCCGCTTATAAGGTCATATCACCCTATACAGTGTGTGTCCCTTTTTACAAAGCTAGCTCATTACAGAATACAGCGGTGGGAATTTGCATCAGTCATTCTTATAAGGCCGCCTTGGATAGTTCTTATCAGAGGGCCTTATTCATTTTCCCCCTATCTAAGCTAAGACAACCACACAAAGAATCCACCTGTTGACAACAAATACTCGGTGAACACATACTTTATACATGTACATTTCAACATTTGTAGAGATTTCTGCAAAAATTAATGCAGCTTTTTGGATCTCGGGCTACACAAAGATACATTGATTGATACTGATTAGGATACTTTAATTTTTGGCATGATAAAATATATGCTGTCGGCAGTTTAGAACACCTTCAGTTCGTTTAAATGTTGACTAAGACACTAGAGGTTCGTGAAATTAAATGCCATCCATACTAAAAATGAATGCAAGATTTGTCACCAATTTACAAAAAAATTTCTTGAAAACTAAGTTTAAAGCTGGAAAATATTGAAAATCTGTTAAAAAAAAATTTTTTCAGTACTCGTGTTGATTCCTGCACTATGGTGTCTATGCCAGTCTGCTTTTACAGAGTGTCGCTCTCACACAACCCTTTTTCCTTCCAAACGCAACACCCTGCATATGTAGCCGCCCTTGTATTCATATGGGTATTTCCAGAAAAAGGTCAACCGACACCGAAAATCATTATATATACAAAAAGATGTTTTAGTCTCTTATTATGCTAAAACAACATTAAATTTTATTATTGTTTAGACTTTGCCTGTCTGACTCTGTTGTCATGGCAATAAAACTGACAGCAAATCAAAAATTGCACCTATCTCTCATGGCAACATTACATTGCATTTCTTCTTAGCTTGTAATTTTTTGCTTACTTTCTGCTCGCATCTTTCTTCCAAGGAAAATGCTTTACAAATGTTTTTAAAAGTCAACAGGAGAAGCAATGATCGATTAACAGGGTATTTCCATATCCAGTCATTGATATTTTGTTGTCACGTGCGTGTCTATTAATAGACTACTGACAAACTTTGTGAGAGTTTCGTCATTTAGTTTGTGTTCAACAGCTGTTCCAAAAATACAAGCTCGTGGATTTTGTTAAAAACGGAAAAAGTGAATTTCGACCGCTCATTAAACATTATTTTTTTCAGGAAAAACCCGTCAATCAAACCAAGGAAAAGGTAGTAAAAAAGGTAGTTTACTGACTTTTGTTATGATCGCACAAGTACAAATGACGCTGAACATTCTGGACGACCAATTGAGGTCAATACTCCCGAAAATGTGGATATCGTGTTGGCCGTTAGAAGAGTAAAATTGCCTGAGATTATTGATGCCATACCCATTTCATAAGGCATGAACATTTCGATTTTACACAATAAGTTGGGTGTAAGAAAACTGTCTGCATGCTGCTTGCCGCGTTTGCTCTCAATCGACCATAAACGTAATCGTGTGACATCTTCAAAAGATTGTTTGGAGTTGTTTAAACACAATTCGAATGAGTTTTTGCGGCTTTTTGTTACTATGGATGCAACATGCATCCATTACAGCTCTCCGGAGACCAAGCAGCAGTCTTATGGGTTCCGAAGGGCTGCACGCAGGATAATCCACATCGATTACCTTCAAAAAGCAATATTATGCCAACTTATTGAACCGATTTAACGAAGATAATGCACGGGTGCACTGCACACGTGTGTACCCGTGCATTATCTCAATGGCAAAATTGCATGAATTGGTTGACGAATTGATACCTCATCCGCCATATTTTCCGGAATTAGCCCCCAGTGACTATTTCCAACCTAAAGAAATGGCTCAGTGGAAAAAAATCAGCTCCAACGATTAAATAATTGATCAAACAAATGCCTATTTTATGGACCTCAAAAATTCCTATTTTTTGGAAGAGATTCAAAATTTAAGAAACGTTGGACTAAGTGTATTAAGCTTAAAGGAGATTATGTTTAAAAATAATTTTTTTTCTGCAAAAAAATTGTGTTTTAGTCGCAAAGTCACGGATTTATTGATATGCCCTCATAGAATATAAAAGAACATTACTACTAAGGTAAATACTGAGAGACGAAATATAGGGTGATAGATTTTAAATTTAAATGGGCTGTAAAAAGTATTGACAATTTAATGAAAGTTGTCACGAAACGTCACTGAATTCAGTAGTAAGTGCAGTTCTCTATAACTTTTTTAAGTCCTTAAGAGGGTAGCTTTTCCCCCTTTTGCATGACTATTTCCACTTTCAACACCAATAATAAGTTAGAAGACTTTAGCTCTTTTAGTTTGGACTGATTGGACATGGCTAGATAGTCTTAGAATGTTACGACGAACTCTAGAAGCCACAAATTAAACCCGATCGTGCTCACTTGTCGAATCGTTCATTATGAGCGATCAATTATTATTGATCCATTATTAATTATAATTAATTATGGATAAACTGGACCATATCCATTGTTTAAGGTTTAGTATACCGTCCGCACATATTTTCCGGAATTAGCCCCCAGTGACTATTTCCAACCTAAAGAAATGGCTCAGTGGAAAAAAATCAGCTCCAACGATTAAATAATTGATCAAACAAATGCCTATTTTATGGACCTCAAAAATTCCTATTTTTTGGAAGAGATTCAAAATTTAAGAAACGTTGGACTAAGTGTATTAAGCTTAAAGGAGATTATGTTTAAAAATAATTTTTTTTCTGCAAAAAAATTGTGTTTTAGTCGCAAAGTCACGGATTTATTGATATGCCCTCATAGAATATAAAAGAACATTACTACTAAGGTAAATACTGAGAGACGAAATATAGGGTGATAGATTTTAAATTTAAATGGGCTGTAAAAAGTATTGACAATTTAATGAAAGTTGTCACGAAACGTCACTGAATTCAGTAGTAAGTGCAGTTCTCTATAACTTTTTTAAGTCCTTAAGAGGGTAGCTTTTCCCCCTTTTGCATGACTATTTCCACTTTCAACACCAATAATAAGTTAGAAGACTTTAGCTCTTTTAGTTTGGACTGATTGGACATGGCTAGATAGTCTTAGAATGTTACGACGAACTCTAGAAGCCACAAATTAAACCCGATCGTGCTCACTTGTCGAATCGTTCATTATGAGCGATCAATTATTATTGATCCATTATTAATTATAATTAATTATGGATAAACTGGACCATATCCATTGTTTAAGGTTTAGTATACCGTCCGCACAACACACTTCCCTCCCGATTCTAGGTCCTGTCGATCTAGAAGCCACAAACAACATCCGATTCAGACTGAATTTTGTAAAATGTGCTGTGAGCTAGCAATATGTGATGCGCAAAATAAAAAGGGACCTAAGGGTAAAAACCAGTTTTGTTCAGGAGAGCCATTTTAAAGATTTAAATACGTGTATCTTTGGTGAACCATCACTTTCATAAAACGCGCATATCTCTGGGAGTGAACACTTTTGGGGCATGGGATCGGTCTCATTAGATGCTCAGATGTTGTCCACATCAAAAAAAGTGAAAATTGATTTTTTTTTACCCTTAGGTGCCTTTCTCTATGCGCTGTCACATATACAAACCCAGTTAAGATGAAACTTATCGGTCCATATTTACAAATATCCTTCACACAAAGGTTCTTGCGGCGTTAAGGTTCCGTATCAGATTGCGCTCAAACTTAGCAAACCCTCGTACAAAACCTCTCAAAACCATCTCTTAATGTAGCCCTTACACAATGCAACTTTCAGATTTGAAGTCCTGTCTCTACCGTAAAGGGTAGCGGAATCTTTTGAATAATAGAGTGGTGTAGGGTATCTTAAAGTCGGCCCTTCCGACTTTAACGACTTTACCTTATATTTGTTTGATAAATGCTGCTAACCAAAAATATATGAACAATTTCTTAGCAAGTAAAAGTAGGTATTTGTCACATTACGACATGTCACGTCAAGCGACGTTTTAGGTTAAGGCCTATAAAAAAATTTAAAGAGAGTGTGACACTTCACTTCATATTTAAATGTGTTGTTTCAAAAAATTGAATCGTTTTTCGTCGACTTTTTCACTTTTATAGAAACAGGCAGAACCCACATCTATTTACGTCAGTCTTTTTTTTTTTAATTAATATTTATCTGCCGACTAAGATATCAACGGCTCTTTACTTTAACATTTAATGTTGTGATACAAATACAATAATAAAAAATTAAAAAAGGATGAAAACAATTTGCTTTTACTTTGTGTTTTTTCAGATCGAAGGTGTACGAATGTCTCCTGCATGTTCGTGGAAATACCCATATGCATGTTTTCATAGTTCGTCATAATGACTTTTTGTTAGAATTTCACTTGGTTTCAACGTCAGTAGTTGCTCATGTGTGTGAGTGTATGTGTGTGGCTTCATTACCTTTTGAAATAAAATACAAAAGTTACAATTAACTTTGGCTTTGAACTCAATAAAGTTACTAACACTCCTACAAACACACACACACTTACATATCCCACTTCTAGTCACCTTGTACACGGATGCGTATGTTTTCATTTCGTTACTTTTTTGTTGGTTTTTTTTTGAGGTAATTAATCTAATTTCGTTGTGGCTAATGCGAAAGTTTTAGGACGGTACACACATCGGCCCATCAATATTGATATACGCCGTTAATTATGACATATGATACCCACTCAAATGTCCAGACTCCCCACGTTGAATTGGTTATTGGGGAAACTCGATTAATTAGGCCTAGCTAGTTTTTGGAAGACGGCAATCACAGCCGCAACACTAAAATGTGATGGATGTGATAATTTATCATGTGTGTGATAAATGAAAATAAGGATAACTTTTAATCCTGCCCTCATATGTCATGCGCTGTAATGTTCCATGGCCGGATATGAAGGATGACAGATCGACTATAGTCATTTATTTGTTCGAATAATAAAGTTTTATTGTGCGCCATAATGCAGAGCAGATGGGATTGAAAATCAGGCGCTCATGTGTGTGATAAGCTGGTGGGCAACAAAAAATATAAAAACATCCTTTAATATTATGCGCTAAAATATTGAAATTTAGAAGCTTCATTAAAATTTTTGAAAATGAATTCTTTATACGAAGAAAGGTTTCATAGGTTTATTAAAAAAAAACAAGCACTTATTACATAGTGTAAGTTGTCTGCAAACATAAAGGGTGGTCCAACCCCAATGCACGATGTTAATCACACCTTAACGTCAAGATTTTCGTCAAACTTAATTTAACATTTCTTTAATACAGTGCTTGACAAATTAAGCCATGGAGAGGTACACAATTGAGCAGCACTTTAAGATTGTTGAAGCCTTTTACTAAAATGGGCGTTCAAATCAAAAAACAGGGTGTAGCGCGATGTTTTGGTTTTTTGCACTGCAGGCTGTGGCGGCACTGTTGGTCGAAGTGACTGATGGGAGATTTGTAGTTGCCACCATGCATTGGACACGTTAGGAGAGGTCATTTTGTGGTGAAGCGTATTTTTCAAATGCGCACTCGATCATTGCAGTACAGCGTGCTTTTCGTTTACACAATTTCATCCTCAATCAATTGTAAATTGCAATCAATTGTAAATTGGGTAACTTAATTGAGAATGTGTCATGTATACGAAGGGGACCTGAAAGAAGGATTTCAACACCACATACTTCGAAAGAGTTAGAGCAGCAGTACTGCAATCTTCGAAATGCTCTGCTCGAAAGAAAATACTTGGTCTTGACATTTTCAGCCTTTTTTTAACCGGCTCTTGAGGCAATGCAATTAGAGGATACATGGTTCCAACAGGATGGTGCCACTGCACACTCCGCGAGGGCAACTATTAATTGTTTTAGGCAAATGTTTCCTTATCTCTTTAAAGGGTGATGTGAACTGACCGGCACGCTCACCCATGCGATTTTTCTTGGGGTTACCTGCAGTCGAAGATGTCCATCAATCGTCCCAACGCCTAATTAACAGTATTGAGGCTGGAATTGGCAGAACACCAGTCGACATGCTTGTTAGAGTTTATGAAAACTTCAGAAAACGTATGCAACAGTGTGTGGATAGCGAAGGTCGACATTTGCCAGATACACTATTTAAAACCATTTAATTTAAAAATTCCCTTACTATTCAATATAATTAAAAAATAAAATAAATATTTCTAAGGTTCATATTTTTTTTATTTCATTCCCATATTAGCAAATTACCGCGCATTTTGCAATTTTTTTGGTCAACATCGATAAATGGTGTCTACAATCCGGAGCGCATATTTCAGCATACCGGGTATGTAGGAAATGTGAAAACACCCGTGCAGACTTGCCTAATTCGTTCTATGTAAAACATTGATGTTGTTCGCGATAGTGCGGCAGAAGACACGTCAACCTCGACACATCGTCGTGCCCAATACGAGTATTTAAAGATCTCACAAACATCCCTGATGCGAATACTAAATAATGTTTCAATTTAATTGACTCAAGATCTAAAGCCTAATGACCATCTTCTGCGCAAGAAATTACGTGTGATCTCACGTTGTGGCGATGTTTTTTGACCCTCACGATCATTTGAGTTGACACCGTTGGACTTCTTCCTTTGGGGATATTTAAAATAAAAAGTTTACGGCAATAGGCCAAGAACAATTAAAGAGCCAAGGAATTAGATAATTCGGCACATTAAAGACATTGAACATCCATTATGTAACACAGTCATTGAAAATATGGACCATAGAGGTATGCCACCGAAGCCATTGTCCGGTATTTAGTATCACACATAATTGCCATTGATCTTTCTATCATTGTAAAAAATATCAAAATAATTCTTCTCTCAGAATGTATAAAAAGATAATTTTTTCGGGCAAAATCGTTGTCTATTTCAAGCCCCTACACGCAGAGAAAAGATATGGTTACACTATGGTCACCGCAACAATAGTATGTTCTCTACAATAAAAGTATGTTCGTCGCAACCATAGTATTGTTTTATGAATTTCATTTTGACAACAGTATGATTGTGACAATATTACTATTGTTGAAATGTAACAATAGTATTATTGCCAAATTAAGAAATGAAAATATGGTTGTAGCAACAATATAAACATGGTTGGTGCAACAAAAGAATTGTTGTTTAAAATTTACTTTAACAATAATTTGATTACAGCAATCATACAGTATGGTTGCGACTGTGAACATAACAAAACAGGTTTTATAGAGCATACATGTATGTGTGTGCGTATGTTTTTTTCTGGATACATGTTATCATATCCCAAGATCCTCGAGATAAGTTCCCCCTTGTTCCTTAATGGGATAATGTGGAAATTAAGTAAGTAGGTCCTCGCCCAGTATCCCCTTAAGATCCCTCTTTTCAAGTTTTAGAGTTCTTCTTTTCAGTTCCATAAGTACAATCGTTCCTACAATTTTTTTCCTTCAGTGTCTAAAAGAAAAATTCAACTGGGGTTGGTTGGACCGACCGGTCTGCCAGTGCCCCTTTTTATTACTGATCCTAATCAAGCTAGATTATCTGCTACCTCATGTTCCTCAATGTAGCAGTGGCTTCTATATTGTATATTGTTAAACAAAACAATATAGTCCCCAGTTATAGTCGCCTATACTTAACTTGTATTTTAGTCACTACCAGATAAAGGATTTAATTGCTGTACAAAACTACTTAGTAAGGACATAAATACTGTTACACACGTTTTATGCTGTAAAATAAAATGTGCTGAATGTTTTTGGACCAGATACCTTTTAATATATTTATTGATGTATATTGTATCCAAAAATAATCTACCTTTTAAAAAAGGTCCGCCTTTTGCCTTTACACACGCCTTAAGTCGCTCGCACTGGCCAATCGTCAATAGCTGCACGAACCTCGTCCATTGGAAAAATGGCCACAGCTCGAACCAAAGCAGTCTTAAGAGATCCAATGTTGGGGTATCTTTTGTGACAAACCTTCTCCTCTAAAACCGTCCATAATTTGTAAGCCAATGGGTTCAAATCTGGACTGCCTGAGGAAATGAACGCTGGCAAATTGTTTCGAAGCCAGGCCTGGGACGTTTTAGCCTTATAGGCCGGCGCAGAATCCTGCTGGAAAGTCCATGGCTGGTTTTGGAACAGAGAATTGTTAAGAGGCTTCACAAAAGCTTCCCAAAGGGTTTCATGGTAATCTTTGGCCGATGTTTTGACTCCTTGTTCGCTTAAATGCAGGTCAGTAACGCCATCGTAAGAGACGCCCCACCAAACCATGACTGAAGCTGGGTGATGACCCTTTTCCATCCTTGGGATCAGTTCAGATGCTTCCTTAGATGACGCGCATACACTCTACCATTTTGCTTGTTAAATTTTTCCTGAACGGTAAACATTTTTTTATCGGCGAACAAAATTTTTCTGTGCAAGTTATCAGCGTGCTTCACCAAAAGACGTTTGCATTTTTCAATCCTATTTTCTTTAAAGCTGTAGTCAATAAATGTCCGGTACGTCGTTTGAAAGCCCCAAGTCCCAAGTCTTTTTTAATGATTCGACTCATGCACTTTTGCGTGATATTCATCTCACGGGCCATGATTTTCTGTGTTCGGAGCGGATTTCTATGAATTGTTGATTTAACGGCTTTGATGACATGCGGTGTTCGAACAGAGCGTGGGCGGTCCGACCGGTGGCAGTCTTTTACATCTCCAGTCTCCTCGAACAGTTTTATGCATTGGTAGACGAACATGCGGCTAATACCTAGTGGCCGGAGCGTTTTGAAAATGTCGCATTTTTCATTTCGCACTTGAAAAGCGATATTACAGCGATACGGTTCTCACTATCTGACCACTCCATGATGAAAGTTGAAACAATTTTAAAATCCCGGTACAGTCTTACGCTATTGAGGATAGCTTTTAAAACACATATGACATTAACGGGGTATGTTCAGTTCTACTATTGAAGTGGGTGTGTTCAATGTTGTAACAGTATTTACTAAGTACATGATATTGCCCCAGCTGTTCTTAACAAGGCAAGAACTTCCGCTTGCAAGACGCGTGCCTTCATCATGCTCATGTGACCGATTTCACTTTAGAACCATTCGTGAAAATTGCGCGCCATCCATACCGATTATCCATATTTGTAAAGGAGCCCCCTCCGTGTTATCAGCGTATACATGTTTACCAATATACTCTTTACTGAACCCTAGGCCGTACCTTGTACCAATGTTCTGATAGCAATCTTGTATGATCTTGTGTTGTATCGGTGTCTCGTGGGATCTAAAAATGTTTCAGGCTGCCTCAAGCATTGTTGCAATTTTTGAAAGTTAAGTTGCAGCTTTACACCATCAGTTTATGTTTTATTTTAGTCATCAAGCAACGGTCCCTTGGGTCCTGCAACTCCTTAAGTAACATTTTACAGCCGATCTTGCTTTAATTTTGCATAGTATATTATGGAAGTTGTAATAATAACTAATACTTCAATAATAACTTCATTACTGTAATAACTTCATTTCTGTTTTTTGCGTGAGCAATCGGCTTATTCTTAATTTTTTTTAAAGATTAGTATTTAGGGTTATTCAAATTAATGCTTGGAATACTGAAAAGAGGATTTGGATAGTGCAGCGGTACCATACTTGTCCTGCAGTCCTACATTTTCGTATAAAGGGAATTTAGGCGGGAGTTTGGCGGAATTCCCCCGAGTAGATGGACGTACCATCGAGATCCCTATGTTCAGGTTCACGACCCCAACGCGGCTGTAGCATCGTCAATTCAGGCAAATCTAAGCATTTCGACTCAAAACTTATCGTGACCGCAGAGGATAGTTTTTTATGGGGTTATGTCAAGCAAGAGGTGTACAAAACGAAACCAAGAATTTTTACCGGATTGAAGCAGCCCATTAAAACAATAATTGAAGCGATCCCAATTTAACCCTTTAAGGTCGCAATAAATAATTTTCTGATTAGGTGTCGCATATGCGTGGATGAGCATTGAGGACATTAACGGGCTATTATCTCCAACACAATAATTCATATAAAATTTAATTCAATTTTCTATACTTGTACAATAACAAAAATAAATTAAATACATACTCGTACTTAAAAATTAAAAAGAAAGTTATTTGCATTTTATTGTAGTAAAATTGGTGCGCCACCCTGTATTACCTAGTGAAATTGGACCAGATCGGTTAATGTATTATAAAGCCACCATAAAAAGGTCACCCTATTTCAGGCCCTGTTATTCACATATAACGTGCACTGATGATATGGGACCAAATCGGTCAAAATTTTTATTTAGCCCCCATTTAAAGACCCCATTGGATATAAGATCTACCGCTTGGTCAAATTGCGACCAGAGGCGATGAGCCTCTATATACAACTATGATGCAGAACATAGTATTGCCGTCTTCAACTTTAGATATTTTAACCCATTAAAAATTATTTTGGTGGATAGGCTTGATCACCTTAATCGAGCAATAGTCGCCTCTATTCTCCTTTTTGGCATTAAATAATTGCATTGCCTACAATTTCATAAGACTATCAAAATGGCTCTACAATCCGTTTTTGTATTTTATATTCTAATAGTAATATGTTCACTTTTTTCGTCGTTGCTTCAATCTACAGTCAGAGAGCAATTTTCATTATTTGAATTAAATTTATGAATTCGTTCGGAGTTGATGTAGGAAACTTCTTCCTATGTGAACAAACGTTCACTCACGGAAATGCATGCAAACAGCAAGTAAAGGAGGCTAAATTCGGGCAAGGTCGACTGTATGATACCATACACAACTGCGGTGCTCGGTTATGTTTATTTTGGTGCTGGGTTATTAAGGGATTATCCAGTTCAATTTTTCTTTTTTTTTGTACCATTTTTCTCTTTTTGTACAATATTGCAAATTTATCGCATAAGCGACCTTTTACTAGTTTAATAACCGAGCAACAAAAGAACATGCCTACTGTGAAATATGTGTTCATATGACTACCACATATTTTTCATATGATACCCACAACTGGCTCGGCGGTACCTTATACGATCAAGCAAATTTTTCAGTACAATTTCGAATGTTTTAGATCGAATCTCTTCAAGGCAACTTCGATTTCATGTTTTAACGCTTTAATTCACCTTAGTGTATTTGTTAACATGCAATACTGCCGCATTTGGGTAAAAAAGAACATACGAGTGACTGTTGAAAAACCAATTCATCTACAAAGACTGACTGCTAGGTGTGGTTTGTAGGCTGCCGGTGTCGGGCCGTACTTCTTTGATAATGAGGTCGGCCAAATAGTTACCGTGAATGTTGTTTGCTATCGCGAGATGATAACGGACTTCTTGTGGCCAGAAATTGAGAATATGGACCTGGACGATATGTGGTTCCAACTGGTTGGTGACACTTGCCACACAGCCAAAGGAACAATAGCTCTTTTGCGCAAGAAATTTAATTGCCGTTTTTTCTTACATCGTGCTGATGTTAATTGGGCCCACGAAGATTTGATACCGTTGGACTTCATTTTTGGGCATATTTAAAAGAAGAAGTGTAAAATTGGGGTTATATGTAGAAAAAGAGTATGCCAAAACAATTTAAGAAATTAAAGATGAGATAATTCGGCACATTAACGACATTGAACCTCCATAACGTCTCAGAGTCATTGAAAATATGAACCTTCGGATAGAGGTATGCCACTGAAGCCGTGGCGAGCATTTGGGCGATATTTGATCTCACGTATAATTGTCATAGACCATTCTATCAAAATGAAAACTATTAAAATAATTCTCTGGAAACGGTTTGTTTAATTGATTAATAACATCGTGCGTTTTACTTGAGCCGCCCATTATATGCCAGCGGTTTAGTTAAACCCCCTTTATATGCCAGCAAGCAAGACGCTATTGGCACTATAACGACGCCTTCATTGAAGCAAGTGGTGTACTTACCAACGCCCGCAAATAAAGGCTTTTAAGACAGAAGAAATCTAGTAGTTTTAAGCTCGTTTTCTAAATCTGACATAAGGTTGGTTACCTCCCTTTTTATTTTTTAAGGAAGGGTTATCCCACTTTATCCTTTAAATGTGGATGATCCAAGATTTTCATCATAAATAAAAAAGTTGTCTAACAAACTGTCACCTTCAGTTGATGACACGGAATTCACAATACTGTGGTGCAGTTTTTTTTAAGTAAATGATTTGTGTAGCACCTAACCGGAGATAAGCCCATAAACTTATTTCTAGGGGGCGCAAACGGTCTTGTCTATAATTCTACGATTCAGTTCCAATCATCAGGCAAGCATTCATTCGTCCAGATAATGCATACTAGCATATACGAGGGCTGCTTTATATATTTCTGGGCTAATAATAAAAATGCGAATATTTATTATTAAAAATGGTTCTATTGTTTTTCAAGGTATGCTCCAGCATGATTAATACAATTTTGCATGCCCTCAAACCAATTGTCTAATCACTTTTTCCACTTCGATTGAGACACCTCCAAAACATGGTTTTTGAACGCTTTAACAGCATCTTGTGGCGACGAAAATCGTTGACCACGCATTTTTTCTTGCTGTGCGGGAATCAAAAGAAGAGTCAGGGATGTACGGCGGATGACCCATCGTTTTAGTCGGTCAAACAGGCGCTGGTTTGAGCCGATGTGTAAGAACTCGCATTGTCATGGTGCGCAATGATTCGTCTTCTCATGTTCGTCTTTCGAATTTCTCCGAACAGTTCAGGCAAACAAATTGTGGTCTACCACTCAGAATTGACCATCCTACGTTGCTCAAACGGAATAGTTGCAGCATGACCAGTTTTGCCGAAGAAACATGGGACCATTTTCTTCTTTCACGAACAACTTCCTTGGATTTGGCTCGTCTTCGAAGACCCACACTGTCGATTGCTGTTTTGTTTCGGGCTCATACGCATAGATCCATGATTCGTCAAGTTTCTTTGCACCAATCGACAGGAGCCCTATTTTGAGCGACTGTCAAATTGTGCAGGATCCAACGAGAACAAACCTTTCTTACGGCTAGGTGTTTATACATTATCGAATGTATGCTGGTGGAAGAAATGCCCAAGGATGCCCCTACCTCACGGTATGTCACATGACGATCTTGCATTAAATTAAACCAGTTATTCACAGTGCTAAAGGATGATGCGTCACCGCCATACAAATATTTAAGTTCATCGATGCACTCTTGCCGTGATAATCCACGTCGAAAGTTGTGAAAAATGGTCGCACGAAAATGTTCACGAGTTAATTCCATTTTTTTGCCAAATTGATTTCTTCAAGTCACAACAAAAAATGATGGTGGTACGTCAAAACGTTCTGAGTACGTTTTGCTAAAAAATGTCAAACTTTCCCATGGAAATCAGATGGCGCCAGGCAACACTTAATGTTGCCAGAAATACTTAGTAGGGAAATAAAAACTGTTACAACATTGTAGAACTGAACATACCCCGTTTATGTCATATGGGTTTTGAAAGCTAACCTCAATAGCGTTAGTCTTTAACGGAATTTTAATATTGTTTCAACTTTCATCATGTAGTGGTCAGATAATCAGAACCGTATTGCTGCAATAGCGCTTTTCCGGTGTGAAATGAAAAAAACAATATTTTCAAACGATAACTTGCATAGAAAAATTTTGTTCACCGATGAAAAAATTTTTACCGTTCAGGAAAAGTTTAACATGCAAAATGATAAAGTGTATGCGCGGTCATCTAAGGAAGCATCTGAACTGATCCCAAGGGTGGAAAAGGGTCATCACCCAGCTTAAGTCGTGGGTTGGTGGGGTGTCTCTTACGATGTGGTCAATTCCCTGTTCCAAAACCAGCCTTCGAAACAATTTGCCTGCGTTCATTTCCTCTGAAGAATTACCCTCAGGCAGTCCAGATTTGAACCCATTGTATTACAAATTGTGGACGGTTTTAGAGGACAAGGTTTGTCCCAAAAGATACCCTAATATTGGATCTCTTGGTTCAAGCTGTGGCCAGTTTTCCAATCGACGAGGTTCGTACAGCTATTGACGATTGGTCAGTGCGACTTAAGGCGTGTGTAAAGGCAAAAGGCGGACATTTCGAATAAGTAGATTCTTTTTGGATACAATAAACATCAAAAATATATT
Source organism: Hydrotaea diabolus (assembly GCA_963513945.1). NCBI lineage: Eukaryota > Metazoa > Arthropoda > Insecta > Diptera > Muscidae > Hydrotaea > Hydrotaea diabolus. Next base: position 57,094,178 of record OY740718.1, on the reverse strand, counting down.
AAAAAATATTTGCTCCAAAAACATTCAGTACTTTTTATTTTACAGAATAAAACGTGAGCCTATCAATGAAAGAGAATAGTTAGTTTTTCAAAAATATTTTTATTTTTCAATATAATCTCCTGAAACTTCAATACACTTAGTCCAACGCTTATCTAGCAATTCTATCCCTTGATTAAAATAGTGTTCCTCAAGGTCTTCAAAATAGTGGTTTACAACTGTAATTGTATCTTCATTTGAGGTAAAACGCTTGCCAGCAAGAATTTTTTTTGATTTGTGGAACAGGTAAAATTCACTGGGAGCTATATCAGGAGAATAAGGTGGGTGGTCAAGTAACTCGTACTTTAATTCGTTGATTTTAGCCATTGTAAAAACACTCTTGTGCGCTGGTGCGTTGTCTTGATGAAAAATTATTTTTTTGTGTTGTAAGCCAGGACGTTTTTCTCGAATTTGTACATTTAATTGATCTAAAAGGTTGCAATAGTACTCTGAATTTATTGTTTTACCCTTTTGCAGATAGTCAATCAATAAAATACCTTTGAAGTCCCAAAAAACCGTTGCCATAACCTTACCAGCCGATTGAATTGTTTTTGCCTTCTTTGGGGCACTTCCTCCAGCTTCAGTCCAATGTTTGGATTGTTCTTTTGTCTCTGGAGTATAGTGGTGGATCCATGTCTCATCAACTGTTATGAAACGACGCTTAAAATCCATTTTATTTCGCTGAAAACGATCCAAACAAGCTTGAGAAATGTTCATTCTTATGCGTTTTTGGTCGACTGTTAACAAGTCCGGCACCCATCTTGCAGAAAGCTTTTTCATCTGTAGTTCTTCATGCAAAATTAAATGGACTCGATCATTTGAGATGCCCATGATATTAGCTATTTCACGCACTTTTATTCGTCGATCATTTAATACCATATCATGCACTTTAGCTACAATTTCTGTTGTTGTTGCTGTTTTTGGACGTCCACTACGTGGTTCATCTTCAATGGTTGAACGACCGCGTTTAAATACAGCAACCCAATTTTTTACTGTTGCATATGAAGGAGCACTTTCACCTAACACATTCGCCATATCATTATGAATTTCTTGTCCCGATAAACCTTTTTTATGTAAATATTTAATGACACCACGCATTTCTAATTTTTCCATTGTAAAAAAAATCGCGGATGCGTCTTTTGTGAATACCTGTTTCTATTTAAAGGAGTTGCCAGATCGAAACAAAATTTAACATGTGTTCATAGCAGAGATGGAAGTTTTCAAAACACTTAACTTTTTTCTGTTTATACCGCGCTTTTTGTGCTAGGCCAAGAAGTTTCCGAACCGCCCTCGTATGTCCCTACTAAGTATATTTAGTACATGTAGCTTATCTCTGGTGTTGGACAACTATGCCAGTATACCAACATCACCTACAGCATAGTTTTTCTAAAAATAGACACCATTTCTCCAAATAAGTGGGAGAAATGGTGTTTGCAGATTCTCACCACACGCGACTAAATTCCTTTTTTCGCCGGTATTAGAATTTTCTGGCATATTATTGTATTTCTATTTCTTCTATTTTTTCGGAATAGGCGATTTTCCCTTCTCCTTAACTTAGGGTCACATAGGACGATCATAATGCAGCTTGCTAAATTTGTTCCAGATAAATTTGTTGGTTCTAAAGAGGACTAACCTACAAACAGGACATATGTCTTCAAATTTTAAGTGCTCTTCTTCAATTCCAATCCAGCATAATTAAATTCGTCTAAATTAATCAACACATACGTTTGCGGGTTGACGGCAAGCTCTTGTTGATCAGCAGCATTCGTCAGGCAGGCGGACCGACGGATGCTCGCCGGACAGTACACTAGATCTAGCTTAAAAGTTGCTAGCTGATGCAAATCAAATCATTAGCACTTCAGTTCCACAGAGCGGTGTAGGGTATCCGAATACACTCTGCTCTAAAACGGATGGAAAATAAAGTAACAACAGCAAAAGGGAAAAAACTCACAGTTAACGAAGAAAGGCAACAAAAAAAGGACAAAAACTCAACAGGAAAGCAATTTCCTCATGCAAAGCAGTTCAGTCTCCGGTACCGAGTGCCGAGTTAAATATTAAATGTGAATATGCAATAAAAGTCACAAGATGAAGTTCAGATTTACAACATATGACGGCGTAAAGTGCACTGCTGCTGCAGCTGCTCGTACTCCGCATCATGGCCTAGAACAAGACGGCGAAGGAGAAGATGACGAAAACGAACAAGAAAATGTTTATAAATTCAATTCAGCGAATGAAAGAAGAAATAATAAAACAAATTTATTACATTTATTATGAGATAAGAAACTAAAAGGAATCTGAATTCGCATACATGCTCATACTCACACACAAACACACACACACACAGATATAAACGGTAATGAGTGCACTCCTTGCACCGATTCATTATTGATGCAATAACTGAATGCTAGAGGTTAAACGGGAAATGGCAAGTGAGTAACAAACAACGACTCAGAGATGCCGTAATATTTCGACAAAGAGTTTTTGCACTCACTTCCGGAACTGAGTGTTCCTGTATGACTTTCTGAAATGCATATCTTTCGGACGAGGAGGTGATACTTGAATTATTTTGAGTGCTCGACGAAAGAATACTTCTATTTTTGCAGAAATCCGCAAAGTTTTTCTTTTTTGAAATAGTTTCTACCAATGATGGAAATTGCGCTACAATTGTACCGTTCGTGGTACGATTTGATGGTACGTAGGTACACTTAGTATATGTTTGGTACAATTCAATCTCGGTGCTCTGGATGAAGGATGAAAATTTCAAACTCAATAGTGTTGCACCAAGTAATCGATTTTGACTTAAATCGAACGCAATTTGGACTGGAGAATTAGGACTAAATGAAGTTGGTGATATTAAATTCAAATATTTCTTATTGATAAAATCAGCAATAAACCAGGAAAATATAGTTAGACTCTGAAAGCACCTGTGCAGTGGCAGAAGCTTCTGAGATTACATAGATTAATTTCTTGAAAAAATGCTCCTAAGTGGTATTATAGCATTATTCCTGATGCGATTTGGTGGTCAGTAGGTACACTTAGTATATGTAAGGTCCAATTCACTCTCGGTGCTCTAGCTGAAGAATACAATTTTAAGACTCAATTATACAATTGAACAATTGAGTCTTAAAATTGTATTCTTCATCTAGAGCACCGGGAGTGAATTGTACCTTACATAAATCGAATTTTGACCTGAGCGTAATTTAAACTGGATAATTAGGACTTAATAAAGTTGGAGATAATAAATCGAAGCATTTCTTGTTATTAAAATGTGGATTAAACTTCGAAAACATAGTTAGACTCCGACCGCAGTGACAGAACCTTCTGATATTACATAGAATAATTCCTTAAAAGAAAGGCTCCTAAGAAAGAAACATATTTGTTTCCTTAATTTAATAAAATCGCATTGCTGGCTCCAATTCTTAATTGGTCCATGGTCCATTCTCTAGCTATCATTTACAAAAGGCATGCACTATTGGAAATTCCTTCGCTCTACAAGCCATACTTGTTTATGATCTTGCCTAGATTTGAATTGTGGATTATGAGTGATCTTAAACTAACACCGGTAAAATTGCACAGGGTGGGGCGCGGTAATTTGCTAAATTGGGTATGAAATAAAAAAAACTATGAACCTAAGAAACATTTATCTTATATTTTAATAATAATGGATAGTAAGGCAATTTTTAAATTACATGGTTTTAAATAGTGTACGAGTGTCTGACAAATGTCGACCTTCGCTATCCACACACTGCTGCTTACGTTTTCTGAAGTTTTTATGAACTCTAACAAGCATGACGACTGGTATTCTGCCAATTTTAGCCTCAATATTGTTAATTAGGTCCTCCAAGGTGTTGGGACTGTTCATATACAACTTCGAATTCAGGTAACCCCAAAGAAAAAAATCGCATGGGGCTAAGTCTGGTGAGCGTGCCGTTCAGTTCACATCACCCCTCAAAGAGATAAGCCGTCCAGGAAACCTTTGACTCAAACAATTCATGATAACCCTCGCTGTGTGTGCCGTGGCACCATCCTGTTGGAACCATGTATCCTCTAATTGCATTGCCCCAAGAGCCAGCTGGAAAAAATCCAGTATCGTAGTCAAGTACCGTTCGGAGTTCACAGTTACGACAAGACGGTTATCCTGGAAAGAAGTAAGGGCCAATGATGCCTACTCGTGATATGGCGCACCACACTGTGACGCGGTCCGAGCGCAGAGGACTCTGATGAAGTTCTTTAGGGTTTGTTTTACCTCAGTAACGCATATTTTGTTCGTTTACACACCCACTGAGGAAAAGCACGCTGCACTGCAATGATCGAGTGCGCATTTGAAAAATACGCTTCAACACAAAATGACCTTGTGTCCAATGCATGAAGGCAACTGAAAGGTAGACGAATACAAATCTCCCGCCAGTCATGCACACTCTCTTCGAGCAACAGTGCCACCACAGCCCGTAGTGCAGAAACGGCGCTCCATCCTGTACAATCTTGGTCTCTATTTACGAATAGCATCTATGCAAAAGTAAATATGTGAATTTGTCATCACCTCATAAGGAACATATTTTCTATAGACGGCGTAGTATTTTTTTGTAAATATGTGAATTTGTTTATCGCTTGAAATCGGAAATATTTTCGATAAACAACGCAAAAATCTTTAAGTTAATATGTGAAATTTTTTATCATAGGATTCCTAATAAAATTTTTGTTTAAATATTTGACATTAAAAGTTTTAACATTGTTTTAACATTAAAAGTTGTCTAGGTTAATCCGCTGATACCTAGTCAGCAAGCTCGCTGCCCCTTAGCTAGTTTTTTATGCTACACTTCTAACTGGACTTCAATGGCGTCCAAATATCCCTACGTATGTAAAAATTTGCCTCACTGCGCTATGCCTTAGTAAAGTTATCCAGATTAATCCGCTAACACCTAGACATCAGGTTCGCTGCTCCTTATCTAGCTTTTCTAAATCTCTACTTCTTAGCCAAAATATTGCTGGATATGCACCAAAATATTGCTGGGTATGCAAGAACTAGCCTTACTACGCTTGAATATAGCCAGTGTGTTATTTAAGGCCCAAGACCCAATTTAGTTCTGATTTATCTCCAGCGCTTTGACCGGCAACTATGAGACTTTTCCGCCCTATTATCTTTGTAATCCTTTTAAAACAGTTTCTTGTCAAGAATTACCCAAAGGTATTTAACTTTATTAGTCAGCTTGATGACTCGTACAACAAAAACCCTCCAGCCATAAGAACAAGGATCCTTCCCGTTTTGAGGCGCACTTGATTTAAATGCTGTATATAAACTCCAGTCCTGCACACATCAAATAAGATGCCTAATGTACGGCCACTTCCAGCCCTGGTAAACGCTACCATATCCAACTATTAAATAGTCCTCAGGACGCAAGGATTCTTGGTATACGGTGTGATGAAGGGTATCATATAGGCCGCTATGCCCGTCTATAGAATTTTCCGAATTCCGAAACAGCTCACAATTACGAGTATAATAAATTCTCCTATGTATCTTTTTGAAATACTACCACCTGAAACTAACCTTGACAAATGTTCCCCAAATGTCAAAATATTAACCCCCAAATGTAATTATGTTAGGGAACAATTGGGATTCAGTTTTCTGATACGATACTGCCAAAAAACTGCCTTCGGGAGCAACAATGAAATGCAATATAGATGTTTGAGCCCTTGTAGCTCTACAATGGACTTTTAACTTACGTGTATGTGTATATTTATTTGACTTCTCAAACATTCAATTTCTATCCATTTTCCACGTATTGTAATCGGTTGTCATCACCATGAAGTGTATTTATAATTCGGAATGACAAACCTAAGGATGCATTTAATTGTTGTTTTTCCACAAAGTTCTCTGTATTGAATGAGTTCCAAGTTCATTAACTTCGCCTTCACCCTCAAGTGCAGCTCAGTTGTCCTCATTATCTGTTGTCAATAAAAACTGCAATATAATCATACGCTTGCATTAGTTGTCGAGTGTATATCCTTCTTCATACTAAATTCGTTTATTTAAAAATCAAATCAAATGACAATTTATGGATAATTTTTGTCTGCGACAAAAATCAAGACATTCAACTAAAAAGAGAGACTGAAAGAAGTCAGAAAAAAACGGGCAAAATGTGGAAAAATCTAATAAAAATAGATTGCATACGATAACAGTTAATAAAGTCTGAATGTCATATGGCAGAGGCACACATACACGCACACAATGTGCGATGCACTCGACTGACGATGTCGGTGACATCGACATCGATGGCAATGTTGTCGATGTCGTTGATAGTGGCAATGATGATGTTGCTGACGTTGGAGGCGGGTTATGGCCGTAACCGAATTGGTGGTAATATGCACTTATATGCCAGACAGTTTTACGATGCATAATTTAATACATGCCATTTTATCAAAACGCTTAAAAGTTCTTACGCCAAAATGGAAAACAATCATGCTGGCAGCCAAAATTGTCTTGTGTCTACATTATTTTTCTGTTTTTTTTTCAGCCGGTGTAGGAGGACAATTGGCGTATACATGCATGTATGAATGCAAGAAAGTAAAAAACTAGAAAATTGTAGTTTCTCTATCTTCAGGAAGCGGAAGTCATAGTCAGAATACGTATATCGAAAAATAGTCATTGTGTTTTTATACCTTTAACCGAAAAGAAAAATGGCACCAAATATTGATCGAAGACCCTATAATGTAAATAAAGGGATTAAAACACACAATGCTAATTTTAAATAAAACGAAAACTTTTCAAAGAATTAACCTAATATTTTATATTATGATAAAAGATTCTAACTGACAGCGCATAGAGAAAGGGACCTAAGGGTAAAAAAAAATCAATATTCATTTTTTTTCTTTTTTTGATGTGGACAACATCTGAGCATCGAATGAGTCCGATCCCATGTCCCAAAAGTGTTCCCTCCCAAAGATATGCGCGTTTTATGAAAGTGACGTCGACGATTCTAAGTGCAAATAGAAAGGACCTAATCTTTAAAATGGCTTTCCTGAACAAAACTTTTTATCAACATTTCACTTTTTTATGTTTTTGATGTGGACAACATCTGAGCATCGAATGAGACCGATCCCATGCCCCAAAAGTGTTCCTTCCCAGAGATATGCGCGTTTTATTAAAGTGAAGTCGACGATTCTAGCGCAAATAGATAGGGACCTAATCTTTAAAATGGCTCTCCTGAACAAAACTGGTTTTTAACCTTAGGTCCCTTTCTATTTTGCGCGTCACCTATGGCAATTATGTGGAAACAAAATATTGAGCACGCCACGGCTTCGATCTCGTACCTCTATCTGATGGTCCATATGTGCAATGACTCTGCGACATAATGGAGGTTCAATGTCGTTCATGTGCCAAATTACGAAGGTTGCTATATATATTTCTATATATATTTCGTACTCAGACTGTTTGGACGTACGACCATCATTTGTGTTGTTTACAGTGACTTGAAAAAATCAATTTGGCAAAATGATGGAATTAACTCGTGAACATTTTCGTGCGATCATTTTTCACAACTTTCGACGTGGATTATCACGACAAGTGTGCATCGATGAACTGAAATCTTTGTAGGGCGATGAAGCACCATCCTATAGCACTGTGAAAAGTGGTTTAATGAATTCAATCGTGGCCGACGCTCGCTCAAAGACGAAGGTCGTTGTGCTAGAGAACATTGATGCCGTGCGTGAACTGATAATGCAAGATCGCCATGTGACATACCGTGAGATAGAGGCATCCTTGGGCATTTTTTCCATCAGCATACTTACATTCGGTATTTCATGAACAACCGACCGTATAAATGGTTTGTTCTCGTTGGATCCCGCACAATTTGACAATCGCTCAAAATAGGCTCGTGTCGACTGGTGCAAAGGAATTTTGAAAAAAAATACGACCGCATTGCTTTAAAAGACAGGTGAGGAATCATGGATCTATGCGTACGAGCTCGAAACAAAACAGCAATCGACCGTGCGGGTCTTCGAAGACGAGCCAAACCCAACGAAAGTTGTTCGTGGAATAAACACTTCAAAGCAAATAGTCGCCTGTTTCTTCGGCAAAACTGTTCCGCTTGAGCAATGTAGGACGGTCAATTCTGAGTGGTACACCACAATTTGTTTGCCTGAAGTCTTCGGATGAATTATTGTGCACCATGACAATGCGAGCTCTCACACATCGGCTCAAACCAGTGCCTTTTAACCGGCCAAAACGTCGAATTGATGGGTCATCTGACGTACAGCCCTGACTTGGCACCTAATGACTTCTTTATGTATGGTCAACGATTTTCGTCGCGAGAAGATGCTGTTAAAGCGTTCGCTAACCATGTTTTGGAGGTTTCTCAATCGAAGTGGAAAAAGTGCTTCGACAATTGCTTTGAGTGCATGCAAAAGTGTATAAATCAATAAAAACCATTTTTGATGATACATATTCGCGTTTTCATTATAAGGCCAGAAATATATATAGCAGTTCTCGTAGTATATGCTCCTCCTACTTGATTTTATTAGCTCTTGTTAGTTAGTTTTTTCGACCAAAGAAGGACGTTATTAAAATTAATGAAATATTTCATGCAATCTTGATAAAATTTGACACACGTCAGTTTCCTGGACCAAGGAAGGACTTTATTAAAATTGATGAAAATCAGCTAAGATTAAGATCGAAACTCTTCAGTTCGGACGGAGAAAACATATAAGTACAAAGCAATCCAAGAGTTTCGAGAAGAAGCTTATCTGCTCAAATGAGTATAAGCAGACAGTCATTGCAGTCAATAATGCACAAACATTTGGACTTATTCCCATATAAAATACAAATGGCCAACAAACTAAACGCAGCTACTTCCCGATTCGATAGGAATTTTGCCAGGAGATGCTGCAAATGGTGAAAAAGGAGGAAAACATGTTGAACTGTCTTTTCATGACTGAAGAGGCCCATTTCGATTGAGTGCTTCCAACCCACAGATACTCCATGAGACGGAATTACATCCACTTTGTGTCACAGTGTGGTGTGCAGTTTCATCAAGCTGCATTTTCGGGTCCTACTTCTTCGAAGAAAACTGTAACACCGGTTTGAAATTAAAATATAGCTCCCGCATTTATGTTCAACCTATTTTACCTTAAACAATGAAATTTACTAGCAAATTCAAATATGGCAATAAATCTGAATGAATTTTTACCCATCCTAGGGAGTCCAAACCCTATTTTTGGTTGGCTTTTCTGAACATTTAGAATTGCAGGGTATAATAAAGTCATTCACGTTCGACTATAGCTTTCTTCTTAGTTGTTAGCTTAATTCATAGCAGTACACAGACTAACAGCCGGAAATCCGTGTAGTCGACAGTTTTTTCATTGCTGTACTAAATCTTAAAACCACTTCAGGCTTTACACAGATTTGCCTTACACCTTCGCCAAATGTTACGTTTGGCATTACATCCTCTGATATTATCACTACTAGAACATCTCTCGCATACCCCAAAAAGATTTATTTTAAGCACGTTCATGATGTACATAAATATAATAAGTATCATTAAACACAACACATTGATCCATCCATACTGAGTAGGATGCCATATTTCGCCCGAAATTAGAAAATTCGTTATCATTCCCCACAACCTCTACACCGACTTATGAACAACCCCGAAGCAGAGTGTATCGACTCATGTCTGAACTAAAATCAGCATTCTTGGTTGGCCAATAAACTTTATGCTGATCCTTATCGCCATTTTCATTGTTCTTCGCTAAACTTTAAATAATTTATTGCCCTACTCGTAATGGGGATTGTATATTTTATTTTTAAGACTCTCTCTCTCTCTCACTCTCTCTAAAGACATCCATCCACATGATAGAGCGACCGGCAACTACTCCTATAATAAATATTTGGCCATAATTAAGATATCTACGAGAGTTCAAATATAAATAGCTGGGTGTTGTGTGTGTATGTGTGCGTGTGTCTGACTTTATGTGTATTTGTATTGTTGGCTCCTTAGCATCAATTGGCAATAAATGTGACAAATTATCTCGTTGATAAACACTTAAAACGGAAGTCACGCCGTTCTTCTTGTGCTCAGAAAAAAATTAAGATTTTAATTTTGGCTTTGGGAAAATTGTATTGGGCAACAATGAAACTATACGAGTAAAACAGAGGAAGAATACGTAACGCAATATGTACGGTCGACAGCGACTATGTTGTACACTGTCTTGCCTTACAGCATATCGGAAAGGAAACAATTTTTCGGAAAATCTTTAGAAAAGTTCTTCTTTAAAAAGGATTATATACGTGTTTTTGAAACTTTCTTGAAAATTTATTACAAAGTTATTGGCCTTTGAATTTCTCTAAATTGCTCTAACAAGTGGATGCTTGTATTTCAGTATTGGCTCAAGCGATTTTAGTAGTACTTTAATGTTAGTAAACAATTTTTAAACAACCAGAAAACTTTATACAACCATTAAATTTAATAAATTTTAGTTTTTGCCTCGATTTAAAGCAAATGACCATTTTTATTACCATTCTAGATGTGTTTTCTATGTAAGATGTACGTTTTCTGACAAAGGTACAAAGATCAAAACAGACATTTTGCAGAATACAGAATTAAAGCGATATTTATGTCTTAGGGAAAAAGTTATGAGTGTGTAAATCTACGCTCGGTAAGTGTCATTTGTTTTGGAGGTGCAATCATTTTTCTAAGTACTTATTTTCAGCAGAATTATTACAAATATTGTGGGAATACCAAAAGTGGGCAAAACGGGAATACCAAAAATGCATGGGTGGTGCCAGAATGGAGCGTGTCCACAATTTTATTAGTGAGCGAGTACAAAGCCGTTTTAAAACTAGTAATAAAAAAAGGTCGGGTTTGGCTACTATATTATTCCCAGCACTTCTGGATATTCAAAAAGCCAACAGAAAATAGTCTTTGGGCCCTTGGACTGACTCTTTTTCAAGTAATGTCATATTTGAATTTTGAGAGAAAATTTTACTGTTATTGGTAAAATCGGCTGAATATATATGTGGGAGCTATATCTTAATCTAAACCGCTTTTCTTCAATTTCAACAGCGTCCGTCCTTGGCATAAGAAACTAACTTGTGCCCAATTTTTATCAAAATTGGATGTAATATGTGACTTCAAAAGGTAGAAATATAAAAACGGATGAAGTTATGTGAAGAAGCGATTTCCTGCAATTTCCATAACTTCGGAGCTAGGTCCAAAAAACTGACATGAGCCTAATTTCACCTAGAACTAGGACTTAAAACATATACTCGGGTGAACATATATGGTAAATCTTAACCAATGTTCTTCAGTTTCTATAACGTTCTTCCTTAGTCCATAAAACTAACGTTCGCCAAATTTAACAAGATTGGATATAATATTTAGCTTCTAGGGCTTAATGCATAAAAACGGATGGACCTTCGTACGGAAGCTATATATAAATCTTAACGGATTTCTTTCAATTTTTATAACTTCGTCTCTAGGTCCAAAAACCTGACTTGAGCTAAATTTCATCAAGATTGGATGCAATATGTGGCTCCTAAAACTTAATAAAAAAAATCAAGCGAACATATGTGTGTGGGAGCTATCTTTAAATCTGAACCAATCTTCTTCAATATTAATAACATCCTCCTGTGGCCCGAAAAACTAACGTGTGACAAATAGCAATATTTAATGCAATGTCAGGCTTCTAGAGCTAATGGCATTAAATCGCATGAACATTAGTGTATGGATTTTTTCGAATTCAATAACGTTTTCCCTTGGTTAAAAAAACATTCCATATTTCAGGTAATTAAAGAAGTTTCTATGCTGTATAGAGGCTGTCGATCTGATCCACACTTGTTCCATATCAGCAATAGTTTCCATCGAACGCCCCGTACGAAGACGAGCGGCTGTTGCCACTTGTTGCAACGACCCTCTTTCTACGAATAACTACTGATTGCCGGAGCAAAGCATTAAATGCACTGTTGGTTTATCTCTTTTACTTGCAGTTTAAAAAGTTGGTCAATGCCTATAATACCAATTGTCTGAAAATAAATGAAAAATAACTTTTACAAATCACAAATACATAATTGCTGTCAAAGGTTTCCATTACAATTGAATCCCCTGTATAGTCAAAATATAACAAAACTACTCTTTACCTTCTGTTAGAAGGAAAACAAAATTCCAATCTTTACATATTCACAATTACGGTGGACAATGTCTCGAGGAAGGGCCTATAGGCATATAGAGAATGAACTTCAGGTTAAAGTGTACGAGGGTTGCTTTATATATTTCTGGCCTAGGCAACACAAAGTGTTGCCTGGAGCCATCTGACATTTCCATTGGAAGGTTTGACATTTTTATCATAAACGTACTCAGAACGTTTGGACGTACGTCCATCATTTGTGTTGTTTACAGTGACTTGAAAAAATCAATTTAGCAAAAAATGGAATTAACTCGTGAAAACTTTCGTGTGATCATTTTTCACAACTTTCGACATAGATTATCACTACAAGAGTGAATCGATAAACTTAAATCTTTGTATGGCGATGAAGCACCATCCTATAGCACTGTGAAAAACTGGTTTAATGAATTCAATCGTGGCCGACGCTCGCTCAAAGATGAAGGTCGTCCAAAAACGGTCGTTGTGCTAGAGAACATTGATGCCGTGCGTAAACTGATAATGCAAGATCGTCATAGGACATACCGTGAGATAGAGGCATCCTTAAGCATTTCTTCCACTAGCATACATACGATATTGCATGAACACCTGGCCGTAAACAAGGTTTGTTCTCGTTGGATCCCGCACAATTTGACAATCGCTCAAAAAAAAGGCTCGTGTCGATTGGTGCAAAGAAATTTTATAAAAAAATACGATCGCGGTGCTTCGAAAGACGTTATAATATCGTCACAGGTGACGAATCCTGGATCTATGCATATGAGCATCAAACAAAACAGCAATCGACCGTGTGGGTCTTCGAGGACAAGCCAAATCCAACGAAAGTTGTTCGTGGAAGAAGCACTTCGAAGCAAATGGTCGCCTGGTTCCTCGGCAAAACTGGTCATGTGGCGACTGTTCCGCTTGAGCAACGTGGACGGTCAATTCTGAGTGTTACACCATAATTTGTTTGCCTGAAGTCTTCGGAAAAATTCGAAAAACGAGCAAGAGAAGACGAATCATTGTGCACCATGACAATGCGAGCTCTCACACATCGGCTCAAACCAGCGCCTGTTTGACCAAAACGTCAAAACGTCGAATTGATGGGTCATCCGCTCAAAAAATCCGTTCAAAAACCATGTTTTGGAGGTGTCTCAATCGGAGTGGAAAAAGTGCTTCGACAATTGGTTTGAGCGCATGCAAAGTGTATAAATCATGCTGGAGAATACTTTGAAAAACAATAAAACCATTTTAGATGATAAATATTCGCATTTTCATTATTAGGCCAGAAATATGTATAGCAGCCCTCGTACTGTCAAATCCCATTACTGAAAATGGTGTACCAAATTAACATTCAGTGGTATCAATGGAATACGTAGGAAGTAAGTGCAACCACCAACATTTGGTTGGTAAAAAAATCGGTTGTGGCAACAGATCTGTTCTCTGTGTGTGGGAAATGTCACTAGGGGGTCTAGAGAATGAAATTCGCGTTAAAGTCTAAGCGCCTCCAACAGTTTAAGTATCACCAACATTTGTATATAATTTAGGGTCCCTTTAGAATCTCTAAAGCCAATAGCATACTTACCAGGATTATGTCAAGTTTCCTTATATTTTAATTTATTCTGATGGAGTGCGATACCGAGATTTTTTCATTCGCTTACAATCTTTAATTCAATTAAATTAAAATTTTAGTTGTTTTTATTTTTTTTAAACCGTTGAATCTAACAGTCTGTCTTGAATGCTAAAGTGAACAGCAGATGTATGACAAAAGTGGCTATTCTGAATTTGTTACATAATATATCACAAGTTCACTCTACCTTGCTCTAGTAAAGTATAGCTCCAGAGTCTGGGACGTAAATGCATCTTTGGCACTCATACCCATACACCCATTTCTTAACCCATTTCAAAAGTGAACCAGAAATACAAAGAAGACGACACTGCAGCAATAAACAGCCAAACAAATTGGCACAAAGAATTAAGATCAAAAAGATAAACCAACACCAAACGCCAAACAAACAGCAAATAAAACAAACGGAAAGAGGGACGGACGTAAAGATAAGAAAAACCATACACACACACACACACACATTTTTTTCACTGACTTTATTAGAGCCGAGGGAAATGGTCCTTCGCTTTAAAAACAGAAACCGAAACTAAGAAAATGGAAATAAAAACGTATAAATACAAATAAAATCTCTTCATTTAGAGTTTCTTTAGACCAAGAAAAAGAATGCAAACAACATAAATAATAGAAAGCAACCAAAAGAAAAACTGGGACCGAACAGAATTGGCTCTACGCGGGAAATGGTTGATGTTTAAATAAGTTTAATAGTACTTGCTGTACTTAAACGCGAATATGTATTGATAATACGAGGGCATATCAATAATTCCGTGACTTTCCAACTTTCCTCGTAGTTATGTGAAATACAACACTGCTATTATCAAGTACCATCTGTTAAGACACTTCTGTCAAATTTTGAAAGAGTTCCGTCATTTAGTTTGTGTTCAACAGCTGTTAAACATACAACCTCGTCGATTTTTGTTAAAATTGGAAAAGAGTAAATTACGAGACAAAAACCGCCCATCAAACCAAGGAAATGCTTGATATATACGAGTACTATGCTCCCCTGCACCATCGATTTCAATGGTAAAAAAAGTAATTTACTGACTTTCGTTGTGGTCGCACAAGTACAAATGGTGTTGAACGTTCTGGACGGCCAATTGAGGTCAATACACCCGAAAATATCGTAAAAAACCACGATATAGTGTTGGCCGATCGAAGAGTAAAAGTGCGAGAGTTTGTTGATGCCATACGCATTTCATATGACAGTGTGGTTTCGATTATCAGTTGGGTTTAAGAAATCTGTCTGCAAGATGTCTGCCGCGTTTGCTCTCAATTGACCATAAACGTAATCGTGTGACAACATCAAAGGATTGTTTGGAGTTGTTTAAGCGCAATTCGAATTTGTAACTGTGGATGATACATGGATCCATTACAACACTTCGGAGACCAATCAGCAGTCTAAACAATGGGTTTCTCCTGGTGAACCGGCTCCGAAGAAGGCAAAGGTACTGTACTTTGTTGGCCAATCAGGAGCCGGCAACAGTTTTTTGGGATGCACGCAGGATAATCCACATCGATTATAAACAATAAATGGCGAATATTATGGAAACTTATTGGACCGATTTAATGAGGATGTAAAAAAACGACCCCATATGGCCAATAAAAAAGTTATTTTTCATCAAGATAATGCAAGGGTGCACACGTGCGCAGTCTCAATGGCAAAATTGTATGAATTGGGTTACGAAGTGGTACCTCATTCGCTATATGCTCCGGATTTAGCCCCCAGGGAATATTTCCCATTTAAAACCTAAAGAAATGGCTCGGTAAAAATATAGATTCAGCACCAACGATGAAATTTTTCATCAAACAAATGCCTATTTTATGGACCTCGAAAAATCCTATTTTTGCAAGGGGTCACAAAAATTGGAGAAACGTTAGACTGTGTATTGAGCTAAAAGGAGATTAGGTTGAAAAATACTTTGTTTTGCAAAAAGAAAAACTGTGTTTTATTCGAAAAGTCACGGAATTATTGATATGCCCTCGTATCTATTCTTCATTGTTTAGAGAATTTGCATCTGGAACTCTCGTTCTAAGGTTAGGTCGGAGAAACAAGCTAGAATTTCCACTTTATGGTGAGACTGGAATATATAACTTAGTTCTGATGTAAACTCCCTCCCCTAAATTAAGAGCTCCTTATGATGAAGAATACATTCGGCTCTGTAACAAAATTGTAATAGACCTTAGTGACACACACAAGCTGTATATCCTGCACCACACTGTGGTGCAGGGACTATATCAGTCCACGTTTTTGAAAAGCTTCCACACGAAGATCGCCCTAGAAGTAATTTAGTAAGTCCGATCGTGTGCAAGCTCTAGACAGAGGCAGGGTATTTTCTTAATAGCCGAGTGGTGTAGGGAATATAATAGTCTGCAACACCGACTTAAGCCATTTTTACTTGACAAAACTTTTACTATACATGTATAGTCTTCTTCTTACCATCTTCATCTTATCTGATGGTAGCTTTACAACCTCCTGTGGGTCCTGGTCAGCTCAACAAACGATTTAAAGGGTGGTCCAACTAAAACGCACGATGTTAATTGTAAAAACAGAAAAAACTTCTTTCAGGGAATTATCTTAATATTTTTTATAATGATAGAAGAATCTTTGGCAATTATGTATAAAACGAAATATCAGCCAAATACTTGTCATGGCTTCGGTGGCATACCTCAATCCAATAACCCATATTTCCAATGACTCTGAGACAAAATGGAGGTTCAATGTTGTTAATTACCTAATTATCTCATCCTTTAGCTCTTGAATTGTTCTTGGCTTATTGACGTACACTTTTTCTTTTAAATATCGGAAATACAAGAAGTCCAACAGTGTGAAATCACATGATCGTGGCGGCCAGTTAACAGTCATACTCTTTGGCTGTGTGGCAATTGGCCAACCAATATGCTGACATGCTCAGCAACTATTCGAATAGTGATTCGACGATTTTCCATACAAATTTTCTGCGCTTTCTCAACACTTTTATCGGTTTTTGATATGATGGAGCTATCAGGACGAACAAAATTTGATGCAATCCAGTTTTTCCATAGCAGAAACTGTTATGCCTACCACAAACAAACTCAACTAAGAACATATGTTTGAGACAAGTGTACCAACATAAAAATAAGAATAAAGCACTCGAATTGCACTTAGTCCGAGAAAATTGAAATGCAACTTTTCTATTGAACAGACCTCGTATAAAAATTCTGAACCATAAGATCAGCTCTGCGAAATATTGAGTTTTCCCAAGCGTTCCATGTTTTAATTCTTTCGCTAAGCCGCAAAAGTTAGCCACGTATATCGAGAAATTTCAAAATTTAACTTTTCTATTGAACAGACCGCGTATAAATATCCTTAAACCAAGAGATCAGCTCTGCATGTGGTTCCCTGCGAAATATTAAGTTATCCCAAGCATTTCCTGTTTTGTTTCTTTCGCTAAGCCGCTAATGTTAGCCTGTATTTTTTTCTGAGCCTTCTTCAAGCCACTCTTATATTTTTTGAGAACTTTTTTTATAATCATCTCAATCATGTGAAGCTCTTGTGATTGGGGCCCCGTCAAAGAGCTTCCCCAAGATCCAACCTTATTTCCCACTCTCCCATAAGCAACTTCTATATTTCATGTCCACAATTGCGTCCGATGATAATATAGAGATTCACAATAGCGATACCGCCTCTCCACGAAAAGGTTGCCAAAATGATAATGATGTCGTACTTATTTATGCTTTTGGCCAATAACCACTAGACGACCGACCACCATTCATTGTTTTCTTATATGATTTTATACTTAACTAACGTGTCATGTTTGCTACGTGACTTACATCCTTGATCCAACTCAATCTTAACTCTTTGCTCCCTATACAACAAAAACAGCAACAAGAAATACAAGAAATAGAAGAACAAAAGCGAGCATCGGTGAAAAGGGAAGCGATAAGAATCCCTAATAAAAGCCATCCACAATCACACACCGTCTTATGGCCATTTGAGACACGTTCAACACATTATAAACCACAAATTGCGTACGACCAGCATGTGAATGTGTGTTTATGGATAAGTTTGTAAGTAAATACAGTGTGCCCACAATTTATTATTACGGCTAACTTATCAGTTACCGTGCTAATCATGCCCCTATGTCTGTAATAAGCGATTTCACGAGACTGACCCCAGTCCCAGTTTAAAACATGAACCTAGATTCACATATACAATTGTAGTGCAAACCGCTTTAATTTAAGTACATGTTTGTCCATATTCACACTTGGTAGCTTAATTTGACTATAATGGCTATTTTAAGGTCCCAAAGCTCCCTGAGTCCGAGTACTAATCACACTTAAATAAAAAATGCCAAACTTTGGATTTGCAGTTTTTAAATGGGTATTTATTCACATTAAGAATTGTTCCTTTTTTAACTATGATGGCCTTTATTGAGGCTCTAGCTCGAATTTTCTGCAAATCTTAAATAACATGTTTACACACAGAGAAAAAATGTGTTGGAAATTTCGGTTGCAATCACTAAATCTTTATAAACGTAATGGATGTTCGGTTAGAATTCCCACATGTTGATAAATATGATCATCGTACTGTAGTCACAATGAAACGCAAAAACAATATTTATCAGTTATGACAACCAATAGTTTGGCAAACATTTTGTTGTTGTAACAAATTATAAGTGATGATAACTAATAATAACCAAACACGGGTTGTTTAATTGTATTTTTCCAAATAAAATAACTCGATTATAAATGATTTTGAGCCAATCGATTAACCATTTTCTTTTTCCGTAAAAATCATCCATCATAGTTTTTCAAGACCCTAGTTACCTGAGACCCATGACTCAATATCCTAAAATTAATCGAATTGCAAAAATTAAATGATATTTGGGTCCGAAACGAAATTTTAATGTTTCTTATCACTCGTACTCTGTTCTTATTTCAAGAAGACCGATATTAAGGCCCCTTCGACCGGCCCGAGCTACAAACTGCACATGTTTTAAGTTAAGGTACATACTTGGATTAGTTAGAAAATTTCACGGTTTCTGGATACAAATAAGCCCTTGATCATAAGGGAACCATTACACGTCCATAACTAAGTCAACGCCTCAAATTCAGCCAAAAATTAATGTCATATTTAGATTCATTATAAATTTTCAATATTTCTGAGCGCATATTCGCATATTGAATCGTAAAATTAATGTGATATTCTGGTTCATGACGAAATTTTATTGTTTTTACGAGGGTAGCTATATATATTCTTGGCCTAGGCAACACTAAGTGCTGCCTGGCATCAAAATTGGTTTTATTGTTTTTCAAAGTATTCTCCAGCACGCGCTCAAACCAATTGTCGAAGCACTTTTTCCACTCCGTTAGAGACACCTCCAAAACGTAGACCACGCATTTTTTTCTTAATGTGCGGGAATAAAAAAAAGTCATTGGGTGCCAAGTCAGGGCTGTACGGCGGATGACCCATCAATTCGACGTTTTGGCCGATCAAAAAGGCGCACGAACAACTTTCGTTGGATTTGGCTCGTCTTCGAAGACCCACACGGTCGATAGCTGTTTTGTTTCAAGCTCATACTCATAGATCCATGATTCGTCACCTATGACGATCTTATACACGACTTTTGAAGCACCGCGATCGTATTTTTTTAAAATTTCTTTGAGCGATTGTCAAATTGTGGGGGATCCAACGAGAACAAACGTTATTTACGGCCAGGTGTTCATGCAGTATCGAATATATGCTGGTGAAAGAAATGCCCAAGGATGCCTCTATCTCACGGTATGTCACATGACGATCTTGCATTATCAGTTCACGCACGGATCATTGGCAAAACGGTCCTTATGGACGACCTTTACGACCTTCTTCTTTGAGCGAGCGTCGGCCCGATTAATTTCATTAAACCAGTTGTTCACAGTGGTTTAAGTTCATCGATGCACTCTTGTCGTAATAATCCACGTCGAAAGTTGTGAAAAATAATCGCACGAAAATGTTCACGAGTAAATTCTATTGTTTTGTCAATTTATGCTAAAATATGTCAAACTTTCCATCCTGTTAGAACCACATTTCCTCTAATTGCATTGCCTCAAGAGCCGGCTGAAAAAAAATTCAGGAAATGCCAAGTGCAAGTGATTGCAGAGCGTTCCGGAGTACTGCTGCTCTAACTCTCTTGATATTTTGTGGTGTTGTATTTCTTTTCGCAGGTCCCCTTCGTACATATGACTCATTCGCTGCTCTTCTCAATAAAGTGACCCAATTTACAATTGATTGTCGTCCAGGAACCAGTTCGCATCGGGGAACAGCAAATCGTAAACGAGAAGCACGCTGCACTGCAATGCTTCAGTGCGCATTTGAAAAAAAATAAAATGCTCCTCACGTGTCCAATGCATGATGGCACCTGAAAGTCAGACGAATACAAATCTCCCATCGGCCACTATAAGCCACGCACATTTTCCACTCTCTTCGATCAACAGCGCCGCCACAGCCTGCAGTACAAAAAAGCAAATTTCCGCGCTCCCCCCTGTATCACATAAAAACAGTGGTGTCCATTCTGGGACGAAGCCAGAACAATGAACCAAGTGTCGTCGAAATTGGTTCATATTTATAACCTCTACTTTGATTACAACGAAAGAGGAATAGACGGACTTTGAACAATGAAATCAGATAGTAATCTTGAATGGGTCAATCACCCTTCCTTAAAGGTGTGTTAGACATCAGAGCACTAAGTCATAATACCCTGAAAAACAGTATACTGTAAGGGGCTCTACAAATCATTGCGTATCCCAAATATACGAGTACAAGCGAAGAGTTTTGGGCTATTTATTTTACACGACAAGAGTCCTGGGCTGAAAATAAAACCAGTATTTTGGCAAAACACTCTATTTGAGTTTAAAAACCAATATAATCCTTTGGATTCACTACCGTTATAATTCAAAAACCTTACACTGTAGTTACATATAATTGCATTAGCTGGTATGTGTGTATGAATTCCATATGAAATTGTAAAATGTGTAAGTAGTTATGGGCGAACGAATAGAATTTGGAATATGTTTTATTAAAACATTTACAAAATATAATGACACTTCAATTACGAGTATGGTATATGAAATCATAAAAACTCTCTGTACTCTATTTCACCATCAAATGGACAATAAACTTTTTTGTTTTACAATCATTTGGCAGAGGACAATACACGAATAGGACAAATAATTTATCTCGATTTTTGACGGGCAGTCATGCCCAAATGTGATGATATGTGTAAGACTGCGTCGAATGAGAAATGTGATTACACCAAAATTAGCTCTTCTGAGCTTCTTACAAAGACACCGTGCCAATGTTATCGTAGCAATGAAATTAAAATTGTTTTTTGGAATTGAGACTTCAAAGTGGGCAGGGAAAATATCCCAAAACACCTCATCAACACCACAAGATTTCAACACTTAAGCATACACAAGACTACTTGGGTGTCAGCTTGAGTGTCCAAAAAACGGGGTTTCAGAAAACCGCCATTTCGAAATTTTTACAAAACCGTGATTTGAAAAAACCGACCATCGCACTGTAGCTGAAATTTTGATTTCGTTGGCCAAAAGTGAAATTTTTTTTTTGTCACCGATTTAAAATTTTAGATCTGTGACAAAATCAAGTCCCGACAAAATCATTAGATAATACCAATGCATATGAATTTGGATTATCACCACTACATGCCAGAATACGACTTATGGAACACATACTAAAAATCAGTTATGATTTGGATTTCAGATCTTCAGGATCAATGAGAAACAACGAAACCAACAAAGATTTAAAAAGTTCAAAAAAGAAACATGTTCAAGATGAATACCGGAAATTTGGATTGATTATAAGAGGGCGGTTCGGAAAGTTCTTAGCCTATCAATGAAAGAGAATAGTTAGTTTTTCAAAAATATTTTTATTCTTCAATATAATCTCCTGAAACTTCAATACACTTAGTCCAACGCTTATCTAGCAATTCTATCCCTTGATTAAAATAGTTTTCCTCAAGGTCTTCAAAATAGTGGTTTACAACTGTAATTGCATCTTCATTTGAGGTAAAACGCTTGCCAGCAAGGAATTTTTTTAGATTTGGGAACAGGTAAAATTCACTGGGAGCTATATCAGGAGAATAAGGTGGGTGTTCAAGCAATCCGTACTTTAATTCATTGATTTTAGCCATTGTTAAAACACTCTTTTTCGCTGGTGCGTTGTCTTGATGAAAAAATTATTTTTTTTGTTGTAAGCCAGGACGTTTTTCTCGAATTTGTACATTTAATTGATCTAAGAGGTTGCAATAGTACTCTGAATTTATTGTTTTACCCTTTTGCAGATAGTCAAACAATAAAATACCTTTGAAGTCCCAAAAAACCGTTGCCATAACCTTACCAGCCGATTGAATTGTTTTTGCCTTCTTTGGGGCTCTTCCTCCAGCTTCAGTCCATTGTTTGGATTATTCTTTTGTCTCTGGAGTATAGTGCTGGATCCATGTCTCATCAACAGTTATGAAACGAAGCTTAAAATGTTCATTCTTATGCGTTTTTGGTCGACTGTTAACAAGTGTGGCACCCATCTTGCAGAAAGCTTTTTCATCTGTAGTTCTTCATACAAAATTAAATGGACTCGAGCCTTTGAGATGCCCATGATATTAGCTATTTCACGCACTTTTATTCGTCTATCATTTAATACCATATCATGCACTTTTGCTACAATCCACCACGTTTAAATTCAGCAACCCAATTTTTTTACTGTTATGAAGGAGCACTTTCACCTAACACATTCACCATATCATTATGAATTTCTTGTCCCGATAAACTTTTTTTATGTAAATATTTAATGACACCACGCATTTCTAATTTTTCCATTGTAAAATAATCGCGGATGCGTCTTTTTTGAACACCTGTTTCTTTATGAAGAAGTTGCCAGATCGAAACAAAATTTAACATGTGTTCATAGCAGAGATGGAAGTTTCCAAAACACTTAACTTTTTTCTGTTTATACCGCGCAAAACAAGGGTCAAGCAATACAAATGATGGCAATACCGCAAGAAGATTCTTTTCAGATCCAGAAACAGCATCTGAAATAACAGGAGTGGACTTAAGCCTTATTTTCAGATTTAAAATGATCCTAGAAGTACTTGCGTGCAATGATGAAATTGACTCTAGAAAAATTGGAGATTATGCAAAGGAAACTGCAAAAATATATACAACCAACTACCCATGGAGAAATATGTCTGCAACAATTCACAAAATTCTTTACCATGGAGAAGATGTCATTAAATATCATTTGGTGCCACTTGGAAAACTATCAGAGGAGGCTCAGGAAAAAAGGAACAAGGATTGCAGATTTTATAGAGAGCACAATACTAGAAAAATTTTACGAAATTCCACAAATGAATCTAAAAAACTACTAAAGAACAGAAATAACACAGAACATTTGCAATTTTGGAATATTGGCAATCAATATTTGAGTCAAATGAATAATAATTATAATTGCCTTTCATTGTTATTTAAGTACGATAAACATAGTATTAGTAAAAAATAATAATAAT
Source organism: Hydrotaea diabolus (assembly GCA_963513945.1). Classification (NCBI taxonomy): domain Eukaryota; kingdom Metazoa; phylum Arthropoda; class Insecta; order Diptera; family Muscidae; genus Hydrotaea; species Hydrotaea diabolus. Next base: position 57,070,853 of record OY740718.1, on the reverse strand, counting down.
CAGAACCTACTATTGTTACAAATGCTATTAAAATCTATTGCAATTTTTATTTTAAAAATGTTTTTTAAAATTATCAAATTTGACAGCGAAAAATAATAAATTTTTCTTTAGTAATAGCAAGATTTTTAGATAATATTATTAACGTTTTTTTTAAGTGTACATATTCTTTGAGTGTAAACAAATTTGCAAATTTGGCAGCAAAAAATTTTTAATTTTTCTGTAATAATAGCAAAATCTCCAGTTGATTTTACTATATTTTTTTTTCAGTCTAAAAAATTTTTTGAGTGTAACATTAAAAAAATTCTATTATTTATTACAAAAAATATTTATAATTATTATTAAAATTCAAATATTTAATTTTTTTAATAAATAAAAAAATAATAAACCCATATTTCACTCTAAAAGTTAAAAAAAAATAAAAGTTTAACTTTGACCTAGAATTCCTTAAAAAGTCCTCAATCAATTTTAATGTAATTAAAACTGAGTCAAGCTGAACTAAATATCTATTCATTAAAAAAATAACTTAAATCGGTTCAAAAGTTACCGAATTTTGGCTATATACTAATCGATGGTATTGAACTGTGCCAAATTTCATCAATATTGGATGTACTATGTGGCTTCTAGAGCTATAGACTTAAAGTCGATTGAACATATGTGTGGGAGCCATATCTTAGTTTTAACCGATTTACATCAAAGTCAACAGCCAGAAACCAAGAAACTTACTTCTGCTAAATTTCATGAAGATCGGACAAAAAAACCGAGTAAACCAACATGTTGGGTTTAAGCTAATTGTACGAAACCAACTGTCAATTTTGGACTTCAAACCCGGAATGTATGTTTTTGGTTTTAGACATTCTTGTGCCCGCATATTGGTAAACTCGTACTCGAATAACTGTTGTGACAGAAGCAAGGTATTCTTCCAGTGTATTAAATACAGGGTGGCTGATGAATATTGCTACATTAAACTCAAATAACTTTTTTTCAGTGTATGAAATTCATTTTTCTTTTATTCATGTTAAGGCTCATTAAATATTATTTAATATTTTTATAGAGGTATTTTTTCTGAACAAAAAAAAATATAAAAATTCAAATCAAGTGTGGAATCTTTATTGGTAATTGGAAAGGACATTTTATGGCATTAATTTTTTTATAATTTCCTTCAAATGTTGGCCGCAACTATGCCTTAGGGTTTCCATATTACCTTCTGAGGGTCCAATTTTGGATGACTCGATCGAGCATTTCGACCGTTATGGCTTTAATGACACGCGTAATGTTGGCTTTCAAAACCTGCATCGTAGCTGGTTTGGTAGCATAGACTTTGGACTTTACGTAACCCCAAAGAAAAAATTCTTAAGGTGTGATATCACTCGATCTAGACGGCCAACTCACCTGTCCAAACCGTGAAATTAGCTACCAGCTTATAAACCGCACCAAACCGTCTCTGGGTATAATCGCACCTCCTGAACCTCTTCTTGTTGCTCTTCAGCCCAAATGCGGCAATTTTGTTTATTGACTTTGCCTTTGAGTCAGAAATGGGCCTCTCACTGAACAAAATTTTGGTCGAAAACAACGGATCTCCCGTTTCTCACCGAACACTCATTTCCATAATACAGTTGCCAACATTTAAAGGTAATTATTTTCAAAAAATAAATGGCATAAAATGGCCTTTTAAATTACCAATAAAGATTCCACACTTGATTTGAATTTTTATATATTTTTGTTCTGAAAAAATACCTCTAGATGGATTACCCTATACTTATATATAAGTATGAGTGCTCCTCCTGCTCGTTGATGCATGTGCGGCATCATACCAAAAAGTTGTTCATTACTACTTGGATTGTTTCTCGAATGTATTGCTTTAGTTCACTCAAATTTGTTTTTGACTTCCTCAGGCGACCTGGGGGAACAACGGAATGTGGAGTTTCTGGATATCAGCTTATTGGGAATTTTTCGTCGCAATTCTGTCATAACAGGCCGGGCTATGAGACGAGTTGTACCATCTTGCTGAAACCTCACAGACTTGAAAGAAATTCTCATTCGGCGTAATTCTAGATAGGAGAACTCTCTCAACATGCTCAAGTAACGGTCTCCAGTAACCGTAACGATGTGACCGTTTTCTTCGAAGAAGTAGGCAGCGTGATGCAACTGCACACCACACTGTGACACGAAGTGGACACAGTGACATCTGTCCCGCCTGCCATCAGGGACCACATGATGTACTGCACCTCTTCAATTGTCCGGCCAAGCCCACTCAGCTGACCCCCAGGTCTCTGTGGACGCATCCAGTTCAAATGGCGCGTTTCCTTTACCTGGAAATCGAAGCAGATCCCCCATAGACGAACAAGACTTCAAAATAAATATATTGTTGTTACAACAACAACAACGAAGTGGATGCAATTCCGTCTCATTGAGTATCTGTGGGTTGGAAGCACTCCATATTCGACAATTTTGTTTGTTTATTATGTTGCCGTTTAAATCGAAATGAGCCTCGTCGGGCATAAAATACAGTTCAACATGTTTGCATCCTCTTCCACCATTTGAAGCATCTTCTGGCAAAATTCTAAGCGAACAGGGAATTCTGCTACGTTCAGTTTGTTGGCCATTTGAATTTTGTATGGGAATAAGTTCAAATCTGTATGCATAATTGACTGCAATGGCAGTCCGCTTATACCCATTTGTGCAGATAAGCTTCATGTCGAAACTCTTGGATTGTTTTGTATGACAAAAACTACAGCAGCGATTGTTTCCTCCTTCCTGGCTATGATTTCTTTTCGAAGAGAATTTTGGTATTGAAAGACTATTTACAGGTTATAAATATTATAAATACAGAGTATTTATATATAATTTCTTACATTTAATTTATAGAAAATTACCAGAGGCCAGCCCACCTGACAATCAATAATTATTTTTTGACATCGTCACATTTTGCTCTAATTTGCCACAAAAAATTAAGTAGCTGCATAGGTAGGCACCTGATGAAGAGTGACAAAAGCCGTAGATTACAATGCATATAGAAAGCTATCGAGCCAAAGATCTCCTATCGATACCAATTGCAAGGAAAGAAGCTCCTTTGCTCATCAAGCTATTGGTGAGCAATGAAAGCACATTTCCCAACTAATGTCGACAGCAAACTAAGCCAAGGCAGGGAACCCGAAACCACTAGGACGAATCAAATTGCCAAATGACAATTCTAAAATAATTTCACCCATTATGCAATGGTAGATGGTGTAGCAACAAGAGCTGCATTGGTAAAAAATCGGAAAGACAGATGGAGGCTCAATAAATAGGTTGACTCTTTAAGTCAGAGATGAAATAAAAACCCCATGAAGAATACGCAAAATGATGTGGATGGATGTGGAAAAAATGCATTTCCATCCAATTGACGCCTTAATATTGCATTAGAAAAGACGACCCAGTTCCAATCTTTGACGACGGCGTAGGGATGATTTGGTCAATGGGGTACCTGGGAACAACCCTATTGAAAAGCCACTTTGTTGATAAAAAGTCGTCTTGTACAGCCTTTGACACCACGGCTGAATTTTATATCCCCGAAAAACTAGTGCGTATATGCAAAATGACGGTAACTGGCACAAAAAAGGTCCTCTCACGGGTCCTCAACCATTCGGCACGATAAAGCCTCTGGCAAGATGACTATCTGTCGTGCAACTCGGTAAATATTCCTTCTCCAGTAGAGAAAGGAAATCTCCAGTAAAGAAAGGAAATCTTCTAAACATCTTTATCGCAGAGTGAATACAGGAACTTCCATTTTTAAGTTGGTTGAGGAGTACGTCTTTCTCGGATCTGCCATAAACAAAGAAAGTGACTTGAGTCTTATATATAACGAAAAATCATTGTACGAGGGCGGTTCGGAAAGTTCTTAGCCTATCAATGAAAGAGAATAGTTAGTTTTTCAAAAATATTTTTATTTTTCAATGTAATCTCCTGAAACTTCAATACACTTAGTCCAACGCTTATCTAGCAATTCTATCCCTTGATTAAAATAGTTTTCCTCAAGGTCTTCAAAATAGTGGTTTACAACTGTAATTGCATCTTCATTTGAGGTAAAACGCTTGCCAGCAAGGATTTTTTTTTAGATTTGGGAACAGGTAAAAGTCACTGGGAGCTAAATCAGGAGAATAAGGTGGGTGGTCAAGCAACTCGTACTTTAATTCGTTGATTTTAGCCATTGTTAAAACACTCTTATGCGCTGGTGCGTTGTCTTGATGAAAAATTATTTTTTTGTGTTGTAAGCCAGGACGTTTTTCTCGAATTTGTACATTTAATTGATCTAAAAGGTTGCAAAAGTACTCTGAATTTATTGTTTTACCCTTTTGCAGATAGTCCATCAATAAAATACCTTTGAAGTCCCAAAAAAACCGTTGCCATAACCTTACCAGCCGATTGAATTGTTTTTGCCTTCTTTGGGGCACTTCCTCCAGCTTCAGTCCATTGTTTGGATTGTTCTTTTGTCTCTGGAGTATAGTGGTGGATCCATGCCTCATCAACAGTTATGAAACGACGCTTAAAATCCATTTTATTTCGCTGAAAACGATCCAAACAAGTTTGAGAAATGTTCATTCTTATGCGTTTTTGGTCGACTGTTAACAAGTGCGGCACCCACCTTGCAGAAAGCTTTTTCATCTGTAGTTCTTCATACAAAATTAAATGGACTCGATCCTTTGAGATGCCCATGATATTAGATATTTCACGCACTTTTATTCGTCGATCATTTAATACCATATCATGCACTTTGGCTACAATTTCTGTTGTTGTTGCTGTTTTTGGACGTCCACTACGTGGTTCATCTTCAATGCTTGTACGACCACGTTTAAATTCAACAACCCAATTTTTTACTGTTGCATATGAAGGAGCACTTTCACCTAACACATTCACCATATCATTATGAATTTCTTGTCCCGATAAACCTGTTTTATGTAAATATTTAATGACACCACGCATTTCTAATTTTTCCATTGTAAAAAAATCGCGGATGCGTCGTTTGTGAACACCTGTTTCTATATGAAGGAGTTGCCAGATCGAAACAAAATTTAACATGTGTTCATAGCAGAGATGGAAGTTTCCAAAATACTTAACTTGTTTCTGTTTATACCGCGCTTTTTGTGCTAGGCTAAGAAGTTTTCGAATCGCCCTCGTAGAAATCAACATTTTCATCATTGTAAAGATCACTTACGAGCCACGTTTGGTAATCTTGAAAAATCACTACCGGAATTCTGAGTCGGTGGCTCTGGTAAAGTTGCACGAAAATCCAGAATTTTATCGAAAAATCATCTTCGGCGATGAAGCTCATTTCTAGCTGAGTGGTTTTGTCAATACAAAATATGCGTTATTGGACAGCATCCCCAAAAAAATACTGTGTGGTGTGGTTTGCATGCCGGAGGTGTGATTTGACCGTATTTTTTCGTCGGTGAAAACAATCGTCATGTAACCGTCATTGAAGAGCCCTATCGTGTCATGTTAGAAAATTATTTTTGGCCAGAATTGGATGAGTTTGACATCGCCGATATGTGGTTTCAACAAGATGGTGACATTTGCCACACAGCGCGCGATACAATCGATTCACTGAAAGGGAAATTCGGTGAACGTGTTATGTGATTTAACGCCACTGGATTTCTTTGTATGGGGCCACATCTAGCCATTGGTCTATGGCAACAAGCCAACAACTTTAGACGAGCTAAGAGACAACATCGAAATGTGTGCAAGAGTGGTGGAAAATTGGCATCAAAGAATAGATCGCTGTACACGGGCTGGTGGTGGTCCTATGATCGAAATCGAATTTCATTCTTTTAATGTAATATTTACACTACAACTGATATAAATTTGAACTCTAGATCTTAAATATTCTGTGTTTTATTGATATACAAAATTGTTATGTCCTTAATGGAAAACCCTATACGATACCTTAGGCCGTTTAATCACTGTGTCAAACAATCTATAAGAAAAAAATGCATTTATGGCCAACGTAATGTACCGATCGTTATAAAATGTTAACAGAATGAAATTAATGATTAGCATATTATGATAGATTTTCTTGAGTTAAAAATTTGACAACATTTTCTTATTGGAAATCCATGGTGGAAGGTATATACTTTATACAGGGTGGAGTGCGGAAGTTTGCTTATTTGGAAATGAAATAAAAAAATTATGAACCTTAGAATTTATTTTTTTTATACTTTAATTGTATTGAACGGTAAGGAAATTCTTAAATTACGTGGCTTTAACCAGAGTATCTGGCAAATGTAGACCTTCACTATCTACACACGTGCATACGTTTTCTGAAGTTTTCATGAAGGTATTCTGCCAATTTCAGCCTCAATATTGTTAATTAGGTCTTCCGAGGTATTGGGACGGTTGATAACACCTTCGACTTCAGATAACGCCAAAGGAAAAAGTCGCATGGGCTAAGTCTGGTAAGCGTGCCGCCCAGTTGACATCACCCCTCAAAGAGATAAGCCGTCCAGAAAACATTTGCCTTAAACATTTTATGGTAACCCTCGCTATGTGTGCAGTGGCACCAACCTGTTGGAACCATATATCCTCTGATTGCATTGCCTCAGGAGCCGGCTAAAAAAATCCTGCATCACAGTCAAGTACCGTTCGAAGAACGCATAACTGCTGCTTTAACTCCCTCGATGTTTTGTGGTGTTGTAATCCTTCTCTTAGGTCTCCTTCGTGCACATCACACATTCCCTGCTGTTCTCAATGAAGTTACCCAACTTACAATTGATTGCCGTCCATGAACACGTTCGCATGAGGGAACACTCGAATCGTAAACGAAAAGCACACTGCACTGAAATGATCGAGTGCGCATTTGAAAAATACGCTTTAACACAAAATGACCTCTCCTCACGAGTCCAATGCATGATGGCAACTGAAAGACGAATACAAATCTCCCGTCAGCCACTAAAAGCCACGCACACTCTCCACTCTTTTCGACCAACAGTGTCGCCACAGCCTGCAGTGAAAAACAGCAAATTTCCGCGCTCCACCCTGTACTCTCTTCATATGTAACCTTCTCTATGAAAAGGCACCTAGTGTGTGAAAATGAAGTTTTGAGAAAAACGCATTTAAAGTTTCATAACGCATTACCACTGTGAACACACCTTCAGTTAGGAGATGCGATTTGGTATGGTGAGCTATGATTGGGCGCCGACTTTGGTGAAGTCATGTCTATGTGGTGTCGTATTTTTTTTGCTTTTAGTGTGACAATACCTTTGCTATTATTGCTACCAAACGAATTACCTCCGCTCATTGCACCAAGCGGTTTATCGTTAGATTGCAAATGGTATTTTTATGAGAATGTCAGGGTCTTATGTACTGATTTGCAGAAACGGGATTTTGTAGTTCCTAAACCGAGTGAACCCAAAGCGAAAAAAAAATCGAAAAAAAAATAAAAAGCCAGCAAGAAAAAAATCGTAGCAACGGATCACGAGAAAAAGAAAGCTGAAGTCAAAGCGCCGAAAAAAGAAAAAAACTGAAATTGTCAAACGGAAAAAATCGAAGTACCAGATCAAGAAACACCAAAAAAAACTCCAAAAAAATTCGAAGACTGACGAAAAAAAAAACAATTTAAAACCAAAAAAAGTAAAATTTTAATGTTTTTTTTTCATTTTTATCCCAAGTTGGTTTTGTACGTTTTTATGGGGTAAGTAAATTTATATCAGAAATCTAACTCATTTCATCTTATTCTACACCCTTTTAGGTACCAGAATCCACTCTTAAGTCCAAACCTGTTTTTTGATACACTAGGTCCCTTTTCTCGGAGAAGGTCACATTTATCTTTTCTTCAAATAATCTTTAACACTGCAATAAAATATTTTTCAATTATGGCTTAAACTTCGAAATCGAAGGGTGTATATAGACTTCTTTCCTTCACCGTATATTGCGCTAGGGTGTGTAGCAGAATTAAACTAAGTTCAACGTTGTTGTATTTTTAAACAACTGCGCAGCGAGACTTTATTTCTTTTATGAGCTCATATTGAGGGCCAGCATACGGTCGTTCTTGACGCACTAGGTAAATAATGACTGTTTAAAACAGCGCTGCCCACACGCATACTCGTATTTTAACATATGTGACGCGCAAAATAGAAAGGGACTTAAGGTTAAAAAACAGTTTTGTTCAGGAGAGCCATTTTAAAGATTAGGTCCCTTTCTATTTGCGCTTAGAATCGTCGACTTCACTTTCATAAAACGCGCATATCTCTGGGAGGGAACACTTTTGGGGCATGGGATCGGTCTCATTCGATGCTCAGATGTTGTCCACATCAAAAAAAGATAAAAAATGAATATGGATTTTTTTACCCTTAGGTCCCTTTCTCTATGCGCTGTCACATATTATAACATATTTGGCTTGAGTGTATAGCAAAATAAAACGAGCGAGAAATACTGGACAGCAATTGATTGAATTTCTTTGATATAACAAAGCATGAGCCGAACGCTCACGAAAAAAACACACAGAGATGATTATACTACAGGGTGGGCGATTTAAAATTTAAAATTTAAATCGACGGCAAAAAATACTTATAATTTTTGAAAAATTCTGGTTTTATTAGAAAGGTTCAACTTTGTCATTTAATTATAGAACACAAGAGGAGTTGTCTTATTGCTACTCGCTTATTAAATGAGTAAGTGGTCGCTAAGGCGATAACTTGCAAACTTTACGAGAAATTTTTCATATATCTTTATATTCAAGAACTGATAGGCTTTATGGACCATAAACCGTTGAATTTGAAAATTTGTAATTTGTAGAAATATAGTTATTCAAGAATTACTACAAGCGAAATGTTATTCTTGAATAACATTTTTCCCAGCAATTTTAATTATTTAAAACAACCGTCTTTAGCCCAAATTGTTTTTATGTTCATGTACTAAGGTGCGAAGATATCGCGTTAGCGACCACCTATGCGAGTTGCCAATAGAACATGGCCAATATCATTCATATGACTACCACAACTTGCTCAGGAGTACTTTATCCGATCAACCCAATTTTTCACTGCATTTTCGGTTGTATCGGGTCGAATCTCTTTAATGGCAACTTTGATATCATGTTTTAACACTTCAATTGTCTCTGGATACTTGCGTAGCATTTATCCTTAATGGCTCTTAACAGAAAAAAATCGTTGTGGATGCAATGGCTTCTCAATAGTAACGTGTGAGTTCTCTGAACTCCATATGCGGAAATTTTGCTTATTGACATAGCCACCCACCGAGATGAAAATGAGCTTCATCTGAAAACACGATTTTCGGTAAAATTCTTCATCTCCTGTTTAACAATCTTCAGCCCATTGGACGAAGCGAAAGCGCATCGGATGGTGTTCCCTTATTAAATGACAAAATTCAACCTTTCCAATAAAACCAGGAATTATCAGTTCATTTTTTTACAGCCAATTCCAGTTTAAAATTGTAAATGGTCCACCCTTTACATGTCTGTCGACTGCGATAAAACAGCATTTTGGCTGTCCACTACGCATGTTAGTCCCCATTCACACAAGGAAACTTTACTTGCCGCAACTCTCAGCTTAATGGAGAAAGAGGTAAGGGGTATCCATTCCCCTTATCTCTTTTTTAGGCATCACTGTTTTTCAGAGTGCTTGTGAGTTTTAAATGAAAGGCATATGTAAGCCATATATAGTTTATAAAAACTGATTATGTTCTCGCCGGCATAGTTGGAAATTAAAATCCATTGGATAAGAAAGAAAGACCACGCTTGAACACTTCCACTGTCACCGAACAACTAAATATGTACATACTCGTACATATAAGTATACTTATATGCAGCAAAGCAGAGCTGTAAAATAAAGAATACACTTCCATATAATGCGATGCACCGAACTGGTTTGATCGTTAAACCGCGGCTGGCGCAGCAACGGAATTAAGGCCAGTGTTGCCGGTAAATATTTTTCCGACCAAAAATATTTAAAAAAAAAACCGACCGAAGCCCAACAAATATTTTTCCGACCAAAAATATTTAAAAAAAAAACGACCGCAGCCCGGCAAATATTTTTCCGACCAAAAACATTTAAAAAACCGACCGAAGCCCCTTGTAGCTGACCAAAATTGTAAAGACATCAAGTAGTAATTATTTTTTTAAAATATTAATTTTTCCTTAAGCCTCCACGAACTGTTAGAGATATCCCGAAGATGTACATTCTGACTGAAAACGGGGCGGTGCCAAGCCCCCTTTAAAAATCGCTTTTACAATTGAACAAAACTCATACAACCCTGACCTTTGCTAGGCTATATCTTGTAAACTAATACCGATAAGACGATAGGGTGATCCATCTAGAGGTGCTTTTTCAGAACAAAAAAAAATATATAAAAAATATCTATTGGTAATTTGAAAGGACATTTTATGGTATTTATATTTTGGAAATGAGCGTTGGGTGAGAAACAGGAAGATCCGCTGTTTTCGACCAAAATTTTGTTCAGAGATGAGGTTCATTTCTGGCTCAACGGCAAAGTCAATAAACAAAATTGCCGCAATTGCGCTAAAGAGCAACAAGAAGAGGTTCAAGATGTGCCATTATACCCAGAGAAAACCACGGTTTGGTGCGGTTTATCAGCTGGTGGAATCATCGGTGCATATTTTTTCAAAAATGATGATGGCCGGAACGTAACCGTAAATAGTTCTCGGTATCACGCCATGATATCGATCTTTATGCTACCTGAAATTGAAGCCCGTAATCTTGACGGCACTTGGTTTCAACAGGACAGAGATCATTTCGAAAAGCAGCTAATTTCACGTTTTGGACAGGTGAGTTGGCCGCCTAGATCAAGTGATATCATACCTTTAGACATTTTTCTTTGGGGTTACGTAAAGCCCTAGATGGATCACCCTTTATATGATGTTGTTATAAAAAGAAACACAACCGGATATTAATGAACCCTGTGCCACTCCCCCTTGACAAATTTTTCATGTTGGATCGTAATAATGATGGAGGGTACATAAGCTACGGCACGGTCGAACTTAATTCGTCCAGTTTTTTTTCGCCTGGGGCAGTTTCAGCCGTAAAACTACATTCCAAAACAGCTTATGACCAGAAATAATATTCCAGTAAACCAAATTTGCCGAAAATGTCTAATTGCAGTCCATTCTGAACAATATCAGACCTCTATCGAGAATTCTAACCGAAATCGTTACGAATTCTGTTCGGTTTGTCTGCGGATTTTTTTTCAGAGAAGTAGTTCAGAATTTTCGTTACGAACACGGTAAGAATTCTGATCTGAAATGGAAACATTCTGCCGATTGTCGTACAGAATTCTGAATTTTGGTTCGCTGGGATGATCCATGGACAAAAAAAGAGCACAAAAAGGGGACTACGCCAATATAGAAAACTTTTGCGTGGTCTCTTGGGTTGTCTTGTTTTTAGAGCGCATTTCTAAAATAAAGCATTTATTCTTTAAAAGAGCACTTTTACTCTTTAAAAACTCACGGCCTGCATCCCTAGCCCCGCCGCTCTAGAGGTCGCTTTTTTATCAGATCTTTACTAAGACCCTATTTACACGAGGCAACTGTACATGCGTCACTTTTTATGATTCCCTTTTAAACATGCCTCTTGTCTTGACACAAGGCAATTCGGTTACGTCAATTTTTTTTCTCCTTGTTGCCTTTTCTTTGATTTATTTGTTCTGATTTTTGTGTGAAAAATTATTAAAATCTGCAGCCAACTTCACACTACGAAAAACACAAAAGGAATTGATAGTATGGGTAAGTTTTTTCCCTTTCCAGTTCCCTTATCTCTTTCTCTCTCCTACAAACTGAGAGTTGTGGCAAGTAAAGTTGCCTCGTGGAAATGAGGACTAAAATATATACATAACCCAAGAACAGCAAAGAAATTACTTCAGGCTTTGCCGCCAGAACCATTTTTTCCACGTTGTAAAAGGCGTTAGATTAGACGGAATACACCGAATTGACAACACTGCAAATATTCACGTAATCAAGAGAACATTTACGGTCAACACATATTCTTTTGTTTATCATAACCCGCAATCGTACAGAGGCATATGTGCGAATGAGTATCTTCCGAATGCAGGACACAAAAACAAAACAAAACCACAATAAAATATACACTCAAAGAAAAGCAACAGACATTCCCTTGTGGTTGTTGTGAATAAAAACACTTTTAAATTCATTTGGTATTTTATATAAAATAACAAATCCAGAAGTTGTTTGTTGTGCTCGCTTTCCACTTAAAACATGAGGGCCGACAACGTTATGTCCAAATGATAGTTGTTGCTGACTGTCAAAACTTGTTGTTTTCCAGATCGGTTTCTCTATTTAGTTTTTATACCCTCTATTATAGGATAGAGGTATATTAGCTTTGCCATTCCTTTTGCAGCATCTCGAAATATTGACCGGAGATCTTATAGAGTAGATATTTTATTGATCGCCGTAAAGATCTGGCCATGTCCGTTAGAGCGTCTATTAAAAATACGAGGCCGGTCATACAAATTTAACTAATATCCTGAAATTTTGCACGATGATGGCCAATGGTCATAAGCTGCTTGGGATTTTAATGGGCGCAATCGACCAGGGGGAAAAAAGTTTCCGTTTAAAATTCCTCGGGAAAAGTGCAGTTTTTTGAGTATTTGCTTTACAAATCATACTTTTTGGTGGATGAAGAACGGTTATAATGGATACTGTTTGTTAGAAGGCACTAAATATCTCAAAAAGATCATAGTTGCGGGAGGTTTTGGCCTAGTGGCTCAAAAACGGCCTGCATGGTAAAGTGGGAGATCAAAAGTCAATATGGATTTATGGAAACTCAAAGCAAATTTTGTTACGAATCCAAATAAGGCTTTTTTTGAAGTTTACGAGTAAGTTGTTTTTAGTGCCGAAGTGACCTACACTTTTTTCGCTTTTGTATTGTAGTGATGGTGTAGGATATACAAGGTTCGGCCTGACCGAACTTTTGACGATTTTACTTGTTTTCACCTCTAATTTCTACACATATCAGACAAAAATTTAACAATTATTTTTTATATAGAGAACACAATAAATTTGAGTTTACACCCTCTATCTATCTGCACAAGTGCGATATACGTATTTAATCTAGTAAGTGCCCATTTACACGAGGCAACTTTACTTGCACCAATTTTTATGATTGCCTTTTGAACTTGCCTCTTGTGTTTACACATGGCAATTCGGTTACGGCAATTGTTGTTTTCATTATTGCATTTTCTGACATGGTGTGGTTTATACATTCTGAATTTTATTTAAAAAAATAGTACAATAATCTGCAGCCAACTTCACACTACGAAAACCACAAAAGGAATTTACAGTACGGTCAAGTTTTTTTCCCATTCGATTCCCCTATCTCTTTCGCCTAGAAAATGAGAGTTGCGGCATAGTTGCCTACTGTTAATGGGGACTAACAAAGCTTAAGTCAGGCGTGGATGACTATATTTTGGAAAAGCCAATTGAAAATAGATTTTTGGACACCCTTGAATGGTTTAAAGCCTATTACAACTAATGTCATATTTAAATTTGTGAGAAAATTTAAAAATATGATAAAATAGGATAACAAAAATGATAAAAATCGGTTGACCATATATGTTAGAGATATACCTTAATCTGAACCGATTTTCTCCAAGCTTCTTATAATATTAACCGATAAGATCGGATTAAAAATGATAACATCGGTTGAGCATATATGTTCGATTTATATCTTAATCTGAACCGATTTTCTCCGAGCTACGTATAATACTAACCGATTGTAATCAGTTTCCATGGCTACAGTGTTTGATCCAAAAATCTGACTTGCGCCAAATTGTAAACTTCTAGGGCTAAAAACACGAAAATCGAACATATATGTAAGAGCTATATCTAAATCTGAACCGATTTTCTTGTATTTCAATAGCGTCCGTCATTGGTCAAATAAAACTAACTTCTGCCAAATTTCATGAAAATGAGTTTATAGTTGTGGCCTGAAACTTGTTGACAAAGTTGAGATGGACGCACAGACTGACAGGCTTCTTCTTCATTTTTTAACTTTCTAACTTCTGCCAAATTTCATGAAAATGAGTTTATAGTTGTGGCCTGAAACTTGTTGACAAAGTTGAGATGGACGCACAGACTGACAGGCTTCTTCTTCATTTTTTATACCGCACGCCCAATGTATAAAAAAAGTACTTTTGTCAAATTTCATTAAGATTGGACAATAATTCGACCTGCAGATTAATAGCAAGCTTATGATGGATATATGTATGGCAGACAAAAACGTTTCCCATTAAACTTAAATGTAGCACACTGTTCCACAAAGTGGTACAGGCTATAAATTATACAGTGTTGTCAACTGAGAGCTTAAACACAATAAAGCTGTCAGATATTATCGTTCCTGCCGGACTTTAAATTTTTTTGTGCTTCCTTTTTAAATATTCTTATACTTGTAGTAGGTTTAACAATTTGAGGTGCCAGGCCAAAATGTTAAATGAAACACAGGATCACTTAACGAAATGGTAATAATATTTTATGTTATTCTAAAATGGTTTAAAATAAAACAATAATTTAATATAGGAATAGTAGATTGAAGCAATCATAATATTTTCACAATAAGTGGCTGGTACATATTATTTATACTTTACTCTACATTCAATAGCCGTACTTTAGATAGATTCAATGTGTAATTTCAATGTTATGCAGTGCTCTAAAAAGAAAATACGTCGAATGTGGTTAGCTGTCGAGTATTTACTGTTTCCTTATTAGCAATGTAAATACGAGTATCTCCAGTGCGGCTGATCCATACGTCACAGACGTGCATATCTTAATCGCGGTAGGCCCGAAATTACTTAAATGGTTTCCTTCTAACTCTCTTTGGTTTCTTTGCGAATTCTTCGGGATGCCGTTCTTTTATATGGATATACAAACCGGAACGATGTGAAAATGTCTTAGGACAAAACGAACATTTTTGTTTTTCGGGATGCATCTCATTTATATGATCTCTCAAGCTTGTAAGGTGGTGAAATATTTCTTGACAATGCGAACAGCTATAGATGGACTCTGCCGTATGGGTGCTTAAATGGTGGCTTAAAGCAGATTGCATCTTGTAAGCCTTTCCGCAAATGTGGCAAGTAAGATTTGGTGCAACATCCTGCGTGTTTAGATCATTTTTGGTGTGTAGATGTTTGGAATACATATGGTAATCCAAGATGCTTTTCGTTGAAAAACATTTTTCGCAAATCTCGCATTTAAATGCATTGGGGTTCAGGTGTATACGAATATGCTCTCTGATGCGGCAGCGATATTTGAACTGCCGCCCGCAACAGACAATGTAACACTCTTCCTTGGGATGGTCTTTGCGAAAATGCTCCCGCAATAGGGTCAATGTTCGGTAGGACTCTTTGCATATCACACATTCTAAACTGGGTTTCCACTGAGCTATAATCTCATCCATTTCCATAATTTTTCTTCTTTTATACGTTTTATTGACTGGCTTTGCAGCTCTACGAGTATTACCATTACTTGAACTGTCCTGCTGGTCAATAGGCGACAATAAGTTCATGTTTTCGCCTTCGTTTGTAAAATCTTCTCCAGTAAAATAGCCAAATGGTTCTTCGAATTCCTCGTCATCACTAAGCGAAACGATTTCGTCATCTTCCGAACTATTGCCAACTGAAATGTTATTTGATAAGACCGATGCATCGTTGTCTATTTCCTCTTTGATAATATTGTCCTCTGGACATTCTGTAATTGTATATTTAATCAATTCTACATCTGGCAGACAGACAACTTCGTCCTCCTCCTCTTTGACTGCGTCAACATCAATGGAATTAATATTGGAGAGCTGCGGTTGAATTTCATCTGGAGATGCTACAAGACCTTTAGTTTGTTGTTCAGCGTTTTCGAGAAGTTTCGACTGTGCCAGGATAACGGTCTGCTGGAAATAGTAAAATTCCGATATGTGATTCCAGCATTCGAGACACAAGACTGCATAATCGTTACGAGTACTAGACTCTAGGTCCAGGAACTATAAGTACAACATATTATTTGTTTCGAAATTAAAAGAATGTGCGCAGCAATTTGGATTTACCTTTGGGTGGAAAAAATTTATGGTCATTTTATATACCTCCGTATACTGACCAGTAGAATCACAAAGGCCCATGGAATCTGTGCAAATGTTTGTACACAATCGGCAGGCGTAAACTTCAGGCATTGTGAGTACTAGAAGATACAAATTTTAAAAATGTTGGTGTTAAAATTTTTATACGAGGGCTGATACTTATATATTTCTGGCCTAATAATGAAAATGCGAATATTTATCATAAAAATTGTTTTTTTTTGTTTTTCAAAGTATTCTCTAGCATGATTGATGCACTTTTTCATGCGCTCAAACCAATTGTAAAAACACTTTTTCCACTCCGATTGTGACACCTCCAAAACATGGTTTTTGAACGCATCAACAGCATCTTCTGGCGACGAAAATCGTTGACCACGCATTTTTTTCTTGATGTGCGGGAATAAAAAGAAGTCATTGGGTGCCAAGTCAGTGCTGTACGGTGGATGACCCATCAATTCGACGTTTTGGCCCGTCAAAAAGGCGCTGGTTTGAGCCGATGTGAGAGAGCTCGCATTGTTATGGTGCACAATGATCCGTCTTCTCTTGTTCGTTTTTCGAATTTCTCCGAAGACTTCAGGCAAACAAATTGTGGTATACCACTCAGAATTGATCGTCCCACGTTGCTAAAGCGGAACAGTCGCCACATGACCAGTTTTATCGAAGAAACAGGCGACCATTTGCCTCGAAGTGCTTCTTCCACGAAGAACTTTCGTTGGATTTGGCTCGTCTTCGAAGACCCACACGGTCGATTGCTGTTTTGTTTCGGGCTCATACGCATAGATCCATGATTCGTCACCTGTGACGATCTCATAAACATCTTTTCAAGCACCGCGATAGTATTTTTTCAAAATTTCTTTGCACCAATCGACACGAGCCTTTTTTTGAGCGATTGTCAAATTGTGGGGGATCCAACGAGAACAAACCTTTTTTACAATATCGAATTCATGCAATATAGAATGTATGCTGGTGGAAGAAATGCCCAAGAATGCCTCTATCTCAAAAGTATGTCACATGATCGATCTTGCATTATCAGTTCAGGCACGGTATCAATGTTCTCTGGCCCTACGGCCGTCTTTGGACGACCTTCGTCATTGAGCGAGCGTCGGCCACGATTGAACTCATTAAACCAGTTTTTTACAGTGCTATAGGATGCACTCTTGTCGTGACAATCCACGTCGAAAGTTGTGAAAAATGATCGCACGAAAATGTTCACAAGTTAATTCAATTTTTTTGCCAAATTGATTTTTCAAGTCACTGTAAACAACACAAATGATGGTTTTGATGTACGACCAACGTTCTGAGTACGTTTATGCTAAAAAATGTCAAACTTTCCAATGGCCTCGTAAGTTCAGCTTCAAGGCACTATAAAAATTAGGGAGAGAATTGTTTTTTAAAATTTCCACTATATACCTTAAAAAGTTAACTTTAAAGGTACGAGTAGCTTTTCTTGTAAGTCATAGCAAAGACGCGTGGAGATAGACCCTATGTTAAGTATAATGATGGATTCATTCGATTTGGACCAACTTTAATAGTTCTCCTCTGGCCAGAAATGAACAATATTTCAAATTTAACCACAATCCATTTTTAATTGTTAATTTTTAATTTTTGATTACAGCGATAGATGGACAAATAGACGGACGGACATCGCTCAATGGAATCAGATGATTCTGAATCGATCGGTATAATAAACATGGGATCTATCTTCATTTCTTCAAGTTATAACAAACAGTAGCAAAAGGTCATAATACCCAGTATTACGAGTGGTGTAGGGTATAAAAATACCGCGGATGAATCACAATACTTTTGGTGCCAAAAATGTATCAAGATAGAACAATTGCATTTCTGATATGTATGTCCCCATCTACAAGAGGCAACTTTACTTGCGTCAATTTTCATGAGTCCCTTTTGAACTTGCCTGTTGTGTTTACACAAGGCAATTCGGTTCGGGACATTTTGTTTTCATTATTGCCTTTTGTGACAATCTGTGATTTCTTCGTTCTGATTTTTTTATGAATAATTACTAAAATAATCTGCAGCCAACTTCACACTACGAAAAATACAAAAGCAATTGACAGTACAGGCAAGTTGTTTCCTTATCCATTCTCCCCTGAGAGATGCGGCAAGTAGAGTTACCTCATTCAGCTATTTCAGTTGAGGGTTGCATTTTGCATGTGTTAGAGGGAGATAACTACAGTTTGACGGTTGACGACGGAAGACTTCTGCAGGTTGCAGAATCAACCGTCAAGACTAATTGGACCTATACTCGTATTTGTTAAAAAAATAAAACCGCTAGATCTACTCTAAAAATCGCTTTTTTGGCATCACTGCGTAGCACATGTATACGTTCGGAACTAAGAGAGACTATAACGCTCTGCGCATATTCTCTTTATTGTACAATAAATACAATAATACATACAAACATCAAAAGACAAAACAGTAACAAAGAGCAAGGCATTGTTATTGTTTAATTTTGAGAACAATAATGCATGGAACTTTAATGCCGTAAGTCTGTCTGGCAAAACGAGCAGTTTTTGTCGTTGTTTTCCATGTGCGAGATGCCGATTGTGGGATTTGTACCTAGAGGGTTAAGAGGACTGACCTGTAAAACTGACTGAGCTTAACCTTTCAATAACACTTTTTTTGTCTGTAAACCGTAAACCAAACCGCTGTTAGAAAAAAATGTTCAACTCGAACCAAAAACCGCACAAAACTTTTCGGTTCACAGCAAACAAATCGATACACCGAAAGCATTTTTTTTACAAAAATTTCGAATCTAAAGGGTGGTTAAGTTTTAAGGGCCGATTGAATTTGTCGCGCAAAAGAGCCATTGTTTCATTAGCTGTGTAGTAAGTGGCACCGTCCTGTTATAACCACATATCGTCCACATCCATATTTTCCAATTCAGGCCATAAAAAGTTACGTAGCGATCACCATTCATAGTAACTGCCCGACCGGCCTCATTATGGAAAAAGTACGGCCCGATGATGCTGCCAGCCCACCAAACAGATACTCTTTGTGGGTGTTATTAGCCCAAATGCGGCAATTCTGCTTATTGAGAAATCCACTGAGGTGAAAATGTGCCTCATCACTGAAAATGATTTTCTTTGAAAATTGATAATCCACTGTTGCCACCAAGCCTGAATAACATTAACGCGTTGCTCGCTTGGGTATCATTCCGTTCAAATTGAGTTAGTCTGAAATTGAGAAATATCAAATGAAACGCAGAAAAAAATTTGACGTTTTGGTGTGGTTCACATTCAACATCGGCCCTGAAAATTTAACCACCTTTATGTGCATGTTAAATGTACTGAACTTTTGTTTAGTACTCATGTACGTACCCTAGGTCTAACTTCTTTTTTTCTTCGCTATAAAAATAAATTATATAAAATATTATTTTTTCCTATGATTTGTAAACCATTGAACTGGAACCGCGGTTAGAGTACCTAAAAAGCATTGGTTCGCGCCTGCTCTGAATCACTGAACTGAACCACGTCGAATTTTGAAATGGTTGGCATTACTGATAATAAATGTTAGTTTTGCCACGTAATTTAAATGCGACCTGCATTGTCATCATGCAAGATCGTTTGAGTTTAAAACTACCCTTTAAAAGGTCGTTTCAAATTTTCAACCATAGCTCCATACTTAGTTTGCCTTTTCACGAAAGAAAATGTGTACGAGTAAGAAGCATATAAAAAAATGCTGTGAAATTGTATTTGAATATAAGGCACACTGCACAAAATTGCAGAAACTTTATTGATTTCCTTTGGAAATTATGTACATGGCTTATACAGGGTGCCCGTCGGGAAGGTATACTACTTTGTTGGCTATCATAATAATAGATAAATGTTTTATTTATTGTCGGCAATTAAGTATGAAATACAATATCAGGTAAATGTCCGTCTCTGTTAGCCTCACAGCGGCTCTTTTTTTTTTTTGCATAAATCTTGCTTTTCAGATATCCCCACAAAAAGAAGTCCGGAGCAGTTATCAGACGACGGTGAAGGTCAATCAACATCACCATTTCTTGGAATAACTTGTTGTTAAAAGAGGTTTCGCAGTAATTCCATTGTAATCCTGGTTGTGTGCGACAGACAGTGCCACATCTGTCTTGTTGATACCACATGTTAATCAAGCCTAAAGCATGCAGCTCTGGCGTTAAAAAGTTTTCAAACATATCACGATATCGCTCCCCATTGACAGTTAATGTTACTCCGTTTTTATTTTCATAGAAGTAAGATGCAAAAATTCCTCCTGACTAAATTGCACACCAGACTATTACTTTGAATGGATGCAAAGGTGACTGATGATTAATATGAGGGTTTTTCATTGCCCAAATCCGACTATTCTATTTATTCACATATCCATTTAAATGAAAATGTGCCTCGTCACTCATGATTTTTTTCATGGAAATCGGGGTTGTCATGGGCGTGCTGTAACATCCTATTGGCTTTGGTTGGTTTATCGAATATTTTTCCATAATAAGATTGACATGCCTCTTCTTCACGACTGCCAAATTTCATTTTCGGGCATGGTTGTAGATAGATATATTTTAATGAAATGAGCCAAGGCATACGACGCTGAAATTTTTTCCAGTCGTGAATGAATCGCCGTTTTAGAACTTATGGCCAAATTGTCGAAAGAACGCAAAGAAATATGATTTGGGTTTCTCATATCACATGCTATGCGAACGATGTCTCGAACGACAAGTCGAAAGAAAACGTAAACATTTTCTCACAAAATACCGTTTCTGTATCTCGAACGGTATGTCAAAATCAGTTACATGCTACTTTGTTTACGTTTAGCAAAAATATATATGTAAATATGTGAGAAAGCGAAACTCCAAATTAAAATAGACAGCAAATATTGAAGCTCTGCTCTAAGGTAAACTTCCTAGGACGCTGGCGGTTTTCGCAGTTTTTTTTGCTTTGAAAATTTTGTTTGGAATAATTTGCATATTTTGTTTTGAATTTTTTTTTTGTTTTTTTCTTGTGATCGTTGACATGGTTGTATTTACGTCTATACAATTTAGTAGGAGTTTTTAGAAAAATGTAATAAATCTGAAAAATGTGAATATGGCAACTCAATTATGCAATAATTGAAATACGTAATAGCAGACAAACGAAAGGTTATAGAGAAACCCGTATTGAGTCGAATTCGAGTGACTAACTTTCGTTCGCTCATACTATCGTTTGACATAGAGAAACTGGGTATTAGCCTGGATAGAAACGTATACTCGCTAGTTATCCAGGCCAAGTACTCAAATAGCTACACTTTTTGTTAACACAGGACTTAACTCTTGCGGTTTTGCCATCCAGACTTATATAGGCGGATCCATCTAGAGGTATTTTTTTCAAAAAAAAAATACAAAAATTCAAATCAAGTGTGAAATCTCTATTGTTCATACGAAGACATTTTATGCCATTTATTTTTTGAATATAATTTCCTTCAAATGTTGGCAACTGTAATATGTAAATGAGCGTTCAGCGAAAAACAATAAGATCCGCTGTTTTCGACTAAAATTGTGCCCATTTCTGGTGCAACGACAACGTCAATAAATAAAACTGCCGCAGAAGAGGTTCAAGAGGTGCCATTATATCCAGAGAAAACCACGGTTTGGTGCGGTTTTCGGACCAGGCTCGAAACATAACTTTTAATGGTGCTCGCTATTGCTCTATCATATCGGACTTTTTACTACCTGAAATTGAAGACCGTATTCTTGACGACATTTTGTCTCAACAGGACGGTATCACTTGCCATGCAGCTGGTCAAACAATGGATCTAGTGAAACTTAATTGCGAAGCGCAGCTTATTTCACATTTTGGACCGGAGAATTGGCCGCCTAGATCGTGTGATATCACACCTCTAGACTGTTTTCTTTGGAGCTACGGAAAGTCCAAAGTCTTTGCTGACAAACCAGCTATGATTTAGGTCTTGGAAGGCAACATTACGCGTGTCATTCACGCCATTCCATATAAATTGCACCATCAGAATGGACACCCTGAGGCGTAGTTGCGGCCAACATCTGAAGGAAATTATATTCAAAAAATAAATGGCATAAAATTTCCTTCGAACGAATAAAAGCGATTCCACACTTAATTTGACTTTTATTTTTTTTATATTAAAAAAAATACCTCTAGATGGATCACCTTATAATGTTGAGGCTTTACCAAAAACACCACTATTCTGTCACAATTTCTGTGGTTATTACAAATAGCGATTTTTGCTGCAGAACAGTTGGCGACACTGTCACAAATTACGGGCAAAAGAGAACAATTAAACAAAAAAGGGAGAGAGTGCTCTGCTACAGCACAAAAAAAATATGTATGTATGTACAATGAACAAAACAAAAAATGTTCTACTTACAAAATGTTTAAAGAAGAAGAAAACCAATGAAAATACACAGGTTATTTGCAACAATAGATGTAGTTTTTGCTTGATTTATTGATTACGGAAAGACATTTACATTGAAAAACAATGCAACACAACCCGCTCGCACTTTAACACTGCCGCAGTTACCGAACAACTAAACTGCATATACGGCAACTAGAGAAGCATACACCGCCACACAAACATGTACTGGTTGATCATCGAACAGAGCGTCCAGCGAGGGGCGCAACAAATAAAAGTGTGAGAGAGAGATAGACACAAAACATAATACAAAACAAAGTCTGTAGAAAAAGAAAATCAAGCGAAAGACAGAAAGAAACAACAAATCAGGTAGCGTAAAATTGTATATCGTTACCATAATAATGAAAAGACCCTAACTCATAAAAAATAGTTTTCGTATAAATTCATATTCTATGAAAAAAAATGTGTAATTTAGAGTTACACATTTTTTTTTTTAAAAAAAGTAATATTTATAGATTTTGTATAAGTGTTTTTTGTAAAGACGTTTCATGGACAAAAATGAGTTGGGGTCTTTTTATATTAAGGTAACAATATGTTTCTTCAAAAACTAGTGGTGTTTTTGCTTAAGCATGCAACAAATTGAATTTCTTAAATTTGTTTAAAGCCACTTGTTCAACAAAGTGCATTAAATTTTACTTATTGTAAAAAGACAACTAACTGCAAACTTTAATCGATTTCGATGGCAAAACACTTTCAAGTGTTAAGCTAATTTATAATTTTTGAGTTAATACATTTTTGTTCAACAACTTTTTGCTAACAAATGACTTAACTATTGCTGTTATGCTATCTAGGCTGAGTTGTCGAGACAAAAAACACCACTATTGTTGAGATGGGCAACGTATAACCTACTTCACTAATAGCCGTGTTTTATTTGTACTCGCTTATTAAACGAGTAGGTATGTAGTCGCTAAGGCGATAACTTCATAACTATAAGATATTTTTTCAATATGGAAACTCGTAGTAGTGTGTCAGAGCATCTAGTTATATATGTGACGCGCAAAATAGAAAGGAACCTAAGGGTAAAAACCAGTTTTGTTCAGGAGAGCCATTTTAAAGATTTGTGTATCTTTGGTGTACCATCACTTTCATAAAACGCGCCTATCTCTGGGAGGGAACAATTTTGGGGAATGGGATCGGTCTCATTCGATGCTCAGATGTTGTCCACATCAAAAAAAAAGTGAAAATGGATTTTTTTACCCTTAGGTCCTTTTCTCTATGCGCAGTCACATATGTGTATAGCACACAGGCTGCGAAGACAGCCTATGCACATATTACATCAAGTTTTGTGGAAATTTTAACATTTCATTAAGATTGACCAGTAACTAAAAATGCTTCACAACAGTGAACTTTTAGGGTAAAAATGCCAACAATTCGGAACATTTGCAAAATGTATCAAGTAAGCCATAAATGAGCCGCGGATGTCACGGTGCCGAAATGTAACAAAAAGGCTCTAATGTATCATCTTTTGCAACCTTGATTTGAGGTGGCCGAAAATCCGGCCCATTCATTCAAGGACATATGGGTAGGTACCAAAGTTTAAAATTTTACAACAAACCCAACGAATCCATATGAAATTATTTTTAAAATCAGGATATATTAAGAACCCGGTTCATGACTTCAAGGAGCCCAAAAGCCTAGTTTCAGTTGCCTCATGTGCGCATCCATTAGAGCAGGGTATAATATAGTCTGCCATGCCCGACTTTTGATGTTTGGATTTTTGTATACCCTTCACGCAAGAGAATATTAAATTTTCATTCCGTTTGCAGCACCACGAAATATTGATCGGAGACCCTATAAAGTATATATAATCTGGATTGTCGTAAAATTCTAAGTCGATCTAGCCATGTCCATCCGCGTGTTTTCTGAAAGCACAATATCGTTTAAACGGATCAACCTAACTTACAAAACCGGCAATTAATAGTCAAAATAGACATACGGGTACCAAAATTTAAGCAGATTTTTCTACATTTTTTATCGCTTTATTATCGTATAGTGGAGGGTACACGAGGATCAGAAATTGAATTATTTTTCAGTTTGAATGAGTATTTTACATCTGACTTCATGGAACTTAGCTTTTACTGTGATGTTTGTTACTTTTATTATTAAATTTAAATGTATTGTTATAATAAAATTGACTTACGAAAAGTTTGCGACTTTTTTTAAAAAATACCTTTTTGGGCCACCTTTTTAAAAATAATCCCCTTTTTGTGAAAATTTTCCCCTTTTTTTGAAAATTTTTCAACGGTAACCCTGCTGATAGGCTTTATGCATTATAAAAAGTTGCTTTGTAATTTGTAGAAAAAAAGTTATTCAAGAAATACAATAAGCGAGTAATAATCGAACTTGCTAAAGATGTTTCTTAAATAACTTTCTTTCCAATTTTTTTAATTATTTAAAACAAGCGGGGTTTAACGCAAATTATCTATCGTTTTCTGTTAACAAAACCATTTTTATACTTCTGTACAATGGTGAATAGTTTTCGCGTTCGCGAACTCCTGAGCTAGTTACCATTAGATCGCGGCCAATGTCAATTTAGCGGATTCAGTAAAAACCGATTCGAAGACTCCATCATAGGATTAGGGGTATATTCACTTAGTCTTAGTTATCGAGACAAAAAACACCACTATTGTTGTGATAGACAACTTATTACTTACTTTACTAAGATCAATTAAGCGAATTCAGTAAAAACCAAGTAAAAAATTTCATCATAGGATTGAGGGTATATTCACTTTGTCACTTTGGGCCAACCTCTGGAAGAATAAACAATTCTAATCTTTATAAGGAACTATTTGAGATATGAGGCGGATTTTTGGAACATACTATATTGGCATAGATCAAAACACATCGCGATGGAAATGTGGGTGGTGCCTCGCCTTCTTTAAAAAACGACCGATCGTTATAAGTTTTTAGCAGGATAAAACCAGTGACTTGGACATTTTGTAGACTATGTTATAGTAAAACACTTGTTCTAATTGTTGTTTTTGCATAACAAACACAACACTGTCGTGCAGGGTATTTTCGATAGTGCGTGGCAGAATTTACCATAACATATTAGATATAATATTAAAATAAACGCCTAGTATTAGTTTGTTAGAGGGCGCCATCTGAAATTGGAAAGTTTGACATTTGTTTAGCATAAACGTACTCAGGACGTTTTGACGTACGATCATCATTTGTGTTGTTTACAGTAACTTCAAAAAATGAATTTGGCAAAAAAATGGAATTAACTCGTAAACATTTTCGTGCGATAATTTTTCACAACTTTCGACGTGGATTATCACGACAAGAGTGCATCGATGAACTTAAATCTTTGTATGGCGATGAAGCACCATCCTATAGCACTGTAAAAAACTAGTTTAATGAATTAAACCGAGGACGACGCTCGCTCAAAGACGATGGTCGTGAAGGTCGTCCAAAAACGGTCGTTGTGCCAGAGAACATTGATGCCGTGAGTGAACTGATAATGCAGGATTGTCATGTGATATGCCGTGCGATAGAGCCATCCTTGGGCATTTCTTTCACAAGCTTACATTCGATAAGGCACGAACACCTGGCCGTAAAAAGGTGTGTTCTCGTTGGATCCCGCACAATTTGACAATCACTCAAAAAAGGCTCGTGTCCATTGGTGCAAGGAAATTTTGAAAAAATACGATCGCGGTGCTTTAAAATACGTTTATAACATCGTCACAGGTAACGAATCATGGATATATGTGTATGAGCCCGAAACAAAGCAGCAATCGACTGTGTGGGTCTTCGAAGACGATCCAAATCCAAAGAAAGTTGTTCGTGGAAGAAGCACTTCGAAGCAAATGGTCGCCTGTTTTTTCGGCAAAACTGGTCGTGTAGCGACTGTACCGCTTGAGCAACGTAGGACGGTCAATTCTGAGTGGTACACCACAATTTGTTTGCCTGAAGTCTTGGGTGAAATTCGAAAAACGAACAAGAGAAGACGAATCATTGTGCACCATGACATTGTGAGCTCTCACATGTCAGCCCAAACCAGCGCCTTTTTGACTGGCCAAAACGTCGAATCGATGGGCCATCCGCCGTACAGCGCTGATTTGGCCAGAAGACGATGTTTAAGCGTTCAAAAGCCATGTTTTGGAGGTGTCTCAATCGGAATGGACAAGGTGCTTCGACAAATGGTTTGAGAGCATGCAAAAGTGTATAAATCACGCTGGAGAATACTTTGAAAACAATAAAAACATTATTGATGATAAATATTCGCATTTTCATTATTAGGCCAGAAATATATAAAACAGTCCTCGTACCGCCCACTTTTTGTCCGGAATGCGTTTCAATCCATGCCAATACGAGTATTATATATTACAATTTTCATCTACATTTAGGTTTATTGATTTGTTAGGGGTCAATCCAGTCCTTGTGCGGGAAAACTTTTACATCTTAACCAATCTAGCCCATTTTTAGTCCATCAGCACATGTCGTCCATATTTTGAAATATGCACAACGTTCACTTTTTCATATAGCCCCAGACATGGTTTCCCTTAGTTTAGGTTTAGCTGCTCTCAAATTTACATAACGACTTGTTGCCATTCCTATTAAATCTCGACCATTCTGGCTACCATACAAATGACCTTACCGAAGTTTGGTGTTAAGTAGGACATACCACTTCGCCTGGTGCAATCGGGTCATATCCCTCTATGTTTTCATGTAGTCCCAATAAGTCCAAAGTCCTACCTGATCAAACCTCAGACTGAATACCAGAGTGTTGTAGGGTATCCTCCTACCTGATTTTCGATTTTTTAATCGTTTTCTTTAATTTTCTAAAAACAATTTATTAGCCTTCAGAGCTCCTATTAAACTCTAAATGAAACAGTACTGGAACATAGAATAATGTTAAGCTAAAAAAATATTTTTATTACAAAGTTTTTTTTTTCAAAAAAATTTAACAAATTCAGAAATTTTATCTTTACTTTAGATGGATAATATGTGTTATACAAATGTTATCCAGTTCTTTACTTTCAATCTCGGAAGCAGCCAAGAGTTGGCTATTTCATCTCAGCTACATTAGGTAGTGCCACCAATCAGCACCTTGCAGATGTGTTGTTTTACTACGCTCTTGTCTATATTGTGCGTCGCTTGGTGAACTCTTCGGGATGCTGAACCCTTAAGTGGTAATACAAGCCCGTGCGGTATGTAAATCTCTTTTCGCAGATCTGACATTCCTGCAAGGCCGTTCGTTTTTTGGGCTTTTTTGGCCTGGTGATTTTGTCAGGATGGAATTTTGTCATATGGTTACAGAAACTTGAGTGATATTTAAAAGATGCTGGACATTCCGAACATCTGTGGATAGTCTGAGCCGTGTTGTTGCATGAATGTCCATTTACAGGACTAGGAGCATCAAAAGGTTTGCCGACTATCTTACACAGAAGTGGGTTGTCCTCATCAGGAACATCTTGTTTGGCATTATGATGTATATAGAACATGTGAGTATCCAAAGTCCACTTAGTGGAGAAGCATTTGCCACAAATCGAGCACTTGAAAGTCTCCGGGTAAAGGTGGATACGAATATGGTCTTTGATGCGGCAGCGATATTTGAACTTACGCTTGCAACATACAAAGTAGCACACTTCACCGGGATGTTTAAGGCGGAAATGTGTTTGTAACAACGTAAACGTTGAGAAGGACTCCTTGCATATTTCACATTCTAAAATCGGTTTCCATTGAGCTATAATACCATCGGTTTTCTGCATCGATTCTTGTTGCTTTTTTAGTTTTGCCGCCCATTTTGCGTCGGGCTCAGAAGATGTTGATGCCGTACTGCTAACTGAAATATTGTCGTCTTGCATTTCGACACAATGTTCGTTATCCGACTTGAATTCATGTTCAATCATTTGCAGTTCCGAAAATGACAAGTTAGAGTTTCCAGCATCCGTGCTAAGGTCGCCACCAACAAAAACGCCTATCGGCTCTTCGTTAACGCTGGAAGAAATATTTTTGCTACCATCTAAACTATCGTCAACTAAAATGACCCGAGTGTCTTGTAAACTGTCAGCAGTTGCTACAAACTGAAGGGCACGCTCCGTAAGCATCAGTTGACCTTTGGCCTGGGTGTTTGTCAACTCTACCTCTGACAGAGAGACAAACTCTTCCTCCTCCTTAATGGCGACTTCAACTGTAGGAATACCACTAGAGTTTATTGGCAGAATTGTGACTTCTGATTGTTCAGCCAGCTCCGCGTCCTTGAGAAGTTTAGCTTGTATCAAGAGCACGGTCTGTTGAAAGTTGTGAAAGCTAGAAATGTGATGCCAGCAATCGAAACACAAGACATCGAGATTGCTGCGAGTCCCATGATCGAGGCCCAAAAACTAAAATTATAAACAGTGGAATTATGTCATTAATCAGTTGCAGAAATAGTAATCATCTGCTCAAGTTGGATTTACCGATGGGTGAAAAAATTTGATGGTAATTTCGTGTACCTCGGTAAAACAACTGCTGGCATCGCAAAGACTTATGGCATCGTCGCAATTATTTCGACACAAACGACAGACGTGTATAAGAGACATGGTTAACTATTAGAAAAAAATATTTTTAATTATTAATTAAAGTGCTGTAAGAAGAGTTGAACAATTCTCTATTGAGATCGTTGCAAAGACAGTTATCATTTGTATAGACTCTATGCGAGGTGTGATCAATAGAAAAGGCGAAATTTTTAAATTTTTTGGGCCACGTGCACTCGGTTAGGATTTTTTTTATATTGGCAAACTTGTCCTGAACATATGTTCGTAGTTGAGTTTGTTTGTAAGATGCATAACAGTTAGGCGTGTTTTGCTTGTTCGGCAATTTTGTTTTTATCTCCTCTATCGTCGCAAACGCCTTTATTACATGGGTCTATTCAGTTTTAGGAAGTCGAACGGGCCAAATCTAGTGAAAACGGTGGTTGAGGCATGATTACGGCATTCCTTTCCTGACGAAAAAGAGGCGATTACTTCATTCAAAATTTATCAATTTTGGAACTAATTTAACTGCTACACGCTTCATTTCTGAAAGAAAACATTATAGAATGAGTCAACCGATATATGCGAAATTTGGTCGGAATCGGGTGTAATATGTGGCCTAAAGTGCTGCAAGTTCTGAAATCCGGAAGGACCTTTGTGAGACGGCTATACGAAAACATGAACCTATGAAGTCAAGTCACAGCACTGTTAATTAATGCTCCATCATAACGTACCATGCCAAATTTAGGCGTGATCAGCTGTAACTTGAGGCTTCTAGAGCTGAGAGACCTCAAGTCGGGAGGGACCTTTGTGTGGAATCCTATTCAGGCAAAAATATCAATTATCACATGAGGTTTTGTCATACTTAAGCGACAAATGTTTGGCATCTATAATTTATTTTTATATAGGGAAAATAAGCAGGAAAACTACCAGTTTTGTTAATTTAAAAGATCTTTTATTTTTGGTAACTACAACCTTGTTAATGCGTCTCTTTAGTTCGTCCTAGCTTAGGTGAATGCTCACGTATAAACACTTCCGTAGCACGTATCGGTACTCCTAACCGTATCTACATATATCGCACTTTCAATTTGAGTTAATGGTTGATGATCCGTAAGAAATGCTCTTATATGTAGAGTTTAGACCGTAGCTACCGCTACGTAATGGAGAGCATGATGAACCACCATCTTATGAGGTATTTACAGACCAACGACTTGCTAAGTGATCGACAGTATGGCTTCCGTAGATATCGATCTAACGGAGACCTGATGGTGTTATTGGCGGAGCGTTGGATTCGGTCTACCCACCAGTTTGGTGGGTAGACCGAACTCATATCAAAGCTGATCGCTTTTGGTGTCGATTTATATCGAGCTTTCTTAGAGATCGCACTATAAGAGTTGTTGTAGATGTGAACAACACACATAGCCTGATCGCAGGTGTTCCACAGGGCTCTGTCCTTTCTCCATCTTTATTTCTTATTTTCATTGACGATCTTTTGGGTCAGACCGTCATTCATATTCATTCGACCGTAGGCCGAGTCTTTAAGATATTGAAGACAAAAGGCGAATTATGGATGAGACACTTGGCCGGGATCTACTGGCCATTTCCGAATGGGGTCGAGTAAATAGAGTAGATTTTAATGCGCGTAAGTTATAGTGCTGCTTGTTGATTCACAAGCGATTCGCTGACCCAACAATATCGTAAATTTCTATCGATGGTACGGATATTGAACTATCAGAAGCTCTTGATGTTCTGGGCATGAAAATACAATGTGACGCTCGTTGGGCGAGATATGTATTTGAATTGTCGAAAGAAGCACTCAAGTGCATAGGCTTTTTAAGGCGGTGCAAGAAATATTTCACTCATTTTGATCTTTTCAATATCCATACAACTTACACCAGGCCGAAGATGAAATACAACTCCCATATATAGGCAGGTGCTCCAAAATCATACTTGAAGCTTTCCAAGGGATTCCAACTCTTTTGTTTCCCTTAAGCATCAACATCTGTCGCCTTATTCCTGACATGAAGATGTTCGGCAGGGATAAGCGACATCCTAGGAATTCACACCCGTTTTTAACCGATTGTTACAGTTGACCGCACTATACACTACAGATCAAATTTGTTTTTCGCTCGTACAGTCCGTAGGTGGAATTGACTCCGGCAAATGTATGTTCCACTAATTGCGACATCGAGAAGTTGAAAGCAAGTGTCAATAAACAGTACTCCCTCTTTTCCCCTCCGATCCTTTACTTTCCACTCGCCAACGCAATGCGCCCCATATATAGGGAGCATCCCCTAGTGTTTTTTATAATAATAAAGCATTCATGATGAAGCTATTTCAGCAATGTCTTTAATTGTTCGTTTTTACAAGACATTTGTAATTTTCCCCAAAGGGACATCGCTAACGGGACGAAAATTCCAGCATGATTGTATTTAGTTTATTTTTTATTACACAAAAACAACATTAAAAAAAGCTTTTGTTGTAAAATATAAAGTTTGTTGCCATAACATATCTTGGTATGTACAAAATAATTAAAATGTAAAACATAAAAAATTACGTATTTATGCATATTTGCAAGTTGAAGCCGATTTTCTAGTGAAAAAAGCAAAGTGAAAAATATATCATTCATTAATTAGCAGTAATACATTAATTACTTTTTTAAAATATCGAAACAGATTTTTTCTTAAGCTCTTTTGATTTTTTCGTCTCCTTCCGCTCTTTATTTCGCATAATCTTTGAATATTTTAAAATTGTAGTTGCGGCTTTTTTACACAAAATGTCGATAATTATTATTTGGTAAAATTTTAGTTTAAAAATCGGCAATATTGGCAGCCCTAAGAGAAACACACTCGTCGAAACAAAAATAGTACACAGAACACACAAAAAACAAGCCAAAGAGAGCAATGAGTAATGCCAACTCGTTCGATTTCCAAAGCGATAAAAACGCGTAAAGGCTTTCTAGCATAAAAGCCGACAGCAAGAGCTTGTAATTTCAGATTCAGGTTTTGTTTTCAATAACTTTTTCATCGACAGTGGATGTATTGTTTGAACATTTATTTATTTTTACCAACAAAATTAGTCCGCATAGTAAATAATTGACTATATGACAAAGCTACAGTTTTTTACTCAATAAGTTTGATATAAAGGGTAATCGATCTAGAGGTATTTTTTCAGAACAAAAAAAATATAAAAATTCAAATTAAGTGTGGAATCTTTATTGGTAATTTAAAAGGACATTTTATGGCATTAATTTTTTGAATATAATTTTCTTCAAATGTTGGTCGCAACTACGCCTCAGGGTTTTTTAAGAAGTGTTGTTTTCAATCTGGCCGCACTATTTTCGGAGTTGGTCTATTAACTCCGGAACAACGTTTGTTTAGCGATAAAGCTCACTTTTGGTTGAATGGTTACGTTATTTAGCAAAATTGTCGCATTTGGGGTAATGAAAATCCACAAGCCATTGTTGAGACGCCGTTACATCCTTAAAAAGTCACTGTGTCATTTCTTCAAAAATTAATCCGGCCATAGCGTCAATGGGGAACGCTATAGAGCCATCATTAATGACTTTTTCGTGCCTGAATTGGACGATGTTGATTGATGTAGACGACCTTTGGTTCCAATAAGACGGTGCTATATGCTATATAGCCACAAAACAATAAATTTATTAAAGGAATCGTTTGGTGAGCGCACTATCTCGCGTCGTGGGCCTGTAGCGTGGCCTCCAAGATCTTGGAATTAACACCGCTGAACTATCTTTTGCGGGGTTAAGTGAAGTGACTTGTCTACGCAGATAAGCCCGACACGAGGAAGAGAATATTTAGCTCGTTGTTGCTGACATACGGACCCAAATTCTGCAAAAAGTGGTCAAAAATTGGGCCCTCAGCTGGAATTTATTCGAAACAGCCGCGGCGGTGACTTGTCCGCAAAATTTTTTAAAACATAATGGTAAACCCTTATCTTTATAATAAAGCTAAATTCTTGGCCATAACAATAAACTATATACGTATTGTTTTCAAGAAAACCATACGTCGAAATTAATTGCTCTATGGCAATTTACGTTTTAGAATTTCAATTTACATTTCTAAATATCAATAAGCATTTTCTCAAATTCAATTGTCATTTCATAATTTCCAGGCCGATTTTCCATACAGGCTTGACAAATGGTTGGCAACTCCAATTGTTATGATATGAAGAAAACGAAATCGAAAATTAAGAGCTTTGTCAGTCTGAAATGGCCATTACACTCGAACCTGGATAAGTGGACCCTGCATAAGTGGGAATCCTCTATTAGTGGGACAGTTTTGGCGCTCCCTTCACACTTTTAACAAAAACAATACAAAAAAAACGCGGAGTGTGGCGCATAGTTGTCAGGTTTGGTGATTAATCGCCAAATGTGGAAATATTGAAAACTTTTAGTGAGTCAGCGATTATTCTGCTAGATTTTAGGAAAACGCCCTAACTTAACTTTAAAAGGTATTAATGAAGTACTTGCTTACTTTTAAACGCTAAATTAAGATTCAATTATTAGTCGGTATTTTCCATATTTTGGCTTATATCCGATTGAAGGACTCCGTTCTATGTATTTTTGTACAGGGTGTCTGTCGGGAAGGTATACTTCTTTATTTCGTTATAATTTTTGATTTAATGAAAGAGAATAGATCTGATATTGAAAAATATTTTATTTAATGTCGGCAATTATATATGGAATACAATATCAGATAAATGTCCGCCTCTGTTAGCCTCACAAATGCGAATCCCTTTGAGCAAATTTTTCATTACATTCACACACATTTTACGTGGTATTTCATCACGAATTTTTTGTTTGAGTTACTCAAGCGTTTCTGGTTTGTTTGCATAAACTTTGCTTTTCAGATATCCTTACAAAAAGAAGAAGCCAAAAGGTATTTTTTTAGAACAAAAAATATATAAAAATTCAAATCAAGTGTGGAATCTTTATTAGTAATTTAAGAGGGCATTTTATGGCAATTATTTTTTGAAAATAATGTTGGCAACTGTATTATGGAAATGAGCGTTAGATCCGCTTAACGGGAAGATCCGCTGTTTTCGACCAAACTTTTGTTCAGTGATGAGGCCAATTTTTGTCTCAACGGCAAACTCAATAAACCAAATTGCCGACTGAAGAGCAACAAGAAGAGGTTAAAGAGGTGTCATTATACTCAGAGAAAAGCACGGTTTGGTGCGGTTTATAAGTAGGTGGAATCATCGGTGCATATTTTTTCAAAAATTATTACGTAAACGTGAATGGTGCTCGCTATAGCGCCATGATATCGATCATTATACTACCAGAAATTGAAGCCCGTAATCTTGACGACACTTGGTTTCAACAGGACGGTGCCACTTGGCATATAGCTGCTCAAACAATGGATCTGTTGAGAGGTCATTTCGAATAGCAGCTAATTTCACGTTTTGGACAGGTGAGTTGGCCGCCTAGATCGAGTGATATCACACCTTTAGACATTTTTCTTTAGGGTTACGAACGATTCAGGTTTTGGAAGCCAACATTATGCGTGTCATTAAAGCCATACCAGTCGAAATGCTCGAACGAGTCATCCAAAATTGGATCCTCAGAATGAAAACCTTGAGTCATTGGTGCGGCCAACATTTGAAGGAAATTATGCTAAAAACATAAATGTCATAAAATGTCCTTTCAAATTACCAATAAAAATTCCACACTTGATTTAAATTTTTATATTTTTTTTTGTTCTGAAAAACACCTCTAGATGGATCACCCTATAGTTTTGCGTTTTGTCTGGGTAATTTTGACCACCAACTTGGCGACAGAAGCCAACAAAAATGTACAACCCTGGAGCGATGTTGCGAGCGCTCGGTTTTTTTTTACTCTTTAAGTTTTAAAAGGTGTTGAAAAAATCTCTAAAATTTTGTATTAAAACCACTAAGTTGGCACCACTGCAACAGCATTTGCTGTGTATACCTAAGAAAACTACAAACGTCCAGGATTAAGCTTAAAAAATAGATATGTATGTATGGACATATGTATAAATGGAAACTTACTTACATCTGTTTCTGCTGTGATTGCATGTAAACTATTTAGTACAATTTAATTTGTTTCTAATTCATTTGCTTTGATTGGTATAAACACTTCTCTGGTTAAGGAATTAACACTAACCGACCGCCTTAAAACACTGCCACCGAACAACTAACTGAATGTGTTGCTTGACAACAACAGAAACATACATACACGCATATGTACTCGTACATACCTACACACAAAACAACCGACGGAGTTGATCACTAGGAAAAGGTGCAACAACGCCAGCGGGGAGCTCAACGCAGAGCAAAACACTGTACAACGTTACTGCTGTGTACTTGAGAACAAAAAGCAAAGTTGTGCGTACATACAGTTGTATAAGCTGTGTGTATGAAAGACACAGAAGAGAACATAAAACTCTCTGAGAGAATTAACACACAAACATATTTGAGCGGTGATGTCAACTTTTTTATAAAACAAAACATCGAAAACATTAAAAAGGACAACAATTTGAAGAGGAAAATTATATAGTGCGATAAGGTTAGTAAAAATTTTTGAATTTATTTTGTTTAAAAGGATTAGTAATATTCAGATAAAATCGAATAGTACAAGGGTTGCTATTTATATTTCGGGTCCGGCAATAAAAACACAATACTCGTAATTTATCATTGTAAATGGGTTTATTGTTTTCAGAATATTCTCCTTTAAGATCAATACACTTTTGCATGCGCACAAACCAATTTCGACACACTTTTTCCACTCCGATTGAGACACCTCCAAACACGATTTTTAACCGTTGACCAACCATTTTTATCGTGATGCTACGGAATAAGATGAAGTCATTGGGTGCCAAATCAGGGCTGTACGGTGAATGGCCCATCAATTCGACATCTTGAGTGCTCAAATAGCTCATCGTTTCAGCTGATGTTTGAGAACTCGAATTGTCGTGATGCAAAAGGATCCGTCTTCTCTTATTATCTTTCCTCATTTTTTCGAACACTGTTGGCAAACAGATGGTTGTATACCACTCAGAATTGACCGCCCTACGAAAGGCACGAAGGCCACATGGCCGATTAATACGAAACAAACGAAATCATTTGCTTCGATGTACTTCTTCCACGAACAACTTTTGTTGGATTTGGCTCGTCTTGAAAGCGGTTGTTGATTGCTGTTTTGTTTCATGTCCATACGAGGGTTGCTATATATATTTCTGGCCTAGGCAACAGTAAGTGTTGCCTGGGGCAATCTGACGTTTTCATTGGAAAGTTTGACATTTTTTTTAGCATACGTTTTTAGAAAGTTTTGACGTACGACCATCATTTAAGTTGTTTACAGTGACTTGAGAAAATCAATTGGTCAAAAAATGATATTAACTTGCGAACATTTTCGTGCGATAATTTTTCACAACCACGACAAGAGTGCATCGATGAACTTAAATTATTGTATGGCGAAGAAGCACCATCCTATAGCACTGTAAACAACTGGTTTAATGAATTCAATCGTGGCCGACGCTCGCTTAAAGACGAAGGTCGCCCAAAAACGGCCGTATTGCCAGAGAACATTGATGCCGTGCGTGAACTGATAAGGCAAGATCGTCATGTGACATACCGTGAGATAGAGGCATCCTTGGGCATTTCTTTCACCAGCATACATTCGATATTGCATGCACACCTGGCCGTAAAAAAGTATTGTTCTCGATGGATCCCGCACAATTTGACTATCGTTCAAAAAAAGGCTCGTGTCGATTGGTGCAAAGAAATTTTAAAAAAATACAATCGCTTTGCTTCAAAAGGCGTTTTTAAGATCGTCACCAGTGACGAATAATGGATCTATGCGTATGAGCCGAGACAAAACAGCAATCGACCGTGTGGGTCTTCGAAAACGAGCCAAATCCAACGAAAGTCGTTCGTGGAAGAAGCACTTCGAAGCAAATGGTCGCCTGTTTCTTCGACAAAACTGGTCACGTGGCAACTGTTCTGTTTGAGCAACGTAGGATGGTCAATTCTGAGTGGTACATCACAATATATTTGCCTGAAGTCTTCGGAGAAATTCGACAAACGAACAAGGGAAGACGAATCATTGTGCACCATGACAATACGAGCTCTCACAAATCGGCTTAAACAAGCGCCTTTTTGACCGGCCAAAATGTCGAATTTGTGGGTCATCCGGCTTACAGCACTGACTTGGCACCCCAATAACTTCTTTTTATTCACGAACATCAAGAAAAAGTGCACGGTCAACAATTTTCGTCGCCAGAAGATGCTGTTGAAGCGTTCAAAAACCATGATTTGTAGGTGTCTCAATCGGAGTGGAAAAAGTGCTTCGACAATTGGTTTGAGCGCATGCAAAAGTGTATAAATCATGTTGGAGAATACTTTGAAAAATAATAAAACTATTTTCATTATTAGGCCACTAATATATATAACAGCCCTCCTATGCATAAATCCATGATTCGTCACCTGTGACAATGTTACACACTGCCTTTGAGCTACTGCAGTTATACTTTTTCAACATCTCTTTGCACCAATCCAAATGAACATGCAATATCTTATAGATGCTTGTCATACTAATGCCCAAATATGCCTCAATGTCAAATGTCGGTCTTGCTTAATCAGTTCACGCACAGCATCGATGGTTTCTGGAAGTTGGACGTCCTTCTCGAAATTCATCCTGGAGCGAACGGTGTCCGAGACTGAACTCTTGGTACCAGCGATTAACAGTGGTTTTTGATGGTGCTTCATCGCCAAAAGTCGAAACAAGTTGATTTAAACACTCTTTGTATTTTTAAAAATGGGTGTGGCATTACCCACTTTTATGCCAGGATATGCTCCGATCTATGCCAATAGCATATGCTCCAAATATCATCGTCATACCTCTTGTACGAGTAGTTCATTTGATATGGTCTTTCTAAGTTCAGGGTTGTATAAGCGGTGCCACGCCCCTTGTTTAATCACATCGTAATTTAACCTAGAAACATTTCCAGGTTAAACGTAACAAAATGTAAAAATTAAGCAACGATCAGAGTTGATGGTGGCGATATACTCGTTGCCGTGGTGCGATGGAAGTGTGTACGACTATCATGCCCGTAAACCCAGGTTAAACCCTGGGTAAGAACATCTAATAATTTTTAAGCGGCGTGTTTCACCTCGTAATAGCCGGCGACTTTACGAGAAGGATATTAATCACAAAGTCATTATTAGAAGATCGGAGCCGTCGTTAAACATTAAATCCAAAAAAAATGTCATGTAAAATGTCATCCATCCATCTTCAATAATGCGACCTGTAGTTTGCTTTGAATGGACAGGCGGACATGTCAGAATACGAGTATATATACTTTTTGAAGTTCCCGGAATTTCGACCAGTATATGACAAGGTGAATGAACCCTCATCATATGATGGAGGATATAATGAAGGAAGCTTCGGTAAATATGGTCCTTCACTGGAATTTAAATTAATGCCAATTGCACTACGAATCCAAGTATAGATTTATTTTAAAAATTTGGATGATATTCAGTTAAAGACCATATGGACTCATAATACCATACGGTATATAAGATTCGGCCTGACCGACGACGTTTTTACTTGTCGGCTTCAGTCGACCACCAGTCTTCTCTGTAGCAGAATTCTCGTATTGAACAGATTGAGGATACGACATTCAATTGCACAGCACAAAAAGCCGCTTGCAGAAACTGCTGATGCGGACCTCGCATATGCCGGATACAAGTATATTTTGCCAGCCGCAGTACGTACACGTGCTAGTCGATGTTAATAATTGTCTTCATTGTTGTATCACTGTTTCCGTTTTGTAACTACAGCAACCCAGCACAATATTACAGGACTTGGTTAACGCAAATTTTCTCTTTCGTTCTGTCAGTTTTTTTTTTGGGAATTGTGAAATGTTAATGTCGTGTACGTAGTCACAGTTTGGAAGGGATGTAGTGACATGACAAGTGTTATTTGTAATTTTTATGTGGCTAGACGCATAAATATTCGGATATTTGCCAACTTTTTCAGGAGATATGAAAGGGAAAGGATGCCTAGCAGGCATTTCATATTTATGACTTTTATGTAAGATTCTAATGGGAAGTACGAGTAGTATTGTTTCGAGCTATTCTCATATTTGTGGCGTTTGTTTTTTGCGTAACAATTAAAATTTACATTTGCAAATTTATGCAAACAAAATGGTGAAGAAGGAAAATTTGGCGGAGTTCGCCGAGAAAAATTTATTATGCCGCTTTTTAGAGGGGCTTATGTAGTAATGGTGAAAGCAAGTGTTGTGTGGTGCAACTAAGCTGAGTTTTCGATTTTTTTATAACTTAAAGTATTTTTATAACTTAAAGTACAGAAAATTATTTGATTATAATGGGTGATTCAAGTAGAGATACTTTTTTCAATAGCCTTTTTTTGACAGATCACGTGTGAGTCGTTCACCCATCGCCACATTAATTAATTTATTTCCCTAACAACGTATTAAGAAACAAGGGGCGACTTCTATCTTATCAGTAAGTTGTGTACGATATAATTGGTATAACCGCTAACCGGGACCTCCAATTTAACGCCGGCTCCGAACGGCTAATACATTTTGTAGAAAATGTAATAGTCATTCGTATAACATTGAAGATTAATTCCTTACTCGTAAAGACGCCTACGTTAACGAGGTGGAAACCCATCGCTGCAAAATTTGTAGATGTTCTTACCCGGAGTTGAACCTGGGTTTACTTGTATGACTCTCGTGCACTAATCATGACACCAGGACGGTGAATAATGACCTTCAAAATGTATCTAGTACTCCTTCCCACCGAACAAGTAGAAATTTTGTAATTTCGCCCGGGCCGGACATTTGATACCCTCCACCTTGGATTGCGTTCCAGTATGGAATTTGTAGTATAAGGAGAAATGAGCCATGGGCCAACCCTATTCAGATTACTTGTGAAATTTCATTGTTTTTGACTACCCACACCTTTATTGTTGAAGGACTGATTTGGATCCGTAGGGCCCGTAGATGCGGACCCATATTTAAGACGAATCTTAAAAGTTTAGAATGTGACGAAATTGCAATGCCTTTTAAATCCCAAATTCCACTGTTAAAGACACTATACTGCAAAAATTAACTTTTAAGCCCTCCTTTAGATTAAATCAACTGATCCTTTTCTAAAATGATCTCCAGAATCAGTATACTATACGTGATGGGCCAAAACGGACATACAATTCGGATACCATACGTGATGGGCCAAAACGGACATACAATTCGGATTCAGGAGATCATTTTACATAAGGATCAGTTGGTTTCGTCTAAAGGAGGATTTTGTTGCAGAACAGTGTAATCGGCTGGTTAGACCGAGTCTCAAATTGGGCAAAATATAGCTCTATTTGTGAGAACATTTCACTATTTCTGAATACCCTTTCCCGTTTGAGGGTCCATAGATTAGGACTCGCATTTTAGACATATCTCAAAAGTTAGTGCTTATTTAGATTAGTGTGAGAATTCCACTGTTTCTGTATAACCATGTCGATGTTGAAAGGGACCAATTTTTCGTCTATGGGTTAGGGCTTAAAATTAATATGATATTTGGATCCTTGACGAAATTGTAATGTGTTTTTATACCCACCTGTCCGGGTTCCAAATTTGCACAAATCTTAAATATATGGATTTGTTAGAAAATTTGACTGATACTCATACGCCCTGCGAACAATAGGGGCCATTTTTTAGACCCGTAGACCACGCCCATTGGCCAAAACTCCAATATAGCCGAGTCGTAAATAACCATAAGTCTATAGCTAAAGGTGGCCGATTTGTGGCCCCTGTTGCCCATATGGGTCGAGTCCGAGTTCCTTCGATCTATCTTTCAGCCATGTATAAAACGTCTCTTTAAAATGCATTAGCCGTTCGAGCCAGCGTTTCAGTAGGTCCCGATCAGGAAGTATAAGATTTGAATCATGCACAGTTTACTGATTTTAAAGAAGTTCCCCTTGCTTCTTAATAGGATCTTGTGTGACTTAAGTAAGTTAGTATTTTAATGTGTTGGAAAATATCACTGTTTCTTATACCCATATGTCCCTGAACATTAGGGAACTGGGCCAGGGCCCATAGATCACGTCCTTTGTTCAAGCCATTGAATTAAGGCAAATGATAAAATAATGTCATATTCAGATTCTTCATAAAATTCCACTGTTTCTGAGTACCTATATGTCCATGTTTAAGGGGATAAATTTTTGGCGCTCAAGGCCATATATTTTTTCGAATCATAAAATTAATGTGAAACTCTGAATCGTGACTAAATTTTGTTGTTTTTTAATACCCATACATACGAGTACATAATTAAAGCTAGCCGAATTTTCCAAGGGGCCCACATTTGACAAACTCTTAAATATAGGTTCAAATGTCGATTTGAGAGATGTCACCATTTCTGTATACCCATACGACCTCGAACATCATTGTTTAAGCCCCTAGGGCCCCAGTTCCTTATCACCAAGCACATTTATGGAAAGGTTACAGAATCTATGCCTATCACTTCCAAAAAGCATTTTTAATAGTGAATTAATCAAATTTCATAGATTTCAAATTTCAAAATATTCAACATTTAAGCAGGATTTTTTTTAGTCCATTAACGGGGAACTTTTTTGCCTTTTGCTTAGCTAATCCTCTTAACCATTTCCTCTTCCAAAACCAGCCATGGACTTTCCAGCAGGATTCTGCGCCAGCCCATAAGGCTAAAACGTCCCAGGCCCATAAGGCTAAAACGTCGAAACAATTTGCCAGCGTTCATTTCCTCTGAAGAATGACCCTCAGGCACTCCAGATTTGAACCCATTGGATTACAAATTGTGGACGGTTTAAGAGGACAAGGGTTGTCACAAAAGATACCCCAACATTGGATTTCTTAAGACTGCTTTGGTTTGAGCTGTGGCCAATTTTTCAAAAGGACGAGTTTCGTGCAGCTATTGACGATTGGCCAGTGCGACTTAAGGCGTGTGTAAAGGCAAAATGCGGGCATTTCGAATAAGTAGATTCTTTTTGGATACAATATACATCCATAAATATATTAACAGATATTTGGTCCAAAAACATTCAGTACTTTTTATTTTACAGCATAAAACGTGTGTAACAGTATTTATGTCCCTACTAAGTAGTTCTACACTACCCTGGTCTTCAGAAAACTCGTCGCCTCGTATCAAAATTGTATTTATATTGTGACAACTACAGCAGCTGGACCTCTGACCGGCTGAGGCTTTTCTTATGAAGCATGTATGACCGATATGGTAAAATTTTACCGGGGTATGTTGTAGGTTGATCGGAGATTAATCAACAAGATCGAACTTGAAATGTGGCTGCTATAAAAGCAAGTCCTTTGTGTAGGGGGAATTATCCCTCATCATATTTTGTAAATATACTTATATATACATGTGCCAATTTCAGCCTTAATATTGTTAACTAGGTCTTCCAAGATGTTACAACGGTATTCGTAGTACACCTTCGACTTCAGGTAACCCCAAATGAAAAAATCGCATGGGGCTAAGTCTGGTGAGCGTGCCGGCCAGTTGACATCACCCCTCAAAGAGATAAGCCGTCCAGGAAACATTTGTCTCAAACAATTCATGGTAACCCTCGCTGTGTGTACAGTGGCATCATCTTGTTGAAACCCTGTATCCTCTAAATAAATTGCCTCAAGAGCCGGCTGAAAAAAGTCTGGAAATCCCAAGAGCAAGTGATTGCTTCCGAGCAAAGCGTTTCGGAGATTGCAGTACTGCTGCTCTAAATCTCTCGATGTTTTGTGGTGTTGTAATTCTTCTTCTAGGTCCCCTTCGTACACAGGACACATTTCCTGCTTTTCTCAATTAAGTTATCAAATTTATTGCCAACTGATTGCCGCCCAGGAACACGTCCGCGTGGGGGAACAGCGAAGCGCAAACGAAAAGCACGGTGCACTGCAATGTTCGAGTGCGCATTTGAAAAATACGCTTTAACACAAAATCACCTCTCCTCACGTGACCAATGCATGATGGCAACTGAAAGGCCGACGAATACAAATCTCCTTTCAGCCACTATAGTCCATACACACTCTCCACCCTTTTTGGCCAACAGCAACGCCACAGCCTACAGTGCAAAAAAGAAACTTTTCGCGCTCCACCCTGTATATGCAGTAATACGACCACAAAACTTATGTACCACATGTGTAAATGATGCTGCCATATTAGCACTCGTTTCAATGCTTCCAATGGTTCGAGCAATTCAAACCCCATGTCTTCATCATGGAAAACGGGAAAATTAAATAGAGGATAGTGGAAAATGCCACAAAGTGCCCACATGTCACTTTCGTTCTGAGACTCGGCATTCATTTGATGAATTAGAACCAAGCGGCATTAGTTTGAACCGACAAAGAAGAGACCATACTCGTATACCGCTAATATAATAGTGAATGGACAACATTTTTCAATATAAAAACCATTGGTTTGATCTGATATGGAAGACTTTTTAAATATTTGAAATAAGTTTTCATTGTTCAACGACTTACTTTGGCATATTTAGAAAAGCGAAAAGTCATTAGATTAATGAAGTGAAAATTTCTATATTAGAGTGTCACAATTACACAGACATGTATGATAGGATGGCTTGTCAAATTCTTTGGATAATAAATAAATAAAATAAAGTAGTTTAATTAAACAAATGATGACAGGTTCAAAATTAATATTGGCAGTTCGCAACCTAAAGCTCCAACATATCGTATGTATATGTTTCATACATACATTGAATCTTGCTGTATTTGGTTTCTATTGTAAAATTTTATCGTAAATTTTCAACAACTTTGCAGTTTTAAAAGCCTTCATTAGCTCAAGTGTCCTCCTGGGGCCCCTTCTTGGCGATATCAATAACTAGTAGAATATATTGACATGTCGACACAAAAGATATTTGAATATCCTTGCCTTGGCCTTTCGCTGCCACGTTAAGGCGTCTTCTTTCTTTGTTTGTTTTAAATATTTAATTTCAGTTCATATTTACCTACAAACCCCTTTTTGGCTAGGAATTAGAAACGCTTGGTTTACAGCACCAGCCAGCCAGCATTTACAGAAATCCGACAATTTATGCCTGTCATTAAACAAATTGTCATAATAAATCACTGCGGTATGAAGGAAGAGAACGCTTCTTGTACTAACTGCGACTAAGCTCTGTGGCAGTGTATGAATGGGGACTGGCTGGCTGGCATGAGCAGCATTTCAAAGTCAGAGAAAACTTCAACGCTGGCAAAAGAAATGACACCAGCAATCAAGAAAATCATTAGTACCAAGAATGAGGTTGTTAAAAGTCATGCCACCATCATCGCCGTCTTCATCGTCATCGCCATCCGAAACCACAACACCCAGACCGACATGTCAGGGAAAACTTAATGCCAAGATTTTTAGGCAAAGTCAGCAGAATTTCGTTAATGCCCTACGACTACCACGTGCTACGTACTACCACTACAAATGCTAAGCTGAAGTGGATTAATTGCCATAAGGCAGATTACAAGTTATCATTTGCGTTTGTCAAAACTAAAAGTGGATATCATGGCCATGGATGGATCAATTGTCAATGGCGGTAATTTGGTTGGAATATGCATAAAGCCTCACATGGATATTCTAAAACTTTTCGAAGGCTCCTTCTAAGAATTTGTGAAAGAATTGGTATGTTAATTATAACACACTGGCGTAGAGAGTACTAAGCAGGGCAGCCTTGGTGTAATGGAGGCGTACAGTTGTGTGTCGTATTGTAGCTAACGACTCTAAGCTAGAATTATCTAAGAGCCACACCTAAATAAACGCATAAGCGTTGATGTATAGCTTTAGCG
Organism: Hydrotaea diabolus; assembly: GCA_963513945.1. Classification (NCBI taxonomy): domain Eukaryota; kingdom Metazoa; phylum Arthropoda; class Insecta; order Diptera; family Muscidae; genus Hydrotaea; species Hydrotaea diabolus. Next base: position 57,026,081 of record OY740718.1, on the reverse strand, counting down.
TCGTAGTGTTGGAACTACTCAAAACCTAAACAAAAGCATAGGGGTTGGCGTAAAGCGGTAAGGTTCAGTAGGCATATGTGACGAGCAAAATAGAAAGGGGCCTAAGGGTAAAACCAGTTTTGTTCAGGGGAGCCATTTGAAAGATTTAAATACGTTTATCTTTGGTGTACTTCACTTTCATAAAACGCGCATATCTCTGGGAGGGAACACTTTTAAGGCACTGGATCGGTCTCATTCGATGCTGTCCACATCAAAAAAAAAGTGAAAATTGATTTTTTTTTACCCTTAGGTCCCTTTCTCTATGCGCTGTCACATATGGTGATGTGCTACACCTAATAAACTTCGGCGTATAGTAGCGTTTTCTGTTGTTACAAGGCACACCTAAATAATTTATTGTGACACCTCAGACCTAAAGAAAAGCGTACGCGTCGGTGTATATTAACGGGGTTTCCAATAGGGACATAACAATTTCGTATCTCTATGTCAACGCAGCCTCAAACATTTTTATGATTTTTCAGTATCAAAACTTTAGTCGAAGTCAACATTTTCATCATGACATTTTCATCACAACTAAGCTTACGAGCAACGTTTGGTAATCATTAAAAATTACTACCAAAATGGTCCGATTGAATGGCCACCTCGGTCATACGATTTACCGCCATTGGTTTTTTTAATTGTGGCCACATCAAGTCATTGGTCTATGCCAACAAGACACCAACTTTAGGCGAGCTCAGAGACAACATCCAACGCTAAATTGCCAACGTTCCGGTCGAAATGTGTGCAAAAGTGGTGGAAAATTAGGTCCAAAGAATAGATCGCTGTACACAGACTCGTAGTGGTCATATGACCGGAATCGAATTTTATTCTTAAAGTGTAACATTTGACATACACCTGAGATCTATATCTTAAATATTCTTGGTTTTATTATAAAGGCTAGATTTATTTAAAAGCCACACCTAAATAAACGCTTAAGCGCTGCCGTTAAGCTTAAGCGTCCTAGAGTTGTTACTACCCACACTTAAACAAAAGCGTATGTGTAAAGCGGTAAGGATCACCTATGTAAACGAGTATATTAATAAATGTCTGTGTAAAGTGGCGTTGTACGAGGGCTCCTATATATATTTCTGACCTAATAATGAAAATGCGAAATAATAAAATTCAAAGTATTCTTCAGCATGATTTATACACTTTTGCATGCGCTCAAACCAATTGTCGAAGCACTTTTTCCACTCCGATTAGTTATATAGTTATATAGATATAGGTTTTGAACGCTTCAACAGCATCTTCTGGTGACTAAAATCGTTGACTACGCATTTTTTTCTTGATGTGCGGAAATAAAATGAAGTCATTGGGTGCCAAGTCAGGGCTGTACGGCGGATGACCCATCAATTCGACGTTTTGGCCGGTCAAAAAGGCGATGGTTTGAGCCGATGTGTGAGAGCTCGCATTGTCATGGTGCACAATGATTTGTCTTCTCTTGTTCGTTTTTCGAATTTCTCCAAAGACTTCAGGCAAAAAAATTCAGAATTGACAGTCCTACGTTGCTCAAGCGGAACAGTCGCCACATGGCCAGTTTTGCCCCGAAGAAACAGGCGACCATTTTCTGCGAAGTGCTTCATCCACGAACAACTTTCGTGGGATTTGGCTCGTCTTCGAAGACCCACACGGTCGATTGCTGGTTTGTTTCGGGCTCATACGCATATATCAATGATTCGTCACCTGTGACGTCTTTTGAAGCACCGTGATCGTATTTCTTTAAAATTTCTATTCACCAATCGACACTAGCCTTTTTTTGAGCGATTATCAAATTGTGCGCTATCCAACGAGAACTAACCTTTTTACGGCCAGTAGTTCATGCAATATCGAATGTATGTTGGTGAAAGAAATGCCCAAGGATGCCTCTATCTCACGGTATATAACATGACGATCTTGCATTATAAGTTCATCAGCATCAATGTTCTCTGGCACAACGGCCGTTTTTGGACGAAATATTGGGTGATCCTCTAGAGCTATTTTTTTAGAACAAAAAAAAAATATAAAAATTCAAATCAAGTGTGGAACTTTATTTATAATTTAAAAAGAACATTTAATGGCATATATTCTTTGTATATAATTTCCTGCAAATGTTGGCCGCAACTACGCCTCAGGGTTTCCATTCTGAGGGTCCAATTTTGGAAGACTCTTCGAGCACTTCGACCGGTATGACACGCATAGTGTTGGCTTCCAAATTCTGAATCGTAGCTGGTTTGTCAGCATAGACTTTGGACTTTACGTAACCCCAAAGGAAAATGTCTTAAGGTGTGATATAACTCGATCTAGGCGGGCGACTCACCTGTTCAAAACTTGAAACTAGCTGCTTTTCGAAATGACCTCTCAATAGATCCATTGTTTAAGCAGGTGTGTGGCAAGTAGTACTGTCCTATTGGAACCAAATGTCGTCAAGATTACGGGCTGCAATTACAGGTAGCAAAAAGTGGACATCATGACGCGATAGCGATCACCATTTACAGTAAGGTTCCGGCCGTCAGCATTTTTGAAGCCCATTAATCACACCAAACCCATAAATCGCCCATTAATCACACCAAACCGTGGTTTCCTCTAGGTAAAATGGCACCTCTTGAACCTCTTCTTGTTGCTCTTCAGCCCAAATGCGGCAATTTTGTTTATTGACTTTGCCGTTGAGCCAGAAATGGGCCTTATCACTGAACAAAATTTTGGTCGAAAACAGCGGATCTTCCGGTTTCTCACCGAACGCTCATTTCCATAAGTTGAGTTGCCAATATTTGAAGGTAATTATTTTAAAAAAATAAATGCCATAAAATGTCCTTTCTAATTACCAATAAAGATTCCACACTTGATTTGAATTTTTATTTATTTTTTGTTCTGAAAAAATACCTCTAGATGGATCACCCTATATTAGCTAAGACACTGATTGATTTGTGGCTTTTAGGACGGTAGGACTAAGCCTCAATATCCGGTAGCTCAGTGTGGCCTAGGTAATGATGCGTCACCCTGTACTGCCATAGAGTACAGGGTGACGCATCATGTTTCCTATCACTGATATCTCTAAGTTCATACATAATAAATAAACATTATCACCAACTTAATGAGTATTGCAGACACTGAGCAGAGTCGCAACCGAGAATGAAAAACATATTTCACTCTTCTTTGTGAAAATACCCGTTTAAAGAATAACTGCCCCTGGTTGCTCTGTTACTCACTAATGCTCAATATTTGTTACAAACATGACTTTCATCGTCTCTAACTGACGTTCATTACTTTAATTAAATAATAATCCAGGGAAACATTTAATTCTACTCCACCCCGCTCACCCCATTCCAGCAATGGCAATGGCGTGTGGGTTGGCTGGCTGACTCCTTGCATAGTTCTTCAGCAGAGTAAGTACGAGGTACGGCAAACATTGAATGAACGAATTAATTGTGTGCTGGCAACACACACACGCCAGACAAAGGAACAAAGCAAAAAATATGGGAATTTTTCTTCAATTCATACCAACCGGAAGAATGCCTCAAACAAAAAAAAGCAGTTCATAGTTGCCTCCTGCCAACTTGGCATCGTGGCGCTTCCATAAATGAAATCTGTGTACGGCAATGTCTCACTTACATCTCTTCTTTCCTCTCTCCCAGTCGTGACGTTGATTGTTATGTTGAATGTCAGTAGGTGAAAGAGCTGATAAACTTATCATACCCAGCCTGCCCAGAACGCCCAGCTTTTGTTTTGTGCCTCCTTAGAACTAATGGTGGCTGAGTGGAAAACTAGACAAGAAGTTGTAGGAGACGGAAGGACGAACGAATAAATGAATCAGCAAAGTTGCCAGCACTGGCAAAGTGGTGGCAATGGCGGTGGTGGCTGACGGCTGAGTAGTTGACGGAAGTTGAAAAATTATTTCCGTTCCAGTTAATTGTGTTTTTAAAGTCATTCATTCGTCGTTGACTCAGAAGGCGCAACTCATAAAGACACAATTCTTTCCAACTAATGTTCATCCGTAATTAAGACATTAAAGTCGTGTATTGAATGGAAAGAGTTAAGGACCTTGAATAAATCAAAACTCTTGGCAAGGATATTCAATTTTAGAGAAATATGTGCCAACGATATTGTGGTTTATTGAAGCTAAGGGGGGAAAACTCGTATTTGTAGAAAGTCAGAATATGTACGCAGTATGTGTGTGAGTTGAGATAATTGTGCTCGCTTTGAAATTATACAGGATAAGCGATTTAAGAATTTAAATTTGAATCGGCTGTAAAAGAAAGTCATTTAATAATGAAACATCCCAACAAACCAAACGTTCAGAATTCGGTCAGAATTCTGTATGACAATCGGCAAAATGTTTGAAAAAAAAACCTCAGACAAATCGAACAGAATTCGTAAGGATTCGGTAGGAATTCTCGATAGAGTTCAGATATTGTTCATAATTGTCTGATACACATTATCGGAACTGGCTCGGCAGTACCTCATCCCAAATTTTCAGTACCCAATTTTTCAGTATATTTTCTATTGTTACTAGTCGAATCTCATCAAGGGCAACTTCGATTTCATGTTTCAACGCTTTAACTGTCTCTGGGTGCTTAGCGTAACATTTGCCGTTAATGGCTTCCCACAGAAAATAATCCAAAGGGCTAATCACAGTTTCGAGGCGGCCAATTGACATCAAAATTTCGGCTGATTACACTGTTCTGCAAAAAGTAATTTGTGAGTCCTCCTTTAGACAAAACCAACTAATCCTTATGTAAAATGATCTCCTGAATACGAATTAAGTTTCCATTTTGTCCCTTCTTATGATCCATTTAGAGGTATTTTTTCAGAACAAAAAATATATAAAAATTCAAATCAAGTGTGGAGTCTTTATTGGTAATTTGAAAGGACATTTTATGGCATTTTTTTTTTTTAAATAACTACCATCAACTGTTGGCAACTGTATTATGGAATTGAGAGTTCGGTGAGAAACGGGAAGATCCGCTGTTTTCGACCAAAATTTTGTTCAGTGTTGAGGGCCGTTTCTGGCTCAACGGCAAAGTCAATAAACAAAATTGCCGCATTTGGGCTGAAGAGCAACAAGAAGAGGTTCAGGAGGTGCCATTATTCCCAGAGAAAACCACGGATTGGTGCGGTTTATAAGCTGGTGGAATCATCGGTGTTTTGTTTAAATAATGATGGCCGGAACGTAACTGTGAATGGTGCTCGCTATCGCACCATGATATCGATCTTTATGCTACCTGAAATTGAAGCCCGTAATCTTTACGACACCTGGTTTCAACAGGACGGTAAAACTTGCCATACAGCTGCTCAAACAATGAATCTATTGAGAGGTAATTTCGACCGCCTAGATCGAGTGATATCACACCGTTAGACATTTTTCTTTGGAGTTACGTAAAGTCCTGACAAACCAGCTACGATTCAGGTTTTGGAAGTCAACATTACCTTGGAAGTCAACATTACCTCAACATTGAACATTTGAAATTATATTCAAAAAATAAATGCCATGAAATGTCCTTTCAAATTACCAATAAAGATTCCACACTTGATTTGAATTTTTATATTTTTTTTGTTTTGAAAAAATAGCTCACCCTATAGTTTTTCAGATACGAATATCGTGAAAATGATTTTTTTTTTTGCAGAACAGTGTTAAACGATTTTCAAAACCAGAGTGGTCCCGTCTTAATGAAACCAAATGTCGTCCATGTCATTTTTTGAATTTTTGGAAATAAAATTTCTTTGAGCATGGCGCGGTAACGCTCACCGTTGGCGGTTTTTTGCTCTTTTTCGTAAAAAATGGCCAAATCATGCCGTCAGCCCAAAATCCACACCAAACAGTGACTCGCTGTGGATGCATTGGCTTTTCAATAGTCACGTGTGTGTTCGCCGTGCCCCAATTGCGGCAATTTCGCTTATTGACACAGCCACCGGCAGGAAAACGAGCTTCATCTGAAAACACGATATTTCATCTCCAGCCAAACAAACTTCAGACCATTAGGCAAAGCGAAAAGCCATCGGATGGTGTTTCATTATTACTTATAAATGACAGAGTTTAACTTTTCCCATGAAACCAGGAATTACAAAAATTATAAGTATTTTTTTTTTAAAGTCCGATTCAAATTTTAAATGTTAAATCACCCAACCTATACATGATGCCTCCGGCAACATTTCCATCGCCCAATTGGTGAAAGTATGGCTTTGTCTATAATCGTCAGGATTTAACTGTGCTTCAGCACAATCTTTTTCGAATGTGTTGACGCTCTGGCGAGGTCTAATTGAGCTGATCCATACCGTATCAATATTTTTGGGCCTTCTTCAATACTAGCCGGATATGCTTTCTTTATTTCGCAGCAATATCTCACTAGTTGGTGGCTTAAGTTCCTGAAGTGTGAACCCACACATTTTATTTTGGACAACGGCATTGAATACCGATCGCCGCCAGCGTTTTGCTCATAACTTCAACAATTATGGCTGTTCCAAAAATCTAGTAACTGTTTTGGATTTGTTAGACTTATGTGCAAATTTAGTACAATTTCTATACAAATTGGCGACTTAAATTCCATGGCGATGAAGCACCATCCTATAGCACTGTGAAAAACTGGTTTAATGAATTAAATCGCGGCCGACGCTCGCTCGAAGACGAAGGTCGTCCAAAAACGACCGTAGTGCCAGAGAACATTGATGCCGTGCGTAAACTGATAATGCCAGATCGTCATGTGGCATACCGTGAGTTAGAGGCATCCTTCGGCATTTCTTCCACCAGCATACATTTGATATTGCATGAACGCCTCGCCGTAAAAAAGGTTTGTACCCGTCGGATCCCGCATAATTTGACAATCGTTCAAAAAAAGGCTCGTGTCGATTGATGCACAGAAATTTTGAAAAAATACGATCGCCGTGCTTCAAAAGACGTTTATAAGATCGTCACAGGTGACGAATCATGGATATATGCGTATGAGCCCGAAACAAAACAGCAATCGACTGTGTGGGTCTTCGTAGACAAGCCAAATCCAACGAAAGTTGTTCGTGGAAGAAGCATTTCGAAGCAAATGGTCTGTTTTTTCGGCAAAACTAATCATGTGGCGACTGTTCCGCTTGACCAACGTAGGGCGGTCAATTCTGAGTGGTACACCACAGTTTGTTTGTCTGAAGTCTTCGGAGAAATTTAAGAACGAATAAGAGAAGACGAATCATTGTGCACCATGACAGTGCGAGCTCTCACACATTGGCTAAAACCAGCGCCTTTTTTAACCGGCCAAAACGTCGAATTGATGGGTCATCAGCCCTACAGCCCTGACTTGGCACCTAATGACTTCTTTTTATTCCCGCACATCAAGAAAAAATGCGTGGTCAACGATTTTCGTCGCCAGAAGATGCTGTTGAAGCGTTCAAAATCCATGTTTTGGGGGTGTCTCAATCGGAGTGGAAAAAGTGCTTGGACGATTAGTTTGAGCGCATGCAAAAGTGTATAAATCATGCTGGAGAATACTTTGGAAAACAATAAAACCATTTTTGATGATAAATATTCGCATTTTCATTATTAGGCCAGAAATATATATAGCAGCGCTCGTAAGGGCGTATTTATTTTACTGATCATTTGACCCATTGCAAAAAATATTTCAAAAAGAATTTATAACCAACATTCTATAACAACAACCAATATATGTTTAAGTTCAGTTTCCATAATCATCTTAATCTGTTAGGATTAACGATACTTGTTTTCTTCAACCGAAATAGTCAGTTTCCTCTACTGAAAATTTTCTGTGTACCCAATCAATATTCGGTTTTACCAATGAAATACATGGATAGTACGTGCAACTTCCAAAATTCGGTTGGCAAAAAATTCGGTTGTGGCAACAAATCTGTTCTCTGTGTGTAAAAGTGACTGTCGTGGCCTCCTTTTACTGCGTAACCTAAGTTCGACAACTCAACTTTTCAGCATGTTACCCGTCTTCTGAGTTCTACTTGGATCAATTCCTGTATTTTTCATAGCTATGAGAAAAAAGTCATCAATGTTTTTTCCAAAGAATTTTGTGCATATCTCGAGCCAATTTTTGAAGTTCATACCTTCGATTTTCATGATCTATGTCTCATTTTGTTCATAGGCTATGTGACTTTACGTGAAAGTAATAGGACTTGACACTTTTTACCGTTTTGTATTTTTTATGAATTAAAAAACTTTTTAAGGCAAAAAGTATTTTTTTTTCTTCATACATTTATTTGTAACTGTGAAACTGTTGCTCATTTAGCGAAACGTTGTATTAGGATTGTAATTTTTTAAATTTGTTTCAGCTTATTCGGACTAGTGGTTCTCGAGTTATGACAAACAAAAGAGCCTAAAACGTGACAAATTCCCTTATCCGATAATTACTAACTTCAAATAAATTATTAAATTATTATTTGATATACCTTGACCAAACGATTGATGCAGAAGTTCTTCTTTTTGGGGCTACTTTCATAAACAACTATCAGAGTTGAGTCCTGAAATCATGTGTTGCACTGTGTAGTTTAAGGGAATCTTAATGTTGCACCTTCCACAAAGCTCATTTAACATGTAGGAAATGCCATTATTGCTGAACAATTTTACAGGCCAAGCAAAGTGCTGAACATTCGTATTTGTATCTCGCTTACCGTGTTCGCTTGTAGTATCTTCATTTGGACAATTTGAGTGAACGCTACAAGTTTCAATTACCGCCCACAGGGTAATTTAACCTTGTTGTCACACTTTGGAAATGGACAATTCCTAAAAAGGGTGTAGTGTAGCAATTTGCTACTTCGTACAAGGACGTAGGAGTACAGATAAAACTGGTCATTGCGGATTCCACATTTGCGACAATAAAAATCTGTTCTTTAACCGAAATGGTTTTCCCAATTTCCTGCTTAAAGCCCTGAACGATATCGTAAAATGAAAATATCCCACTATAAAACTAAATCAAACGGAAATTATAACAAAATCGGAACATTATTTTGTATTTTTTTTCCTCTTCTGTTTTTTGATGGCAGAGTGGAGAAATTTAAATTGCAAATAATGTTTTTTGCACTAGGAGGGACGGAATGGCATGTTATGCATGGGCAGGGGTCAGAACAGGGTAAATATTTTTACAATATGCTCACGAGCACTAGAGGACATACATTCAGCAGAGGCGATTGTATCCCCAACAAAATTTATGGTTGCTGATGATGATGACGATGGGTCACCCACTTGTATGTCATCATTATTCGCATTTGCGGCGGATGGGCTACATGGACAAGGAAATGGGTAGGGTGATGTAGGGCAGGGGGAGGGGCGAAACAAGTTATCACAGGAAAAGCATAACGAATGATTATCTCATGCTATCGTTGGCTGAGTCGTAAAAGAACAACAACAGTATTTTATCGATTCCAGACATAAAACCGGGGGAGAACTTGTCAGACCCTTCAAATACACATCAAATAATTTGTGTGCGTTGTGAGTGTGGGTGCAGATACTCCGCACACGCAGAAAAAAAGTATAGTTGTGGTGACAATATTCGAAGAGGATAATACTATTGTTGGGCATATGGTTGTGGTACAACAATATTATGATCCTCACAACAATAGTATGATTCAAATAGAACCATACTATGAACTTCACAACAATAGTATGATTCACACACAACCATACTATGATCCCCACAACCATAGTATGATTCACAGGCATCCCTACAATCATAGTATGATCACACATAATTATACTATGATCACCAATATTATTTTATTTTATATATTTATTAGAATTATGTTTTCATTTATGATTTAAAAAAATACATAAAATTCAAAATAATAGGTGTGATTTATTTAACAGTTGAAAAATAAGTTTAAAATATTGTAAACGTTTTTATTAAAACTTTTTCATTTCAAAGCAGCTTGTTGAAAAAATTTGAATTTCCATATGTGACAGCGCATAGAGAAAGGGACCTAAGGGTAAAAAAATCAATTTTCACTTTTTTTTTGATGTGGACAACATCTGAGCATGGAATGAGACCGATCCCATGCCCCAAAAGTGTTCCCTCCCAGAGATATACGCGTTTTATGAAAGTAAAGTCGACGATTCTAAGCGCAAATAGATAGGAACCTAATCTTTAAAATAGCTCTCCTGAACAAAACTGGTTTTTAACCTTAGGCCCCTTTCTATTTGCGCGTCACATATATTTATTAGAATTATGAAAATGATTTATTTAAAAGTAGAAAAAATAAGTTAAAAACATCGTAAACATTTTTATTAAAGGTATTTCAGTTAAACAAAGCCAAAGCTGCTTGTTGAAAAAATTTGAATTTCCATATAAAAAGTACTATTATTGCATTAGATCCGTTACAATAACATTGTTCTAAAAGCATACAATGAAGAAAAATTACAATCATACAGTATGATTGCCGTAATCATATTTTTGTTAGCATAAAACACAAAAAACAATACTTTTGTCGCACCAACCATATTTATATTGTTGCTATAACCATGTTTTCATTTTTAAATTTGGCAATACTACTTTTGCTACATTTCAACAATATTAATATTGCGGCAATCATGCTATTGTCAAAATTAAATTCAATTAACAACACTATGGTTGCGAAAAACATACTTTTATTGCGGAGAACATATTAGTATTGCCGTGACCATGTAGTAACCATAGTTTTTCTCTGCGTGCATCTTTCCTTCATGCTGTGGAAAAACCCAGCATCATCGGTAGTGGCAGGAAATAATAAGACGCAATTTACGAGGGAGTGAAAGAAAAACAAACGCCAACAAAAAGGGCATCCTGTTTCTTCTATTGGTTTAACAATCGATAGACTGTTATGGTTGATAAAAACTGTTGTTGTTAGTTTTTCTTTTACTTCCACTTCCAATATTTCTGGTCCTTCAACTGTTTTCTAATTTTTTTTCGTTTTCTTTTTGAGAGGAGGCGGAGGTCGTTTTTTGTCAGAATGTGTAGAAGATGTTGTTGCTAAAGGAAAACAATTTGTTTGTTTGCCTCGTTTGCTTGTTTGTTTCTTTGTTGTGGCAGCAGACAGTCGTCAGTCCTTCAGCGGCAGCAGCGTTCAATGTGGTATGCATGTACGGTAAGGCGGTGAAGTCGTACATCCAGCCAAACTCAGCTACGTCCACCCTGCTCCCATCCGTAAACCCTAAAAAGAACATCAATAACACTCACATTCACATTTTCAAGTTTACTGGAGTTAATGTGGCGTTCCGAATTTCTGCCATCTTGTGTAGTTCCTACAGCCGTTCTTTTTCCTGCTCCGCGACGCAGTTTTCACTTTCCATTCAAACAATTGTATATTTTTGTGCAATTTCCTTACCTCAAGAATATCCCTTTTATGGCGTACAACTTAAATATGTAAAGGGTGACTCTGGAGTGATGTTATAGTATACTTGATTTGTGAATGTTCACACAAGAATTACAGCCTAATCAGACTTAAAAACCAGTCGCTCTCCAGGTCATTTTCTATTAAAGTCCGACCAATGCTTAGCAACTCAATTCGTTTACCCAATAGCATAAAAGACATGGTTAAGCTTTTTATTATTGAACAATTTGGTTATTTTATAACCATTTGTTTAATTATTTATTTTCAGCAAAAACCCCATGAATATAAATAATATAACTCGAATATAACTAATAACGGGTGTTTCTTTAGACGTGTGGTTTTTAATATGGCTACACTTTTTTTGAAGTTGGTCTTTTTGACAGCTGTCACTTGATTTATGCTCAGTTTGGTTTGCCGTTTCATAATAAATAGACTTACTCCGGAACAACGTTTGCAAATCGTGGAAATTTATAAAACAAAAATAATGGTTCGGTTCGAGCGACGTATTGCGCGCTGCGTCCAATATTCGGTCGACATAATGACCTTGCAGAGTCCATAATTCAAGCAACACATGGATCGGGTTTGCACCACGTTTACTCTAGTGGATAATGCCCATCCTCAGAGACGCCGTACAGTGCGCACCGAAGGCGCTATTGCTGCTGTGGAGCAGAGTATCTATCGTAGAAGACCCGAATGAGTCCATCCGCCAACGCGCGCAACAATTGAAGCTGTGCCCATCATCTTCATGGAAACTTTTGGGCAAGTATCTTGTTTTTGGGGTTTACAAAATTCAACTCGTGCAAGAATTGAAGCCAAACGACTATCAAGCGCGTCGCACTTTCAGTGAATGGGCCCAAAACGAGATGGCCGCCTTGATTTTTACAAGAAAATGTTGTTTAGCGATAAAGTTCACTTTTGCTTAAATGGGTACGTTAATAACCAAATTTGTCTCATTTGGAGTAATGAAAAATCACATGCCATTGTTGAGAGGCCGTTACATCCTCAAAAAGTCACTGTTTGGTGTGCTCTATGGACAGAGGGAATCATTGGTCCATATATCTTCAAAAATGAAGCCGGCAATAATGTTATGGTCAATGGGGACTGCTTTAGAGCCATGATTAATGACTTTTTCTTTTTGGGAGGAATGATACATTAGTGCGGAAGGTACCAGAAGCTTTAGGACCCATTTCAGTCCCACAAGCAGTTTTATGCAAATCTTTTGGTATTAAGCATATCACAAGATTTAAATCGATTCGTATCTTTTTTCGACAGATTGGCTTGGCTCAAATGACTTAAAAAGTCACGAAACTGATGTGGTCAAATAATGTTTACAGTCTAAAATGATTTTTTTCGATGCGTTACACCTTTGGAAACTATTCTACCAAAAGATATATACTTATATATATCAGTATGAGTTCATCTGTCATATTTTTTGTTATGTTTTTGTTCGTATTAGTTATAATTTCACCCTTTTGTTTGATTTTTGTACAAAAAATTTAGTAAAGAGCGATTACTCCCAACTCAGTAAAGCAAGGTTTAGAAATTAGAGACCAAAACTTGAATCAGCCATAATATCGAAAGTAATGTCTGGTAACGCCTGTGGTCAGCAATCCCCAATGTCGGATATGTGTGATTCTGTCAGCCAATATAAATTTTGGGTAAGTTCACTTTCTCTCTAAGATGGGGAGTAACTTTTATGGTCGGAATAGCGAGTATTATTCGTAGTCCAGCTAAAAAACTGACCTCGAGAAATTACCAAGATTTCACGCAGCCTAATCTTTGTGTTCACTGCACTTTACCATTCTGGGACTCCGGTTGAGAAATATTGGTTCGATGATCAGGAATATCTCTCATCAATATTGGCCGAGGAAATTTGTATTTTGCCTACATCTCACTACAACTAGGAAAGTGAATTTCAAACAGGAGCTTAAGTGTTTCATGATCGCTCTTAGTAAAGTCTACCACGTTTCATTATTTAGATATTCGGCGGGGGTTTATATTCGTTGTCTGCTTTTTTTTCTAGCAGAGTTTTAAAAATAGATTTTTTTGCCATTGCAGTTTCTATTTTTAGCCTTTTAAACTCTATCGATAATTGTGCCGTTACACTTTTTGCCTTCAAGAGATTTCTGTATTCCTAGCATAAATTTGTACATGCATCCCTTATAGATTTGGTCAGAATATTCGTCGAGATTTTTGGATCTTGGACGAGTATTTCTGTTAGGCCAGTATTTCTGGAAGTAGGCGACATTTGACATGATTTTTGAACTTGGTCCAATTATGCTTTTATTTTTGTAAATTAAATTCAGAGTAACCGCCAAAAGTGACCCTCGAATACTGTAACTAATTCATTATTTGATAATCAAGCTATAAAAATTTAATTTATTCCATCAAAATAGTTTGTTAATAAGTAAATTAGTAACGCCTCTTGTACTAAGAGAAAATATCAGAGTGGGTACACATTAAAGGTGAAAAAGTTGCCATTTTTTCTTTTCCTGTTCTTCCAAGTTTTGTCATGTCACTCAATATTACCCTTTTCAAGTTCATTTATAATAAATAAAAAAATCGTTTCTTTTGAAAAATCTGCACATGACATGTAGTATATTTTAAAGTTGTTGTTCAAAAATTGTCTCTTTTCTTGAAGGGCAACAAACGTTCGAATGTTTTAAAAAGAAAAAAATAAAAACATTTCTTGGCATAGTCGTCGCATCCAATTAGATGCGTACGTTGTTCCATTCGTTTTGCGTACATAAATCGTCAACTCTGTCGTAATACAGACAACGAGAAGGTTAATTACGTAAAATGTCATTTCTAACTGTCAAACAAAAGAAGAGAAAATAAAAAAAACCGTTTCAGCGACTTTTAAAAATGCCCCAGTAAAGTAAAATGCGTTGTCAAATTAGCAACTTTAAAGGTAAAAGATACAATGGAGTCGATATGAAGAACTGTTGTAACCTTATTTTGTATCGGAATTTTAGACTGTAAAAATAACTCTTGATGCCAGAGACGGAGTTAGCGCTAATTGTAGAGTTTCTACACTGGCGGTAGTTACCTCTTCAAAGTTAATTTCGATGCAATTTGATGTATTTCGAATAAAAAAGGTATATGGTTGAGGGTGTTTACGTCTAAAAGGTGGTTAAATTCTAAAGGCCGATGTTGAATGTGAACCACAATTAAACGTCAAGCTTTTTTCTGCATTTCATTTGATATTTCTCAATTTCAGACTCACTCAATTTGAACCATGGAAAGATACACAAGTGAGCAACGCGTTAAAGTTAGGCAACAGTGGATGATCAATTTTCAAAGAAAATCGTCATCAGTGATGAGGCACATTTTCAAGCAAGAGCAGCAGAAAATGGCCACCACTTGCGGGATTTTATTTTGCTTACTAAAGCCAATAATAATCCCCATTAATATAGTGTATAACAAAATAATAATAATAGTTAACCAATAAATAAAAAAATGTTATTAAACATTCAAACCACAACGGTAGTTTTGCGCCACCCTGTAGTTGATGTATGTTTGTGGAATGCTGTTCTGTACTTTTTACCTCCAACACACTTTATTCTGTCGCCCAATCTGACCTTTGTTATGGCCGCCGATTCCAATTAAAATCTTTCTCCTAGCCACTTTTGTCTGTGTCGCTGCAGACTTGAGCTCGGAAAAAGAACGAGCTCCTCCATCTCGGGTGGTTAAACTTTAAGGACTGATGTTGATTTTGAATAAAACACAAACTATTAAGGAAATTACTGTCAATTATTTTTATTAGATAATACTGGTATGGTTCAATTATGTATGGAACTAAATATCGGCCAAATGGCCGCCGCGACCTCGGCGGCACACCTCCATCCGATGGTCCAAATTTTCGATGACACTGAGGCATGGGTTCGTGGGTGAGGTTCTATGTCGTTATCGACGTACAACTTTTCTTTCAAGTAACCCCAAATCACATGATATTGGCGGCCAATTAACATCGCCACGGCGTGAGATAACACGGCCATTAAATTTGTCGAGCAAAAGAGCCATTGTTTCGTTAGCTGTGTGGCAAGTGGCATCGTCCTGTTGAAACCACATATCGTCCACATCCATATCTTACTATTCGGGACATAAAAAGTTCGTTATCATCTCACGACAGCGAACACCATTCACAGTAACTGCCTGACCGGCCTGATTTAGGAAAAAATACGGCCCGATGATGCCGCCAGCCCATAAACCGCACTAAACAGTGGGTGAATTGTCGACAATCACTCTTGGGTTATCATTTGCCCAAATGCGGCAATTCTGCTTATTGACGAATCCACTGAGGTGAAAATGTGCCTCATCACTGAAGATCATCCACTGTTGCCTAACTTTAACCCTTTGCTGGCTTGTGTATCTTTCCATGGTTCAAATTGAGTTAGTTTGGAATTGAGAAATATGAAATGATATGCAGAAAAAAAATTGACGTTTAGGTGTGGTTGACATTCAACATCGTCCTTAAAATTTAACCACCCTTTATAACGTTTCTTAAGAAAGTTCAATCAAAAGTTTTTTCTCAAAATAGTTTTTAACATATTTTATATACTATAAGTATATGTTCTCTGAAAATGTCTTCAGAGAAGTTCGGATGTTCGGGTGGCTGAAGAGAAGTCCAACTTCAACGCGGTACCTGCTGGTCATATATCCGAGATACAGCCGAATTTCACAGCAGAGGTAGCGGGATTCGCAGGTGAGAGCGATGAAATTCTTCGTTTTAACCTGTTGAACCTAGAATTAAGGGGACTCCACTGTGAGATCGGTAGGTTGGCCAACGAATGCTCGCGAAACTTTAAAACAGTGCATTTTTAGCTCCGGAATTGGTAAATTGTATCCAACGGTCAAATTAATAGTAAGCCTTGGAGAAAGGCTCATCAGTCAGCCGAAACGTTCGGCGACAAAACAGTGAAGGATGCAGTGCGCACATTAATTCAATCGGATGTTTGTTGAGCTTCCGGAAACGACACGGTAAAAAGCAGAGTATTGCGTCTTATCTGCGCCCTCCGAGTCGAAGGGGCATCTCACACTTGAATATGTCGCCTCTAGAGTACATGACCAAACCCAATAGGACCAGTATACTATACGTAGACGCATTCGTATAGTATACAAACGATATAGGGATACTGTGCCCGTCAGTATACCTTTCCAATATACATTTATTAAGGAATGGCCGCTTCAGTATATACAAACACAATCGCATACAAAGTATAGGTAAGTGTATGGAGACCACATCGTGTTCCATCTTCGTGTCTATACAAAGTATGCGAAGATGTTTGATGATGCATCACCCACGAATGAAATTTTCTCACTTTCGTTACTTCATGGCGTTTCTTTATACAAAGTATGCGAAGATGTATGGAGTTGATTTTTGGCTCTCATATACAATCCCTGTATACTTTCCGAAGTATTCGGAAAAAGTCCTATTGGGAAGTGCACAATTGGTTATTAGCCACTCATTTAGCTTAGAGCAAACACACATGAGTCTTTTAGGCCGATCTCTTTGCATTCGACAGTAGCAAAGACGCTTAATTCGCGATCAGCGCTATTTCTCGTTGGACTAAAGATTGGCGGATCAAACGCAATGACACTAAATCCGTCCTGATTGATCGAATACCTTTTTAATGTGCTGATCATCAACATATGTTCCGCAGGCAGCACAACCGCTGCTTTAAACGCCACACATATTAGTCGCGGTCTTAACCAGAAAAAGCCCAGGAACAGAACGGTGCTCGTGACTCTTGACCTTACTAAAGTTATAAATCTCGCGGATATGTAACTTCCGCTTAGTTTGAAACGTTGGGTCTTAAATTATATGTGTGGTCGCCAGTCGTGTGTAGAATTTAGAAAAAGGAAGTCGAAGTAAAGTGAAACAGGGAGGGATGATATCTCCGACATAGTTTGACCTAGAGCTCACTTGAATTCCTGCAGCACCAGGCGGCGTTTAAGTTATGTCGTTTGTTAATGACACAGTTATACTGTCAATACCTTAAGCAGATGATATATTCGATAAAATCAATTATTACGCCACCGACTTAGAACGTTTCTTTACTGCAAGAAATATGAAAATATTCGCCTTCATATCATCAGCTACACTTAATGTGAAAATCGGCGACTCCAAACTACCACAAGATCTATGCATATGCCACAGCTATCTAGTATAAGTTTAAAAGTATGAAGAAGGTCCTAAATACACCCAACGGCAGTACTTGGGGAGATTACAGAGAAACCTCGTTATCCTCTTACAAAGCGATAGGTCGGTCTGTAGATAACTTTGCAGTGCCAGCGAAGGTGAGCACGGAACACTAGAAGAAGGTTTAGACCTGTCGGATGATATCTCCGACATAGTTTGACCTAGAGCTCACTTGAATTCCTGCAGCACCAGGCGGCGTTTAAGTTATGTCGTTTGTTAATGACACAGTTATAATGTCAATACCTTAAGCAGATGATATATTCGATAAAATCAATTATTACGCCGCCGACTTAGAACGTTTCTTTACTGCGAGAAATATGAAAATATTCGCCTTCAAATCATCAGCTACACTTAATGTGAAAATCGGCGACTCCAAACTACCACAAGATCTATGCATATGCCACAGCTATCTAGTATAAGTTTAATAGTATCAAAGGGTCCTAAAGACTCCCAACGGCATTACCTGGGGAGATGACAGAGAAACCTCGTTATTCCCTTTCAAAGCGATAGGTCGGTCTGTAGATAACTTTGCAGTACCGTCGAAGGTGAGTACGAAACACTAGAAAAAGGTTCAGACCTGTCAGAATGCCGCCCTGAGAATATCAACAGGGTGTCCACCGATTTCTTCTGAGGTCCATCCACATGAGGAGACATAGGTCGTTTTCGAGCGCATACACAATTTCTTGTTGTCTAAGTACACGCAGAAAAAAAGTATGGTTGGGTTGACAATATTCAAAGAGGATCATACTATTGCAGAGTATATGGTTGTGACACAACAATATTATGATCCTTACAACAATAGTATGATTCACACATAACCATACTATGATCCCCACAACCATAGTATGATTCATACTCAACCACACTATGATCTCCACAACCATACTATGATCCTCACAACAATAGTACGACTCACACTCAACCATACTATTATCTTCACAACCATATTATGATCCTCACAACCATACAATGTTTCTCATACAACCATAGTATGATCCTTACAACTATAGTATGATTCACACGCAACCATACTATGATCCACACAACCATAGTATGATTCACACTCAACCATACTATAATCTCCACAACCATATTATGATCCTCACGACCATAGTATGTTTCTCATACAACCATAGCATGATCCTCACAACCATAGTATGATTCACACGCAACCATACTATGATCCCCACAACCATAGTATGATTCACACGCAACCATACTATGATCCCCAAAATTATTTATTAGGATTAGTTATTGTTGTTATACAAAAATAGGGATTTTTATTAAGTACTTGTATGTTATTTTAAATTGCATTACTATTAGTTCATAGCCAGATTTGATGCCATGTTTTTATTAAACATTTCATTCAAGAAACAAAAATATATATTCCAACGGTCAAAAATACTTTTAGTTGCCAGCAGGGGTGAGTGCTACTTCACCATCCGTAGACACTTAGTAACGAATGTGATTTTACCATGATCAATGGCTATATACTTAAGTGCAGGCAGATTTTAAATAAACGAGAACCAGTCGGTATTAGAGTATTTCACCGAACAAAGAAAACACAATAAAAATCCCTTGAACTACATTCCGATTGTTGTTGTTTTTTTAATGGACAGCAACCATTCACTGTATCGTGTGTATGTGTATATCAAAAAAATAAGCACACACATCCATGTATGCTCTATAAAACCTGTTTTGTTATGTTCATAGTCGCAACCATACTGTATGATTGCCGTAATCAAATTATTGTTAACGTTAATTTTAAACAACAATACTTTTGTTGCACCAACCAAGTTTATATGGTTGCTACAACCATAATTTTATTTCTAAATTTGGCAATAATACTATTGTTACATTTCAACAATAGAAATATTGTCGCAATCATACTATTGTCAAAATGAAATTCAAAAACAATACTATGGTTGCGACAAACATGCTTTTATTGTAGAGAACATATTATTGTTGCGGTGACCATAGTTGCGGTGACAGCGTGTAGCATTTGCTTGGGTGTCTTCGCAGTAGTCTTCCCAACCACCTGTTTCTATAGAGAGAGGTCCAGAGAAAGCCCCTAGATCATCTTAACCCCCAGGTAAGTTTAAACAACATTCACGCTGATGAAATTGCAGCGGTAGTGTCCAGCTACAGCGTGAATGTTGTGCCAGAGAAAAAGAAGCTACCTCGGAATACGCGAGGGGTTCTGGCTCAGCTGAGATCTGGATGGTACCGCCTTAGTTTGTATTGTTTGCATATTTATGGCAATGTCCCGGAGGTTTGTCCCGCATGCCATCGGAGACCACTCAGCTAACTCTCAGGTCTCTGGAAGAAATCTAGTTTAAATAACTGGTTTCCTTCACCTGGATGTCGTAGCAGATCCCCTATAGACGAACAGTTCTTTCAATATTCAACACTTTGTGTAAACAACATTTTAAGTTTTATAACCAATTGGGGTATTCAAGAGCTGCCGCTGGAAATTTTGTTAACTGATATTGTATAAGAATAGATTTACGTCACTCTAATATACTGCATATACTCCGATATAGTTTGCGACGGCATTGGCTATTGATGGCGGTTCTGCTGGAGTTTGTAGCTTTAATAATGACAACAACGGTGTTTACAGAGCTCCTTTATGCATAGTCATTGTTGTGTGGGTAAGTGTGGCGCAGCTTTTCATATCCTCCCAAGAGTAAACAACATGGAAATAGACAAGCCTTCACAACACCCTACATCCCACTCCCACCACCTATGAATACATTAGCAAGAACATTTCCATACGCTAGTCCAAAAATAAGAATGACTGCGATGTCAATATTAAAGAAAAACAAAACTTATTGATAACATGTGTTGCAATTTGCAGTAGTTAGAAGAAATTGAGAAAGTTCAGGGCTTAATTTGTATTGTCAATAAAGCTAAGAAATTATTATATAAGTAATAGATTCATTTTTGAAGGCTTTCTTGGCTATTGTATCAGGTTTACAGCTATTAATGGCTAGCGACTCATGCGAGTCATTTAATTGACTCAATTTAGCTACACATTCAACTCGTGTTGTTTTTGAAGGCTCCAATTTCCCATAACGATTACACGTCCACCAATAAGTCTGTGTTGTGTTGCCCGCTGAAAAATAACCTTAAGACGAACTACAACGAAAGACTGATATAGAATGCTTGGCAGTAGGGGTTAGGCATTCGGTATAGTCGAGCGTCAAAACAAACCACTTGGAAGGACTGCTAAAAAAAATGAAGCGCTGAATGCAAATTCTGGATAAAAATCGCTCACTATAAATGGCTGAGGAGCCCAAAAAATAACTATTTCTATGATGAAATATTTACGGATTTTTCGTAGTTGTTCTTTTACCTTTAAAATGATACCAAAAAATTTAAATTCGAAGCAGGTCAGTTTTTGATTTTTTGTCAATAAAACGTATCACTGTGAGACGGACAGCAATTTAATCTGTAATTAACTTTAAGGCAACCCCATTAAGATGTCAAACTCAGGCTAGTCATTGGACTTTGAAGAAATTTGAATGGTGTGACGCTGTATTCACTGCACTTCACCATACCAGGGCACCGTATGAAACTCTAGATCTGATGATCGCTTTGTTCACACAATGTTTAATTTTTGGTTGTCGGCCTCGGAACAATGGACTGTAATTTCTCTCCACTTTGTACTGGAAGTGCGACGTCTGTTATCGTTAGTTTATTCTTGAATGAAATTTTGAAAGTTGTTTATTGCATATATCCAGAAAGATGCTTATGACCGTACCATCATATCACTGATTGTGGACAGAAATTGCCTGATACCAGAAGTATGACATCAAAGGCGTATGCAGATAACTGACTGTCATTCCCGTTAAGGTCCCCAAGGATTTGAGTTCCAGTAAATGGCTAACCGCAATCCTTACTAGTCCTTTTCAAACGTACGAGTTGCTTGTTCTAGATTCAAGAGGATGAAGGGTACGGGCTGCTATATATATTTCTGGCCTAATAACTAAAATGCGAATATTTATCTTCAAAAATGGTTTTATTGTTTTTCAAAGTATTCTCAAGCAGGATTTAACCACTTTTTCATGCGCTTAAACCAATTGTCGAAGCACCTTTCCACTCCGATTTAGACATGAGCAGTTTTGCCGAAGAAACAGGCGACCATTTGCTTCGAAGTGCTTTTTCCACGAACGACTTTCGTTGGATTTGGCTCGTCTTCGAAGACCCACACGGTCGATTGCTGTTTTGTTTCGGGCTCATGCGCATAGATCCATGATTCGTCACCTGTGACGATCTTATAAACATCTTTTGTAGCACCTCGATCGTATTTTTTTTAAAAATTTCTTTGCACAATCGCTTTTTTGTCAAATTTTGCGCGATCCAACGAGAAGAAACTTTTTTTACAGCCAGGTGTTCATGCAATATCGAATGTATGCCTCTCCCTCAAGGTATGTTACATGACGATCTTGCATTATCAGTTCACGCGCGGCATCAATGTTCTCTGGCACAACGGCCGTTTTGGATGACCTTCACAACCTTCATCTTTGAGCGAGCGTCGACCACGATTGAATTCTTCTAACCAGTTTTTCACAGTGCTTTGGGTGCCAAGTCAGAGCTGTAAGGCGGATGACCCATCAATTCGACGTTTTGGCCGGTGAAAAAGGCACTGGTTTGAGCCGATGTGTGAGAGCTCGCATTGTCATGGTGTACAATGATCCGTCTTCTTTTGTTCGTTTTTCGAATTTCTCCGAAGACTTCACGAAAACAAATTGTGGTGTACCACTCAGAATTGACCGTCTTACGTTGCTCAAGCGGAACAGTCGCAGTTTTTCCCCGAAGAAATAAGCGACCATTTGCTTCGAAGTGCTTTTTCCACGAAGAACTTTCGTTGGATTTGGCTCGTCTTCGAATACCCACACGGTCGATTGCTGTTTTGTTTCGGGCTCATATGCATAGATCCATGATTCGTTACCTGTGACGCTCTTACAAACGTCATTTTTAATTTCTTTGCACCAATCAACACGAGCCTCTTTTTGAGCGTTTGTAAAATTGTGTGGGATCTAACCAGAACAAACCTTTTTTACGGCCAGGTGTTCATGCAATATCGAATGTATCCTGGTGGAAGAAATTCCCAAGGATGCCTCTAGGATATCTCACGGTATGTCACATGACGATCTTGCATTATCAGTTCAAGCACGACGTCAATGTTCTCTGGCACAACGGCCGTTTTTGGACGACCTGAATTCATTAAATCATTTTTTCACAGTGCTATAGGATGTTGTTTCATCGCTATACAAAGATTTAAGTTTGTCGATGCACTCTTGTCGTGATAATCCACGTCGAAAGTTGTGAAAAATGATCGCACAAAAATGTTCACGAGGTAATTCCATTTTTTGCCAAACTTTCCAATGGAAATGTCAGATGGCGCCAGGGAACACTTAGTGTTGCCTAGGCCAGAAATATATATAGCAACCTCTCTATGATATCAAAAACCCCTCCTACATCTAGGATCACAGCTAAGGTGTAACACGAGATATAGTGCACCACTCTATGCAGGGCTGATTCATACTTCATACGATTTGGAGCGTAGGTTTAGATTCTGGGAATGCGATAGTTCACAGACGACAATAACATATGAAAAAGTGTTTTTTAAGTTTTGAGTTTTACAGAATTTCCCCACTGCATGAGTTGAAAAACTGACTTAGAACAACAAGTAGAACTCTAAACGAACATGTTTTCAAAGCAAATTTGTGGTATTTCGGCTCCTCTTTTATTTTCCTAGGTACATACAAGGCAACCGTCCAAGCAACGTGTTGCAGCCAATGTTTTGTTTGTTCACAAAACACGTGGCAACACAGCTATCCACGAAGCAACGTTTGCTTCCACATAGCTGTATTGCTGCAACATAGCTATATTGTAGCACCGCGTGTGTCTAGCATAAAAATTCTCACATTTTTTCTTTAATTTTTAAAACATTAAATAAAATGTCAATTGTCATCGACATCAATTGTCATCAATGCCAGCGTTGTCAACATATCTTGTATAGTTACAGCTTGTTTGAAATCGTTTCCACTATTTTTGAATCAAGAGTAATTAGCGTTATTAAACAAAATACCATAAAATTAATTGAATTGTTTTCAATATTTCCGACCAATAAAACAACAATGTGTTCAACACCACACCTACACATGTGAGTGCACAAAGATGCCAGCGGCGGCAATACTATGCTGGAAGGTCTGATATCAGGCCTGGTGCTTTGTAACTTAATTTTCATTGCATGAGAGTGTGAAATAAGGCTTTCGCTCTGTCTTTAAAAGAGATAGTGCAGGAATATTGGTACTTAAAGTAAGCAAATTGTACTAAGAATCTAGATATGGATTTATTTTGAAGATAGGGGTAGGATTCACGGACCCTATAGGGGGGAAAATGGACCTTTTGGTCAAAAGATACAACGGTTGGTAAATATGAACTCAAATAAAACGAATTCTCTATAAATCAGAGTATGCATTGTTTCAAAATTGACTGAGATTAGAATCGAACTATAGCCAAATGGTCATTAAAGAAGCAAGCGACCAATAGTAAATATCGGGTGATCGACTTAGCGGTATTTTTTTCAAAATAAAAAAATATACAAAAATTCAAATCAAGTTCGTAATCTTTTTTGTTCATTCGAAAGAAAATTGTATGCCATTTATTTTTGAATATAATTCTTGGCCGCAACTACCAGTGTACGGGCTCTTCAAAATCTCAAATATGATCCGCTGTTTTGACCAAATTTTTGTTCTGTGGTGAAACCCATTTCTGGCTTAACGGCAACGTTAACAAACAAAATTGCTGCATTTGGGCTGAGAGCATCCAGAGAAGGTTTACGTGGTGCCATTATATCTAGAAAAATCCACGGTTTGGTGCGATTTATGAATTGGTTGAATCATCGGTCTATATTTTTTTTAAAAATGATGATGGCCGGAACTTTACCGTGAATGGAGCTCGCTATCGCGCTATTATATCGGACTTTTTGCTACCTGAAATTGCATCGTGTTATCTTGACTACATTTGGTTTTAACTGGACGGTGCCACTTGCCATACAACTGCTCAAGCAAATTCAAAATATTCTGATTTCCCGCTTGGAAAAAAGGTCAATAACTATCCGAAACCACTAGTTATCTAGGTTTCAGGTTAGAATTCAACTACACATCGAGACGCAACGCATTCCCACAGGGTCGCAGTTACTACCCTAACCAGAACAATAGGTCAGGGGACTCCTTCGAGTAAATCACATAGCCGAATAGTCCTCTCCTTAATCACGGCCATGCGATACGTAGCATTAGAACTCAAAGAGAGCTGGAATGAAGCCATGCCGTTGACCGTTTGCCATAAGAAGGGCACCAATTTATTAAGATTATCTTCGACCGAAAACCCTTTATAGATCTTTACAGCGAAAACCACATGATTCCCTGTCCCTCACATAATCAAAAAACATTCAGCAAAGCTACTTCAGCTGTCAAATATCAAGTAAGCTCATACCGGTGTATAAGGTAAAACAAAATATATACAATAAAACTAACAAAGCGCCTCCCAGTCTTAGCACTATGTGCCCCAGGGAACAGGTAATTATTTATTGCAACATTCTCAAAACGTAGAGTGTAAATACGAAAGCAGATAAATAATTCCGTGACTTTTCCAACTTCTCTCGTATGTCAAATTTTGAGAGAGTTCCGTCTTTTAGTTTGTGTTAAACAGCTGTTCAAAACATACAAAGAAGACGCCAATCAAACCAAGGAAAAGCTTGATACTTCACTATGGGGACTCTGCGACGTCGATTTTAATGGTAAAAAAAGTAGTTTACTGACTTTTCTTGGGGTCGCACAAGTACATGACGCTGAACGTTCTGGACGGCCATTTCCTTGTTTCCTATTTTTGAAAGGAATACAGCAATTAATTAAACCTTGGGCTAAATGTATTGAGCTAAAAGAAAATATTGTTGAAAAAAAGTGTTTCTTTCAAAAAAAAACTGTGTTTTATTCGAAAAGTCTCAGAATTATTTTTCTGCCCCCGTATAACGCCAAATACGTACAATTTTATCCCCTTAGCCAATCTGCTTTACTGACATACATAGATAAAACTACACTCATGAAGTCCAGATCCCTGATGTCCTCATACGAGTAAAAGGACAATCGTACAAGGGCTTTTGTTTACGAAAGATTGCATAAAATGAACCTCGAAGTCTATTCGATGATCCTAAAAGGCCTTTCCTTTTGGGGGTATTGCCCGCTTCGCCGCTGAGCAGATGGAATCATACGTCTGTAATCGTTCGTGTACATATATTTTTAATTCGACTCCCTGTGGTGATCCCAATGACGTTAATGAATAAACATCAGATCCATACATGTGGAGTGTATTCCCGGGAATGCGGCTACACTGCTGCGTATGTATGACGTCTGTCTGACTGTGAGTCTGACACTTATGCGTTTGCGTTTAACAAATACATGAATACATGACGCTGTTGTTCTCATTCTCTACCATGTATGTATGAGTGTATATTAGGGTGTACTGGCATCAATCTATTTTAAACAAACTGTAGAGTGTACTGTTCGGTAAAACTATTTTCTTGGATCGATATTGGGCTCAACCGATGAGAAATCATTGATGGATTATTTTTTAAATGTTCTCAAGGTATATTTTTTAGAAGCAAACTTACTAACTAATTAATTGAAAACACTTTTGTAAAATGTTGAAAATTTCTTGGAACTGTCAGTTTTAGTTGATTAATAGTTCAATTATCTTACTTTGTGCAGATGAACCCAAAAGACCTCTTCTTGTTTGATTTTTTTTCTATGCATACTAAAAACACATAGGTTTTTAAAAAGCAGGGTGTTTTTTGTTTGAAAAAATAAGTGTGGTAACTCTTTCTCGATTTTTAAGCGAGTTGAGGCCAACCCGCTTGCTAAAGGAGTAACTTCTATGTAGACGCTAGTTAAGCACGAGGGTTGCTATATGTGATAGTGCATAGAGAAAGGGACCTAAGGGTAAAAAAATCAATTTTCCTTTTATTTTTTGTTTGATGTGGACAACATCTGAGCATCGAATGAGACCGATCCCATTCCCCCCAGAGATATGCGCGTTTTATGAAGTCGACGATTCTAAGCGCAATATAAAGGGACCTAAACTTTAAAATGGCTCTCCTGAACAAAACTTTTCATCAACTTTTCACTTTTTTTTGATGTGGACAACATCTGAGCATCGAATGAGACCGATCTTATTCCCCCCAGAGATATGCGCGTTTTATGAAAGTGAAATCGACGATTCTAAGCGCAAATAGAAAGGGACCTAATCTTTAAAATGGGTCTCCTGAACAAAACTGGTTTTTAACCTTAAGTCATTTCTATTTTGCGCGTCACATATAGTTAAGCACGAGGGTTGCTATATATATTTCTGGCATCTGACATTTCCATTGCAAAATTTGACATTTTTTAGCATAAACGTACTCAGAATATTTTGCCGTACGACCATCATTTGTGTTCTTTACAGTGACTTGAAAAAAGCAAATATCGACGTGGATTATTACGACAAGAGTGCATCGATGAACTTAAATCTTTGTATGGCGATGAAGCACCATCCTATAGCACTGTAAAACAGGTTTAATGAATTCCATCGTATCCGACACTCGCTTACAGACGAAGGTCGTCCAAAAACGGTTTTTGTGACAGAGAACACTGATGCCGTGCGTGAACTGATAATACAAAATCGTCATGTGACATACCGTGAGATAGAGGCAACCTTGGACATTTCTTTCACCAGCATACATTCGATTTTGCATGAACACCTGGTCTAAAAAAGGTTTGTTCTCGTTGGATCCCGCACAATTTGACAATCGCAAAAAAAGGCTCGTATCGATTGGTGCAAAAAAGTTTTGAAAAAATAGATCGCGGTGCTTTAAAAGACATTTATAAGATCGCCACAGGTGACGAATCATGGAGCGTATGAGCTCGAAACAAAACAACAATCGGCCGTGTGTGTCTTCGAAGACGAGCCAAATTCAACGAAAGTTGATCGTGAAAGAAGCACTTCTAAGAAAATGGTCGCCTGTTTCTTCGGCAAAACTGGTCATGTGGTGACTGTTCCGCTTGAGCAACGTAGGGCGCTCAATTCTGAGTGGTACACCACAATTTTTTGATCGAAGTCTTCGGAGAAATTCGAAAAATGAACAAGAGAAGACGAATTATTGTTCACCATGACAATGAGAGCTCTCACACATTGGCTCAAACGAACGCCTTTTTGTACGTCCAAAACGTCGAATTGATATGTCATTCGCCGTACAGCCCTAACATGACACCCAACGACTTCTTTTTATTCCCGCACATCAAGAAAAAGATGCCCCAACGTCCCTAGCAGATTTTGCTTTAATTTGAGTACCCATATGTCCTTATTGACTGATCATGCGGGACATTAACCAAAACCCTAGGCTCTTTTTAAGGTATTTAGTATGTCACACTAAAAATACCCATTTTAGCCATTTGGCGTCTACAAAAATTATAATTTGTTACGCAAATACTCCAAAAAATTTACTTTCAACCTAGGTGCCTGTAGTCCGTCAAAAGGGTAATCTTTTTTTACCCGGTCTTGCTGTTCTAATTCAAACAAGACTAGTCTCAGCTTTAAAATGCATTCGCAATGAAATTTTAAAAATCTATAAATTCATCCTGTCACACCATATAGTAATCATGAGGCGATACAAAAAAAAGAGATTACTCGGGACCTGCATAGCGGACCGGGTTTAGCTGGTGAATTATAAAAACGTCACAAGAGAATTTTAATGCAATTACTGGTCAATTTTTACTTAGTAGGGACATAAATACTGTTACACACGTTTTATGCTGTAAAATAAAAAGTACTGAATGTTTTTGGACCAATTATTTTTTAATTTATTTATTGATGTATATTGTTTCCAAAAAGAATCTACTTATTCGAAATGTCCGCCTTTTGCCTTTACACGCACCTTAAGTCGCACTGGCCAATCGTGCACGAACCTCGTCCATTGGAAAATTGGCCACAGCTCGAACCAAAGCAGTCTTAAGATATCCAATGTTGGGGTATCTTTTGTGATAAACCTTGTCCTCTTAAACCGTTCACAATTTGTAATCCAATGGGTTCAAATCTGGATTGCCTGTGGGCCATTCTTCAGAGGAAATGAGCGCTGGAAAATTGTTTCGAAGCCAGGCCTGGGACGTTTTTGCCTTATGGGCCGGCGCAGAATGCTGCTGGAAAGTCCATGGCTGGTTTTGAAACAGGGAATTGTTAAGAGGCTTCATAACAGCTTCCAAAACGGTTTCTTGGTAAACTATGGCCGATGTTTTAACTCCTTGTTCACATAAATGCAGGTCAGTGACCCCACCAAACCATGACTGAAGCTGGGTGATGGCCCTTTTCCACCCTGGGGATCATTTCAGATGTTTCCTTAGATGACCGCGCATACACTTTATCATTTTGCTGTTTAATTTTTCCTGAATGGTAAAAATTGTTTCATCGGTGAACAAAATCTTTCTGTGCAAGTTATCAGCTTCACGTACGTGCTTCATCTAAAGACGTTTGCATTTTTCAATTCTATTTTTTTAAAGCTGCAGTCAATAAATGTCCGGTACGTCGTTTGAAAGCCCCAAGTCTTTTAATGATTGGACTCATGGACTTGTGCGTGATATTCATCTCACCGGCCATGATTTTCTGTTTTCGGAGCGGATTTCTGTGAATTCTTGATTTAACGGCTTTGATGACATGCGGTGTTCGAACAGAGCGTAGACGGCCCGACCGGTGGCGGTCTTTTACATCTCCAGTCTCCTCAAACCGTTTTATGCATCGGTAAACGAACATGCGGCTAATCCCTAGTGGCCGGAGCGTTTTGATAATATCGCTTTTTTTCATTTCACACTTGAAAGGCGCTATTACAGCGATACGGTTCTCATTATCTGACCACTCCATGATGAAAGTTGAAACAGTTTTAAAATGCCGTTAGAGACTAACGCTATTGAGGTTAGCTTTCGAAACCCATATGACATTAACGGGTTTTCTTCAGTTCTACTATTGAAATGGGTGTGTTCAATGTTGTAACAGTATTTAGTCCCTACTAAGTATATAACAGAGCAATATTTTTCCACAAATAATGACCAGTTTACAGCTAGTGACACTCAAAAAATTACATGAATTGCTTCCGGAACCACCAATTTTCTAGCCCTTTGTGATAACTTCCAGTTCCAAAGCTAAAAAAAATGTCTTTATGGTGAGATTTACAGTGTAAGACTTGTTTTCCGAAGTGTATAACTATTTTAAAATGGTGTCATCGAGTTCAAATGACATTGGGGGCGCATGTTCAAGAAGACTTGTTAAGTCGAGCAGAAACCACATAAATGACATGTGCATAAAATCAAATCACCTAAGCAACGGCATCTTCTGGCGACGAAAATCGTTGACCACACATTTTTTTTCTTGATGTGCGGGAAAAAAAAGAAGTCATTGGGTGCCAGGTCAGGGCTGTAATGTGGATGACCGGCGGATGAATTCGACGTTTTGGCCGTTTAAAAAGGCGCTGTTTGAGCCGATGTGTGAGAGCTAGCATTGTCATGGTGCACAATGATTCGTCTTCTCTTGTTCGTTATTCGAATTTCACCGAAGACTTCAGTCAAACAAATTGTGGTGTTCCAATCAAAATGGACCGTCTTACGTTGCTCATGCGGAACAGTCGCCACATGAACAACTTTGCCGAAAAAACAGGCGACCATTTGCTTCAAAGTGCTTCTTCAACGAACAACTTTCGTTGGATTTGGCTCGTCTTCGAAGACCCACACGGTCGATGGCTGTTTTGTTTGATTCGTCACCTGTGACAATCTTTTAAAAGTCTTCTGAAGCACCGCGATCGTATTTTTTTAAAATTTCTTTGCACCAATCGACACTAGCCCTTTTTTTGAGCGATTGTCAAATTGTGCGGGATGAAATTAAAGCAGACCCAGTACAAAGCGGCCAACGATCAACAACAGTTCGAGGAATCAAAATATGGCAACTCGAAATATCATGTATTCGAAGTTCATAACGGGTTCGAGCCCGCTGTAGGACGAACGTCCGACAACTCAGGAGCTACCTCAAAAGTTGCTGTAAGCAACAACGACAATGTACCAGCGCAAACAGAAGAAATCCTAATTGAACACATCAATGCTCCGCCCGGCTTTCCCCTGGATGATCTCAATTTGGATGCAACGCTTTTGAATGTGGTCGCCGAAGATGGTGATTTTCAAGAATCCGCAGGGCGTCAAGAAACGACATCAACCACCACAACAACAACAAAGGTCAGTACTAACACAAACAACTTTCCAGTGCCGTTTCCCTCCAACTATCGCCATGAGATCCCACAAAAACCAACGCCAAAAGCTGTGGAATACATAGAAGTGCATGATGATTTTAGGCCGTCTAGACCGATAGAGGACTTCGCTAGCATAACGCAATATCAAGTACAGCCACAAGAGGTGCAAACAATTGGTCCACTTGGCGCTCCAGCTCAGCAAACGTTTGAAAATTCCCAAGGTCGCAACATTGGAGGAAGACCTTTTAAGGGTTCCGACTAATTGCCTCCTTATCAGACATCGGGTCCTCAGGCGAAGCCCTTCAAAGGAAATCAGTTCCTACCACCCGTTCCTGGCAGCAATGGTGATAGTAATCCCTTCAAGGGGCCAGACTATTTACCACCCCACTCTAGTAGCTCCAGGCAACTGTCACAAGAATCCTTTAGCACGAACCAACCCTTCAAAGGATCAGATTACTTGCCAGGCGTTCATGCAATATCGAATGTATGCTGGTGAAATGCCCAAGGATACCTCACGGTATGTCACATGACTATCTTGCATTATCAGTTCACGCACCGCATCAATGTTCTCTGGCACAACGGCCGTTTTTTGACGACCTTCACGACCTTCGTCTTTGAGCGAGCGTCGGCCACGACTGAATTCAGTTAACTAGTTTTTCACTGTGCTATAGGATGGTGCTTCATCGCCATACAAAGATTTAAGTTCATCGATGCACTCCTGTCGTGATAATCGAAAGTTGTGAAAAATAATCGCACGAAAATGTTCACGAATTAATTCTATTTTTAAGGAAATTGTTATTTTTCAAGTCTCTGTAAACAGCTCAAATGATGGTCGTACGTCAAAACGTTCTGAGTACGTTTATGCTAAAAATATCAAACTTTCCAACGGAAATGTCAGATGGCGCCTGGCAACACTTAGTGTTGCCTAGACCAGAAATATATATAGCAAGCCTCGTAGAACAGACTCTGGTAAAGTTGAACCTCATTTGCCCATTTCGAAACACCCTCATCTATTTGGAGATATAAAATAAAAAGCCTGATGTATAGCCCTTACCCAATCCTGGTAAAACTATAACTAACTGTGTT
Organism: Hydrotaea diabolus; assembly: GCA_963513945.1. Lineage (NCBI taxonomy): Eukaryota > Metazoa > Arthropoda > Insecta > Diptera > Muscidae > Hydrotaea > Hydrotaea diabolus. The sequence goes on along the minus strand of OY740718.1, from coordinate 56,994,150 downwards.
TTCATATAGAATCTCTTCCAGGTTTGTTGCCGGCCGCTATTCCAGAAATCAAACCTTTGTTGTATTTAGTAGAAAAGTGATAAGCCTTGTGTATACCAAGGTGGTGAACGTTCCAGTCCGACTAAAACATTTCTGTTGGGTTTGATATATTTTCCTTAAACCGTAGGTCAGTGACCTCAAAATTAACATAACCTGTGCGAACTCTTAATTTTGCTTGGTCTTTGGGCTAAAGACTTTGTAAAATGGATATCACGATCTTCAGCAAAGCTTTGACAGCTAATAAAACAAGTAGGCTTTTCGAGTAGAAATAGAATATGTCTTATACACAACTGGGTAGGTAAATTTTCCAATTAGCCGCAGCCATTGGAAAACTTATTTAGGTTTTCCTACCATGCCCCTAAGCTTCTTAGACTGACAAAACTAGAATCTTTTTTTATTCGATTTTCAAAAAAAAATTCCTATTTTATTTAACCCATTCCTGCCTAATGGGTAGTTAAATACCCTAGAAAGTGTTGAAACATAAATAATTTTAGCGTGGGCCAGGTGAGCGATATCGCAGTAATTTTCTTTTTATAGAAAAGAGGAAAGATTAAACTAAATTAAAGCATTTAGCAGGATTTTTTTATCTTTTGTTTTTTGCAGGCAAAATCAATTTTTTTTTCGGAAATTGCTCCGGAAAAGTGCTGTCAAACATAGGAAAATGGTACAAATTAAAAATTTCTGATTTTATCGAATAGTTTAAGTTGTCTACTACGATGTAATGAAAAAAGCGATATGTCAACACATCTGGCCTCCAGATCCGTTCAAATGCAAATGGGTAAGTTTATTAAGAAAACATGGTGCTTAAAAGAAATAAATCACTTAGCCTTAGCAAATTTCTCCGGCCACTAGGGTGTAACACCGTTGTGATAATCCAGGAAGCAAGTAGCTGGATGTAAATTCACCTTGCACTTCTAACAAACACCTTGCACGGATATTTAAATACCCATGTCATATCTCAATTAAAAATTGAGGTTTTTTTCTATGGTATTTTGGACATAAAAATTGTACGAGCCGATCTATGGGCATTTTTATGCAAAAACGACTTGGAAAACTACCAATTTTTGGTCAGTCTTAATAGGCTCTTAATGTATTAAGTGGTTGGGGTACCAAACTCCCCAATATGAAGGCAACAAAGATATACTTAGTAGGGACATAAATACTGTTACAACATTGAACATACCCATTTCAATAGTAGAACTGAACCCCGTTAATGTCATATGGGCTTTGAAAGCTAACCTCAATAGCGTTAGTCTCTAACGGGATTTTAAAATTGTTTCAACTTTCATCATGGAGTGGTCAGATAATGAGAACCGTATTGCTGTAGTAGCGCTTTTCAAGTGTGAAATGAAAAAAAACGATATTTTCAAAACGCTCCGGCCACTAGGGCCGGCTAAATGTTCGTCTACCGATGCATAAAACTGTTTGAGCAGACTGGAGATGTAAAAGACCGCCACCGGCCCACGCTCTGTTCGAACACCGCATGTCATCAAAGCCGTTAAATCAAGAATTCACAGAAATCCGCTCCGAAAATAGAAAATCATGGCCCGTGAGATGAATATCACGCAAAAGTCTAGGAGTCGAATCAGTAAAAAAGACTTGGGGCATTTAAACGACGTACCGAACATTTCGAGCCATAAGCGCTAACCTATCGTAAGTCAAATTTTTGGAAAAAAAATTTTATTGCTGAAAAATAATCGTTAGGACAAGCCTCATCGTTTTGTATTTTTAAAATGACAAAATTGTTAGTAAAACATCAAAAAAAAAGCTTTTGCATTTTATCGTAAATGATTGTTTAAATTTTATTGTGTAGCAATTTTATCGTAAGTCACACATCAAATTGCTGCAGCAATCGCAAATGTGTTCAGATTTTTTTTTTTGTTTTTTGATACAGTTATATGAGTAGGTAGAAATCTTAAATTTTTGCATTAAAACATTTGCATTTTTAATAAAGTTGTTTGAAATAAATAATAAAAACCGTCTCCTGTAAAATTTGCATTTTTTCACTTACGATAGGTTAGCGCTTATGGCTCGATTTATTGACTGCAGCATTAAAAAATAGGATTGAAAAATGCAAACGTCTTTTGGTGAAGCACGCTGATAACTTGCACAGAAAAATTTTGTTCACCGTTGAACAAATTTATACCTTTCAGGAAAAAATTTAACAAGAAAACTGATGGAGTGTATGCGTCATCTAAGGAAGCATCTGAACTGATCCCAAGGGTGGAAAGGGTCATCACCCAGCTTCAGTCATGGTTTGGTGGGGTGTCTCTTACGATGGGGTCACTGGCCTGCATTTCTGCGAACAAGGAGTCAAAACATCGGCCAAAGTTTACCAAGAAACCGTTTTGGAAGCTGTTGTGAAGCCTCTTACGATTCCCTGTTCCAAAACCAGCCATGAACTTTCCAGCAGGATTCTGCGCCGGCCCATAAGGCTAAAACCTTCCAGACCGGGCGTCGAAACAATTTGCCAGTGTTCATTTCCTCTGAAGAAAGGCCATCAGGCAGTCCAGTTTTGAATCTATTGGGTTACAAATTGTGGACGGTTTTAGAGGACAAGGTTTGTCACAAAAGATACCCCATTATTAGATCTCTTAAGACTGCTTTGGTTCCAGCTGTGGCCAATTTTCCAATGGACGAGGTTCGTGCAGCTATTGACGATTGACCAGTGCGACTTAAGGCGTGTGTACAGGCAAAAGGCGGACACTTCGAGTAGATTATTTTTGGATACAATATACATCAATAAATATATTACAAATATTTGGTCCAAAAACATTCAGTACTTTTTATTTTACAGCATAAAACGTGTGTAACAGTATTTATGTCCCTACTAAGTATAATCACGAGTGTCAATGTTGGTTGGAAAACTTTTGGGTTAGGTAAAAAAAATCGGACTTCCTCCAAAAACATTCGAACCTTAGTATTGTTTTTGAAGATTATTATAAGCTTTGTGTTCCATGCAAAGAGATTAGTGTTGGAATTTTCGATATTCTTGTGTTCCACAGCATTGTTATTTTGCCAATTATTTATTTTTGCTCGCTCCTTCTCCGGAGCTTCGAGGCAAACGGACCACGAACAGACTCTGTCAAATTCTATTCGCCCGATAGCATAACCACTGCGATATGGACGCCATTGGTATGTACATATCTTGATACGAGTATACACGTATGTACATCTCATATGTATTTGCAAATAAACATTGATCATTTTGTCATTGAGAGATATATTACCATAAGACATTTTTAATTTACTACCATGTTCCTGGTATGTGGCTTAAGTCACGCATTACTTAGCCTCCAGTTAGGGATGCCTACTACTTTTGGGGATTTGTTGACCACCCGCCCAATGGCATAGCCCAGTGTGGTGTGGGCTGGCGAATAACAATCAATTATCAGATTCTTTATGGCCCATTCCTAATGTGGCCAAAATACGCACACACTCAGAGTGTACATTTGTGTATGTGTATGTGCGTGTCTCTGTGAGTAAATATGTTTGCATGCAGCAGTACTTTTATTAACCATATATTAAGAAGAAGATTTGGCTAAAGATTGGTAAGCCATGACACTGGATGCCATTTCGCCTGGAGTGGGGGGCATTTTAATTAAATCATTCGGTCAGTTGGCCAATAGAAAATAATTAATCGTTGTCATCAAAATAAGGAATGAACGGATTTTCTGTATTTACGCTTGTTCTGACGTTGGCCATAAAACAACAATGAATTATGGCCAGCTACTGTGGCCTTTGGGAACTTTGGCTAAATTAAGGCTGGTTAAATTAGTTGACGTCTATGCAGAAAGAAGGCTATGGCTGCTATATTTTAGGCGATATTCAAATGGATCCTATTTAAGATATGTTTTGCTTATTTTCTGGAATGTCTAGATATTTTTTTTATTTATGGTAATATTCCCTTAATATCTAGTAAAGAAAATGGGATTATTAAGCAATGCTTTTTAAGCTTATTTTGAATTTTGTTTCATTTTTGTTTCAGAAAAACCTAATTTATTTTTGCATGTTTCGAATAATAGTAGCTCAAATTTAATGATATTTGGTTATGAAATGTGAGCATTTCAAGATCACATCGTTATTGGGAAATGAGTGACTTGGTAGCCATATGTGACAGCGCATAGAGAAAGCGACCTAAGGGTAAAAAAAATCAATTTGCATTTTTTTTTCTTTTTTTCCGATCCCATGCCCCAAAAGTGTTCCCTCCCAGAGATATGCGCGTTTTATGAAAGTAAAGTCTACGATTCTAAGCGCAAATAGAAAGGGACCTAATCCTTAAAATGGCTCTCCTCAACAAAACTTTTCATCAACCTTATTAAAAATCAGTCTTGTTTTTCAAGAAGCAGTTTGGGCATCATTTTCTTAATATCAGCATTTATAGTTATAAGATCATAGTTTGATTCTGTGGACACCTCCTTTAAGGGATTACCCATTCAAGTAGGTCTGGGAATGCCAAAGTGACTAAAATGATTCCCGGTCATTGATATTAATTGGTCCTCAATAATTATGAGTGCTTCGGTGTAAAAAGCATCACCGAAATTTTGGTAGGAATCGCTCATTTAGCTTCGAGGGTATGGATTACCCAAACATGGCAATTTAAATCGAATGTAGTGATCTCAGTTTGGAAGGAAAGGAACATAAAACCTCCTTTTTTTCCATTAACCCCAACTCTTCACATGCTTCACTAAACGTTTCGCATACATGTTATTTAACTATTTTAGATCAATGGTCAGTGATAGTAGAAGTTAGCATGCTAAATTGCTAACAAGAACGGTATACACGCGGCCAAGAGCATCGCCTGTACATATTGAGCTCCCAGATTTAGGTTAGAGTTCATACCCACCAACAGCATATACCATTCACAGTGGATTCGCTATTGAAGTTGATTTTCTATTTTTTAGGCATTAGTATGTCTCAAGTAACTACATAAGTCTCACAACTTCCTATAAAGGAGAATATAGAAACTCACTACTTTTAACCGAGACCTACTGGTTAACGTCGGCTAGGATCGGCTTATATTTTTGGTAGAAAAGTTTTAACATGATATAGAGTTTAACCTCTTACTCGTAAAATCTTCGGCATTTTGAGGTGACAACCCGCCAGGTAAACCACAGCACTGCGGTCCACATCCCCATACTCGTACAAAAGTTCCTCTCAAGTTTAGACGCTGATAATCCAAAGTCGACAAATTCAGAACTGTTAATAATTTAGAATAAATAACCAATCATGGCGAAATTACTTCACTTCGGGTACATATATTGGTTATTCCACAAGGACATGTAGCGACGTCCAGCTGGAGCTACAGCTCGGTTTTATCTATGTTATCGCTCACTGGCAAAAAAAAGTTCGGTTTCGCCGCTCTCTATCCGTGACAGTGTCTCCATCGTCATTTCGAACAATTCTTTGTGGTATAGAGATGCTTCGTCAAAACTTCTGACCCCGTTCAAGAAGATGATTTGTTGTCCATGATCCTGAAAAACGATCTCCTATGTCATCGCCCACTACTGCGACAGAGAATTTATCACTTCGCTCCAATCTCTGTTTGTTTTGGGCTTAAGGTTTAAAAAAATGTATTCTCACTCTCACACACACATTTCCAACACTAAAGTCATGAGGAAAACTTTTTCACGAAGCGACGAATTGCCTCTGGGCTAATGTCATGACCGTCCGACCAAATTCACGTCGCAACTGAATTTTAGTAATACTTTATCTGTAATTTCCACACGTTCGGCAGAAGGATGAAATTGCAAAACCATGCTGAATATTTGACAGGTGGATGGTATACAGAACTTCAGAACAGCGTCTTAAACAAATTCAATTGAAATAGTTATCGTTGCTCTCTGAAATCTCTATATATTCACACATATACCAATATAATAAAGGGTGGTCCAACTATAATGCACGAAGTTAATTGTGAGTCACATCTTAGCGTCAAGTTTTTTGCCCAACATAATTTAACATTTCTTTGTTTCAGTGTTTGAAAAATTCAACTTCGTGATCTTTTTGGTCAACCAAATGTGTCCACAATCTACCAATCGACCAAATGTGTCCACAATCGGCAGAATTGTGAGCAAATTTCAGCCAACCGGGTCTGTAGGAAATTTGAAATTTGAATGATCGACTAGTTCGATATGCCGTTGCACAGTCATTGGGAGTACTTCTTCAAAATTGAGATCGGCCAAGCATTTACCATGAATTGTGTTCGCTGTGCCAATCTTTACAAGATAAGGTCTTGTTGCTAAAGCTAGAGGTATACCATCAAAGCCATGGCGAGCAGATCCTTCCATCATAAAAAAATCAATAGAGTGGCTTTGTGATGTGCATAGCCTGATCACGATTCGATATTGCATGTGGCTTCTAGAACGACCGGAAAACATGGTCTGACATAGAACTTCAGCTTAAAGCTCAATGTCATTGTTAACTTTCTGTTTCTGAAACTAAACAGTTGAAATAAATTTCATTACTTTCTGCTTATCTCTTACGTTCGTAAATGAACCGATGTGATTCAATTTCTATAGAGTTCGCTGTTGCTTTGTAGTGAGTCAAGCCCTATTAAGGTCTGTATGGTTTCTAGCAACCAGAATAACTTAAGGTTAGCTTAATTTTTTTGAGATTAGTATTATTTGTTATCGGTACTAATATAAGGCTTTAAAAGTCTGAAGTTAGATTGGGATATACAGCCAAATCTGAATGAGAAACTCTGATAACTCAAATTCCCAAATTTTAATAGAGATCGAGCTTATCTAATTAGAAATCGCTTAATCAATCGCTTATAGTTGGACCTGCCTTCAATAATTTTTGTTTTTGAAATGTTAGTCATAAAAATGACTACTCTTAGCCTGTTTTACAAAGTGGGTATAAATTCACACATTGAATGATAGGGTTTACAAATAATAACCAACAGTTGTATAAAGGTTGTTTTCAAAAACAGTTTGGCGTATATTTTTCTCACCAAGTCTTTTTGAAAAACGGAAATGATTTTTCACCAACACTCAAACGCACTCGAATAGAAAACCCAAAACCACTCGACTTGCGTCTGAAAAATGTACCACAATCATTGAAAGAAACAATGAACGTTATGAATGCTAGTATGATTAGACCCCGGACCATTCATTACAGACTCATAATAAATTGCATTAAGATTACATTTCAGCAACAGCAGCCATGGCAACATCAGTGGAGCCATCTACAAATGAATGAATGGCTACACGGGCGGACGGACAGACAGATGGCAAATGAATGTGAGGTTGCTTGTTCACCTTTTTACAATTCGGTGAAATTAGTAGTTAAGCAGATAGATGATGTTGATGATATGATGGGATATAGCTGGGGATGCGTCAAAACAGAGCAAAATCAACATCCAGATACAGGGATACAAAGTGGGTGGTTTAGCATTCCCATTTACACTTGAAATTTCATGTAACGCAACAATGAGCAAGTGAGGTAAAAGAGCAACATCATATCTAATCTAAGCTGGGAATCGGTTGGAGCAGAAAGTAATGATGACAATTAGGTTTCGTCAAATGGACCTAATGAAGTGATGTATCAACGCAGACCTTGTATTTTGATAGCCATTTACATTCACGCATATCGTATTAATCTAAACTGAACATAGGCATGGGCAAGTACGGATATAATGGGTGATTCAATCGTAGTTTCTTTTTTTATGTAGGGATTTACAGGGTTAATCGCGGTTATTTGGGAATGAAGAAAAACAAATATTAAACTTAGAAAAAAGTATTTTATATTTTAATTACATTGAACAGAAAGGAAATTTTTAAATTACATGGTTTTAAATAGTGTATCTGACAAATGTCGACCTTCGCTATCCACACAATGCTGCATAAGTTTTCTGAAGCTTTCATGAACTTTTACAAGCAAGTCGACTGGTATTCTGCCAATTTTAGCCTCAATGTTGTTAATTAGGTCATCCAAGTTGTGGGGCTGGTTGATATACACCTTTGACTTCAGGTAACCTCAAAGGAAAAATCGCATGTGGCTTAGTCTGGTAAGCGTGCCGGCCAGTTCACATCACCGCTCAAAGAGATAAGCCGTCCAGTAAACATTTGCCTCAAACAATTCATGGTAACCCTCACTGAGTGTGCAGTGGCACCATCCTGTTGGAACCATGTACCCTTTATTTGCATTGCCTCAAGAGCCGACTGAAAATAATCCTGTATCAAGTAGTCAAGAACCGTTCGGATTTGACATTTACGGCAAAGCGGTTATCCTGGAAAAAGTAAGGTCCAATGATGCCTACTCGTGATATGGCGCACCTCACAGAGGCGCGGTCCGAATGCAGAGGTCTATGATAAAGTTCTCTGGGGTTTGTTTTTCTCCATTACAGCATATTTTGTTTGTTTACACACCCAATGAGGTGAAAATGTGTCTCATCAGAAAAGAACTCAGGTGTGTCACAAGAGGTTCGCCGTGTCGAATAGTCCCGTGCTGATAATTGTTGGACCACGCACATTTTATACGGGTCAAAATTCAGTTTATCATGAAGAGTCCGGTGGAGAGAACGTCTGGAAAATGCCAAGCGCAAGTGATTGCTTACGAGCAGAGCGATTTGGAGATTGCAGTACTGTTGCTCGAACTCTCTCGATGTTTTGTGTTGTTGTAATCCTTCTCTCAGGTCCCCTTCATACACATGACAATGAAGTTACCCAATGATCGAGTGCGCATTTGACAAATACGCTTTAACACAAAATGACCTATCCTCACGTGTCCAATGCATGATGGCAACTAAAGGCAGAGTAGTACAAATCTCCCGTCAGTCACTAAAAGCCACGCACACTCTTCACTTTTTTGGACTGCAGTGCAAAAAAACAAATTTCCGCGTTCCACCCTGTACTAAACCAAATATATAAAATCGCAGGTAGATGTGAAGGGGATCATGATTGTTGATTGTCGTATCCCAGTGTGCCAATCTTTACAAGAAAATGTGTTGTTTCTAAGCTTAAAAAATACTATGCAGACTTTGCACCATCGATTTCAATGGTAAAAAAGTGGTTTGCTGACTTTCGTTGTGGTCGCACAAGTACAAATGATGTTCGAATGAGTTTTTGCGCCGTTTTGTAACTGTGGATGAAACATGAATCCATTAAAACACTCTCCGGGTGAACCAGCGCCGGAGAAGGCCAAGGTGACTTTGTCGGTCACTGAGGTGATGGCAACAGTTTTTTGGGATTTACGCGGGATAATAACAAATGCCTATTTTATGGACCTCAAAAAATCGTAGTTTTTTGGAAGATATACAGTCGATAAACGTTGGCCTAAGTGTATTGAGCTAAAAGCAGATTCTGTTGAAAAATATTTTTTTTTTTGCAAAGAAAACTGTGTTTTATTCGAAAAGTCACGGAATTATTGATATGCCCTAGTTGTTGGCACCAGCGACTACTTCAGAGACAGTAAGAACGAAACACAGTGAATAGCATATCTTTTTTTTCAAGTCGTTTTCTACTGAACAGGTTGTATAATAGAATGGATTATTGAAACTAAGTGGGTCTGCTCGCACAGATTTAAAGTTTAACATATGTAACTTATGGCAAATCAATTTATACAAGGTTTTCCATTAAGGACATAACATGTTTATATGCAGGGTGGCTCAAAAGTTACCATGGGGTTAACTTTAATAACTTTTTCGTTTAATAATTTTTTTATTTATTCTTATTCTTATTTTTCTCAGATTATATTCGAGTAGAACATAAAATGGAAAGTTTTTACACTAAGTATGAAAAATAATATTACATTAATGACCCGAGTTTTCAGCTTTGCAATGATGGGCACATTTTAAAGCATTTTCCATAACATCTTTCAAAATTTGTGGCTGTAGCATTCGAATTTCTTCAACAATGTTTGCCTTGAGTTAAAGGATTGTCCCGGGCTTCAAATAACCCCAAAGAAAAGAGTCGGGTACTTACAAATTTGGCGATCGCGCTGGCCAAATAATTTACGAATTTCTGGAAATTATTTGCTCGCCAAACATTTGACTTTAAAATGTCCTTGTGTCTCGGGCAGTGTGGGCAGTGGCTCCGTCCTGCTGAAACCTCACCTCAGGACTGTTTTTAAGAGCAGGACGTAAAAATGTTCTATCATAAACCGATACCGCTCTCTATTTACTATTACAGCACTACTATCTTCATTCTCGAAGCAGTAAGTCTCAATGAAATTTGCAGATGTGATCCCACACCACACTGTACACCTAATGGGGTGCAGTTGGCGTTGATAAATGGCGCTTGGATTTTCAGAAATCTGCTTATTAAATGAAAAAGAGCTTCATCACTCATCACTTTGCGTTAAAATAATTGATCGCTGATTTAAATAATAAAATTCTATTATTCTGGTTCTTTGTTCAGTTGTGAGTCTCTCCGTTATTTACTCTCCAAGTGTTTTTTATATAATCCGGAAAAAGTAAAAACATATACGAATAAACGAAAAAGTTATTAAATTTTTAAACCTCATGGTAATTTTGGGCCACCTTGTATCAATTAAACGCAGAATATTTTAGATATAGAGCACAAATTTAATTCCAGGTGTAGTGCAACTGTTACATTTTAAGAATGATTTCGGTCATACGATTATGACCACCACGTGCCCGTATACATCAATCTATTCTTTGGACCCAATTTCCCCCACTCTTGCACAGATTTCAGCCGGAACGTTGGCAATTTCGCATTGGATGTTGTCTCTGAGTTGGTCTAATGTTGTTGGGTTGTTGGCAAAGACCAATGTCTTGATGTGGCCCCATAAAAAAGAAATCTAATGGCGTTAAATCGCATGAACGAGGTGGCCATTCAACCGGACCATTTCTGGAGATAATACGCTCACCGAATTTGTCTTTCAGTTAATCGATTGTAATGCGTGCTGTATTGGTAGTGGCACCGTCTTATTGAAACCACATATCGGCAATGTCAAGATCATCTAATTCTGGCCAAAAATAATTTTCTAACATAGCCCGGTAGCGCTCTCCACTGAGGGTAACATGACGATTATTTTCAACGACCAGAAAATACGGCCCAATCACACCTTGGGCATGAAAACCACACCACACAGTCATTTGTTGCGGATGTCTCTTGAAGCACATGTGGGTTTGTTGCTGTCCATTAAATCATATTTTATTTATTGACAAAACCACTCAGTCAGAAATGAGTTCCATCGCTAAAGATGATTTTTCGATGAAATTTTGGATTTTCGTGATGGCGTTTCAAATGATCAAGTGGGTTTTGTTCTTGAGTCAGTTTGATCTTATAAGGATACGATATATATCCAATAAGGGTACGTTTTTTTTTAGAAAAATGCACCACAGTGCGGTTTGAGAGATGCCCAATTCCTGAGAACGACGTGGAATCGACAGATTTGTTTCATTTCGAACGGATACACTTACGGCTCCGACATTTTCGTCGCTTCGAGCATTACAGCATCCCTCTGGCGCTGAAACATACAAAAGAGAATATTTGGATCCAAATTAATCCATTATAGCACGCAAAGCCTATCGGGTGAGACGATTACTACGGCCGAAAGTTATAGTAAGCGCTCTTAAAATTGCGACCACTGACTCAGAATTTCGGTATTCATTTTTAACGATTTCCAAACTTTGCTCGTAAGTGAACTTTACCATTAAAAAGTTGACTTCGACTAACGTTTTGACACTGAAAAATCATTAAAAATGTTTGAGGGTGCGTTGACATGAAGATACGACAGTTTGACTAAATAAAAATTTTCAAATTTAATTTTTTTGTTTGATATAATTTTAACCTCTATGAAAACTCCGACTTCTACTCCGGCGCCACAGCCCTGGGAAAAATACGACACCGCAAAATGTTACAAGTTCCTAAAAAGGATTTATTTCTCAAAAATCAGTTAATCAGCTCTAGCGATGGCTGGTGTAATTATCACATAGTAGGCTCCAGGGCTTTTTGGTTATAGAAGCCATTACGTATAATCAGTGTTTTTTTGTCGCCAGACCACCAGTATGACAAGACATCAAACACTTTAAACGACATGCGATTAATTTAGTTCCAACACATACATACAAAAAAAGTGTTTTAAACAGATTCTTTTCCATGCATTCCAATTTTCGAGTTTTTCTTGCCATTATTTCAGTGTAGAACACCCACACACTCGGGAATACCCACACATTCGCGCGTCGTCCTTTATGCCTGTCCAACTTTTGCTTGGCAAAAATAACCCAGTTGGAGGTACAAGCACGCATACAGCCACAACATCAATACCAATCATACGGCAGCGGCAACACCAACAAAACTCATCATAAAATGCAAATTGCAGTTAAATCGGATATGGATTGACACTAGTTGACTGACAGCAACACTTGCATGTTCCATAATTGTACGGGTGGGGGCATTCGCCTGTGCTGGCGTCTACCAAATGCATATCCACTGGCGACTTGTACCGTAAGGGTGTGAGGTGGACGAGCTATGCATGGCCATATAGAAGGATGGACGACTTCGATATGCTCACAGACATGCGGAGCTAACAAGTGTCCTGATTACCTTGTTGTTGGCATTTTACCTTTGAACATGTTTAGAGAACATTTGATGAACACGTTGGATTTGCGTTCATTTACATGCACATACAGACATTTCGGTGTTATTTCCTTATTTTAGCATTCAACACCTTTGTCGGCAGCTACACATGTCGGTACATAGTATGCAGAGAAATTCCTGTAATGGCCCGGCCAACAACGAGATGTGGTCAATTTAGTTTTTGCAATCAGTGAGTTTAAATGAAACTGTGCGATTTAAAGATAAGCTTTTTATTATTTTGCAACTAAATAATTGAAGGTCAATAACTGTTCAATACAGGGTGGTGCAAACATTACTTACGCTTATAAAGTTTGTAATATGAGAATAACTACTTACTAAGAAACAAACAAAACTATCACTTTCTTGTCTTACAAAACATTAAATTTTATTAAAAAAATTTTAAATTTAAATTTCAAAAATTATATTAAAGGATGGTCCAATCAAAACGCACGATATTAATTGTATATAAAAAAAGTATGTATAGAATTGTCTTAATATTTTTTACTGTGACGGAAGGACAATTATGACAATTATGTATGATTAGCGCATCAGCCGAATCCTTGTTATGGCTTTGGTGGCACACCTCTATCCGATAAATGATGATTAATGTCGTTGATGTGCCGAATTATCCCATGCTTTAGCTTATGAATTGTTCTTGTCTTATTGACGTCCACTTTTTCAATATTCCTAATATTCCTTATGAATTGTTCTTGTCTTATTGACGTCCACTTTTTCAATATTCCTAGAGGAAGTCCAACGGTGTCAAATCACATGATCGTGGCGGCCAATTTACATTGCCACGCCTTGAGACAGCACGGCTATTGATAAAGCCATTGCTATAAAGCCATTGCTCCGTTGGCTGTGTGGTAAGTGGCACCATCCTGTTGGAACCACATAAATTCCTGGTCCATATCCTCAATTTTTGCCCAAACTTCGTGACTTTTGTAGTCAGCATAATCGTTTAAAAGTGTGCGAACAATTCTCCCGACTGTGGGCACATTTGGATGAATACGCTGACCACAAAAGTCACAAAGGGAAATGTATTTTGATTTGAACGACCATTTTTGTCAAAAGCTTCAAAAATCTTAACGCGCTATGCGCCTCTCCATGGTTGAATTTGTCGAACACTGATACAAACAAATGTCATATTAAGTTATGCAAACAACTTGACGTGAGGGTGTGACTCATAACTAACATCGTGCATTATTGTTGGACCACCTTATAGTAGCACTTTAGCACTTTAATCTAAAAATTGTCATTTTAGCCCTCATTTACACAATTTCTTGAAAAAGTACCAAAAGAAAGCGCTTAAATTAGGGATAACGATTTTTCATCTTCTGTGAGCCATACAAAAGCTAACTGGTTAACTTATTTGTAGAACATAAAAAATCCAAACACTTCCGTCAATAAGAAGTTTTTTCTCATTTCCCTAAAAAGGGACGCAAAAACACGCCAAAGAGATAAAATGTTAAAATGTTCCACGATTTCAGTTAGGACATTTCATCATAAAAATTCGCTAAACTGAAGAGCTGTACACTTTTTGTAAACTTATTACATACGGTTTTGCAATGCGAAATTAAAACTTCTCCGGCCCATAAGATATAACTGATTCCTACCAGGACCTTGTCCATTTAGGAATTTTCTTTACTCATCGATGTCTCTAATTTTCGGAAGAAATCATATACACCCCAAAGCACAGTTTCACTGTGTTATGTTTGGACAGCAAATTAAAGTGATTGCCTGAGGTGCCTGTGCAGGAGCGCAGTAATCCATAATCCGGATTTACAGTAATCTTTATTTTCTACACCTTTGGGACGATTTCTGGCTTAGCTCAAGATTGGCTGGCGCAATATTTACCTAAATGGCTTGAATCGTTATTGGGTTATTTTTATAATATCATTTCTTCATCGTTCTCCACTACAAATTATACAGGGGTCGAATCGTAGCTCCGAGGTCTCGACAACGGCGAGACGGTAGATAGGGCGATGACCTAATTTTGTGTTGTGCTGCGTGGCGCTTTATCCTGCTGAAGCCAACATCAAACTAACATTACCCATTTTAACTATAGCCCGTCTACAAAAATATTATGTACTGCAAAGAGTTTACTTTGACTGAGGTATCTTTAGTCCTTTAAAGGAAAACTGTTTCCCCCATTGGGCCGATTTCGCCCATTTACACTCCCAAACTATCAACTTTTTTTGAATTCAGGTACCTAAGAGATTTTATTTTACCGCCATCGTGCTATTAACGGACAGGCGGGCAGGCATAGCTAGATTGTCTTATAATTTTACAACGATCAATAATATATATTTTATAAGGTCTCCGATCAACATTTCGAGGTATTGCAAACGGAATGACAAATGTAATATGCCATTCACTCTTTGGCGGGAGTCTAAAAAATATATATCCTGGCTAAATCCTAATAATACTCCAGACTTGATAGTGGCATAGAGCGAATATTTGGTATATACATTAATACTACCAGTCAGATTGTATGCAGCTCGAGCTAGATGTAGTCATGTGCTACGAGGTCGGACCGGAGACTGAAGTGTGATGCCTCGATTGATCAGGAGCCTCTAGAACTGTTGTTCTGGGGAGGGCCTTACACTGAAATCGCAATGCTTATCGTGGAGTTTCGTTATTCAACTCAGTGCTACGACACATAAAGAAGCTGAGGTATAAGATGGTCTTCGACCATTCACCACGTGGTACACAATGTCCACACAACAGATCCTTAAATTGAAAAACGCCAGTCTATCTAGGAAAGCGTTGGTAGTCGAATATAACATACCCAGTGCTATAAAGCCCAGTTTGCTGTATCGCTCACTTCAATCATAATGGTGTGGGCAGCAGCTTTTTTAAATAATAGTGGCGTACGATATTACCACATCAAAAACTACTTCTAATTGTTACTCTATGAGACTATACTGGGTTTTAAACGATGAAGTGTAGGATTTCCGAATCGCGGATGAGGCAGTTTTGCTAGTTAACAAAGCCGTCGAGATGAAAGTGCATTTCTTCCGAAAATATAGTTTTTCAAAAAAAGCCATTACAAAGCGGATAGTCGTGGGGCTTTAATTGCTAAGCCAATTGGACATTGTTTGCTACTAATATGTGGTCTGGTGAGGAAAATGTTGATTTTGTCAGATCAATGACCTGTCGTTGTTCCAGGAATGAGTAGCATAATCTCGTGCTCACCGTCCGACGAAGGAGACTGTGAGTGCATGTCTCCCAGACTTTTGCACAAACTTGCTTACAGATAGCGAGCTGGGTGCCTTATTTTAGTCAAAACTTTGTTTTCAATGAATGCCCTGGTCTACACAGAATTGAATTTTGGAAATTGGTTGGCTTTATTTTCCAACGTTGTTCCACCATAAAACGTTCATTTGGTTCCACCGATATTTGAAAAAGACGTTTTGTCAAGATATCGAGCAAAAAAAAAGCTGACATTGTCAGAAAACACATTGTTTAAATTAAAACACTCGATAGACCAACCAGTATATAACCTAACGATTTGACTGACATGCGGCCCTACTTTTAGAGATGTACACCTTAGCTGGCAACAATACTTAAATGTCTCATGCCAATTGTCTTATTTCATAACGAGTATCTTATACCCGTTCGTCCCGGGCAGCAGGTGCTAGAACGGGCTCATTTAACTTCTTAGAGTTTAAACAATACAGCCCCTACGACAGATCCAAATACTTATTAGATAGATTAATATATCATATGTGTCTAGATTGTGATATAGAGCGGTATAGTAACACGAGGGTTGCTATATATATTTCTGGTCTAGGCAACACTAAGTGTTGCCTGGCGCCATCTGTCATTTCCATTGGACAGTTTATAGCATAAACGTACTCAGAACGTTTTGACGTACGAGCATCATTTGTGTTGTTTACAGTGACTTAAAAAAATCAATTTGGCAAAAAAAAATGGAATTTATTTACCGAGGTCAACCCGGAGTCTGCATTGTGGTACCGCTGTTGATCACAAGTTTTGGTAACGGAACCGCATTTTTAGTGCTTTTTGTGGTTTGTACCCTAAATCCTCGGTAAAAATTTGGCATGGCATTTGGTTTTTTGGAAAGTTGTTGGGAAAATCTTCTATGTTTTTCTAACTCTCCTCCAACTGTAAATCTCTCTCTCTCTCTCTCTCTCTATTTTCGGGTTCTCTTGCGACCTCTGGTCAGGCATCCACGCCGTTTCATTATCATTAGACTGCTCAGTCAATATTTATATTTATTGGGATATTGAACGATATTACGTTTGCGACATTCTTCGATACTATTCGGTAAGAGAAGCAGTTCATGCCTTCAGCCTATTACTATATACACGATTTTACTATCTTCCTCTTTATATTTTGCCAGACAGGTACAAAGGGATCCTATTTGCATATCGGTCGATTTATTCCGTGTACAGGATGTGAAACATTCTTAAGGAGATTAAGCCTAAGGAACTTCAACGGGTCTCCTAGGATATCATTTGGCTTCCAGGTATATCTGTTACATGGACACGCTGGAAAAGAATCTTGGAAATATTATATATAGGGTGATCCATCTAGAGATATTTTTCGGAACAAAAAAAATATAAAAATTCAAATCAAGTGTGGAATCTTTATTGGTAATTTGAGAGGACATTTTATGACATTTATTTTTTGCCTTTAAATGTTGGCAACTTTTTTATGGAAATGAGCGTTCGATGAGAAACGGGAATATCCGCTGTTTTTGACCAAAATTTTGTTCAATGATGAGGCCCATTTCTGGCTCAACGGCAAAGTAAATAAACAAAATTGCCGCATTTGGGCTGAAGAGCAACAAGAAGAGGTTCAAGAGGTGCCATTATACCCAGAGAAAACCTCAGTTTGGTGCGGTTTATAAGCTGGTGGAATCATCGGTGCAATTTTTTTCAAAAACGATGATGGCCGGAACGTTACCGTGAATGGTGCTCGCTTTTGAGCCATGATATCGATCTTTATGCTACCTAAATTTGAAGACCGTAATCTTGTCGACACTTAGTTTCAACAGGACGGTGCCACTTGCCACACAGCTGCACACTACTTTTATCATGATTTCGGGTCCGTGACAACCCTCTTCAGAAAGCCTTGCTGCAATTGTTGATAGTAAAACCGAACTCTATAAGGCCAGGCTCTCCCCAAACGAATGAGAACTACTGTTGTAAACCTTACTTTTCAAGTTTTCTTCACAGAATTGCCCACGAAATGCAACTCACTCTTGCCACCTCTTGCCACCCTGCGTATCGGCCGGGTACTACCACGCACAGATTAGCAGAGATGTAAGATGATCTTAAACAGCAAATCCAAAGGGGAGAAATATTCCCACTACCATATCTCGAATTGGTCACCGTCACAGAAACATGGAGGAGCGTTGGTCATCGCATTGTATTAAATTCTAATGCTGTGGTCTAACGTAGTTAGGATCTCATTAAACTTCATCTTAGTCGACCTTTCCTTACTTGAATTTCCTCCTACGATTCAATGCCTGTTATCGCATTTGATTCAGCGACTTTTATAAATTTTATCGACTTAGAATTTTATTTACTTACCGCGACAATTCAGCAACATATGTACTAGAAGCACCGTCGCAGCTGCTACATGTCGGATTCATTATTGTTTCTGGTCAATGCATCACATGACAATGACGCTACAACAGCAGCAGTAGTGGCGGTCATACATTGTTACATTCGAAATAGACAAATTGTAAATGCAACTGTCAATAAATATTATCAGGAGTCTAGTTAACTACCAATCTTCGGCATACATTCAAATGTCATTCATTTCAACCGAACAACGCCATACAGCGTAAGTAGTGTTTGATGTGAATGATGATAGAGAATCGTGTGTTCTTTTACTCCAACACCTACAGCAGAAAGGTATGTATTATTAGTTGCTTAATGATTATGGAACATTTTGGAATATGAAACTTATTATTGTCCATGAGAGAAGGGGTCGTCCGATAGGAATCTAAACGAATCGCCAGAAAATAAATAAGGTGTTTGTGAGTCGTACAAGTTTGTTTTTAAAGACACTCAAAATAATCTTAAATGCCCGACGCACACTTAATTTAAAATTGAGCTCATATCATATGCCAATTTCAACACTAATTTTTAGATTGGATTTCTGACGGATACTACAAATATCGTCAGCAAATGCGAATTTAAAACTTTTTTAATTTAAAATTTGTAAGTTTCCATTAATTCCACCAAAACCCAAATGAACGGCAAGGAATTTTCGACCGCTGTTTCAGTGAAATAAATATGTCGTCCTCAGTCATGGATGGATTCCTTTCAAAATGGCCTTATCATTGTATGGGCATATGTTTTTATAAGGGTCAAGATCTAAGTTATCAGTAAACAGTATCCTTATTGCTTAAGTAAGGAAGTTAACGTAAAATTCGACTTCTGTTTAAATGGGAGCAATATGAAAACATGGACCGATAGGCCTTTTTTACAGCAGTGTTGGTTATAAGTCACTCATCACACACTTGCTTAATTTCGGTGAGATCGGTGGGTTATTTAAATTCTTTATTTTCTGCCAAACAATCTTCAGCCCTTTGGGCGCAGCGAAAACTCATCGGATGCCATTATTAAATGACAAAGTTCCTCTTTTCCAATAAAACCAGAAATTTTAAAAAATGATCGATTTAAATTTTAAATGGCCCTCCCTATATACACAATTTGGTTTGTAAAGCGGCAGGGGGAAATCAGCTTATATAAAAATATTGACCGACATAGTCCGCTTACACAAGGTTGGTACTAGATCTTTCGTAACTTGTCACGCAGTAAGACCCCAAATTCGGAGTGTCATTTTGCAGAAAACCATTAACCAATAAGATTCAAATTTACCGTGGTCGGTATTTCGTAACAAACTATGTTAAATGATGTTTAATATATGAGTTTAAGAGTGAGTAGCCGGAACTGAAATAGGGAAAGAGGTTTGTGTGGGTTCGATATAAAAACTTTGACCGATATGGTGTAATTTTGCAAGATCACATGTTAAGTGCGGCTTCTGCAGCAATAGGACCACAGATCAGAAGAGTCTTTCGGCAATGCGAAAACATGAACAGCGGTTGGCTACTTGTTCAACACAATAGGATTTCATTTTTGACTTTGAGATCGGCAGAACCATTAATACGAAGGGACCTTTGTGTGGGGCTATATCGAAATATGTACGAGGGCGACCCCAAAACTAACTGGCCTGGCACATTTTTTGTTTTACTAGAATCTTTTTTTTTTGTTTTTTAAAAGCAATCTTTTATAAGCCATCTGTCAAAATTTCCGAAATATTTAATGATTATTTTCTTTGTTACAGGTGATTGAAGTAAACAAGTTTTATAATTTTTGAAAAATGGCAAATAAAGAGTTTCGTGCGGTAATTAAACACTTTTATATGAAAGGTTATACGCCACAATTAATCAAAGATGAATTGGATTCTGTTCATGGTGTAGTCCACCGTGAAATCCTGGGTTCAACAATTTAAAATGGGTCGTTCAAGTACGGAAGATGAACAACGCTCTGGAAGACCGAAAACTGCTACTACTATTGAAAACATTAGAAAAATATTTAATGAAGTGACTAAAGATAGACGAATAAAGCTCAGAGAACTTGCTGTTACGAGTATTGTTAAAATACACGAAAATTAAGTTTGGAGTATTTTTCATGATGAACTCCACATGAAAAAGCTATCCGCAAGAGATCCGCCGCGTTTGTAGACTTTGCCCAAAAAAGTTGGACCAATTCCGAGGAGCTTTTAGCGATTTATCCGCGTAATCCAATAGAGTTCTTGCACCGATTCATAACTGTTGATGAAACATGGATCCACCACTACATCCCAGAATGCAAAGAACAGCCAAAACAATGGATAGAAGCTGGTAAAAGTAGTCCCAAGAAGGCGAAAACTGTTAAGTCAGCAGGAAAAGTAATGGCCACAGTATTTTGGGATGCAAGGGGTATAATAGTTATTGATTATCTTGAGAAAGAAAAAACTATAAATAGTGAATATTATTGTGCATTATTGGATCGGTTGAGTGAAGAAATCAAGATAAAACGACCGCATTTAAAAAAAAAAAGTTCTTTTTCATCAAGATAATGCTACTTCACACACTGCATTTTTAACTCAACAAAAACTGGCCGAATTACGATTTGAAATTACTCAGCATCCACCATATAGTCCAGATTTAGCTCCTTCTGATTATTTCTTGTTTCCAAATTTAAAAAAAAAATCTCGGTGGCAAAAAATTTTCGTCCAATAGCGAGGTTATTGCTGAAACTGAGGCATATTTTGAAGGTCTTGAAAAATCGAATTTTTCGGATGGAATTAAAAAACTTGAAAAACCTTTGATGAAGTGTATTGAGTTGGAAGGAGATTATATTGAAAAATATATAATAAAAATTCAAAGAAACGGTTCTTTTTATGTTAGGCCAGTTACTTTTGCGGTCGCCCTCGTAGTCTAAGTTATTTATGATTCACTCATATCATGCCATGTTTCCGAGTACCAGAGCCACTAATCTAATAAAACATTTATATGGTGGCTACGTGAAACCAAGTTCCACACCATTACATTAAGAAGTAAGAGGGCATTTTTCTCAATTCAGTGTGTAGTGCATGATTCATTTCGTATACTCACAGACCGTGACCTACTGTTTAGCGCCAGCTCCGAGGGGTTTATGTGCCGATAAGGTTAAAGTTCAGCACAGCAGGTTATTGGTCTCCTATAACATTATATGCGAAATTTGATCATAATTGGATCAAGTATCTGAATTCTGGAGCTGCAGGCTTTATAATCCGAAAACGCATTTTTAGTCATTAAACAACACGCAGGAAAAGAGTATGGATGGGTTGACAATATTCTAAGAGTACCATACTATTATTGGGAGTATGGTTCTTGTACATCATAGTATTGTTCTCGGGATCATAGTATGATTGTGGGGATTATAATATTGTTGTCTTACAGCCATATTCCCAATAATAGTGTTGTGCTCTGCGGATATTGACATCCCAACCATACTTCTTTTCAGCGTAAATATGGACTTCTGTCAACGGGGTTGGTACTTGGCGACCTTTGCTTTGATTATATAGGGTGATCCATCTAGAGGTATTTTTTCAGAACAAAAAATATTTTAAAAATTCAAATCAAGTGTGGAATCTTTATTGGTAATTTGGAAGGACATTTTATGGCATTTATTTTTTGAATATAATTTCCTTTAAATGTATACCACAACTACGCCACAGGGTTTCCATTCTGAGGGTCTTTTTTTGGATGACTCGTTCGAGCATTTCGACCGGTATGGCTTTAATGACACGCGTAATTTTAGCTTCCAAAACCTGAATTGTAGCTAGTTTGTCAGCATAGACTTTTGACTTTACGTAAGCCCCAAGAAAAATGTCTAAAGGTGTGATATCACTTGATCTAGGCGGCCAACTCACCTATCCAAAACGTGAAATTAGCTGCTTTTCGAAATGACCTCTCAATAGATCCATTGTTTGAGCAGCTGTATGGCAAGTGGCACTGTCCTGTTGAAACCAAGTGTCGTCAAGATTACGGGCTGTAATCTCGTAGTATAATGATCGATATCATGGCGCTATAGCGAGCACCATTCACGTTTACGTTATAATTTTTGAAAAAATATGCACCGATGAATCTACCAGCTTATAAACCGCACCAAAGAGTGGTTTTCTCTGAGTAGAATGGCACCTCTTAGACCTCTTCTTGTTGTTTTTCAGCCCAAATGCGGCAATTTTGTTTATTGACTTTGCTGTTGAGCCAGAAACGGGCCTTATCACTGAACAAAATTTTGGTCGAAAACAGCGGATCTTACTGTTCCTCACCGAACGCTCATTTGTATAACACAGTTGCCAACATTTGAAGGAAATTATTTTAAAAAAATAAAACAAAAAAAATAAGAATAAAGATTCCGCACTTGATTTGAATTTTTATACTTTTTTTTGTGCAATGACATGAGATATTGATTAAAAGTCGATCGATATGATAACAAGGGGTATACTTATATTTACTTTCCTTATTTAGATATACTTATATTTACTTTCCTATATCTTTATTTACTTTCCTTTAGTGTTGTGTTGTGTTCTTGTGAAAAGTGATGTAAGCCACAAACCAAATTAAAATTAAAAAAAAACCTTATACCACAGTGTAGAAAGTGTGCAAATAGTCTTTCGTTCTATACCGCTTAAGATCCTTGCCGTGCTACAGCTCGTTAAATAGATAAATTTCCTTTTGCGGGGATGAAATTCTATCATACGAGTACATCCGAAAATAAATGTCTGTTAGATGGAACTAGAGAAGGCAGATTTCTCCGCCTTAAAGCCTTTGATATTGGCTGTATGAGTAAATTCTATAATTTTAATCAATACTAAATTTCTTAAACAAAATAATAAAGGGTTTTCCAATAGGGACATAACAATTTCGTATCTTTATGTCAACGCACCCTCAAACATTTTTAATGATCTTTCAGCTTCAAAACGTTAGTCGAAGTCAACATTTTCATCAAGATAAAGTTCATTTACGAGCAACGCTTGGAAATCATTAAAAATTACTATCGAAATTCGAAGTCGGTGGTCGCAACTTTAAGAGCGCTTACTCCAATTTTTATCATCTTCAGCGATGTAGCTCATTTCTAGCTGAATGATTTTGTCAATAAACAAAATATGTGTTATTGGACAGCATCAATCTCACATGTGCTTCAAGAGACACAATTGCATCCGCAAGAAATTACTGTGTGGTGTGGCTTTCATGCCGGAGGTGTGATTGGGCCGTATTTTTTCGTAGATGAAAGCAATCGTCATGTTACCGTCAATGGAGAGCGCTATAGTGACATGTTAGATAATTGTTTTTGGCCACAATAGGATGAGCTTGACATCGCCGATATGTGGTTTTAACAAGACGGAGCCCCTAGCCGCACAGCACGCGTTACAATCGGTTTACTGAAAGGCAAATTCGGTGAACGTGTTATCTCGGGAAAAAATCCGGTTGAATGGCCACCTCGTTCATGCGATTAAGCGCCATTGGATTCCTTTTTATGGGCCCACATCAAGTCATTGGTCTATGCCAACAAGCCAACAGCTTGAAAGAGCTCAGAGACAACATCTTACGTTCTGGTCGAAATGTGTGCAAGAGTGGAGGGAAATTGGGTCCAAAGAATAAATCGCTGTACACCAC
Source organism: Hydrotaea diabolus (assembly GCA_963513945.1). Taxonomy (NCBI): domain Eukaryota; kingdom Metazoa; phylum Arthropoda; class Insecta; order Diptera; family Muscidae; genus Hydrotaea; species Hydrotaea diabolus. Next base: position 56,970,369 of record OY740718.1, on the reverse strand, counting down.
ATCGTGGTGGTCATATGACCGAAATCGAATTTCATTCTTAAAATGTAATATTTGCTCTAATATTTGCTCTACACCTGGAATTAAATTTGAGCTTTATATCTTAAATATACTGTGTTTTATTAATAAATAAAATTGTTGTGTCCTTAATAGAAAAGCCTGTATTTGATGATGTGCTCGATTTGAGTTCGATTTATTAACGTATACGAGGGCGACCGCAAAAGTAACTGGCCTAACATAAAAAGAACCGTTTCTTTGAATTTTTATTATATATTTTTCAATATAATCTCCTTCCAATTCAATACACTTCATTAAACGTTTTTCAAGTTTTTTAATTCCATCCGAAAAATAAGATTTTTCAAGCCCTTCAAAATATGCCTAAGTTTCAGCAATAACCTCGCTATTGGACGAAACTTTTTTGCCAAGGAGAAATTTTTTTAAATTTGGAAACAAGAAATAATCAAAAGGAGCTAAGTCTGGACTATATGGTGGATGCGGAGCAATTTCAAATCGTAATTCGGCCAGTTTTTGTTGAGTTAAAAATGCAGTGTGTGAAGGAGCATTATCTTGATGAAAAAGAACTTTTTTTTTTACTTCAAGCTTGTTTTTCGTGTATTTTAACAATATCAGCAAGTTCTCTGAGCTTTATTCGTCTATCTTTAGTCACTTCATTAAATATTTTTCTAATGTTTTCAATAGTAGTAGCAGTTTTCGGTCTGCCAGAGCGTTGTTCACCTTTCGTACTTGAACGACCCATTTTAAATTGTTGAACCCAGGATTTCACGGTGGAGTATGAAGGTGCATTATCACCATGAACAGAATCGAATTCATTTTTGATTAATTGTGGCGTATAACCTTTCATATAAAAGTGTTTAATTACCGAACGAAACTCTTTATTTTCCATTTTTCAAAAATTATAAAACTTGTTTACTTCAATCACCCGTAACAAAGAAAATAATCATTAAATATTTCGGAAATTTTGACCGATGGCTTATAAAAGATTGCTTTTAAAAAACAAAAAAAAAGTTGCTAGTAAAACAGAAAATGTGCCAGTCCAGTTAGTTTTGCGGCCGCCCTCGTATTTCGGAAATTTTGACAGATGGCTTATAAAAGATTGCTTTAAAAAAAAAAGTTGCTAGTAAAACAGAAAATGTGCCAGGCCAGTAAGTTTTGCGGTCGCCCTCGTATGTATTTATTTGAAGTAACCATTTTTAAATTTTGTTTTACGAAAAGCGATAACATTTTGTACCAAATCTTAATAATGAAGATTTTTTCTCTGAGTGCATTTCTATGAACTTTACCAAAGGGTTGAAGGGTGAATCTTTTGTTCTCAATTCATCAGTAATAATGACGCCAGAATAATTTTAAAGAGAGGGGCCGAGTGTGTTCTACCTTTTATTATTGCTCTTTTCTGACACATAATCGATTCATAATTGTAAATGAATATGTGTGTGTAAATACACACTCGTTCATTGCCAGGATGCGCCTTCAATAGATTTCCATGAACGCTCTTATGTTGGTTCTGTGGATGCTTGAGTGCATATCTAACACTGTGAATACTTAATTACACTGGCACTCGCATATCTACTTTTGACTTGGTGAATCAATTCGGGTGAGGTACCCAGCTAGCTTTAGGTGCCTGACATCATTTGGATGTATGTACGAGTATGTATGTACACGGCCAATGGTGAAGGACTTAAATAGGTGGCAAAAGCGTTTACTTGAACTTTCCAGGGATTAAGTTCGTAGATGCGCTTGTGGGTACTGCATTGGTGTGTAGTGCTTGAAAGGGACTCATTAACATCATTTTCCCGACGGTCCAAAATCTGAAGGGAGACAACAGCGACCCGCGCTCTTTTTAAAACTAGTTACATATAGAGTTCTCCGGGTTGATTTTTAGTGCTACAAGACGGTGAATAAAGTAAGAATTGAACAAAACACAGCTGCGTTTCGGATATATCATTATAAGGTGATATCACGTTTCTGGATGTTTTTCTTTGCGGTTGTATGGTGTGGAGTCAGCTAAGACTCAAGACTCGCGTAATTCACGAGATACGCACGCAATAAAAAGTTAAGGTTACTATATGGTCATGGAAACAATAATTTGTTTTCTTTAACAAAAGCGCGTTTATCGCATCCATGGAATTGTTTTTTTGAATTTCACAATAGTATGATTGCGTCAATATAAATATTGTTGAAATGTTACAATAGAATTATTGCCAAATTTAGAAATGGAAATATGGTTGTACTAAGCATATAAATATGGTTGATGCTACAAGTGTATTTTTTTGAGTTTTATGTTAACCACGAATAGTTACGGCAATCATATCGTATGATTGTGACTATGAACTAAGAATATCTGTTTTTTTTAGATATGCAAAAAACCATACACGATATAGTAAAGTATATAAAAAGAATAAATAAATGGTACTTGTCCATTATAAAAAAAACTGCAACAACCACAGCATACTGCTAGCAATGCAAAGCTATGAGAATTTAGAAGGCAGTGCTAGGGTTTTTATTGTGTTTTCTTTGTTCGGTGTAATACTCTTCCGCTGGCCGATTTCCGTTTATCTAGAATCTGCCTGCACTTTAATCCGAGTTTAATCACATTCGTTATTAAGGTCTGTGGATGGTAAAAAAGCGTTTACCAAAACTGCAGTGACTCCTCCTTGCAACTGGAAGTCTTTTAGATTGTCTTAAGCTTTTTGGATTCTTTATATAAAATGTTTTGATAGAAACATATTCTCAAATCTGACTTTAAACTAATTGTAATGAAATTATAAAAAATACTTATTAAAAATATCTAATGATGACTAACAGCATTACCCAATCCTAAAATATAATTTTAAAGATCATAGTATGATTGAGGGGGTCTTGCTATGGTTGTATGGATCATAAAAGAATTGCGTATGAAAGAGGTTACAGGTGTAAGGACCAGACAGAACAATTTCGTATCTTTATGTTAACGAACCCTTAAACATTTTAAATCATCTTTCAGTTGCAAAACGTTAGTCGAAGTCAAAATTTTCATCATGGTAAAGTTCATTTACTGTTTGTTTGGAAATCATTGAAAATTATTGCTGAAATTCTGAGACGGTGGTCTCAACTTTAATAGTGCTTACTCCAAATAGTCGGCCATAGTAGTCGTCCCACCCGACAGGTGCGTGCTATAGTGGATTAATTTGTATCCAAATATTCAAGTTTGTATGTTCCGGCGCCAAAGGAACGCTGTACCGCTCGAAACGACGAGAAAAACTTAAACGCGTAGAAATATTTGTTACGAAACTAACTTGTAATAGCCGGTTCCACAGAGTGGTTAGAATATACAAATTGCGACGCGAAAAACATTAAGTAATTCGAAAAAACGCAGCCGTAAGTATATCCGTTCCAAATGAGCCAAGCAGTCGATTTCACTTCGTTATCAGGAGTTAGGCATCTCTCAAAACACAGTGTGGCGCATTTTGCGAAAAGATCGTAACCTTTATCCTTATAAGATCAAACTAGCTCAAGAACAAAAGCCACTTGGCCATTTGAAACGCCAAAACTTCTCCGATTGGGCTCTGGCAAAGTTTCACGAAAATAAAGAATTTCATCAATAAATCATCTTTAGCCATGAAACTCATTTCTGGCTGAGTGGTTTTGTTAATAAACAAAATACGAGTTATTGGACAGCAACAAACCCACATGTGCTTCAAGAAACACAATTTTAAATAAAAAATACTGTGTGTTGTGGTTTTCAAGCCGGAAGTGTGATTGGCCCGTATTTTTTCGTCGTCGAAAAGAATCGCCATGTTACCGTCAATGGAGAGCGCTATATTGCCATGTAAGAAAATTTTTTTGGTCAGAATTGGATAAGCCGGACATCGCCGTTTGTGGTTTCAACAAGACGGTTCCACTAGCCACACAGCATCCGTTACAATCGATTTACTGAAAGGCGAATTTGGTGAACGTGTTATCTCGAGATATGGTCTGGTCGAATGGCCACCTCGTTCATGCGATTTAACGCCATTGCATTTCCTTAAATGGGGCCAGATCAAGTCACTGGTCTATGCCAACGAGCCAACAACTTTAGACGAGCTCAGAGATAATATCCAACGCGAAATTGCCAACATTCCGGTCGAAATGTGTGCAAGATAAGAGGACAATTGTATCCAAAGAATAGATAGATTTACGCGGGCTCGTGGTGGTCATATGACCAAAATCGAATTTCATTTATAAAATGTAACATTTTCAGTACACCTTGAGTGAATTATAACTCTATATCCTAAATATTCTGTGTTTTATTTAAAAGTATACACTAGCTTATCCGGCAAACGTTGTTTTGCCTTCAAATTTAATTTTCACTGAAAGTCTGGTTCTGTTGCAAAGTCGTGGTGGATTGATATTTTTAAGAAGAATAACAGGTGCACGGAACCGAAATACCAATTATTGTTCAAATGCCGTTAACAGGGGCAGAAATAATGGATTTCACTGGGACGTTTTCTTGCAAACTACACATAAACCATCTACAGATCATCCCCAACGTACCCTAAACCAATTGCAGCCTTATAGCTCAAAAAACAGTTTTGTCACGCCTCCTACGCCCACAGTCCAAAATTTCTTTTTTCCTAAACCTTCGCGTATCAGTTATGAACAAACCCGCATAAGGAAGTATCCAGTTTGCCTCTGTCGTTTTCAAGTTTTAAGCGGTGTAACAAACCACATTTTATTTTGATATATGTGACAGCGCATAGAGAAAGGGACCTAAGGGTAAAAAAAATCAATTTTCTTTTTTTTTTCTTTGTTTGATGTGGACAACATCTGAGCATCGAATAAGACCGATCCCATGCCCCAAAAGTGTTCCCTCCCAGAGATATGCGCGTTTTATGAAAGTGAAGTCGACGATTCTAAGCGCAAATAGAAAGGGACCTAATCTTTAAAATGGCTCTCCTAAACAAAACTGGTTTTTAACCTTAGGTCCCTTTCTATTTTGCGAGTCACATATACAGATAAAATTGTTATGTCCTTAATGGACAACCGGTATATCCAGTTTGATCAAAGTCGGCTTTAGAATTGGTATGCTAGAGCGGTTGTATGTAAAATCAAAAAGGTCCTTTTTACTGGGGTATATCGAAACGTAGTAAACTGTACCAAATTTCATTAAGATTGAATATAATATTTGGCTTCTAGTCCTTAAGACATAAAATCGGTTCAACATATGTGTGGGAGCTAAATTTTAAGCTGCATCGATTTTCTTCAAGTTCGATGGCGTTCGACCTAGGTGCAAAAAATGTACTTGGGCCAAGTTTTAGCTATGTTGGGATAGGCAGACATCGTTAAATCGAATCAGCTTGTGATTCTAAGTTGATCGATACACTTAAACGCGTAGCTCAATTATTTTTCATAGTTAGAAATATTTGTTATGAAACTAACTTATTATAGCCGGTTCCACAGAGTGGTTAGAATATACAAATTGCGACACGAAAAACAATAAGTAATTCGAAAAAATGTCCCACTGAAAATAAATTTTTTGTTTTTCACGAATCACAGGTTAATACGTACATAAATGACTTTTTCGATATTCACCTTAGATTAATGTTGAATGGATCGGTCATTCACGGTACCATTCCACACAAATTTTAATAGCCTCAAATCGCAATAAGAATTGGCTCAATCATGGTTCGCAAAAGATCGATGGTGCCGTGGGCTACGTAGAATAGCACGTCATCCAGCTAAAACCAAAGAAAGTCGAAATCCATGTAATCATTTCACGGCCACAAAAAATGACAAGTCACTCCTCTGTAGCTCTCGCCATTAACCAAAATAGCGTTTTGAGTAGAATTTTGAAAGAAAAATATGACGGCAATGCCACTGCTGCAAAATCCGCAACAAACATTATGAGGATGCGTGGACTTTCCAACGATCACGTGTAGGTTAATTGATCAGATGCGGCAGTTTTGCTTTTTAACATAGCCGACGATATCGAAACTTACCTTGTCCTAAACAAGGATTTTTTGAGGAAATCATTGATCATTTCAACAACGGCCCAAACTGCATTCATCATTTCGGCAACGCCCCAAAACATTTCGACAACGGTCCATACGTAGCGGATGATCGTGAGCTTTCAATTGGACACAGTATGCCAATAATAAGAGGTCCTTGCATAAAATTTGCATCAGCATGGTGCTTGAAATATAGAGTTGTTGAGATCAATACCCAGTTTATGTTCCTCTATAGAATACTTTTCTGCCGGCTGGTTCTCGTTTATTAAAAATCTATCTGCACTTAAGTGTATAGCCATGGATAATAGTCACATACGTTGCTTAGAGACTGAGGATAGTACATTTTCGTTCACCAAAACTGCAGTCAACCCTGCTTGCTACTTGAAGTCTTTATGACTGCCTTTTGAGTAACATTTGGAAAATTTGCATAAGGATGGTGCTTGAAATATAGAGTTGTTGAGATCGATGCCGAGTTGGGACGACGGGACCGTTTGTGCTGTTTTTTAGCATGTTAGTTTCAGGTAATTTTTCCATAAACATGCAGGAGCATTGGGCGGATCTTTTAGAAAAAAACGTCTTTTCATTAAAATAATTGTTTTGGCTACACAGAATAGGTTTTGGAAAAAAATTGCATTGTTACTCAAATTTTATTGAAATGTAAAGCGTTTCATTTCGTTCCGCTGTAATATGATACTGACTTTCTGTTAAGATTTCGAGCGAAAAACCACAAGTGATTCGCAAATAACTACAAGAATGACTACCCGGTTTATTTTGACCGCCCCAGTATCCCTTCGTAAAAGGTATTTGAAAAACTGCTGCTTAGCTTATACAATTTCCTTACAGAATTTTTTATCGACTATCGAAAGCAGTTTACAAAACATATGAGTATCTTACGTGTACGAATTGAAAATGCTTTGAACAAGTTGCTTTTTTTCATTTTTCCGAGAACCCACAATTTCGTTTAAAAATTCTACCGTTTTGCTATTTCACTTTACAATTTTTCTAAACACCACTTTACACGTTAACAAGGACATCGGCATTTTTCTGTTAGTTCGCTAGGGCTTAATTAGTATCCTTTTTAAGCGAAACCATTGGCATAGTTTTCGCATTTACGTACAAGTAAAATTTCATATTGACTTTATAAATGTTGCCTTTGGAGGGTACCACTCTTCAAATCTAGCTAGGGAATGCGTTAAATGGCGTTGCTATTCATTGCTGCTTTGATTTGAAATTCTCCCCTGTTTAGTTAGCATTTCCAACATCATGCCAGTAAAACGGACGAGCGAATGAAACGGAAACTGAAATAAAAATCATTTAGGGGAGTGCATTTCACATCCTGTACATCGCTGCGATATGCTAAACTGATTATATCGTAGGCGACATTGAGTTTTTTGTGAGTTATAAGGAAAGATTGATCTGCTTTTTGGTAAATTTTTCGAGATATTTAAAACAAATACTCTTTATAGTCTTTGGGTTTAGTCAGTTATTTACAGGGTGACCAGATAACATCGATTGGAAAAACACCCTTTTTTCAAGTCTGTTCAAAGCAAGAACTATGTTCAAAGCAAGTATCATAATAATTAGGCTTCCTTGCATGTGAGCTAAATTAAATTATGACCCAATAATAGTTAATTGCCATTCCATAAAACTACATTGTACTAAATTTAGTCCAGATCAGACAATAGATGAGGCTTCCAGAGCGTCAGGACCTAAAATCGGGTGGGACCTTTTTATTAGGCCTATATGAAATCATGCACCGCTATAGTTTTAATTATAAACAGTTTATTTCCATGCCATGAAACTACGTCGTGACAAATTCCGTCGAGATCAGACCATAAATGCAGTTTCTAGAGCGCCGGTACCTGAACATGGGAAGGTACTTTGTATGGGGGTAATACGAGTATCATAAATTTTACCTATTTGGCCCTTATTCAATCCTAAAAAGGTCCTGTCCAAAAGTCAGTTTCATACCTAGTTTCAACGGCCTATGTCAATTCCATGGTGCCGACTTTTATACAATATACCCCAAAAAAGTGTGATTTTTACAAATGTTGTTTGAGTCTTTATATAGAGAACGTCTTTTTTCTCCGAACCAATTTGGTCCATTATAGGTTGTTGGGGTTACGATCGGGCCTAGACTTAAGACATGGGTGCCGTTCACCGTCGTCGAGGGGAAAAGGTAGATATAGACCTCGCTCTGAGCGGTGAGGAAACCATGTCCTTGTACAGCATGGTTTTAGACCGTAACATCTATATGTGGGCACTTGTGTCTACATATATACTATCATATGACCGTGCCTTTAACAGGGGGAGCTCGGCTACGAGGTCTGACCGGAGACTAAAGTCTGGTACCACGGGTAGTCAGGAGCCCCCAGAACTGTTGTTCTGGCCTGGCTAGCAGGTGCGGCTCTTCGGGGAGTATCGTGGTGGCTGTGGTTTAAACCAAAATCACGGGGAGAGCTTCGGTTCGGTGTGGAGTTGCATTGCATCCGTGTGCTGTGACCCATAGAACAGCAGAGCTGTTAGATAGGCCTCGGCCCCTGACCAAGGCGGAAGTTGTGTTTGAATTGATACCGGCGGAATTGGCCGTAAGGGGCGCAGGCTGTCGCTTGGTAATGGCTCCAGTTGCTATGGTGCACCATGGTTGAAGCTATCACAGCGAGAATCATGTAAATAAAACACTCGGACGCTGCTACTTAATGTCATTCTCTTTGTGAACGTTGGAGCGAACAGACGTGTTTTAGAATACCAGTGGAAAAAACTTGAATTTTCGGTTGCGAGAAACATTGAGTTTGCTTGCAGTGTGTTTTGCTTACAATTGCTTTCATGGCCATCAGTTGAGACTCCGCTAGCGGGAAATCCTCTGATATTGATTCAATTGGAGTTTTGTGGTTAGATTTGCAACAACAATATTTTTTTATGCGAAGTTTGGTCTTTCTAGGTTGATTATTCTGACCGCCATTGTAATTTAAACGGACACGCTGACGGACGGACGGTCGGTCGGACGTAGCTAAAGCGTTTTAGAATTGTACGCTGATTAAAACATTTGTACTTTATATGGTATCAGATTAGTATTTTGAGGTGTGCCAAAGAAAATTCCAAATTTGGTACACCCCCATCCTATGGTGGAGGAAAAAATATATCTGGAAATCGACTGCAATTACTAATTTTCCGAAATTCCGCAAAATAAATAAATGCAACATTTTTTTGGCTCTCCTGAAAAGTATCAGAAGTACACATAAGCCTTCTGCCGGGAACGCCGACGATATGTTTTTATGTTTAATGGCGACATCTAGCTTTCTCTATTCATTGTAGTGTATGGCTTTCGCTACACCTAATCTGGTAAATGTCTTTGCTCCTATTATAATATTACTTTATAATAGGCACTTTGGGTCGAGCATCTGATACACTGAAATCGTGTCTTTCGTCTAGCACAACACTAGTATTTAACCTGGTTAAAAACGCTTAAAGCTTACAGCTTTGGCTCACAGAAAATCAAAAAGTGATTTCAGTGTATGATATCGCCGTTTGATCGCTCTGTTTTCCCTCTCAAAAATGTTCGCTTTTGACCTTGTACAATTAAAGTTGATTACTCCATTATAATTCACACGTACTTACTTACTTAGGCTGGCTCCACAACATCTTGTTGGTCCTGACCAGCTCTAAAAGTGATTTATAAGTACTTCGGTCATGGGCATGCTTCCCCCAGTTACTAATCATTTCACATCATTCTCTACTTAGTTTCCCCACCGGAGTATCGGTATTCCCTGTCTGCATTTCCTATTGTAGTAGTTAACGTCAAAGGCCTTTCTTGCTGGAGCGTTTGTTTCCATTCGAGCAACATATCGACGATAGCACGATCGTTGTATTTTGATGCACTTTACTGCATTCATGTCGAGATACATCTCACACAGCTCTCGGTTCGTCCGAAGCATTTATTGCCCGCCCACGCAGCTAGGGTCGTAGATTTTACAAAGAATTTTTCGCTCAAAGACTGCCAATACACTTTCATCCGCTTTTGAATGCAAGTATCAGTGTTTTGTAAAGTGTAATCTTTGTTTTTCGAGAGAAGGCTCTGTTTTAAGCTGTTTACTAAGAACAAAAAAACATCGATTTGCCAACGCGATCCTTCGTTTTATTTCATTGCTGAGGTATAAATATTCGTCTACTACTTCGACGTTGGCTCTCTAGCAGTTGCCAACTTTATTTCGGTTCTCACGTACTTAAGCAGATAAGGCAGATAAGGCATTCCATGGTTCATTTGGTTTGACTTTTATCCCTTTCTTCTCTTTTGTATCCTTTTTATCTGTCATAATGGCAAACATTCAGCTTTATAACTTTATTTGCTTATCTCTCGGTTTAATTTTCTTAAGTTTTTTTTTTCTATATTTACTTTAAAGCCAAAGGAAGTTCAGGCCTTTGAGATATTGTGTTTTAAAGATTTCATTTTAACTGTGTAGTTTGCTTCACAGTCAATATAAAAAGCTCATGCATAAGTGAGTGCAAACATAAGGGGTGATGTAGTTACATCCGCCTTCATTCCATGTATATTGCTAAAGAGCGGTTAGCGTTTACAAAAATGACACTATAAAGTGCAAGTTAGAACCCACCTAACTTGTCACTCAGTGCGAGCAACTTACTCAGATTGTGAACAACGTAGTACAGGGTGTCCGCCGGGAAGGTATACTATATTGTTTTGCCGCCATTTTGGTTAACATTAGTCTTGACAGTTCAAACTTAGCAGCCGTGAAGTAGAGACTTGGAAAAATTTTTTATGGAAAAATATTCGATAAATCGTTAAACATTTTATCAAATTCAATCATCGATTATTTTTACTATTAAAAGTTAGACTTTTTTCTTGGGGCTACCTACGTAAAGTCCAAAGTCTATGCTGACAAATTAGCTACTATTCAGGTTTTGGAAGCCAATATTACGCGTGTCATTAACGCCATACCAGTCTTAATGCCTGAACGAGTCATACAAAATTGAGCCCTCAGAAATAATATTTTACATGCCACAAAAAAACAGGGAACTGCCCATATTTATATAATATAAAGGGTGGTCTACCTAAAACGCACGATGGTAATTGTAAATAAAACTAAAAGCTTTTAAAGAACTATCCTAATATTTTCTAAATTTGAAAGAAGAACAATTTTGTGTGAAACAAAATATCGGCCAAATGTTCGCCACATATTCGGTGGCATACCTCTATCCGATGGTCTATATTTTCAATGACTCTGAGGCATAAAGGAGGTTTAATGTCATTAATGTGCTGATTTTGTTTATTTGTAAGCTCTTGAATTCTTCTTGGCTTTTTCACGTATACTTTTTCTTAAAAATAAAAACCAACGGTGTCAGATCACATGATCTGTCTGCCAATTAACATCGCTACAACGATGTAAATTTTGCATAGAATTTCTCGCACAAAACAGCTATGGTTTCGTCGCCTGTTTGGCAATTGGCAACATCCTATTGTAACCACATATCGTCCAGGTTCATATTTTCAACTCACGGCCACAAGAAGTCCGCTTTGATTTTGCGGTAGCGAACATTATTCAAGGTAACTGCTTGGTCGACCTTATTTTGGAAGAAGTACGGCCCGATAACGCCGCCTGGCCACAAACCGCAAAAATAACTGTTCGACCCGGTAAGCTGAAATTTAAGCACAATTCTTTCGATTGTGGACACATTTGGTCGATTATGCTGATCAAAAAAATCACGAAATGCATTTTGATTTGAACACCAATTTTCGTAAAAGGCTACAACAATCTTTGTGCCCTGCGTAACTGTGTAGCTCTTCATTGTTCAATCTGTCAAAAACTGATAGAATGAAATGTCGAATTAAGTTGGACAAAAACTTTACGTTAAGGTATGGCTCTCAATTAACATCGTGCGTTTTAGTTGGACCACCCTTTGGTATATATAGGATGATCCATCTAGATGTATTTTTTTAGAACAAAAAAAAATTATACAAATTCAAGTGTGGAATCTTTATTGGTAATTTGAAAGGACATTTTATGGCATTTATTGTTTGAATATAAATTTCTTTAAATGTTGGCCGCAAACTATGCCTCAGGGTTTCCATTTTGAGGGTAAAATTTTGGATGACTCGGCGTTAATTACACTCGTAATGTTGGCTTCCAAAACCTGAATCATAGCTGGTTTGTCACCATAGGCTGTGGACTTTACGTTACCCCAAGGAAAAATGTCTAAAGACGTGATATCACTCGATCTAGTCGACCAAGTCACCTGTCCAAAACATAAAATTAGCTGCTTTTCAAAATGACCTCTCAATAGATCCATTGTTTGAGCAGATGTATGGCAAGTGGTACCGTGTTGTTGATACCAAGTGTCGTCAAGATTACGGGCTTCAATAGCATAAAGATCGATATCATGGCACGATAGCGAGCACCATTAACGGTTACGTTCCGCCCATCATCGTTTTTGAAAAAATATGCACCGATGATTCCACCAGGTTATAAACCGCACCAAATCGTGGTTTTCTCTAGGTATAATGGCGCCCCTTGAACCATTTCGTCTTGCTTTTCCGCCCAAATGTGGCAATTTTGTTTATTGACTTTGCCGTTGAGCCAGAAATGGGCCTCATCACTGAACAACATTTTGGTCGAAAACAGCGGATCTTCCCGTTTCTCACCAAACGCTTATTTCCATAATACAGTTGCCAACATTTGAAGGTAATTTTTTTCAAAAAATAAATGCCATAAATGTCCTCTAAATTACCAATAAAGATTCCGCACTTGATTTTATTTTTTTTTTATTCCGAAAAAATACCTCTAGATGGATCACCCTATATATGCATATTTAATTCTAGCCAAAATAAAACACACTTTATGTATGATAATTGTATTGAGCGATCGCCTATATCCGAATTACAGATGTGAAATAAAAGAAAAAGAGGAAATTGAACTCCAGTCTCCAATTCAACTCCAGTCTCCAAAATCGCATATTTGCAGATTAGGCATGTGATCACCAAGCGTATGATCAATATAACTTGGACATATATTAACACTCATACGCCTAGGGTATCAACATAACATGCTAAAAACGAGCCTGATGTGCCTTGGGGCGTATGAGTGTTGTTATCTTTTAAGTTATTATTAATCATACGCTAACTGATCATGTGTTTCGCTGATGATATTTGAAATCCATGTTGTTATGATAGATACACTCGAGCCTACCGTTCCACTAACACAGCAATGTGGAAGCAAACGTTGCTTCGTGTGTACTCGTAGCTGTGTTGACACGTGTTTTGCGAACAAACAAAACAATGGCAGCAACACGTTGCTCTCGACGTTTTCCTCGTGTATACCTAGCCTAAGAGCTAATATAGCTATATTGGTCCCTGCATCCTTTAAAATTCTGTGCGTCTGAAACATTATTTGGAAGTGATACTAATTTAATCTTGTAGGTCTCGACGAGTACAACAAGAATCAGTTTGTGAAATTTTCCCAGCATCACTATAATCTTGAACTGGGTTTAAAATCTGGCTTTTGCGTACCTTGCGCACTAATAAAACTGTAACTTAGCTGATTATTTGCTTATTTGTATTTCCTCTCCGGATTTTACAAAAAGATACATAAGACTTTTAAACAATAAATACTCTATTTAAGAAAATTTGAAAATACTTTTCCGGCAAACACAATTTTGAAACATGTTATCGCCCTTTTCTTAATATTTTACATGTAATTTTATGAGATAATCGTACGATCAAAGGGGGAAAAACGCAACTTTGTCTTTAAATGTCCATCAGTTATTAACAACTTATTGAAGTTTTTATTAAAACGGTATTTTTTTTTGCAAAAATACCACTTTCGATCCCACTTTCGAAATCGATCAAATGTAGATCTGAATATTTTGAACTTACTGTAGTACGCTTACTTACGCATTAAGTTGCATACAAATTCAGATGTGGTAGTGCTGCCATTTGACTTCTTTGCTAAGCGTGCCTCTGTGTGATTGGGTCGTTTGTTTGTTTGTCCCTGTTTGCATAGAGGAGGACATCGTATGCATGCGTGCATGCGTGCGTGTTTGGTTGATACGCTGCGGGTGTCGGGCATCCATCCATAAACTATAAACAACAAAACGGATGGAAGTGCATTTTTTAATAGCACTTAGGAAGGAGCCCATTTGAATGAAGTCCTTTGTCATGAAGTGTTTTCATTACAAAAATAGATGAATATTAAATTGTGCCACAGAGAAGTGTCATCCAAGGCAAACATTTATGAATCGAAGAGAATGTTTAATGATGCTCTATCATACATCTTAATTCTAAAGAATGAAAAAGGTATTATTTTATCGCACTGCGCTGCACCGTAAAATATGCAAGGGGAGATTTAACTATAGGATTGGTTTTCTATAGAAACTTAAAAATTGTAACACCTTGAACTAGTTATCAGATTCTGATTTGTTGCATATAATGGTGCTTCGAAATAAATTGGATTTTAAGTTGCGACACCGATGATTTTATTTAGCTTGGAGATTTTCGGTCGCTGTTAAACCTACACTTTATCTTTAGGGGTACATATAACCTACTTCAGATTTCGCCACACCATTAAGTGTTCTGCCCTCCCTTGATTAGAGCCTTAGTGCTCTTGGTGTAGATTTTATAAGTTTTTTTTTAGTTTACAATGGATCACAGCTTATTGTATATGCAGTGCATATGTTAAACTTTGAGGCTCTATAACTGTAAAACTAAAAGGAATAAGAAATCAATTTTAATGTCATTTGAAAGAATTGAAAATCGAAAAATGCACCGTATACATAAATTTTCTGGGCTTTGCAGCAAATTGTTCTTCAGAATCTAAAGATACAAGTGCTTTTCCATTGTACTTAGTAGGGACATAAATACTGTTACGCACGTTTTATGCTGTAAAATAAAAAGTACTGAATATTTTTGGACCAACTATTTTTTAATATATTTATTGATGTATATTGTATCCAAAAAGAATCTACTTATTCGAAATGTCCGCCTTTTGCCTTTACACACGCCTTAAGTCGTCAAGAGATAAAATGTAGGGGTTTTTTTGTGACAAACCTTGTCCTCTAAAACCGTTCACAATTTGTAATCCAATGGCTTCAAATCTGGACTGCCTGAGAGCCATTCTTCAGAGGAAATGCACGCTGGCAAATTGTTTCGAAGCCAGGCCTAGGACGTTTTAGCCTTATGGGCAGGCGCAGAATCCCGCTGGAAAGTCCATAACTGGTTTTGGAACAGGGAATTGTTAAGAGGTTTCACAACAGCTTCCAAAACGGTTTCTTGGTAAACTTTGGCCGATGTTTTGACTCCTTGTTCGCAGGAAAGCAGGTCAGTGACCCCATCGTAAGAGACACCCCACCAAACAATGACTGAAGCTGGGTGATGACCCTTTTCCACCCTTGGGATCAGTTCAGATGCTTCCTCAGATGACCGCGCATACACTCTATCATTTTGCTTGTTAAATTTTTTCTGAACGGAAAAAATGTTTTCATCGGTAAACAATATTTTCTGTGCTAGTTATAAGCGTGCTTCACTAAAAGACGTTTGCATTTTTCAATCCTATTTTTTTAAAGCTGCAGTCAATAAATATCTGGTACGTCGTTTGAAAGCCCCAAGTCTTTTTTAATGGTTCGACTCATGGACTTTTGCGTGATATTCATCTCATGGGCCATGATTTTCTGTTTTCGGAGCGGATTTCTGTGAATTCTTGATTTAACGGCTTTGATGACATGCGGTGTTCGAACAGAGCGTGGGCGGCCCTACCGGTGGCGGTCTTTTACATCTTTAGTCTCCTCAAACAGTTTTAAGCATCGGTAGACAAACATGCGGCTAATCCCTAGTGGCCGCAGCGTTTTGAAAATATCGTTTTTTCATTTCACACTTGAACAGTGCTATTACAGCGATACGGTTCTCATTATCTGACCACTCCATGATGAAAGTTGAAACAATTTTAAAATTCCGTTACAGACTAACGCTATTGAGGTTAGCTTTCAAAATCCTTATGACATTAACGGGGTATGTTCAGTTCTACTATTGAAATGGGTGTGTTAAATGTTGTAACAGTATTTATGTCCCTACTAAGTACAATGTTTTTTTCCTGGATTCTCTTGATGCTACCCACCACGTAATTAATAGTACTCTAAACAGATTTACTCTGTTGATAAGAATGTAGCCCTTGTTATGACGCTTGTAACCTTTGAGCTTTCCAAGTGCAGATCCAACAGGTTTTCAAGTGCTTTACGTATAAAAGACAATGGGCTCTATAAGCGTTTTCAGCTTTTGGAACAAAAACCAACCTGGCCTTTCCACTATCTCTGAATATGTGTCAACTAAGTTTAACATTACTTCTCTTGGACTTTGTGCAACATTGATTAAAAACATCTGCACTAAACTGCGATTTTTATTCTGAATTATACGAATCGCCAATTCTAATCTATATATACAGGCGATATTCCTCAGGAACACACTGCAGACACCACTACAGCAGTTCTGGAGGCTTATTACCTGTTTTACCAGGTGGCAGATTTTCACCATACCTTTTAATAAAATTAACTTTAATAACATTAGTTTGTAGCATAATGTTAACACTAAAGATTTCACTCTATTTCCCCATATGTGACAGCGCATAAAGAAAGGGACCTAAGGGTAAAAAATCAATTTTCATTTTTTTTCATTTTTTGATGTGGACAACATCTGAGCACCGAATGAGACCGATCACATGCCCCAAAAGTGTTCCCGTCCAGAGATATGCGCGTTTTATGAAAGTGAAGTCGACAATTCTAAGCGCAAATAGAAAAGGACCTAATCTTTTAAATGGCTCTCCTGAACAACTTGTTTTTAACCTTAGGTCCCTTTCTATTTTGCGCGTCACATATACTTATAAACACAGAATACGAATATGCCTATCTGACACGTACTTTTACTCTGGCTGCATGGTTTGATCTGTGAGCTATCAAGTATATCACCGCTCTCGTAGACAACTGGATATGACTCAAGGGAAATCAGTATTGTGCCAACAGCAGAAAGCTTTAATGTGACTGCTTTAACATCACCCTATCGATCGCCTTGAAAATATCCATAGATAGATCATAGACAGACATAGATCGTTTTCTACGAAAGCTATACCTTTAGATCGTTTTGAAGGCCCTTGGACTCGGAGTCTTTTGAAGGATTCGCCCAGTGGCCATTGAGAGTGCCAAGCAAATCGCAATGATCGGGGTTACACGGAACCAGAGGTAGAATATATTGGGTAATGGTTGAGCCGGAGTTTACGATTGTTAAAAACAGGCGTTGAAATGTCATGTCGGGTTTGGAGATTTATTAACTTTGAGCTTTGCATGAAGCCTTCTGACTCTAACGAATTTAAAAACAAAATCTGGGGCACAACAAGGGAAACAACCGAATAAGTTCCTTAAAACAATTCTTACCAAGAAATAAGCCTTGCTAAACAGGTCTGTGATATACTGGTCATTGGGGACTAAAGAAGGCTGGTTCTGCATTCTTTAAAAGAATAACCAAAAGCTCTTGCACGTAGACTTTGGTTGTGCTTAAACTTTTTGCACCTACCATATGCAGCATTAGTCCTTTTTAGCTAAGTCCTTTAGCTTAGTCCCTTTTAGCATTTGACTCAAATATCCGTCTGAATGCTCAGAAAGTAGTTAGGATATTCAGAATATTTTAGCAACATGATCTGCTTAATCAGACATATTTCCTGTCATATCTTTGTGACTAGTAGGGTTGTGAAGTTTGTATGAGTTTTAATTATGCTTGAACTCATTATAGTCCCACTAGAAAGTCTGCATATTACTAAGCTACTACACAGACCGATGCGTAGGTTACGCTATAAACTTTAGCCTTTCTTCGATATTTTATTTTAGCAATACGTAGGTGGGCCCACGTAGATCTTTCAAAAGTCACTGTATTTTTTATTGTTTCGTAATCTCTGCTAAGCCATTAAGATAGCGGCAACACAACACAGTGATTTTGATTTGATTATCTTAATGTTGTCCAATTTCTTTACGACTTCCCACCTTTCAACGAGTTGGCGGATACCATTTCCCAATGAATAGGCCCATAATTCACATTTATAATTTGTGCAGGTCTTCCTTAAGCCGACTAAGGATTACGGCTGTCATTAACCTGGACACTCGGCAGGCACGGTCGATGATTGTCTTCTTTGCGTGGTTATAACCCATAACAACTTCAGCAGATATTTACACCACACGGCCACCCACAGCAGGGGTAGCTCGAAGAAAAGGAGCGCGGGAGCCAACGAATGAATTTATTTGATTAAACTTTCCGTTTACGGTCAATAAGGGTTTCCGAGGATTTTCATGCTAATGTCTTTACCCCATGTATATGTGTGTGTGTGTGTATGTGTACGAGCATTTGAATGTATTCTCATCATTGTTGTTGTATGTGTACGATGATGTTTTTTTTTTAAATGCTGTTTTTAAAAGTATTTTATTTTTCCAAAGTTTTTGCTCTGTTCTGTTGTGCTCGGCGAGCCGTTTCTTACCCATCAGGTGGCATTTGCTCCTTTGTTCGCCTTTTGTTTTTTAATTAAGAAATGTTGTTTGATGGTTGGTTTTAATTAAATTAAATGCCATAGAAAATGTGGCAAATGGAGCAACAAACGTTCATATAGACGGACGGGCGGACGGACGCCCGAGCGAACAGTCTGACAGAAATGCCATGCCATTACAGAACTTATACGTTTTTTAAGTGTAAATAATGGTTCCACTTAATTACTTTGATTACTTCTTGTCCGGCTGCCCTAGTGTGAGGGAGCAGGGGATGCGTGCGTAGGGAAAAAGGGCAAACTCACCAAGATGAAACTTAAAAATAGATTCATTTCATTGATGTTTTCCTTATTTAATTAACAACTCACCAATAAAGCGGCCAAATGCGGGACCAGGAAGCCCCATCATGCCGAAAAGATAGATTAGTGCCTAAAGGAAAAAAAACGTCGCAAATGACTTTTAAGAATTTCCAAATTGGCCATTTCTAAGCACGGTGAACACACGAACAGTGGTTTATTGTACGAGCACTGTCTGAGAGAGTAAATCAAAATTCCGAACAGTTTGCAAGATAAGAGCCAACAAAAAGATCACTATTTTTTAAAAATGACAGCGAGGCCCTAAATCTTTGGTGGATCATAAAAAAGTTGCATGACTTTGGGCAAAACTGGGCCTTTTTTGGTCTTTTATCACGTAGCGGTGTCCGTATATGGTTATATTTTTTCGAGGTGCACTATGTTATTGTAGTAGCTACTACTTTTGTAAAACCCTATTTAAAAACTAATTTTCTCCACACATTGATGGTTAATCGCTAAAAATCGATTAAGGAGTGGACTGTGTGGCATGGTGTGCCATTCCGTCAAAGATCGTCCAAGTACGTCTTAAATCTTTTATCATGCATCTGTTGTGCTCATCGATATCCGAAATAGCAGTTTTTGCTGAATTTTTAAAAAAAAAATGTGTCGATTAAAAAGGGTGGTTAAATTTTAAGGGCCGATGTTGTTTTGAATAAAACACAAATTATTTACGAAATTATTGTCATTTGTTTTTATTATGATAATATTGCTATGTGTAAATTATGTATGGAACAAAATATCGACCAAATGGCCACCGCGACCCCGGCGGCACACCTCTATCCGATGGTCCAAAATTTAATTGTGGTTCTATCCCGTTAATATGCCAAATTATCTCATCTTTTAGCTCTTGAATTGTTGCTGGCTTATCGTCGTACACATTTTCATTCAAATAGCCCCAAAGAAAGAAGTTCAACGGTATAAAATCACATGATCTTGCGGCCAATTTATATCGCCACGACGTGAGATAACAAGGCCATTGAATTTGTCGCGCAAAAGAGCCAGTGTTTCTTTAGCTGTGTGGCAAGTGGCACCGTCCTGTTGAAACCACATATTGTCCACATCCATATCATTCAACTCGGGCCAAAAAAAGTTCGTTATCATCTCACGATAGCGAACACCATTCACAGTAACAGCCTGACCGGCCTCATTTTGGAAAAAATACGGTCCGATGATGCCGCCAGCCAGTTAACCGCTCCAAACTGTCACTCTTTGTGGGTGCATTGTTTTTTCGACAATCACTCTTTATCATTCGCCCAAAGGCGGCAATTCTGCTTATTGACGAATCCACTGAGGTGTGCCCCATCACTAAAGATGAGTTTCTTCGAAAATTGATTATCCACTGTTGCCATTTCTTGCCACCATTCTGAATACCTTTATCGCGTTGCTCGCTTGTGTAACTTTCCTTGGATCAAATTGAATTAGTCTGATATTAAGAAATATCAAAGGAAATGCAGAAAATAGTTTGATGTTTAGGTGTAGTTCACATTCAACATTGGCCCTTAAATTTTAACCACCCTTTAGTACCACCAAAAATCCTCACTCCAAAATCCTCACCGTCATTCTCTGAGGATGCATTGGCCAAGATGAGGCAGTTTTTCTTCTTAACGTACCCGCCCACATGTAAATACACCTTATCAGACAAGATGAAATTTCGAGCAAAACCTTTGTCCGTGGCTAAAAACCAAGCTGAGAAACAACTACAAAGTCGCAGGTTGTTTGACTTCGATTGGCAAGTCACTTGAAAGCAAATAATACGAAGTCTTTGTACAAAAATCGCATTTGTTTGGAGCAGATAATGTTTGAGTTCGATAGGAAAACAAGTTTTCCTATCGATCTTGTTTTCCTATCGATTTCCAACATTATCTGCTCCAAACTGATGCGAATTTTTTACAAAGACTTCGTATTATTCACAGGGAGGGTGGGGTGTACGAAGAAAAACAAAATATGGTTCGGGTGACAATATTCGAAGTGTAGCATGCTATTGTTGGGTATATGATTGTTGTCGTGGATGTAAACAGTTCGACTAGCTCACAATCGGATTGCTCTCGTTGACGTGTGATTACCTCCCTTTACTCCAGCCCTAAAGAGCCGAACAAGTAAAATGTAAATAAACAACACAAATAACACCAACTATTTCTCTTTACAGGAAAAACTTCAGATATAATGTCGCCCAGCCCTACCATGATCGCGACAATATTATGATCCTTATTACAATAGTATGATACACACACAACCATGTTATGATCCCGACACCCATATTATGATTTACACTCAAATGATCATATGAAACGCCGGAACTTCTCTGATTGAGCTCTGGCAAAGTTTCACGATAATTCAGAATTTCATCGAAAAATCATCTACAGCTATGAAGCTTATTTCTGCCTGAGTGGTTTTGTCAATAAACAAAATATGCGTTATTAGACTGCTACAAACCTACATGTGCTTCAAGAGACACAATTGCATTCGCAAAAAATACAGTGTGGTGTGGTTTTTATGCCGAAGGTGTGATTGGGCCGTTTTTATTTCGTCGATGAAAACAATCGCCATGTTACCGTCAATGGAGAGCGCTATCGTGCCATGTTAGAAAATTATTTTTGGCCAGAATTGGATGAGCTTGACATCGCCGATATGTGGTTTCAACAAGACGGTGCCTCTAGCCACGCAGCACGCGTTATAATCGTTTTACTGAAAGGCACATTCGGTAAACGTGTTATCTCGAGAAATGGTGTCGAATGGCCACCTCGTTTATGCGCTTTTACGTCATGGGATTTCTTTTTATGGGGCCACATCAAGTCAGTGGTCCATGCCAACAAGCCAACAACTTTAGACGGGCTCAGAGACAACATCAAACGAGAAATTACCAACGTCCGGTCCGAATGTGTGCAAGAGTGGTGGAAAATTGGGTCCAAAGAATTGATCGCTGTACACGGGCTCGTGGTGGTCATGTGACCAAAATTGAACTTTATTCTTAAAATGTAACATTTGCACTACACCTATAATAAATTTAAACTCCATATCTTTATATTCTGTGTTTAATCTTTATCTTTATATATAATATTCTCGTGTCACAATGTCCAACAGAACGGCTTTACCGATTTTTACCATACTTTATACGCATATTCAGTAGGGCTTAGAATCGGCTACTATCTATTTTTTTTTGCCCCTAAGTGATAATGGTCGTTTGTTCACCCTTAACAGTTTTTTTTTTAATTTTTGGACAATATTTTTTTTTGTTTTTCTTTAATGTGGCTTAAAAAATACATACATCTCTGGAGATTTTTATCAAACGCTTGCCGTCATTCCGAAATCTACTGCTGCCGATAAACTGATTGCATGCCTGAAATCGTCGTCTTTGTGGCGGCAAGTCAAGAAGTTTAAATTGACCCTAAAATGACAGTCGCGTTGCAGAACGACTCATCGACTCTTGAATTCTCGAGACAAGTGCTAGCGCTTGGCAATGGCCAAAGTCCTGTTGATCTTTCCTTTGGATTGATATCGTTCCCGCAAAAATTTTTCCAGTTCACATCGTCGAAGGAGGAAATCAGCACCAAAGTATTCCCGGCATTGCAGAAAACTGTAAAAACCTCGCTTGCATTATTGAACGGGCAATAAAAGCAGCGTGACCTACGAGGGTGACTCGATTATTGTGCCGTGAATTCTGTCGCATAATTTACAACTGAAGGGCGAAACGATCATATTCATGTTGTGATATCTGAATCATCCGACATTGTGCAACGGTACGCAGTTGACTGTCAAAAAAACTGATGAATGTAATTCATGCGTCGATCATAAAGGGAAAATTCAAATGAGAGGAAGTCCTTACCCCACGAATTTCGATTATTCCTACAGATCTTCAATTTTAATTCATGCGGATTTAGTTCCACGTCAATCTGTTTAGTTCACTCTGGAATTTCTCTGAAGGCGTTAAATTGAGGCTAGTCGAAGTTCACCGGGTCGGCTAGTTAACATATAAAATTGTTATGTCATTAATGGAAAACCCTGTATCTTTTTAAAACTATTATGAAAAATGAAAATGGGTCATAATGCAACTGCCCTTCTGGTACCTCCCACACAAATGTTCTATTACGCCCATTTGTGGTATTCTTCTAATTCTGTTTGCAAGATCTCACTAAAAGCACAAAACTAAAGAATGAAGTTTAAAGAAAAACTATTTATTAAAAATGTGACTCGTTGCTACGCCCCTTTTGGTACCTCCCTCACAAATGGCCCTGTTTCATTAAAGATTTTAAGTGTTGCATGCATCAACACTAAGTCATAATTCCCTGTACCACTGTGAGGTGTAGGGCATAAAAACAGGAATACCCAATTTTGAAGTACGGGCATGCCAGTAGCAACAGTGCTTCGTTTTAGACGATAGCAGTCTCTGGTAAAATTGCATCGAAAGAAAGTCACTGTTTGTTAAAAGTCCATGACATGCTACGTTATCGGTCCACGCTTCATTGAAAGCAATGAAAACCGAACGATGACAACTAATTTCCATTTACCAAAATATAAAGATGTCTGGAGATAGTTATGTTACCCAGAGATAACATGCACTAGACAACTCCGTAGTCGTTTCAGTATGGTTTTACTCCCTTAGATTTTAGTGCATGGGGACTCCTATAATTGCAGGTCAGTGCGAATAATCCACATGACAAGTGACAATTATTATTTCCACCATTTATATCATGAATTTGTCTCACGCGTAGCTTAGTTTATTCAACTACCATTTGCTTTTGTAAAGTTTTAAAATCTATTTCGGAAAATCAGGTCAAAAGATATTCAGCACCTTTAACTACTGTTCCCCATAACTTTGCTAATATCACCAACATAAAAGTCGTATATAAACGCCTTACATGTACAGCGAAGCCTTGTAATTTGCCTAAATATTCGCTGGCATTGTTGGGTAATTTTTTCGTTGTTATAAATTTGACAAAAAGCCTCAGTAATTCACTTGTTCTACTTGTTTTAATTATGGACTTTTCCGTTCTTTCTCATTTGTGATTTGCAGTCCACTCAAGGCAACTCTTTCATGAATTTCTGAAATATTGACATAACCATAACCCGGCCAGACCACGACACTTTCCCTTGTAAAACAATGGAAAATTATGTCCTTTCACCCGCAACACCTCTGTCTCCCCTCTGCCAGTCACATGGACGTCCAGCAGCAGCAGCAGGAGTGTATTCAAGTAGTCAAGTGCCTTCCTAGCAACCTTTCGCGCCCAAACATCCTTTACAAACATCAACTCATAAAAATTCATGGCACGTAGTGCAGGAAAGGGTTTTCGTGCCGTGATGGAGCCGGTGCCGGTGCTAGTGCCGGTGCTGCGATGAATCTGACCGAACAAAACGCCAATAAATTTCTTAGATATGCTGCTGTGATTTTATCTCCCACCTACCATTCATTCATTTCGTTCACGTTGTCGTTTTTTTTCACTTCCGTTTTGTGCTTCAAGTGTGGGACATAATTTTCAATTCATATGAAAGAAAAAGGGGTCCGGCTGTGATATGAAAGTTTTTCCAGATCAAAATTTATTGAATGATAGGAAATCATTCATGGAGAAAAGTATCCACTGACTTTTTGTTTTCCGTTGATTCGTGACATTTTCAGGAAATTGATGGGGTTATGGTATCTCCCTTTCATATATGGTTCTCAGGTATCAATAATCCAATAAGCAGTATATATATTTATGTTTGTATATGCAATATCACCTGTGAATTAAATGTTTCTTCATTGAAAGGTGTTAAGGATGAAATATCACTTCTGCAAGAAGAATTTGAAAGTCTCAGCTGAGATTCTATGGTTTACATATCCCGATCGAATTCCTGTTGCTTTACTCTCCACGCTAAATTTTTATACAATAAACCAAAGGGTGGATGACTCCTGTAAGAGAGAGCACTGCAAATAAAGCTATCACGGCGAGAAACATGTGAAATACGCGGACGCTGTTCGCCAGCTCTAGAAACACTATGTATGGTTCTAGGCTTACGTTTGAGATGAATCTCTTGCTTGTAAATTAGCAGGAAATCCTGCCCGGCTTTTTAACTGGATTTAGTTGGGTAACACTATCCATCATATCACGGAGCCACATCAAAGCTCTTTGTTAAAAGAAAGGCCCGGGAAAAAGGAGGTTGGCACAGGGCTATAGAGTCCGATTTTGATTCGGAGATTTCGAATTGAAGTTTTGAAAACGGAGTTTGGAAGATTTTGGCCTGAATAAAAGCAAAAGTCGACTCTTAACAAAGATAGACATTTGGAAACATTTTTAGACATTAAGATCACTATAAATTTATTGAGAGTACGTTAGATTAAATTGAAAATCTGTATAAGCTACCGATCATTCTACTATCACACAGAACTAGCCAAACTTAGTAGCTCATTGTGCTTCGAAGGATTTACTCTTAACAGTAATAGGAGCAATAACAAACAGGTACCTCGAAATAGTACCCTTTCCTTTTAAACTATTTTCCTTTGGTTAAATAATCTAAAAGTGGCTTTTAAAGATGGGCTCAATGAAGTATGCATCGACGTCTCTAAAGGTTTTGCATCCATTCGCGACCACGTCTGCCTTGCTGTAATATCTAGTCTATGTACTTTACTTTGCCTGCCCCCAAATAAGGATGATGTCAGCTATTGTTTAAAGACAAAATTCAAATATTGCATTTATTATGGCCACATCTTTCCTGTTTAAATTACATCTCTCCACTACTCTATCTCCTTGTAGGTTTCCTAAATAAGGCGGATGTGAGGAATAGCCATAAGAAGAAATGCAAACAATTGAAACCAGCTCGATGGTCGAAGAATATATGTATCCACACAATGATAAGCAAAACCTACATTCTACTTTCCTATTACCCAAAATATTACCATCATACGAAGCTTGCTATATATTTCTGGCCTAGGCATCACTTAGTGTTGCCTGGAGCCATCTGACATTTCCACTGGAAAGTTTGACATTTTTTAGCGTAAACGTACTCAAAACGTTTTGACGTACGACCATCATTTGTTGTGTTTACAGTGACTTGAAAAAATCAATTTGGCAAAATAATGGAAGTAACTCATGAACATTTTCGTACGATCATTTTTCACAATTTTCGACGTGGATTATCACGACAAGAGTGCATCGATGAACTTAAATCTTTATATGGCGATAAAGCACCATCCTATAGCACTGTGAAAACTGCTTTCATGAATTCAATCGTGGCCGACGCTCGCTGGTGTTGTAGTCCTTCTTTTAAGTGCCCTTCGTATACATGACACATTCCCTGCTGTTCTCAATGAATTTACCCAATTTACAATTGATTGCCGAAAAGCACGCTGCACTGCAATGATCGAGTGCGCATTTGAAAAATACGCTTCAACACAACAAAATTACCTTTCCTCACGTGTCCAATGCATGATGGCAACTGAAAGGCAGGCGAATACAAATCTGCCGTCAGCCACTATAAGCCACGCACACTCTCCACTCTTTTCGACAGTGCCGCCATAGCCTGCAGTGCAAAAAAACAAAATTCCGCGCTCCACCCTGGTTTATGGTACTGTATAAGAGGAATGCCGAAAGCATTGAACACCTCGGATGAACGAGGTGTTCAATGCAACAAAGGTGTTCCGCCCTGCGAAGAAATGTAAGGCCTTGACCATTGGGGGTAAGGTCCCTAGGCCCGTAAAGGCTCAAAAGAGCCAAAAATTGGCCTCCGAAATCTATGGAAATACGGGTAACAAACAGCAATAACAGTTTGCTCGAATCAGAGTGACACATTTATTTTACGATTCGCTGAAATTTGAGGCCTTGACTCTTCGGAAAATTGCTCCCTACGATCATGGACAAATGGGTAATCAGAAACAATTGTAGAATTTTATAAAAAAAACTAAATATGACTTTAATTTTAAAAGCTGAATAAATTCGAAGAGTTGGCCAATGGGCGTGGTCTATGGGCCCCAGAGAATTTAAGGGAATTTGGTTATCCAGAAATAGGGAAATTTTCTAACAAAGCCAAATATGAACCTAAATTAAAGACTTGTGCTAATTTGGAACACGGGCCAAACCATATTGGGCCTAGGGGACCATAAATCGGTTTTTTTTATACATTAGACATATCTGTATTAAAAATATTTAAATTTCGTAGCGATCCAAATATTAAATTTATCATTGGCCCATGGGTCGAATGTTTTTAGGTTGCCGAACAAGTTGTCTTTTAAAACATGGACATATGGGAAACACATGGGCTCTGAAACACTGAAATTTTAGGAAGAATCTGTATATGCCATTAATTTGACGATTTGGCTGAAATAGAGATCTTGATATGCGTGGTGTATGTGCCCTGGGACCTAAAAACCATCCTGTGATGATCGGTAACATATGCGTATACAAAACATTGAAAAATTCACAAATAGGGGTCCTTCAACATATGTGACGCGCACAATAGAAAGGGACCTAAGGCTGAAAACCAGTTTTGTTCAGGAGAGCCATTTTAAAGATTAGGTCCCTTTCGATCTGCGCTTAGAATCGTCGACTTCACTTTCATAAAATGCGCATATCTCTGGGAGGGAACACTTTTGGGGCATGGGATCGGTCTCATTCGATGCTCAGATGTTGTCCACACCAAAAAAAGAAAAAAAAAGAAAAATTGATTTTTTTTACCCTTAGGTCCCTTTTTCTATGCGGTGTCACATATGTGACGCACAAAATAGAAAGGGACCTAAGGGTAAAAACCAGTTTTGTTCAGGAGAGCCATTTTAAAGATTTAAATACGTGTACCTTTGGTGTACCATCACTTTCGTAAAACGCTCATATCTCTGGGAGGGAACACTTTTGGGGCATGGGATCATTCGATGCTCAGATGTTGTCCACATCAAAAAAAAAGTGAAAATTAATTTTTTTTCCCTTAGGTCCCTTTCTCTATGCGCTGTCACATATGGGTATCAAAAAGCAACACAAATCTGAAAGTAACATAAATTCTACGATTCGACTATATTTTATATTCTTAGCCCAAAGATCAAAGGTTCCTAGGGTTTCGAAAACTAGGTCCTTTCGAACATCGACCTATGGTTACTCATAAGTAAGATTTGTTTAAATTTAAGGCCCGAATAAACGGGCTCCATAGGATCCATATGTGACAGCGCATAGAGAAAGGGGCGTAAGGGTAAAAAAAATCAATTTTCACTTTTTTGATGTTTTTGATGTGGACAACATCTGAGCATCGAATGAGACCGATCCCATGCCCCAAAACTGTTCCCTCCCAGAGATATGCGCGTTTTATGAAAGTGATGGTACACCAAAGATACACGTATTTAAATCTTTAAAATGGCTCTCCTGAACAAAACTGGTTTTTACCCTTAGGTCCCTTTCTATTTTGCGCGTCACTTATGGGTTCTCGAAAACAATAAAATACACGTATATGAACAGGGGAACGGTTGTAAGGGCCCCAAAATTGTAGTTCTGTCAACCATGGACCCACCACCAACAACCAAGTTCCCCAATACTGCCAATGCCACAATACAACGAAATCCAGGGTCCGGCCGAACTGTCCACTTGATTTTAATCTGAAAAGTATACAATCATCTACGAGATTGGTTTTTATATTAAACCTGCACAGATTGCATTGAAATTTCTGTGTGTAAACTAACCGTCATACCACAGCAGCCACCCTGCTCTTACCGATTTCTCTCAAATTAATTTATAGCATTTTCCCACACCGTCGGTGTCCACAACAAGTTGTAAGATTTCTTCATTTTCCTTTTAAATCCTTCACGAAAATGGAAATTTGTGGTTTCAGTTGCCAAGAGACAAGAGATGAGATTGCGGGAAGGCAATCATTGAAAAATCCCATCGATATCGTATGCAAATTGAACATTTATTTAAATTTATTGTGAAATATAAAACAAAAGATATTATCTGCGAAACGTGTGGACTTTTAAAAGACAAATTGAGTGGATTTCCACAAGATTTTCAGTGTGGAACGCCGTTAAACACCAATCCCACGTTGACGTTTTTCGTTTATTTTTCTGTTTTTTTTTTTGGTTTCCAAGGATAATGGACACACTCGAATATGGAATGCATAAATGTATGTACTTAAGTGTGTGTGTGTGTGTGTTGGAATGAGTTAATAGGGATTTCTTATATGTGACATAAATGTCAATAACTTATCAAATTTATATCATTTGTTTGACATTTCATGCAACAGTAATGGCCCAATTGATGCCAATGCATTATTAAGCAGTGAATTGCAAGCCATGCAATGTGTGAATGTAATGTGTGGGGGTACGGGTAATACGGAATTATGCCATTCCATATCTGAGCAGGAGGAAATGGGTGGCCGTTGTATGAGAGAACGGCCAATTTTGAAATGTATACTTGATAAAGGTCAGTTGTTGTTGTACAATAGGTATCATGTTATATAATAGATATCCATGTTAGTGCCAAGTTAGAGATCAGAAGAACGTGTGTACTTAAATGACTAGACAAAAGGAGTCTGCGACTTATCTCACAATTGACTAAGCATGGCTCACAGTTCAATTAGGAAGATGACCACCGAAAGCACAAAAAATCTCCAAAAGAAATCTTCCGAAGGTTATGTGATTATAAGGATGAGCTGGAGGTATTGATTCAAGGCAAACAAATTCGTTGTCGAAGTCGGTGATATCACAAAGTTCAGACACAAAATTGTTTAATTTGTTATAAAAGCTTAAAAAGTGATAGAAGTTATCTCGCACAACAAAGGCACAAATTAGATTCAGGTAGATATTTATTAATTACTGCGAGTGATGGAACATAAAAGCATAATCTGTCCTTACCTGGCATAACTGCATTCAACAAGTACGAGGGTTGCTAATAAAAATGCCTAATAATAAAAATGCGAATATTTTGCTCGTTTGTTTTATTTCGGTCTGTTGCTATTACACATTGAACAATGTCACTTTGCCATTTTGTTAAAAACTTGTCTTCTATTTAAATATAGAAGCAAGAGGTCTTGAGCCGGTTTAATCCATGTTCAATGTGAAAAATGCGAATATTTATCATCAACAATGGTTTTATTGTTTTTTAAAGTATTCTCCAGCATGATTTTTACACTTTTGCATGCGCTCAAACCAATTGTCGAAGCACTTTTCCACTCCGATTGAGACACCTCCAAAACATGGTTTTTGAACGCTTCCGCAGCATCTTCTGGCGACGAAAATCATTGACCACGCATTTTTTCCTTGATGTGCGGGAATAAAAAGATGTCATTGGGTGCCAAGTCAGGGCTGTACGACGGATGAACCATCAATTCGACGTTTTGGCCGGTCAAAAAGGCGCTGGTTTGAGGCGATGTGTGAGAGCTCATGGTACACAATGATACGTCTTCTCTTGTTCGTATTTTGAATTTCTCCGAAGACTTCAGGCAAACAAATTGTGGTGTACCACTCAGAATTGATCGTCCTACGTTGCTCAAGCGGAAAAGCCGCCACATGACCAGTTTTGCCGAAGAAACAGGCGACCATTTGCTTTGAAGTGTTTCTTCCACGAACAACTTTTGCTGGATTTGGCTCGTCTTTAAAGACCCACACGGCCGATTGCTGTTTTGTTTCGGGCTTATACGCATAGATCTATGATTCGTAACCTGTGACGATCTAATAAACGTCTTTGAAAGCACCGCGATTGTATTTTTTCAAAATTTCTTTGCACCAATCGACACGAGCCTTTTTTTGAGCGATTGTCAAATTGTGCGGGATCCAACGAGAACAAACCTTTTTTACGGCCAGGTGTTCATGCAATATCGTATGTATGCTGGGTTAAGAAATGCCCAAGGATGAATCTATCTTATGGTGTGTCACATGATGATCTTGCATTATCAGTTCATGCATGGCATCAATTTTCTCTGGCACAACGGCCGTTTTTGGACAACCTTCACAACCTTCGTCTGTAAGCGAGCGTAGCCACTATTGAATTCGTTAAACCAGTTTTTCACAGTGCTATAGTTCATCGATTCACCTTTGTCGTGATAATCCACGTCGAAAGTTGTGAAAAATGATCGCACGAAAATGTTCACGAGTTTATTCCATTTTTTTGCCAAATTGATTTTTTCAAGTCACTGTAAACAACACAAATGATGGTCGTACGTCGAAACGTTCTGAGTACGTTTATGCTAAAAAATGCTAAACTTTCCAATGGAAATGTCAGCTGGCGCCAGGCAACACTTAGTGTTGTTAGAACTACAATGATTCGGTTGCAAAATAGGAATTTCGGTTGCAATCACTAAATGTTTAAAATCGTTATGGCTCGAAATACCAAATGAAGATAAATGTGATTATCGTACTGTACTCGCAACTAATCTGATCGGTCCTTCCAATGAAACGCCATAAACGTATTTACCCAGCTAAGCAAACGTTCAGAATTCGGTCAGAATTCTGTATGACAATCGGCAAAATGTTCCGATTTCGGATCAGAATTCTTATCGAGTTTGTAACAACAAACATATGAGAGGGTTGACACGAATTTTGAACAACTTCTCTGAAGGAATTCTGATGTTTTTGCTGACATTTCGAACCGAATTCTGAACTATAGTCTTGAGAAATTCAAAAGGAAATTTCAATTTTTCGAATTGAATCCTGACCGAATTCTGAACGATTTCGGTCACAATTCTGGCATTAATTCTTATAAAAGTTGTATGTTTTCGCCGACATTTTGAACCCAATTCAGAACGAATTCTGGGCTGATGTCTTTGTAAATTCTAAGGCTTTCCGTGACGCTTTGAATTTTCATTAGCATTTGCATCGCTACACCGAATCCCTTGACCATCAATATTTTCTTCAGGTTTCTCTGGTTCCAATAAGGAAGCGTTGTGTCTCTCTTTTCACTTTTTTTATAAAGACTTGACGAGACATGTTGAACTAAACAAATTTAGCTAAAATTATTTCTTTTTCAAACTAAATATACCAAAACGTACACGATGGTTGGACCACCCCTTAAAATGAAACATTTTTGAAGGCTTAGAGATAAATCATTTGCTCGAACTTTTAACGGCATTTACGATGCTTAAAAAACACCGATTATCTACACCAGGGCGGCCGAGTATTCGAAAATATATCATCTATTGCGAAACTAAATCTAAAAGCATTTCTTTGATCGTGGAATTGCATCCTCAGCCTGCTTTTTATAGCTGTAAACTCTGTTGGGAGCAAAATAAGAACCATACGTCATATTCATCACAGTAGTACAAAATTAACAAAAAAGTAATCGTTTCTTCTCAGTGGTCGCTTAATTTTGCAAGCAAAATTTTGAATTATTCGTGGACATTTACCATTGATCAGTCTATGGAATTTCGAACTTCTGCAAAAGTTTAACCATAAATCAGTTCGTAGTCTTGAGTTTCAATTTCAACAATTTTCACAGCGATCCGCCATTTGTAAGGCCAGCAGTGAACAGTGCCTTCACTCACATTGTGCCCAAACATTAATTATATAATTTTATGGCTTTATCTAAATGAAGTGAAGGGAAAACAATACAAATAAAATCTTTGCAATTTCAAAACAACTTTTTCAATTTAAAAGTATTAAAATGTGCAAAAAAAGAGGGAAAAAACAGTCACAAATACGCAACATCAGTTTGCCCATCCGACATCCACTCTCCCACACCCAACGTAAGTGAAAACGGATGAAAAAATAAACGCAATAAAAAACGAAGCGAGTAAAATGCCATGAAACAATGGATTCGTTACAACATTAGCGGTATAATAAATTATGAATGAAATCCAAGATGACTGCACCCGGGAATACAAACATCCAATTTAATATAATTTTTTATCTCAAGGATTTTCTTCATCTTCACATTTTTTCCATGTTTGCCGCTCCTTTGCTGTTATTTGTATCCTTCGTTTTCTTCTGGTACGCGTCGCATAATGTACGAATGGAACTGGTTGAGTAAACCAACTAAGAGAAGGATTTCTCGTTTGGCTTTCGCACCATAATAATTTAAATGATAAAAATCGTAAAGGAGGCAAAATGGCTAAAAAAATGTATCAGCTCCACGGAACCGCCAACGACTTCAAGAAAAATTCAGGCTGTCAAAACTATGAATGAACGCGAAGAGACAACGCAACAGCCACTATTGTTGCCACAACCACACGAATTTACTATGTTCCGTACCGTAATAATTCGCAGAGTTCGGCGGCAGAGTTGCCATTGAAAAATAAATACTAGTGAGTGGGGGTTACTTATCATCCAGAAGACTGCAACTAGCTGAAATATAGTAACTGCATCTTTAATAAACGTATATCGTCCCAAGTTATCATATGTTCTTGAAATTAAAAAAACAAAACTTTTTCCCCTGATATTTTGTAGTATTTTTAAGTTTAAAAAAAGATTTTTAAATTATTTTGAAATAACTTTTTTATACACTCCATCGATGGTATATTCAATTTGTTGTTGTTTGGCCGAAGAATTCCTCTCTCGGTTCTATCCGGTGCATAGAACCACCGGCTGTCTTGGTATCCAAGTATTAAATTTGTCATTCCGTTGGCAACACCATAAAAATTTGATCGGGGACCCTATAAGGTACGAGTGTATATATATTCTTCATTGTCGTAAAATTCTAAGACGATATAGCCATGTCCATCCGTCCGTCCATATGGTCTTGCAAGCACAATAGCGGTCAATTAATTTAACCTAGGATCGTGAAATTTTGTATGATGATGGCTATGGTCAGGGGCCCAGGGGAAAAAAGTTTACCTAAAGGGACTAAAGGTACCACGGTAAAAAGCACACTTTCTTCAGTATTTCTTATTACACAAAAATTTTTTGTTGATGGACAATGGTCAAAATAGGTACTGTTGTTGGAACGCCCTAACTTTTTCAAAAGACCGCATTGTTGACCACAACAGGCGAATTATTGTCGATATGGACATATATAACATAAACGCCATATCGGCCGAAATTCTCGAACGAGTCATCCATATTTAAACTCTCAGGATAGACACCCTGAGGCATAGTTGCGGTCGAAATTTAAAGGAAATTAACAAAAAAAAATAAATGGCATAAAATGTCCTTTCGATTGAATAATAAAGATTCCGCACTTGATATGAATTTTTTTATTTTAAAACTGAATAATAAAGATTCCGCACTTGATATGGATTTTTTTTTATTTTATATTTGGAGTCGTATCAAAATTTGCATTAATTGGAGTACCAATGCAAGTTTTGCTACGACTCCAATTATATGAGGTGATCAATCTAGAGGTGTTTTTTTAAAATAAAAAAAATCCATATCAAGTGCGGAATCTTTATTATTCAATTTTAAAATAAAAAAAATTCACATCAAGTGCAGAATCTTTATTATTCAATCGAAAGGACATTTTATGAAATTTTTTTTTGAGTTAATTTCCTTTAAATTTTGGCCGCAACTACGCCTCAGGGTGTCCATTCTGTGGGTCCAATATTGGATGACGCGTTCGAACGTTTTGACCGGTATAACGTTTATGACAGGCGTAATGTTGACTTCCAAAACCTGAATCGTAGTTGGTTTGTCAGCAAAGACTTTGGACTTTACGTAGACCCAAAGAAAAAAATCTAAAGGTGAGACATTACACGGTCTAGGCGGTCAAAACGTGAAATTAGCTGCTTTTCGAAATGACCTCTCAATAGATCTATGGTTTGAGCAGCTGTATGGCAAGTTGTACCGTATCATTGACCAAAATTTCGTCAATATTACGGGCTTTAATTTTAGGTAGCAAAAGAGTTCGATATCATAGAGCGATAGCGACCAACATTCACGGTTACGTTTCGGCCATCATCATTTTTGAAAAGTACGGCCGATTATTCTACCAGACCATAAACTGCAAGAAACCGTGGTTTTCTCTGTAGAGGGCTAGCCCAAGTGGAGTGAGTAGTGTTCGACCGAGTGAAACAGGTAAGATGTTTCTAAATCTGACAAGTTTATCCTGGAATGTTTTTGAGTCCTTGCATCAGTACGTATTGTTATATGCAACTGATTTTAGTAAGATCAACCAGAAATCCTGAAAACCAGACGGTAGAAAGCCGGGCAAACCGACACGTCGGGGTTTAGCTTTTTTGAGAAAAAATCAAATTAGATTCTGATTCTGAGTACATCAATGTAATTAACATTGGACTTTACGGTTCAAGTGATTTAAACATCAGCACTAAGTCAAAAAATAGCCTGGAACACGGATAAACAGTGCAACATTGTTGTGGTTATCGTTTTGGACGTTTAGTCATTGACCAAAAAGAGAAAAAAAGGCAGTAGACACATTTTTTTCTGGTAAATTTGTTTAGCATTTATTTTCTTCCATTCAATAGCTACAACATTGCTTAAGGTCCTATAGCAATATTCCATAAGGTTTACCGAGATAAAGCCTTCTCAAAGTATCAATGAAATGCTAAAAATCCACATTGAACAAAAAATATTCGATGCGATAATCATAATGAGAATATGATTCCATATCAGAAAGTTATCGATGCCTGTACTTACCGAATTCCCGAATGTACTTACATTTTCCAAATCTATATACTCTACTCTCACAGTGCAACCCAGTTTTACGAGTTCAGTACATCCCAAAACTTGATTTTTGGCATTATACTTTTGGCCAATTTGGATCAAGTTTTTGGATGTACTGAACTGGTAAAAGTGGGTTGCACTGTTTGAAGCTCACTTTTGGTTGAATGGATACGTTAATAACCAAATTTGCCGCATTTGGAGTAATAAAAATCCATAAGCCATTGTTGAGACGCCGTTACATCCCAGAGAGTCACAGTTTGGTGTGCTCTATGGGCAGAGGGAATCAAAAATGAAGCCGGTCATAATGTTGCAGCCAATAGGTAACTCTATAGAGACAAGATTAAAGAGTTTTTCGTGCCTTAGTTGGAGGATGTTGATGTGGGCGACCATTGGTTCCAACAAGACGGCGCTACATGCCATACAGGCAACGAAACAATCGATTTATTGAATACAACTTTTGGTGAGCGTGGCCTCCAAGATCGTGCGCTTTAACAACGCTGTACTTTTTTTGTGGGGTTATGTGCAGTCGCTTGTCTATGCAGATAAGCCCGACACGATTGACGGCTAGGAAGAAAATAATCGATGCGTTATTGCTGACATACGGCCTCAAATGTTGAAAAAGTGCTCGAAAATTGGTTCCTTCGGCTGGAATTTATTCGAGCTGCCAAAGTTTTTTTTCGAAAGTTTTTCTATGCTCTTCCTACGTTTTTACCGAGCAAAGGGGGTATTCACGAATTATGGTTTTCCCGCGTATTTGCCGAGGAAAGTGGTGATCACGAATTAAGACTATTCTGTCGATTAGACGCTTCGTTTAGAGAAATCGCTGATTAAAATTGTTCTAGGGTCTTCCCGAGTTTTTGCCGAGGAATGGGGTGAACACGAATTAAGGCTCTTTTGCCTATTAAATGCTTTGTTTAGGAGATAACGCCGTTTAAAGTTTTTCTATGGTCTTCCCGCGTTTTTGCCGAGGAAAGGTGTGCTCCCGAATTAAGGCTCTTTAATCGATTAGACGCTTCGTTTAGGAAATATCGCTGTTTAAAGCTTTTATATGGTCTTCCCGCGTTTTTGCCGAGGAAAGGGGTGATCTCGAATTAAGGCTCTTTTATGGATTAGACGCTTTGTTTATGAGATATAGCTGATTAAAGTTTTTCTATGGACGTCCGACGTTTTTGGCCGAGGAAAGGGGTGATTACGAATTAAGGCTCTTTTATCGATTAGACGCTTTGTGTAGGAGATATCGCTATTGAAAGTTTTTTTTATGGTTTCCCGTGTTTTGGCCGAGGAAAGGGGCGATCGCGAATTAGGGCTCTTTTGTGAATATACGCTTCGTTTAGGTGATATAGCTTATTGAAGTTTTTCTATGGTTTCCCCGAGTTTTTGCCCAGGAAAGAGGTGATCACAAATTAGGCGTCTTTTGTCGATTAGATGCTTTGTATGGGAGATATCGCTGTTTAAAATTGTTCTATGGTCTTCCCGCGTTTTGCCGAGTTGCTGAGGGTGGTCACGAATTGAGGATGTTTTGTTTGCTTAGGCCACTTCCCCGAAATGATTTTCAAAACATAATGGCAAACCCTTATCTTCATAATAAAGCTAAATTCTTGGACATACCATGAAACTACTTATATATGCGTTTTATTTCCTCTTGAAAATCATACGTCTGAAAGAAACACCCTTTACATGCATCTATGTATATGAAATCCTATTTTCATTATGTGTACTGTATCCTGGATTAATACACTTCCTAAACCAGCAATGAGAAACTTTCAAAAGCTACATGTATGAGTTCATAATGGCGCATATAAAGCATAAACGATCAACATACCAGACGGAGACCGTTCTTTCAATGTTTGTAGTTAATCCGAATCGATTGGAAAATCTTGGCCAGTCGGTGCCACTTTATCATTAAGTTTTTATACGGTCTCATGCCAGACGGAGACCGTTCTTTCAATGTTTGTAGTTAATCCGAATCGTTTGGAAAATCTTAGCCAGTCGGTGCCACTTTATCATTAAGTTCTTATACAAAAAAAACAAAGTGTCAATCAGGACAATGTGGAACAACATCAAATGGCAATTAATACTAACCAAATTTCAGACCTACTATAAGATTTTAAATCATTTTCAGCAAAACACCCAGATTTCTTAGCTTTAGGACAAATCTGGCCTAAGTCAGTTGCCTGAGGAAATATTTCCGAGCCAATGTGATTAAAATGGCCACCCTCTTTCAAACAGAAATGAAAACAAAAAATCATAAAATAGACAAACCTTCCCATTCCGTCCGTGACCCACCCAAAAAAAGGACGTGGATAAACATTCACTTGGAGAACAAAAAAAAACGCATAAGACCGCACTCTTTTAACGAATCCTTGTTGATCCATGTCAAAAAAGAAATTGTTAGTTTTGGTTTGTTAGTTGGCATTTTTATATAAATTGTGTACGATTTTTATGCTGCTGTTCTTGTATGTGTGTGTGTGTGTGGTTTACACAGTATTTTTTCGTCGCCATCGCTTCCAGTTGATGTCCGCTTCTGGCGAGGGTAAATAATGCTAGTGGCATTAAAGATAAACGCCTTAAAATTATGACAACACGGGAGAAGAAAACCAAAAGAGGAAAAAAACATAACAAACGAACTGAAAAGAACTTCTGCTTTATGATGCAGGACAGGCAGGACAGGACAACTACTGAACAATAACGGCCCAAAAACAACGAAAAATGCTAAACTGGACAGACAGTTCAGCTAAAGCCATCAATCATAACAACAACGCCAAACACCGACAAGCCCTACGATCTCTCTCTCTCTCTTTCTCTGTCCGCCCCGACTGAGCCCTCTTCTCCGCTCTGCGTCAGGCATGGTTGGGTGGATGGTATTTTGCAGGACATTCATCGTTAATAACAGCACGGGCAACAAAAAGAATAGACTGAACGAAACGAGACATGAAGATATTGTATTGTCTAAAGGAGACTACACGACTGGCTGGAGCTTCATACACCCGAATGCCCTGGGGGAAAACAACCCCATCGGTGGTTTGCTATTACTCACCCACTCCACAACCATGTCACCCCATCTCACCCCAGTGCGCCGCACCGTCCCCATTTGCGGTGGGTGTGTAATCGCATGTTGAGCTACATTTTTCATACTTTCTTCCTGTTTTATGTGTAAATTTCTTAGCAAGTTTTCACTTTCTTGTTGTGTTTTTTTTTTGTTTGCCTCATCCACGTTTGCAAGGAAAAAGTTTGCCGCGAATGATTTCTTTGTTACGCTTGTGTATGACTGCATAGTCGTAGTGTGGCTTGGCAGCAGGAGGAAAATTGATTTATTTATTTTCGAAACACAGAACACATTGTTGACAGCTAACAAAATGTATCCGGAGATGCCACCGTAGTTATGCCAAACCAAAGAAGTGTGAAAAAAATAAAAAGAAATTAATGATTGAAAACATTTTGAATAGAGGAAATTGAAATAAATGTATACGAGCAATCTTCCACACTAAAGTTATTTGCATTGCAGTCTTGGAGTCCACTTAAGTAAAACAAGTATAAATGGTAGAACGTTCGACAGGATTAAATATTTAAGGCTATGCACCACATTGTGTCCAATTGGTTTAATTCACATTAAATTAATTTAAAAAAAATCGTTCTTCGCGGACAAAAAATTAAAAATTAATTCGACGATTGCTCGCTCACTGCGCGATATTTTTTTAACCTTTCATGTTGTGGAGGAGTCCTTTCTTATTGTCCGATGATTGAAAATGTATGGGTTATAGTGTCAATTGTCAAAAAGTGTATAAAGAGGTTCCATCAGCCATTTTTTTGAATATTTAAGCAAACTCATATCTCAGAAGAGTCCATTCTATGTATAGGGTGATCCACCTAGAGGTATTTTTTCAGAACAAAAAAATATAAAAATTCAAATCAAGTGTGGAATCTTTATTGGTAATTTGAAAGGACATTTTACGGCATTTATTTTTTGAAAATAATTTCTTTCAAATGTTGGCAACTGTATTATGGAAATGAGCGTTCGGTGAGAAACGGGAAGATCCGCTGTCCGCATATCTCAAAAGAGTCCATTCTATGTATAGGGTGATCCATTTTTCAGAACAAAAAAAAATATAAAAATTCAAATTAAGTGTGGAAACTTTATTGGTAATTAGAAAGGACATTTTGTGGCATTTAATTTTTGAAAATAATTACCTTTAAATGTTGGCAACTGTATTTGGAAATGAGCGTTCGGTGAGAAACGGAAAGATCCGCTGTTTTCAACCAAAGTTTTGTTCAGTGATGAGGGCCATTTCTGGCTCAATGGCAAAGTTAATAAAGAAAATTTTCGCATTTGTGCTGAAGAGCAACAAGAAGAGGTTCAAGAGGTGCCGTTATACCCAGAGAAAACCACGGTTTGGTGCGGTTTATAAGCTGTTGGAATCATCCGTTCCTTTTTTTTAAATGATGATGACCGGAACCTAACCATGATATCGATTTTTATGCTACCTGAAATTGAAGCCCGTAATCTTGACGGCACTTGGTTTCAACAGGACGGTGCCACTTGCCATACAGCTGCTCAAACAATGGATCAAACAAATGCTCATTTCGAATAGCAGCTTATTTTACGTTTTGGACCGGTGAGTTGGTCGCCTAGATTGCGTTATATCACACATTTAGACATTTTTCTTTGGGGTTACGTAAAGTCTAAAGTCTATGCTAACAAATCAGCTATGATTTAGTTTATGGAAGCCCACATTACGCTTGTCATTAAAGCCATACCGGTCGAAATGCTCGAACTAGTTATCCTAAATTGGACCCTCAGAATGGAAACCCTGAGGCGTAGTTGCGGCCAACATTTAAAGGAAATTATATTCAAAAAATAAATGGCAAAAATATTCTTTCGAATGAACAATAAAGATTCCCCTCTTATTTTGAATTTTTGTATTTTCTTTATTTTGAAAGAATATTTCTAGATTGATCACCCTATATATAAGTATTAATTGCTACGGCTAAAAAGTGTAAACAAAGTAACGTATACCATACATTTTTCTGACCTAATAAGCCATCTCCGTCTGTACACCGTTACGCAGATACTTTAAACTGGATGATGTGAGTTCTCTATCTCTGTTTCATAGGTACTATAGGGTGATCCATCTAGTGGTATTTTATCAGAACAAAAAAATATTAAAATTCAAATCAAATGTGGAATCTTTATTGGAAATTTGAAAGAATATGTTATGCCATTTGTTTTTTGAATATAATTTCCTTCAAATGTTGGCAGCAACTACACCTCGGGGTTTACATTCTGAGGGTCCACTTTTGGATGACTCATTCGGGCATTTCAACCGGTATGGTTTTAATGACACGCGTAATGTTGGCTTCCAAAATCATGAATCGTAGCTGGTTTGTCAGAATAGACTTTGGACTTTACGTAACCCCAAAGAAAAATGTCTAAAGGTGTGACATCACTCGATCTAGGCGGCTAACTCACCTGTCCAAAACATGAAATTAGCTGCTTTTCGAAATTACCTCTCAGAAGATCCATTGTTTGAGCAGCTGCATGGCAAGTGGCACCGTCCTGTTTAAACCAAGTGTAGTCAAGATTACGGGTTCAATCAGATAGCATAAAGATTGATATCATGGCGCGATAGCGAGCACCATTCCCGGTTACGTTCCGGCCATTATCATTTCGAAAAAATATGCACCGATGATTCCACCAGCTTATAAACCTTGGTGTTCTCTAGGTATAATTGAACCTCTTCTTGTTGCTCTTCAGTCCAAATGCGGAAATTTTGGTTTATTGGCATTTTAGTCGAAAACAACGGATCTTCCCGTTTCTCACCGAATGCTCATTTCCACAATACAGTTGCCGAAATTTTAAGGAATTTATTTTAATAATAAGTGGCATAAAATGTCTTTTTTAATAAACAATAAATATTCCACACTTGATTTGAATTTTTTTATTCTTTTTATTTTGAAAAAAAAAATTGAATAAAAGGTGTTAAACGGTCTTCAACGGAATTAAGCCGACTTAAATGAATCCGCTTACAGTTTTAGTTGTTGAATATTATTTTATGTTCAAATGAAATACAGGTGGCGCAAAACTACCGTTGTGGTTTGAATGTTTAATAACTTTTTAAATTTTTTTATATTTTTTATTTTTATTTCAGAATTTTGTGAAGCAAACTTGGGGAATGTGAAATGGAACACTACACAACAGAACAGCGATCAGCAATTGTTGAATTTTATTTTAAAAGTCAAGCCAATTGTTGTGACGCAGCGTGCTTATCGTCGCTTCTTTTTTATTATGTGCGTACTGGACCTTCAGAATCGGGTGTACCACCCCGGGATCTC
The DNA here is from genome assembly GCA_963513945.1 of Hydrotaea diabolus. NCBI lineage: Eukaryota > Metazoa > Arthropoda > Insecta > Diptera > Muscidae > Hydrotaea > Hydrotaea diabolus. The sequence goes on along the minus strand of OY740718.1, from coordinate 56,928,697 downwards.
GAGGTAATACGGCGTGTGGTTGCCTTTATGGCAAAAAGGTGTGTTGTATTACCAAGGGATAGTTGGGTGGTGCACGGTACGGAGCGTATGAGTGTTGGTGAGATTAGTGATGGTGAAGTGGTGGGACGATAGTGTGAAAGGACGTGTTACGTATAGGTTAACAGGGATGTGAGGTTTCGTAGTAGTCAGCCAAATTTTAGCTTTCGCCTTTGTCTCGACTTTTTGCTGACAAGGCATGGGTCGCTAAATGCATTTTTGCACAAGAGGACCTTGAGTGATAGGGCGGTGCGGTTCTTGAGGAATGGTTGCATGTTCTCTGTGAATGTTCTTTTTATGAAAGTATTAGGGATCTTGGTGGGTTAGGAATTGAAATTACGGGCGGACAGTGGGATTTCAGAGGGATGGTTGCTTCACAAGGGGTTTTGGCTAGGGCGAATGAGTTCGCAATTAGGGTGTTCGCGATAGCGCGTGCTAAGGTGAGTTTAGCAGTTTAGAATTTAAGGTAGAGATTGATTGTTGGTTCTAGGATGTCGGTGGGTGTTAATGACCAGTCCCATGTTGTATGGAACAAAAACTGGGAGTAGCCTTTTGGTTACGAGGTCTGACCGGAGACTTAAAGCTGGTAACACGGGTAGTCAGGAGCGGCCCCTAGGGGAGTGCGGCCCCTAGGGGAGTATAGCGGTGGCTGTGGTTTAAACCCATATCGCGGGGAGAGCTTCGGCTCGATGTGGAGTTGCATTGCGACCGAGTGATGTGTTCCATAGAACAGCAGAGGTTTGGATAGTCCTGGTCCCCTAACCAAGAGGGAAGTTATGGCCCATATCTGTCATTCTTCGAATTGGTACCGGCGGGATTAGCCCACTGGGGCGTAAACCGTGGCATTGTAACGGCCATAGTGTGATGACGGACCGTGGTTCAGGCCATAAAGGCGAAAACCACGATAAATCCGACATTAATCTGGACCTTCAGAAACAACATTAACCGCTTGGTTGGAAATTTTCGACAACATGGTATAGTAAGACACCTTCCATATACCGGAAGACCACGTATGGTCTACATGGACGAAAATATCCAACGTGTTGTGGATAGTGTGGAGGACAGTCCAGAAACATCAACAAATAGACGTTCGGCACAACTGGGGCACAACTGGGGCCGAAAATGGACGGCACTTGTGGGATATAACTCTACTTAATGAAAATATTTAATTATGCCAAAAATATATCGGGAAGGACCCTTGTCTGCGTGCTATGCAAATTCAAAAACCGATATGGTCCAAATTCACCAGCATAAGTAAAACCATTTACTCGCAATATACATTGGGCTGAGTATGACCAATACCGCATATCATATCTTTCATATACTCGTAGAGCAGTGGGGACTTTTTAAAGCGAATCTAAATCGGTTGAATCTACTTCATTCGTAGTGTTGGCATTTTCTGACTTTTTGTCGGAGAAGTAAAGGTTCAAAAAAAAAAAATATTTGAACGACAGGAAGCCCCATTCTCTGTCCGCTTTTTGACATAGAAAAGGATGAATATTTCCGCCATACGAGTACTACCCACAAAAAGATGTAATAGTATAACAAATTTTGTCATGCAATTGGGGTGCGAGAAATAAGTTACCAATGTTCCTTTGTTGTCGCTGTGGGCTGCGGTTTCTGCTATTCGTTCGGTGGCTGCCTACTGTTGTTGTTTTCCATAATGTTCCAAATGTAATAAAAATGTATCTGTATGTCATTGAAATCAGTGCTAGAATTTTAAATTAAATACCAGTAATACGATTTCATGTTTTGCATTTGAATCAGAATTTCGAAAAGCAAATTTGTGAAGAGGCGTGGGGAGATTTTATAAGTTTCCGTTCGGTATTTAGAGTGTGAGGTTTTCCCCCCATTTTTCCGTTGAGGGTGATTTTTTCTATTTTAGGGGGATTATAACATTTATTCATATCTTCGTAGTTTTCCATTTGGGGGTGACTGACTGACTGGATGGCTAGCAGGTTGGGGGAGGCAAATTCGCTTTAACGTTGGCTGTGCTGTTTTGTTTGTCTAGGGTTTTCTTAAGAGGGCACTCACACTCACTTCACTAGCATTTGGCTGCACTCAGACGTCCAGTGCCTTTGAGCTATCTTCACACTTCAACATTTTATAATTTTGGAAGTTTTGTGTTACACAAGAAGGCATAAATATCTATCTATCTTTGGGAATGTGAGATGACTTTAAATTCCACATTGTTGGAAAGTTTAATGTTTCTTTTGTTCAGAGTTGCGTGTTGGGTGCTTAAATATTCGTAAACTTTAAATGAAATATGAACGTGTTTGACCTGTTTGTTGTGGCAATTGGGGATGGTTGGAAACGTAAGGCGAGAGGAGAAACCAAATTATTAAACATCAGATGTACGCCCGCCAGTCCATACACAAAAAACATAACTAATCAGTATGAAATTAATAAATTCGAACGCAACTGAATTTGTCATATCCTCCATAATGGGCTTTTTATCTAACTGTGGTACAGCTTACTATAACTTGGTTTTGACGTTTGTATCACCTAATTGTAGAAGATACCGATTTTCGGGTCCCTAAATCCGGTTCATTCATACCCGATATTAAGAAACATTTTATAAGAAATTTCACTGCTCCATAGCACACATATGCTCATGTTCGAAAGGATTAATTTTTTGGCGACCTAGGCACCTTAGGTCCATGGGTCAATGCCTCAAATTTAAAAATTAAGTCGCGGACTTAATGTTTCCTTCTGATTCGTAGCAAAATGTTAATGTTTTATACAGGGCGATTCATTCACGACTAGGCAAATTTCACTAGTGTATGCCTTGGATCATTTCATGAAAATATACCCAACTCTAGGAACTCTGGGCTTCGTTTGGGCAATTTTGGAAAGGTAAGAGTTAGGTCTATGTTTTTAGAGAAAAAACCCCATTTCGGCATGTTCGTAGATGGACATATTTTCATGAAATGAGCTAAGGAATACTCTGATAAAATTTGTCAAGTCCTGAATGAATCACCCTGTATACTTATGTGTCACTAGTAAATGGGGGTTGGTTGTTGGGTCGCTAGTAGGCTGCTATATATAATTCTGGCCTAATAATGAAAATGCGAATATTTATCATCAAAAATGGCTTTATTGTTTTTCAAAGTATTCTCCAGCATGATTTATACACTTTTGCATGCGCTCTAACCAATTGTCGAAGCACTTTTTTTCACTCCGAATGATACACCTCCAAAACATGGTTTTTGAACGCTTCAACAGCATCTTCTGGCGACGAAAATCGTTGACCACGTATTTTTTTCTTGATGTGCAGGATTAAAAAGAAGTCATTGGGTGCCAAAGGATGTACGTCAGATGACCCAATTCGACGTTTTGACCAGTCAAAAGGCGCTGGTTTGAGCCAATGTGTGAGAGTTCGCATTGTCATGGTGCACAATGATTCGTCTTCTCTTGCTCGTTTTTCGAATTTCTCCGAAGACTTTCAGGCTAGCAAATAGTTGTGAACGTTCTACGTTGCTCAAGCGGAACAGTCGCCACATGACCAGTTTTGCCGAAGAAACGGGCGACCATTTGCTTCGAAGTGCTTCTTCCACGAACAACTTTCGTTAGATTTGGCTCGCCTTCGAAGACTCACACGGTCGATTTTTTCGGGTTCATACGCATAGACGGTATTATAAACGTCTTTTAAAGCACCGCGATCGTATTTTTTCTTTGCACCTATCGACACGAGCCTTTTTTTGAGCAATTGTCAAATTGTGCGGGATCCAACGATCTTGAATTCAGTTCACGCACTGCATCAATGTCCTCTGGCAACGGCCGTTTTTCGACGACCTTTGTCTTTGAGCGAGCGTCGGCCCCGATTGTATTCATTAAACCAGTTTTTCACAGTGCTATAGGATGGTGCTTTATCGCCATACAAAGATTTAAGTTCATCGGTGCACTGTTGTCGTGATAGGTCACTTTGAAAGTTGTGAAAAATGATTGCACTAAAATGTTCACGAGGTAATTCCATTTTTTTTGCCAAATTGATTTTTTTTAAGTCACTGTAAACAACGTTCTGAGTACGTTTATGCTAAAAAAATGTCAAACTTTCCAAAGAAAATGTTAGATGGCACCAGACAACACTTAGTGTTGCCTAGGGCAGAAATATGTTTAGCAACCCACGTACAGTTATTGTTGAACATTTCATTCAAAGAAACCCAAAAGTTTTTCAAAAAGCAGTCGAAAAGACTTTTAGTTGCAAACTGGTGTGACTGCTGTTTTGGTGAATGCTACTTCACCATCTTCAGACCCCAAGCATCGAATAAAACCTATATAAGGGTGGTTAAATTTTAAGGGCCGATCATCCCCTGTTGCCATTTCTTGCCTCCATTCTGACCATTGACGACGTTTGGAATGATCAAGAGGCCTTAGTTCTTGAGTCAGTTGCACCTTGTTAGCGTATTAATGCAAGTCCTTATGCATAATGTTCATCAACGACGAGCGTGAGAGGTGCAATTGTTGGACACGGCGACGAGTTGAGGTGGACGGCTCTTTAGCCACACTACCGCGAACATCAGCAATATTTTCTGCAGTACAAGCATGTACTGGTGTTTTCACATCTCCTACAGACCCGGTTTGCTCAAATTTGTGCATGATTTTCCGATTTTACACTTGGACGATTAAATAGACCGAAAAAATCACGAAGTGCACGATATGCATTTTGATTTGAACGCCCATTTTCAAAAGGCGTTGCACGCTTCTGTATCTTTCAATGGTTCAAATTGAGTTAATCTGAAATTGAGAAATATCAAACGAAATGCAGAAAAAAACTTGACATTTAGGTGTGGTTCACATTCAACATCGATTCTTAAAATTAAACCATTCTTTACTTAAGTGCAAGCAGATTCCAAATATACGAGAACCAGGCGGCTGTAGAGTATCCACCGAACTAAATAAACACAATTAAAATCCCTCGCTCTGCCTTTTGCCCAGGAAATGAAACTTGAGAACCCTTTTCAAAATACGTCGTTAAGTTCGGCCATGTCAAACCCTATATACCCTCTAACGACCCTAAGCTACTAAAACGCAAAAATGGTCAATTTTTGGGTTCTTTAGGTCCATGCGCCTATACATAGCTCAGCCAAAACTTTAAAATTACTCTATATCTGAATTGGTAGCGAAATTTGCTTAGTTGGATAACCCATATAGACTATTAATGGCCCGATCTAACCTTGCGGGTAGTTTTTTGAAGCCATGAGCCAAAAAGTATAGCAACTGCCCTTTGCTGAGTGAGGTATTTAGTGCCTCCCAACTAACAGAACCTATTTTAACCTTTTTTGTCCAAAAACACTAATTTTATGATCTGTTAAAAAAAGTATATTTTTCCAAGGTACGTTTACGAGTAGTCCCTTTAAGTTTAACTTTTTTACTCCTCGGTCCATGTACAATTTCAAACGTCTTATGACTGTAAGCAATCAAGATGCAAAATATAAGGATTATAGGCTAATTTTTTGACCACTGTCGTGCTTTTTACAAACACATTGATGGATGGGCATTGCTAGATCGTAGATAGATAATATATAGGGTGGTCAATCTAGAGGTTTTTTCAAAAAACCAAAAAAAAACAATAAATTTAAATCAAGTGTGGAATCTTTATTGTTCATTTGAAAAGACATTTTATGTCATTTATCTTTTGAATATAATTTCCTTTAAATGTTGGCCTCAACTACGCCTTAGGGTGTCCATTCTGAGGGTCTAATTTTGGATGAGTTTCCGCATTTCGATCGGTATGGCGTTAATGACACGAGTAATGTTGGCTTCCAAAAACTGAATCGTAGCTGGTTTGTCAACTTTGAAAAAAAGTCAATAGGTGTGATATCACACAATCTAGGCGGTCAAAACGTCAAATTAGCAGTTCTTCGAACTAGCCTCTCAATAGATCCATTGCGTGAGCAGCTGTATGACGAGTTGCACCGTCCCGTTGAAGCCAAATGTCGTCAAGATTAAGGTAGCACTGTAATGTTCCGGCCACTATTATTTTTGAAAAAATATGGACGATGATTCCAACAGCCCATAAATCGCTCCAAACCGTGATTTTCGCCGTGTTGGTCTTTACATGATAAAATGGCAAACAATACTGAAAAGGAAAAAAAAGTTTACCGCAACTAACGCGTTATCTGTAAAAAACCCTATTGAAAAGAATACCCCTACATTGAAAGTTCGATACAAATTTGAAAAAATATGGACCGATGATTCCATCAGCCCATAAACCGCACTAAACCGTGGTTTTCGCGGTGTAAGTCTTTTTACGATGAAATGGCAAACAATACTGAAAAAAAATTAAGTTTAATACAACTTACGCATAATCTGTAAAAAAGACCATATTAAAAATATACCTCCACATTAATCACTCTGTACATACTTTATTGGGGTCTCCGATCAATATTCCTTGGCGTTGCAAATGGAATGACATAGTTAGTATACCATCCATCATTCGGTCGAGAGTGTAACAATGCTTTAAACCCCTTCGTAATGTTTAAAGAACCATTTGTACTCGTATTTATTAATGGTTTAAGACCATTAAGCATATCTCATTTTAAAATGGTGCAATCCCCAAAACTGACCTCATTTGCAAATCTACTCTATACTTATACATATTATGACACCTGGCCAAATTATAATAATCACATTATTTGCAAATTTACGCCAATGCTATTAATTTATGACAAATTGTTTTAGGTACAATTGGTGGCAACACGGTTAGATGTTGTCGATAATTCAATTTTAGAAATTTAAATATCCTGCCGTAGCTTTAAGAGAGCTTGACGTCGTAATGACTTTGCCCCTCCCAATGGGACAAAGATCAAAGAACTTTTCTGCGTTGGTGTTCGAATTTCAATTGCAGTACGCAGCAAATACATTAGAGCGAATTTCGTTTGTATGTCACTGCAGGACGTTGTCCTTTCGCTGTGTGGACGACGATGCCGCTGTCTCCGCTTTTTATGCAAACTGCGGCTCTAACGACGAAACAAGGCACACGTGTCATTAAAATGCTGTCCATGTTTCTTTCGTTCGTTGTTTTCGGCCACATACGTACGTCGAGGGTACCGAAGGAGGCAGATGCAAACAAACTTTGCCTTCATCTAGAGTCCATCCGAATGTAAATTGCAATTACCACTGCCACAGTTGTGAATTGGCCATGATAGTGTGCACAAAGTAACGCCAATTGACCTCCTGGGTCCGTTGAATTCATCACAAGTACAAGTCGGTCGCACTCCGGCACACAAACCCTTACTCGCAGGAATGGAAACATGTCAAAGCTACGGTGTAGAATCATTTATGAAAATGGGGATGTTGTGAATTAAGGGTGACTGCAAGTGGCGTGATTGCTGGGGAGGCAAAAGATGGAGTCTTAAAAGAAGCCACACCTTGTAAATCTCATTTCAACAGACGAAATTGTGTAGTTAAATTACAAAAGGCTTCTCAGCGCCAAGTAAGGATTTGGTTGAAGGGATTGGGTTTCAGGACTTGGTTATGTCTAGATTTCGATTAGCTTAGCAAGGTTTCGGAATCCTAGGGCGACAGAAGTTTCGCGTAACACGGCAGAGTCTGTTTTCCACGTTCTTGTTGTTATAACAACAATATATTTTATTTTGTTGATCTATAGAAGATCTGCTTCGATATCCAGGCCATGGAAATGCGCCATTTGAACTGGATGCGTCCAAAGAGACCTAGTGGTCAGCTGGTAGGGCTTGACCGGACAATTAAAGAGGAACAGCACGTCGTATGGGCCCTGGTGGCAGGTGTGCCAAACGTCCGGAACATAATCATTAATTTGCGAGCAATACGAATTGTGGCGGCTGCATCGTCCAGATCTCAGTTGAGCCAGAACCACGCGCTTCTGCTCAGGTAGCATCTTCTTCTCGGAAGAAATCTTCGAAGGATGTTTCCCACGCGCTACATTCACGCTATAACTGGATACTGCTGCAGCGACATCATCAGCGTGAATGCCGTTCAGACCTACCTGATAGTTTCTATGATCTAAAGTTTCTCTCTTGTACCGCTGGACCTTTGTCTAAGAAGATCGTACCTGATCTGCCTTATTGGAGGCGCGCAATACGAATTGAGGCGGCTGCATCATCCAGATCTCAGCTGAGCCAGAACCACGCGCTTTTGCATCGAAAGTGTCTTCTTCTCTTTTGAAATATCCCAGGGGGGATGTTCCCCACGCACTACACTCACGCTTTAACGGCTGGACCTCACTCTCTCTCTCTCTCTCTCTCTCTCTCTATGAAGAACGCACCTGATCTGCCTAATCGGAGGCATCCCATCCATGAGATGCTGGTTAACATGCCAAGTGCGAAGGTACCCAAGCAGATATTGCTTAGACGACAAGAAATTCTGTCTGGTCGAAGTAAGGACCTTCGGGTTCTAATGTAGATGGTCCTTAGAAGACATAAGGGGACCTGCGGTCCATGTACAGGTTGGAGCGCGGGAATTTTTTGCACTGCAGGCTGTGGCGGCACTGTTGGTCGAAGAGGGTGGAGAGTGTGCGTGGCTAATGGTGGCTGACGGGAGATTTGTATTCGCCTATTTTTCAGTTGCCATCATGCATTGAACACATAAGGAGAGGGCAATTTGTGTTGAAGCGTACTAGTCAAATGCGCATTATTGCAGTGCAGCGTGCTTTTTGTTTACGATTCGCTGTTACCCCAAATATGCTGCACTGGAGTGAAACAGACCCCAGAAAACTTTACGAGAGATCTCTGCATTCGGACTGAGTAACTGTGTGGTGCGCCATCTCACGAGTAGGCCAATGATGCCTTACTTTTTCAAAGATAACCGTCTTGCCGTTACTGTGAACTCAGAACGATACTTGACTATGATACAGGATTTTTTCAGCCGGCTCTTAAGGCAATGGAATTAGAGGATACATGGTTCCAACAGGATGGTGCCACTGCATACACAGCGAGGGTTACCATGAATTGTTTGAGGCAAATGTTTCCTGGACGGCTTATCTCTTTGAGGGGTGATGTGAACTGGCCGACACGCTCACCAGACTAAGCCACATGCCATTTTTCCTTTGGGGTTACCTAAAGTCGAAGGGGTTTCCGTTCCAACGCCTTAGCAGACGTAATTTACAATATTGAGGCTGAAATTGGCAGAATACCAGTCGACATGCTTGTTAGAGTTCATGAAAACTTCAGAAAACGTATGCAGCAGTGGATATCGAAGGTCGACTTTTGCCAGTTACACTATTTAAAAATTCCCATACTGTTCAATATAATTAAAATATCAAATAAATTTTTCTATGGTTCATAATTTTTTTATTTCATTCTCAAAAAAGCAAATTACCGCACTCCACCCTGTAGTACCTAGTGTGGCTAATGATTAAGAGGCGGATATTTTTACATTTCTCGCAGTAAAAAAGCGGGCTAAGTCAGTGAGGTAACATTTGATTTTTAGAGAGGTAGAGGTTAAACAGTGTCAAATATATCAACCCACCCTGGGGAACTCTCAGTTTAACTCTGCGGGGCTGACTGGCGCCCTCATAAGTATAAGTATAAGAACTTATATATAGCTTACGACCCAACGTTCCAAACTAGGCGGAATGGATGTTTTTGCAATGTCCTCGAACAAAGTGGCATGAATGACCATGTCTAAAGTCTTGGTAAGGTCAAGAGCAATGAGGACCTTCCTGTCGTTGGTCTTGTTCTGGTTAAGGCCGCGACTAATACGTTTGGTCATGGCGTTTAAAGCATTGCAGTAATCCAAGCTGATGATCAGCACATGGAAGATGTTCGATTAGGCCGGGAAGCAGTGATTAAAGCGTCTTTGACACTGGCAAAAGCAAGAAGATCGGCCAGTACGATTCTCATTTGCTTACGTTTAATGGCTTTAGCCTTTGACTTAACATTAGCGGTACCACTCTGTCCGTTTCAGGCATCGGGACCTAAGTGAGTGGCTAACAACAGATTGAGAACTTTGGTCATGTACTTTACTCCCGGGCTATTCAAGTGCTTCAACATCAGCATTAAGATTACTTTTCGCTGTGGTTAACACGGACAACTTCGCCGCCGATAAATTGTGGTAGTGCCTCTTTGACTCGGATATGACGCAATGCTCTTCTTTTCCTTTTCCTTATAATCTCTAAAAGTCGGTTAAAATAACTCGCGCACTGCATCGGAGTGGTCACTTTTCTGTCACCAAAAGTGATTGCTCTTCGATCATATTTTCTTCCAGGGTTATAGAGCTTGTCTGTCCACTATTATCAAATTCCGAAAGTAAAGTTGCACTGCTTTAAGTGATTTAGCCATTTTTTTCACGTATATTCGTAGACCAACCATCGGATCTCATAGTTGAGATACCTAATTCAAGGGTAAGTAGCGTATGAGCGAAGAATGTCATCATGCGCATTTGCCTCTGCCGGGATTTTTGATCTAACACGAGTATTTAACACACAGAAATAAGGCAAGCATCTGCTGCGTTGATGATGCCCTCGAACTTCTTCTCGGCTACCGAAACATCCTAGGGAATGGGTAGAGTTGGGTAGTTTCTTTCGCTAAAGTTCCTGACCTGAACAGCTCCTGAAGTGCACCTACTCCATGCAAGGGTAAGTAGCGTATGATTTCACCTAACAGACGTAACACGATGGTGTATACGGTTCTGAAAAACCAAACAGCTGTAAATTCCAGGGGTTTGTTCTATCGCGGCTGGGACGCGTAATATTCGGAGCTGGCATTCCGGGAAGTGCTGCTTCAACAACAACAAAAATGGACCCCTGGTCGAAGAGTCTTTGTTTCGGTTTAAGCGGACACATAGAACTGGCTGTCGTGGGATTGAGTTTTCCGCGTCAGTGTCAGTAGTGTTGTGCATCTCATTGGTCTAGTTGTTTGTGTTGGCAATTTGATATTGTAAATTAAATGTTTGTCCCACGACTATGAAAGTAAAGTACTAGGGCCGACTACGTCATGGCCTCTTGTAAAATGACAAGCACTGTAAAACTGCTTATTGGGGTATTTAAGTTAACCAGCAAGGATCACGTGCGCAGTTTATGGTAACCTCTGCCCTCGAACCAAAATTGCATGGATAACGGAAAGCATTGCACTCCACCTTTAGGTTTTTGTTGTTGTAACGAACCGGAGTTGAGGAATTTTCATCGATACAAGTAGCCCGCACTACAAGCATGCGCGATTCGCCATCTCTAGCAACTACGTAATAAACCACAATCCCACACTTACAGCATTCTTCCCCGCGGGACAACCGTAAGATATTACTTGGCGGTGGCTGTTTAGCATTTACGCTATAGCCCTATAATCGTTGCATCTTGATTCCACGTTTCGAATGCGTTCCGTCCTTCGTTGTTCCTTTAGCACTATTGCTGCGGCATTTCGGACTTCAACCAATTGACAATACTCTGGAGCATAAACTCCACAATGTGTTGAGAGCCAGAAGTGTCTTCTTCCTTAACACAGTTCGGGCATAAAGGCGAGCTGTCATCTCCAAATCTGTGAAGATATTTTCTAAAGCAACCATACCCTGTAAGAAATTGCGTCAGGTAATAGTTTACGTCCCCTTGGGACCGATTTGTCCAGTCGGAGACAGTTGGGATAAACTGGTGCGTCCCACCTGGCTTGCAGAAATGTTCTTTGAGCATTTGGCATATTACTTCATTCAGCTGAGTTTTCTGGTCTCCTATTGTATATGAGTCTCACTTCATTTTCCAGAATGTCGATCGGCATCATCCCTACTACAAGAAAAGCGATATCGTCCGATACTGTTGGGAGTCCACTTACACCCAGGCGCTAAATAGAGGTTGGCTTTCATCTGGCTTCCTTCCTCGACATCGTTTCTGTATATACAGGAGCTGCGTAGAGGATTATTAAGTTAACGACTGTCGTTAGTAGTTTCCTCCTCGTTTAGGTGCTATCCACTATTAGCCGATTCCCTAGTAATCTAAGCAAGACCCTGTGGAGATAACAAATCTTGATTTTATCTAGAACTCCTAACGTCACCTTCTTCGTTCGTCCTATCATGCCACAATCTGTTTACCCTGTGCGCAATGTTTATGTATATAGCCGAACTATTTGTCTGTGAACGCTGTCTTCTCCATCGAAAAGTCATTGATTATTTTGATTGCACATCTCCCATAGGAATGGACACCATTCAGTTCAGCATCATCAAACTGCTTTTGTGCGCCTCCTTTTTGTGAGGTAATTGCTTAAAACAGCAAAAAACGGAGCGACAAGAGCGAAAACGAAAATAAGCTCGAAACACGTTACGGCCATTGGACACCACTCATGATGTCATTGTACATTTTAGTTCTAATCGAATGTTCCTTCGTTCGTTGCACTTAAATTAAAATACGGTCCCATGTCCAGCCTTATGTCTGTCTGTTTGTCTGTCCATCCGTTCGCCGGACTCCCCAAAGCCCTTTTTAGTTTGCCGTGACTGGGATGCAATGGTGTCGGCTGTGAAGAGGTTTTCGTTATCGCTCTGAGTCCAATCAGATATGTGTGTCAAATTAGTTCCACATTATCGAAACTATGTACGAGTATCCTTATGTATATGAGCATGTGTTGGTGATAATTCCAACCAGGGCATACATGTGCTCGTATATTTCTCCAGTGAATTGTGTGTGCATGTATGGGAAATGGTGTAAATGTGAGGAGGATGTCGATGTGAGTCCTTTTACGCCGGAGAGTGGGTGGATTTTGTTATTAAAAATATCAAAAATTACTTTCTCTATTTAACATCAAACGAAATTGTGCACCTCCCCTTTTGTGTTTCGGAAAATGCTTTGTGTATTGTGGCAATCACAGGACACGACTACATCTACAAATGAGTTCACTAACACATACGCACATACTTGGCGCCAAGGTAATACGTATTTGATTACCCGTAATGTAATCATTGGCTTCTATTGAAGGGTTCCCTTTTGAAAATTCCCCGGAGGGAAATCGTACATCCTTAAATGGGTATTCACAAGCGTTGTTTTATTTCGTTTGGCGGTGTGAGATGATTTTTACTTCAAGTATCATAATTTGTTCTGGTGTTTAATTTCTCTGACTTTTAATTAAGGCTTAGTCACACGTACGTGATTTTACGAAGTCCTTAGTGTACCAATGATATATGACCATCTGTCATTATAATTTGTCTCGTTTTGCCAAAACACGATGGTGAAATAGCTAATGTGAACAATAATTACGTTGTGTCCAGCTTTGTTTTATTACTAGATCTGCAAATTAGAAACAGTAAACGACACTAAGAAGAAAGTTGTAGCCACAACCCAATGTTGTTGGTACTATTCCTGTATACGGAAATTCTCTACTGACTCTTTTTGTTGAAGAGGCAAAGTATCGGTAACCCTATCTTTTTTAGATGATTATTGGAACTATTTTTATGCATTTATTAGTTGTTGTTATAGCTTGTTTGTTCTAAGTACTCTTTGAATATCATTATCATGAGCATTTATTGACTGGGCCAACCGTTGGTAAAGTTGTATGCATTCGTTTATACTTAGTAGGGACATAAACACTGTTACAACATTGAACACATCCATTTCAATAGTAGAACTGAACATAGAGTTTTGAAAGCTAAGAGTTTTGAAAGCTAACCTCAATAGCGTTAGTCTGTAACGGGATTTTAAAATTGTTTCAACTTTCATCATGGAGTAGCCAGATAATGAGATTAAGTAAAAGGTGGTCTAAACATAATGCACGATGTTAATTGTGAGGTATACCTTAACGTCAAGATGTTTGACCGATTCTGTGTTTTAGTGTTTGGCAAATTGAACCATGGAGAGGTACATTATTGGGCAGCGTGTTCAGATTGTTGAAGCCTTTTATGAAAATGGGAGTTCAAATCAAAATGCATTATGTACGTGCACTTCTTGATCAGCATAACCGACCAAATGTGGGCACAGTGGACTCGTTAACAAGCAAAATTTCCGCATTGGTGCAAATGAGAATCAATAATATAGGGTGATTAATTTTGGGGTTCCTACTTTTTTAAACAAAAAAACACAGAAAATTCAAATTGAATGGGAATGTTTATTATCATTTGAAAGAACATTCCTTGGCATTTATTTTTTGAAGATTATGTCTGTCAAATGTTGGACGCGTCTACGTCGCAGATGGTCCATCTGTTGAGTCCAATTTTCGATGCCTCGTTTGAGCATTTCGACTGGTAACTGGCGAATGACACGCGAGATTATGAAGTCCGATGGTCTGCTAATGGAGAGGATTATGGAAAGGTGGTCTGATCCTAATGAGATGACGAGCTGATAGGTGACGTCGTTATTCAGGCCAGGCGTTGCCATAGTTATGTCTGGCGAGGTATGGTATCGCTCATATTCCCCTTTGGTCATTGTCTAGGACATTCTACCACAGCTCGTCAAGGGCATTTAAGCCTCCTAAAACCAAGCGGTAATTGCCTTGTAGGAGATTGCTAATATCAGGCAAATAATGCGGTGGGATGTATACGTTATACAGGTCTATCTCGGCAGTTTCTGACTTGATTGCTACCCCCATGATGTTTCTCCGACTTATAATTTCAATTACCTCACTGATTTTTTGTGTAGGCCATTTCAACTAATTTGCAATTTTTTTAAAATTAAGACCAACACTCAGGGGGTGTCTCCTATATATGCAGTGCATTGTATCGGTCAAGGGAAGTCAAGGATGATGATGACGACGACGACAGGTCTGAAGACGGCGATTATGACCCCAAGTCCGGAGACCCACTGCAAACTACGTTGATATAGCACGGGGCAACAAAGCTCGTTTCGCTATATTGTCTAATGTAGTTCAGAACTGAATAGCTCCTGAAGTGCACCTATTCCATGCAATGATTATACCTTACAGGCGTAGCACGATGGTGTAGACGGTTCTGACAAACCGAACAGCTGTAAAGTCCGGGGCTTTTTATAATCACGGCTGAGACCGTTATATTCGGAGCATTATGGGAAGAGCTGCTTCTACGACGAAAAACTGGACCCCTGACCGAAGAGTGTTTGTTTGGGTCAATCAGGTACATATATAGAGCCGGCAGTCGTGGGATAGAGTTTTCCGCGTCAGTGTCAGTAGTGTTTTGCATCTCATTGGTCTCGTTATTTGTGCTGGCGATTTCGTTTTGTAAATTCAATTCAAACTACGTTGATATACGATAGCACGGGGCAACAAAGCTCGTTTCGCACTCGCTCCTGAAGTACACCTACTCCATGCAATGATTATACCTTACAGACGTAGCACGATGGTGTAGACGGTTCTGACAAACCGAACAGCTGGGTTTGTTCAATCACGGCTGGGACCCTAATATTCGAAGCAGGCATTCTGGGAAGAGCTGCTTCTACGACGAAAAAATGGACCCCTGATCGAAGAGTGTTTGTTTCGGGTCAATCAGGTACATAGAACCGGCAGTCGTGGGATAGAGTTTTCCGCGTTAGTGTCAGTAGTGTTTTACATCTCATTGGTCTAGTTGTTTGTGTTGGCGATTACGTTTTGTAAATTCAATTTAGGCCTCAAGACTATGAAAGTACTAGGGCCGACACCTTCATGGCCTCTAAAATGACAAGCACTGTAAAACTGCTTATTGGGGTATTTAAGTTAACCAGCAAGGATCACGTGCGCAGTTTATGGTATCCTCTGCCCACGAACCGAAATTGCATGGATAACGAAAAGCATTGCACTCCACCTTTAGGTTTTTTTCGTTACCCCGCGGGACTACCGTAGGTATTACTTGGCAGGGGCTGGATAGCATTTACGCTATCGTCCTATCATCGTTGGATCTTGATTCCACGTTTCGAATGCGTTCCGTCCTTCGTTGTTCCTTTGGCGCTATTGCTGTGCATTTCGACTTTTACCCGATTACCAACACTCTGGATCATAGACTTCACAATGTGTTGAGAGCCATAAGTGTCAATAAGTAAAGAGCTGGACAGTTAAATACTCGTACAGCAGAAGAAACTCGTTGTGGTTTCTTCTTCCTCCACACAGTTCGGGCATAAAGGCAAGCTATCATCTCCAAATCTGTAAAGATGTTTCCTAAGGCAACCATGCCCTGTGAGAAATTGCGTTAGGTAATAGTTTACGTGCCCTTGGGACCGATTTGTCCAGTCGGAGACAGTGGGGATTAGCTGTTGCGTCCATCTGCCTTTCATCCTTTGAGCATTTTCCCAACAATACTAAACAAATATAACATGACAGCATGGCACATCTCACACGTTATCTGTCAAAAAAAAAATAACCTCTACTTGGATTACCCTATATTGCCGACTCCTGTAGTACCTCAGTAAAAAGAAAAACATCCAAAATGTGCATACGTGGCTACAGTGTAATCCATAGCGCAGTGCCTAATATTTCAGGTATTGTTGACCATACACCAATGATAAAAGTTGGCACCAGCGAATACTTTAAAACTGCCACGATGCAGAGGAGTGCACTAAATATCTTCGTTGATCGTTTCGCTCTCTAACATACAGACGGAGGTCTAGACGATCATGGTGATAGCGGTTTGAGTCAAACTTTTAATTCATAATTTTGTTGAAATACCCTAAACCACACTGCCATGCAGGGTATTATGACTTGAGTGCTGATGTTTGTAAAACTATGAAGGAATGGAAATATACCCTATTTTAAATATACCGATCAATTCAGTAACACTCTCTGATTCAATCCTTATGTCCACCTAAATGTATCCATCATGTTCATGGGTGCTATATCAAAAGAAGAGTCAATATGGTCGGGCTTCTGTAGGAATGGGGATAAGTCGCTCATATCACACTATGATACATTTCGGCACAATCGGATTTCATTTATGAGTTCTTGAGCGGACCTCAAATTGCAAAGGACCATTGTCTTATAAAAACGTTGACCGATTTTATCTAATTTTACCAAGGTTAGTTTTAATTTTCATTCAACACGCTATGCTAAATTTGAGCACAATCGGTTTGAATTTGTGACTTCTAGAGAGAAAATCACTCGGGAGGGATCTATGTGTGTAAATATGTGTAAAGATGAACAGGGAGGCTAATCAAAAAACCCCCACAGAAATAATTAGAGTTACTTCTAGGCACCGTACAATGTATCATTCGAAATTTTAACAATATGGGAGAGTTCAGTAAATAAAAGAATCAGTTTTCAGAGAATTATCTTAATACCTAAACTGTGATAGAAAGGTCCATAACTGTTATGTGTGAAACAAAATATTGGTCAAATGCTCACCATGGCTTTGGAGGCATTCCTCTATCCGATGGTCCATACTTTATAAAACGTTCAGTTATAATAGAGGTTCAATGCCGTATTATCTCATCCGTTAGCTCTTGAATTGCTCTTGGCTTATTGACGTGCACTTTTTCTTTTAAATATATTCAAAGAAAGAAGTCCAACGATGTAGAATCACATGATCGTGTCGGCCAATTAACTTCGCTCCGACGTGAGATAACACGACCATTAAATTTCCCACTCAAAAGAGCCATTGTTTCGGTGGCTGTGTAGCAATTAGCACTATCCTCTAGGAAACAATCGCCCAGGTCTATATCCTTAATTTCTGGCCACGAGAAGTCCGTTATCTTTTCATTATATCTGAAGCAGTTCACGGTAACAGCTTGGTATACCTCATTTTGGAAGTATAGTCCGATGACCGGACGAGCATGCGCAGGTGTTTTCAGATTTCCTGCAGACCCGTTTGATGAAATTTGCTCAAAATTCTACAGATTGTAAACACATATGGTCGATTGTACCAAAAAAATCACGAAATGCACATATTTCATTTTGATTTGAACGCCCATTTTCATAAGGCTTTAACAATCTTCACGCACTACTCGTTTGTGTACCTCTCCATGGTTAAAATTGTCAAACACTGAAACAAGGAAATGTCAAATTAAGTTGGGTAAACGACTTGACGTTAAGATGCGATTAAAAATTAACATCGTGCATTATGATTAAACCACCCTTTAAATATAAAGAAGATGGGAGGGATCTGGTCCAATAGATATGCTCTAATTTTACCAGGGTTTCTAATAGGCCAAATTCGAGCTGGATCAAATATAATATGTGAACTCTAGAGCGGCAAAACTACAATTCGGAAAGGACCTTGATATGGGAGCTAGCTAAAAATGTATGCCAATAAGGTCCTGTTGCTCATAACGTACCATGCTAAATTTGATCATGATCAAATTCTATTTGTGTCATATAGAGATAATGTACCTGAAATTGGAAGGCACCTTAGTCTGATTTGGTCTTATTTCACCAGAATAACATAGTACGAGGGCTGCTATATATATATTTCTAGCCTAATAATTAAAATGCGAATATTTATCATCAAAAATTGTTTTTTGTTTTCAAAGTATTCTCCAGCATGATTTATACACTTTTGCATGTGCCCAAACCAATTGTCGAAGCACTTTTTCCACTCCGAATGAGACACCTCCAAAACATGGTTTTTGAACGCTTCAACAGCATCTTCTGGCGACGAAAATCGTTGACCACGCATTTTGTTCTTGATGTGCGGGGATAAAAAGAAGTCATTGGGTGCCAAGTCAGGGCTGTTTGGCGGAAGACCCATCAATGCGACGTTTTGGCCGGTCAAAAAGTCGCTGGTTTGAGCAGATGTGTGAGCTCGCATTGTCATGGTGTACAATGATTCGTCTTCTCTTGTTCTCTTGTTCGTTTTTCGAATTTCTCCGAAGACTTCAGGCAAACAAATTGTGGTGTACTACTCAGAATTGACCGTCCTACGTTGCTCCAGCGGAAGACTCGCCACATGACCAGTTTTGCCGAAGAAACTGGCGACCGTTTGCTTCGAAGGGCTTCCTCCACGAACAACTTTCGTTGGATTTGGCCCGTTCGAAGACCCACACGGTCGATTTGTTTCGGGCTCATAGATCCAGGGTTTGTCACCTGTGACATTCTTATAAACGTCTTTTGAAGCACCGCGATCGCTGTTTTTTAAAATTTCATTGCGTCAATCAACACGAGCCTTTTTTGAGCGATTGTCAAATTTTGCGGCATCCAACGAGAACAAATCTTTTTTACGGCCAGGTGTTCATGTAATATCGAATGTATGCTGGTGGGAGAAATGCCCAAGGATGCCTCTATCTCAAGGTATGTCCCATGACGATCTTGCATTATCAGTTCACGTACGGCATCAATTTTCTCTGGCACAACGAACGTTTTTGGACGACCTTCGTCTTAGAGCGAGCGTCGGCAACGATTGAATTCATTAAACCAGTTTTTCACAGTGCTATAGGATGGTGCTTCATCGCCATACAAAGATTTAAGTTCGTCGATGCACTCTTGTAGTGACAATCTACGTCAAAAGTTGTTAAAAATTATCGCACGAAAATGTTCACGAGTTAATTCCATTTTTTTTACCAAATTGACTTTTTCAAGCCAGTCTGTAGGCAACACAAATGATGGCCGTACGTCAAAACGTTCTCAGTACTTTTATGCTAAAAAAATGTCAAACTTTCCAATGGAAATGCCAGATGGCGCCAGAAATATATATAGCAACCCTTGTATTAAATATATAATGTACAGTGAGAAATTTAAACACGGTCTGATTTAATTAGAGGCTTCTAGAGGAATTTAAAGCATGAGGGACCTTTTTGTGGCATACATTGCGAAATTAGGGTTCGGGTGGTGTTAATTTTGCGCTTCTAAAGGAGAAGGAGCTTTGTGATGGGGGACTATTCTAAAACATTGATTTATTAAGTTTAATTTTACTACAGTTGGATATTCGTCTCTCATGACAAATTATGAACAATGTTGATGAGAATACATTCCTCTACAATTGAATGTTCTGAAATTCGAAAAGATCTTCAAAGCAACCTAGCCTTCAGTGACGCATAATTGATTATAGAAATAAATTGCTTACTCCTAAAGTCACTGGGTGTTAGACCGTATTTAAACCTGGACTTCTTATTTGGATTACTTACTTACTAGCCATTACACCACAACTAGTCACAAGGCAACAAATTCAGATTCCACAATGAAGCGATAATCTCCATCCCTTACAAAGATTTAGGAAGAAATGTTGCCCAACTGTAGAAAATGCGAATTCCTTAATCGTTAAAATATCGGCATCCCTACAAAAAAACGTAAGGAATGTTGTTATAACTATACTAAAGACAATTTAAATGGCATTGCCGCAGTGTACTGGCACTGCTGAAACGCTCACTTAATTGTTTGCAAATTGCCAATATCGCTGTTACGCATAAACGCTCACGAAATTCATATTTCAAAGGCGTTATCCAGTGCTCCTATAATGTTCAGCTGTATTAACAGATTAAAGCCAATGGTTATGGTTGAGGACTTTTTTCACACCAACAAGCAACGCCAACAACATCAGCAAATTTATGTGGCACATCACACCAGTCCCTGCAAGCTTCCAAGGACTTTCGACTCCTTCGTACACATCGGAGCGAGTGGCAGCACTACACTGTGTCAATACTATCAACCGAGCAGCCATAAAGTTTGCGCATTTGGTGTATGTTTGTCTGCATGTTTTTGTGTCACACCAAAGTGGGGGTATAAAATTAATTGTCACAATTCAGTCATTTAAATTAATCATAAGACACTTTTCAGCAAATTACCATTTTGCTCTATATCGTACACCCAGCCATACACACGCAGCCACCAACACACAAGCAACACTTAACATTGGCAGGGATCAAATGATGAAGGCACCGCCAACACCCCGCCCCGTCTTGGCCAAACCACCACAATGCCGCCCTGTTGCTAGAGGCCGGGCGGGTGGGCGACGGCACTGCTGGCTTGCTGGCTGCTTGAGTTATGATAACTACCCGTTTCTCGTCGGGCGGAGACCGCACTCCGGCACTGATAATAATGATTCGAGTACGAACGAACTTTATATGCATGAGCAACGTAGGAGTATTTAAAAATTTCCCAAGCAGAAATTGACTTAAGACGTAACTTGGCATCAAGTTTATTGCCATTACTCCATCTCCGCCATGGTGTGGTGTAGAACGGAGTGGAGGACACGGTATCACCTTAAGTTGTCGCTTCTGCTTCTCCGGTGTACGAGTGTCTACCAGCCCGCGATGGTTGACGTAGCCGTTGTTGTGTGAGTTCGTATTGGCATAGCAAAAACAAAAAAAGGAAAAGGATTGAGTTTCAAATGAGCCAAGAGGGAAAAATATATGGAAAGTGTTGAAATAAAGTATGCTAGCGACTTTGCTGTGGCATTAAAATGAAAATGCTGCTGGCAGGCACAGTGATTGGAAACCGCAAAAGTAGGAATATGGTAATGGATTGAAATTAATACGTTAATGGAATTGATTTGGAAATGGTTTCGCAAGTATGCATCTCTTAAGGAACTTTTAAAGGTCATGAATCAATATGGCCTTTTGGGCGTTAACAAATTACACTAAAATGCCCTTTTAAATTGGGCAAAAGTTTTACCCTGGTGTACAGGGAGTTCTGACTAAAGCCCTTCCGGCTCTATAAGGTACGTGATCCAGTTTTTTTTAAAATTCAATTGTGTCATATATTGTCTTGGCTGTTTACTGAAGAGGACTGATCTATAGGGTGATCCATCTAGAGGTATTTTTTCAGGACAAAAAATATATAAAAATTCAAATCAAGTGTGGAATATTTATGGTAATTTGAAAGGACATTTTATGGCATTTATTTTTTGAAAATAATTTTCTTCAAATGTTGGCAACTGTATTATGGAAATGAGCGTTCGGTGAGAAACGGGAAGATCCGCTGTTTTCGACCAAAGTTTTGTTCAGTGATGAGACCCATTTATGGCTCAACGGCAAAGTCAATAAACAAAATTTTCGCATTTGGGCTAAAGAGCGGTTTATGGGCTGGTCCATATTTTTCAAAAATAATAATGGCCGGAATGTAACCGTGAATGGCGTTCGCTATCGCGCCATGATATCGAACTTTTTGGCACCTGCAATTGAAGCCCGTAATTTTGACGACATTTGGTTTCAACAGGACGGTGCCACCTGTCATACAGCTGCTCAAGCAATGGCTCTATTGAGAGGTCATTTCGAAAAGCAGCTAATTTCACGTTTTGGACAGGTGAGTTGGCCGCCTAGATCGAGTGATATCACACCTTTAGACATTTTTCTTTGAGGTTACGTAAAGTCCAAAGTCAATGCTGTCAAACCAGCTACGATTCAGGTTTTGGAAGCCAACATTACGCGTGTCATTAAGGCCATACCGGTCAAAATGCTTAAACGAGTCATCCAAAATTGAACGATCAGAATGGAAACCCTAAGGCGTAGTTGCGGAAAACATTTGAAGGAAATTATATTCAAAAAAATAAATGCCATAAAATGTCCTTTAAAATAACCTATTAAGATTCCACACTTGATTTGAATTTTTATACTTTTTTTGTTCTGAAAAAATACCTCTAGATGGATCACTCTATATAGTTTCTTCGATATCGTAATATTTTACTTATTAATATTTCTCAATGAAGCCTGTGAAATAATATGTAAACTATTGCACACTCATCGATACCTAAGTTTTTCAATAAACAATTAAATAAGTAAAAAAAAAGTTTTACTCGGTTGATCTGACTTACATATGCCCTCCCACAAAAGTGAGCGGTATGGTGCAGTTGCACTGTAGGTAACAGAATGACGCGTGTCATCCACTCTATGTGTATGCGGATGTAAGGCCATTATAAAAGCATTATAGAATTCATAAAATAAGCGCATTTTGTGCACTAGGATTAAAGTTATGTGAATTCTTATTTGCACTGAAACAGCGTCATTTGAGTGGGAGGTTGCAGAAGGGGCATGGCATCCACTCTATTCGTAAAGTCATTATACAGATATAATGAAGTTCGCAAAATAAGCGAGTTTTTTCACGACGCTGATGGCCAATTGAAGTCAATACACCAGAAAATGTCAAACAAATCACGATATGGTGTTGGCCGATCGAAGAGTAAAAGTGCGTGAGATAACTGATGCCATACGCATTTCATATGGCAGTGTGGTTTTGATTTTACATGATCAGTTGGGTTTAAGAAAGTTGTCTGCAAGATGTGTGCCGCGATTACCATTTCATAAATACATTCCACGCGTGCACACGTGTGCAGTTTCAATGGCAAAATTGCATCAATTGGGTTACGAATTGGTACCTCAGCCGGCATATTCTCGGGATTTAGCCCCTAGAGACTATTTCTAAACCTAATGAAATGGCTCGATGGAAAGACAATCAGCTCCAACGATGAAATTATTGATCCAACAAATGCCTATTGTATGAACCTCGAAAAGTCCTATTTATTGGAAGGGATACAAAAATGGGAGAAAAGTTGAGTTAAGATAAGGTTGATTTTTTTTTTTTTGCAAAAGAAATGTGTTTATTCGAAAAGTCACGGAATTATTGATCTGCAGTCGTAGTGTATATATACACGGAAGCTAAGGTTAAATATATGTTTCGTTAGTTAGATCCTGGCGGTGCCACGCCCACATCTAAAACTAAGCATGTCACCGCCCACTTTCCCCCTTACGTATTCCATTACACACTAATAGAATATGTGACGCGTAAAATAGAAAGGGAACTAAGGTTAAAAACCAGTTTTGTTCAGGAGAGCCATTTTAAAGATTAGGTCCCTTTCTATTTGCGCTTAGAATCGTCGACTTCAGTTTCATGAAACGCGCATATCTCTGGGAGGGAACACTTTTGGGGCATGGGATTGGTCTCATTCGTACTCAGATGTCCACATCAAAAAAAAAGTGAAAAAGTTGATGAAAAGTTTTGTTCATGAGAGCCATTTTAAAGATTAGGTCCCTTTCTATTTGCGCTTAGAATAGTCGACTTCACTTTCATAAAACGCGCATATCTCTGGGAGGGAACACTTTTGGGGCATGGGATCGGTCTCATTCAATGCTCAGATGTTGTCCACATCAAAAAAAGAAAAAAATTAAAATTGATTTTTTTTACCCTTAGGTCCCTTTCTCTATGCGCTGTCACATATACTGTACTGATCACTTAAAAGATCAAAATAAAGTGAGATTTGTGATTTTTCAAAATGTTAGCAAAAACGTAATCTGGAGATGTTTCAGAATATATGTTTGAATGAAGACGCAAACAATTGTTGGCGTTACTCGATTAAGCGATAAAAGCTTTCATAGATAATCAAGACGTTAGCGATAATATTTAATGGATTTGTTGTTCTGATTTCAATCAACTGTCCCCTCTAATTCACTTGAACATGGTCAGTGTTTGCACTTTGTTGGGAGTTTCGACTGTGAGAACTGATTAAAAATAGAACTACCTACATCCATGGACGATATGGCAGTGTTACAAAGTCAGACTTATACAAATTCAATCAATACGTTTCGGGAAAAATACTTTAGTCTTTATGGAAATGGGAATACGTTTTTCCCACTGTACTCGGCGAGGGGCTAAACCCAGAGTCGAATTCATTAAACTTCACTTGTAACGATTCTACTGCTCGGATGCTTGGTCGATGTTCATTGGGACATTGGTGCTGTGATAATGATAACGTTTACATCAAGTGCTGTGCAGAGCGATGATGGCTCTGAAGGTTACTATGCACTCGTAGATGCAAACGTGCCTCCACTGAATGCCCTGTGCGTGTGTCTCACTCATTTCCCCAGTCTGTTTCAGGGGATGGTGGTTCGAAAAGGAAAGCGTCTTGTTCCCGGTACTGTTCGAATTGTGTGTTTATTTTAACTTGTAACTGTTGTATGAGCTACAAGAAATCCTTTTTTGCATTGGTTATGGTTAAACGCATGAATTCACGGAAAAATAATTTTAAAATAATATTATTTATACAATGGAATTGTTAATTATTTCATTAAATAATGAAATGTGCTACGGTTCGCAGTCAATTCAGAGTATGCGTGTATAACATTTTACGGGTTTTAAGTTCATTTCCCAAGAGGGTTGTAGCAATCATCTTACTGACGGAGTGTGTTGTACGGAATTTACAGCAGTACAAGTAATTCATTATCCTTTTCACTCGACTCTTTACTTTTTCCATGAAAATTAAAGGCGTTTTAATACAATTCCTGTGGAATTTACCGAAAATTAAATAGTGTAAGTAATAAAGTATAAACGTTTAAGAAGATTACAGTGTGGTTGCAAAAACATTTTTTTTGTTGGCAAACATTTTCATTTATTACATGAAAATAAACCGTCGCTGACTTTTACGAGTTGATACTAGATCTGACCGAGGAAATACGTCGTTAAGTACCGTATTGAGATGGCTGAACTAATAGTAATCATATTTATAGTCTCTTGTTTTGTAATGGAGGACATTTTTTTTTGCTGTATCGGGTCCATAGTCATGGGTTATACTTCCTGACAAATCTTAGTAATAATTCTGTTTCGCCGTAAGCGAGTGTAATTTATAAAAATTAAAAGCAAAATAATTTTAGTATAATTATTTTCAAAAATGTTGGAAGCTTTGTTTAAAACCAAATTTTCCTTTTTAAATAGTACGAAAATGTAGCGAACGTGAGCGACTAAGGGAGAAGATCGTAAACGAATAACTTAACCAAGAAGGAGAAATTGGCGGCTACTCCGAAAGAAAGTGAGCACTTACTCGTTGAAATCTATGCAAATACTCGTGCAAAATTGTATTAAGGAAGTAAATAGATTTCAACGAGTAGAAGAAGGATTAGAGTTCACTACCAATAATTAGTGTTGTTGGAATCGAGACTAAATCAGGGTTTAGGATTAAACAATTTCTGTTGCATTGATTCGTTACGAAAGTCAATTAACATGAGTACCCATAAGTCCACATTAAGTTGAAGTCGTTTTTTTTTTCACCGTTGTGACGTTGGTTAGGCACCTTGGGCTACAAAGGCCGAGCCCAATCTCCGCCAAGTTTTCAAAATAAACCCATATTTGAATCTTTTTAATTTCGGCTCCAATCTCTACGTGGCGGCGATGAAATACGTAGCAGGGACATAAATGCTGTTACACATGTTTTATGCTGTAAAATAAAAAGTACTGAATGTTTTTGGACCAAATATTTTTAATATATTTATTGATGTATATTGTATCCAAATAGAATCTACTTATTCGAAATGTCCGCCTTTTGGCTTTACACACGCCTTAAGTCGCACTGGCCAATCGTCAATAGCTGCACGAGCCTCGTCCATTGGAAAATTGGCCACAGCTCGAACCAAAGCAGTCTTAAGAGATCCAATGTTGGGGTATCTTTTGTGACAAACTTTGTCCTCTTAAACCGTTCACAATTGGTAATCCAATGGGCTCAAATCTGGACTGCCTGAGGGCCATTCTTCAGAGGAAATGAACGCTGGCAAATTGTTTCGACGTTTTAGCCTTATGGGCCTGGGACATTTTAGCCTTATGGGCCGGCGCAGAGTCCTGCTTGAAAGTCCATGGCTGGTTTTGGAACAGGGAATTGTAAGGAGGCTTCACAACAGCTTCCAAAACGGTTTCTTGGTCAACTTTGTTTGTTTGACTCCTTGTTCGCAGAAATGCAGGTCAATGACCCGTAAGAGACACCCCACCAAACCATTACTGTAGCAGGGTGATGACCCTTTTTCAACCTTGGGATCAGTTCAGATGCTTCCTTAAATGACCGCGTATATACTCTATTATTTTGCTTGTTAAATTTTTCCTGAACGGTAAACAGTTTTTCATCGGTGAACAAAATTTTCCTGTGCAAGTTATCAGCGTGCTTCACCAAAAGACGTTTGCATTTTTCAATCCTATTTTTTTAAAGCTGCAGTCAATAAATGTCCGGTACGTCGTTTGAAAGTCCCAAGTCTTTTTTAATGATTCGACTCATGGACTTTTCCGTGATATTCATCTCACGGGCCATGATTTTCTGTTTTCGGAGCGGATTTCTGTAAATTCTTGATTTAACGACTTTGATGACATGCGGTGTTCGAACAGAGCGTGGGCGGCCCGACCGGTGGCGGTCTTTTACATCTCCAGTCTTCTCAAACAGTTTTATGCATCGGTAGACGAACATGCGGCTAATCCCTAGTGACCGGAGCGTTTTGAAAATATCGTTTTTTTTCATTTCACACTTGAAAGGCGCTATTACAGCGATACGGTTCTCATTATCTGACCACTCCATGATGAAAGTTGAAACAATTTTAAAATCCTGTTACAGACTAACGGTATTGAGGTTAGCTTTCAAAACCCATATGACATTAAAGGGGTATGTTCAGTTCTACTATTGAAATGGGTGTGTTCAACGTTGTAACAGTATTTATGTCCTTACTAAGTACATTGCATTTTTGCAATTGAGCTGAAATTTTAGTTAAATTTTTCAATAAGTTCCATTCGTTTGCCATGCGTGAAAAAAGAGTGATAAAATGGCAAACCTCATTGAATACTTTGAAACCTGTTCAGGAATTTGTTCTGAAATATTTCAATTGGCAAAATGACCATTACAATCTAGTCTATCTAGTACGAGTAGTTATTTAGAAATGAATTATTATCTGGCAGACCATTAGGGCTTAAGGAGCACATAAATATAGGTACAATAGTACTTTTATGTATGGACATTGAACTGCCGCAGAAGAGATGTCCTGTCATGATGACCTCAAAACAAGAAAAGGCCACTCATAAATGAATTTCAAATATAAATAATTTTCAGAATAACTCATTCAAAAGCAAACGGGGATCTCCTTCAAATCAATGAGCTGTCTGAATATACAGGGTAATTAGACTGAAACGACCATATTTTTTGTCTCTGTATTCAAACGTTCATATTTTTTTTTGTGAAATTTTTTATTAATGCAGAATATTGAGTTGCACGAATATTATCTTGTGGTATTTTGGTCTATTCCTGTTCAAAAGCTTTCTTTAGCTTATCAATAGTTGCATATTTTCAGTTCTCACCTTTTCCCTTAAACTTCCAAGATAGACTAGTTCATCTTATTTGCATGGCGAAATCTAAAGTCATTGTGTGGACGAAATTTAGTATGGATCACGGTTTTGTACCCTCTCTTGGTTCACACGAAGTTTATGAGATGGTGCCTTCTTGGAACGTCCAGGGTATACGACCGAAATGTTTGCATTTCTAAAACAGTTTCCAAAAATTGTTTTAGAGCTGATAAGGCACATTGACTTCATATCAGGCTCGATGAAAACGATTGGACAACTACTTGAGGTGGAAAAATAATTCATGTGTACGAACGTGGGCTTTACTCCTTTCACATTCGAGTCTAAATTTAAGTTTGCTTTTTCTTTTAGTGACCAACACGCAGGGGATGTCCCCTATTATACAGTGCATTGCGTTGGTGAGTGGAAAGTAAGGGAGTTCAGGGGAAAAGAGGGACTAATGTTTATTGACATTGGTCTTGAATTTCTGGATGTCGTAATTGGTGGAAAATACATTCGCCGGAAATCGATTCTACATACGGACAGAAGGATCTATAATGTATAGTGCGGTCGACCAACCAATCGATAACAAACGGGTATGAATTCCTGAAAAGTCGAGTGTTCCTGTTAAACGACCTAACGTCAGATATTAGTCGACGGATGTCCGTGGAGCTGATACCATAAAAGTAACGATAGAACAGCGACACTCAACCCACATTCCGACAATGCTCGAGGGAGACAATTGAGTTGGATACCCTACTGTCACCTTTTAGCACCATCGCTCTCCTTTGAACAGGGTCAAGAAGCTCCAAGGATGTTTTTCGAGCACCTGCCCATATATGGAAGCTATATTCCATCTTAGGCCTGATATAGGTCGTATAGATGTTGAAAAGATCAAAAGAAGGGAAATATTTCTTGCACCGCTTTAGAAAGCCTATGCAATTCAGTGCCTCAATCGGCATTTCGAAACATGTCCCGCCCTACGAGCGCGACATGATATATTCATGCCCGGAACATCAAGATCATCGGGTTGTTCAACAACCATAGTACCAATAGATAATAACGACCCAGATGGGTCAGTGAAGAGCTTGTGAGACAACAAGCAACACTGCGTCTTGCATGCATTAAAATCTACGCTATTCATTCGCCCCCAATTGGAAATGGCCTCTTAATCCCGGCCAAATGTATCATCCAAAATTCGTCTACTGTCTTCAATATCTTGAAGACTTGGCCTACGGTTGATTGAATACAAATGACAAAGGTAGCAGTCATCCGCGAAGGAGTAGATTATATTCACGCTCTGACCCAACAGATCGTCAATGAAAATAAGCAATAAAGAGGGAGAAAGGACAGGACCCTTCGGTACATCAGCAGTAAGCTTATGTTTGTTCTATGAAAACCCATCTAAAACAACTCTTATAGTGTGATCTCTAAGAAAGCTTAATATAAACCGAGCAAACGTATTACCAACACCAAATGCGATCAGCTTTGATATGAGTACACCGTGTCAGGCTCTATAAAAGGTCTTGGAGATATCCAAAGCCACAATTTTAATGTCACCAAACTGGTGGAAATACCGACTCCAGCGCTCCGACAAGAAAGCCTCCCGTAGGTCTCCCGTAGTGCGGAAGCCATACTGTCGATCACTAAGCTGGTCGTTGGACTCAAGATACCTAACAAAGGGTGGTTAACCATGCCCTCCATTACGCAGATAAAAACGAAATTTGCAGGATTATTTGCTTCACCCTTTTTAGGGATCGGCTGAACTTTCGCCACCTTCGAACGCGCTAGGAAGACACCCGTACGGCAAGCGAGGATGCGTAATGGACGGGTAAGCGTCGACTTGCATAGGACAAGTGCCGAAATACTATCTGGTACAGGGGACTTGTTTACATCGAGATTAGCAAGAACCCTTTTAACTCCACTTATTCGAAAAAATATCCGAGGTGTGGTTGATTGCTCTCCGGCAAGGAAGAATTTCCTGCAAACATTTCATCCAATGCCTGGTTGTCTTTAACAAGAGTTGGGATAGATGATGAACTATCCTTTACTCTTCTTACAAACGTCCAAAATCTCAAATATCCCCTGGGGGAAGCAAGAACCTTTGAACGTAGACGTTGTTTGTGCAGAAATTTTTCACTCCTAAGCACTCTAGCACACGAAGTTCTTGTCTGTTTAAGCAGGAGTTTAGTATCGGCTTTTTGTTCAGATGCCAATTTCCGAACGCCAATTCTGAGACCAACTGTTTTTGGCTGGTTTAGCTGACATAACTTTATTTGGAACAAATGTCTTCATTCCAAATAAAATTATATTTTCATTCAATTCAGCCGCAGCATTTGCGTCAATATAAAAAAGCAAAGTTTCCAATTGAAATGCTTGAAAAAGTGGTCGAGCTCAGCCCGACGTGCCTTTTCGTAGATAAAAACTGTCTGCTTTGGGGCTGGTATCGATGCGACACCAAGAGCGGATAACGAAAAAGATGCAGAGACAATGCTGTGCTCAGTGTTACTAAGAGGTGCAAGGACATTGGTGTTAGATCGGGTGCCTTTTTGAACTTGTTAGGCTTAACCTTTGTAAAATGCTGGGATATTATCAGTTTTTTGGCAATTTGATAGACAATATCAAACCGATTGGTCCTAATATCAGAGGGCAGTAACGCAAATAATTTGGAAATTCGGGCTCGAATAATTTCGCAGCATTTTTTTCTCAATGGAACATTGAGGGAAGCTCATTATATCCAGCGCATAATTTATTTGTCATGTCGAGTTATTGCTCTGTATTCCAATCCTTGGTGTGATATTGGTGTTACTACCAGTAAGAAGGGTTTACCCCAAGCTGGCAATCAGCACATTTTTTGAACAGACAAATGGACGAAAATTAAAAAGAACAATTTAAAGTACCCCCTGCCCGGCCAAATAAAGATGTTTAGCTTGACATTCTTGTGGCACTTGGCGACCACAAAAGGACAACAGCAAACAGATACCAGCTACCAACAATGGCTTTCTAGTCGCACTCGCCCTTACGTGTAGGGAGACCTGTACCCACACACACACACACTTAGTCCCGGATCACAACGCATCCTTAGTAGTTTTTCAAGCTTTGCAACAACAGCTCCGCAAGAAGGAAATTTATTGGTTTGCCCTGTCTTTTGTACCAACTTCCATTACGATGAGTGCTTTGTGTGCAGCGGTATGCTTGTTTGTTTGTTCTGTTATTCTTCTGCTCAATTTCGTTGTTTGTTTGCGAGCGAGACGTAGCGAAGCGAACGAACCAATGCGATACATAACAATAGCAAAGGATTACAGTCAATATCACAGTGGCAAGGACAGCATTTGATGCTAAGATAACATGGAACAACAATGGTATAGACGGAGGCACACACACAGATACGCAATTCTACCGAGTACTCATAGTACAAACTCCTCCTGACAATCTCCGGAGATGTACGTGCGAGTATTCCCGCTAAAGCATAGTTGCTATGGAGGAAAAAATTGACGATATATCTGCCGAGGAGAACAGCAAAACATAACAACGACAAAATAAAACAAGCTAAAGAAATATAACAACAAATAAATTTTCCATGGTTGGCTTGCCCAGATCTTGGCTGGTGGGGTCCATTGTTGATGGTGATGTTCCCTCAAAGCTTGAATGGCTCGTTGGTTGCTGCTCTGGCTGGCTAGATGGCTGGCTGGTCGTAATATTTCCTAGAATCAACTAGAAAAATTATACTCTGGCCATTATTTATATGCGTAAGTATGCGCCATAATACAAGGACACGATTACTGTCAAGGATAGCTTAACATCGCATAAGCAATGACTGTAATAAATATGTGTTTTATATGAATTTGACGGAGTATCTCAGTATCTCTCTCTCTATGTGCGCGTGTGTGTGTGGGTAAGAGAAAACCAAAGGACATACGAAACGTATGTCGAACATAATGCTTACTGCGGGTTAACTCACACACTTGCACACCCACCCACGCCAACACACACACTAGTCACTGACACACATACACTCGCGCTCAAGTAGTCGTCCAGGAAACGTTTACTTATACACTGCCAACGGGTACTTTAGCGAAGATTTACTAAGATCCTGAAGCATCATCTCACACTCAGTTTCTTTGTCAACTCAATGCGATGTGAAACAAATGATATCCTGTGAAATGCTAAAGTCAGCATTTCTGCAGCAACGAGGAGCGAATGGGAAGTTTCACTTAACTGAATGGGATGTTGTGAAATGGATTTAAAAGAGATTGTAGCGGCTTCCCAGTCATCAGCCTAGTCTGCGGTATTGGCGCTGGTACACACGGAGCAGCTGAAGCCGCGGTTTATATAACTCCCGAGAAGTCAAAAAAATTAAGAAGGATTATGCCGATGATATAAATTCGCCTGAAAGAACAATAGTTTTTTTATACCCCACATCATACTGTATTACAGAATATTATTATAAATTAGTGCAAATGTTTGCAACATCTTAAACGGATGGAGAAGACTGTCATGTTTGGTATACCGATCAATTGAGAATCACTGTCTGATTCCATGAAGGGATTTTTGTCGGTCTGTCCATCTACCGGGTGGGCGATTGAAGATTTTAAATTTGAATCGGCAGGCTAAGTCCAAGAATTTAGAAAAATTAAGAAGGAATATGCCGATGATATAAATTCGCTTAAAAGGACGAAAGTTTTTTTATACCGGCAGGCTAAGTCCAAGAATTTAGAAAAATTAAGGAGGACTATGCCGATGATATAAATTCGCTTAAAAGGACAATAGTTTTTTATACCCTACATCATACTGTATTACAGAATATTATTATAACTTAGTGCTGATGCTTGCAACATCTTCAACGGATGGAGAAGGATGTCATGTTTAGTATACCGATCAACTCAAAATCACTATGTGATTCCATGAAGGGTTTTCCGTCCATCTGTCCATCTTCTGCGTGGGCGATTTAAGATTTTAAATTTAAATCGGCTGTAAAAAAGTACTGATACTTTTTTCAATTTCTAATTTTTTTGGGAAGGTTAAACTTTATTATTTAATAATGCAATAATACTCGTATCAATATCGCAATGGCTACCATAACTGGTTCGGCAGTACCCCATCCGATCAATCCAATTTTCAGTACATTTACAATATTTTCGGCTCGAATACCCTCAATGGCAACTTTGATTTCATGTTTCAACGCTTCAATTGTTTCTGGGTACTTTGCGTAACATTTTTCCTTAATGGCTCCCCATAGAAAATAATCTTAAGAGCTCAAAGCACAGCTCCGAGGCGGCCAATTGACATCACAATTTCGGATTTTTATAAGATTTTCAAAGCAGTGCGTAAACTATCGATGGTTGCGTTGCCTTTGTGAGATATGGCCCCGCCTTGTGGAAGCCAAATGTCGTTGACGGACACGGCGACTCCTTGATCTTCTTCAAAGAAAAATGGAACAGTGATGTCACCAGCCAAAAATCCACACCAGAGCATCGTTGTGGATGCATTGGCTTCTCAATAGCCACGTGTGGGTTCTCTGAACACCATATTCGGCAATTTTGCTTATTGACATAGCCACCGAGATGAAAATGAACTTCATCTGAAAACATGTTTTTTGGTAAAATTCTTCATCTCTTGCCTAACAATTTTTAGCCCATTGGGCGAAGCGAAATCGCATCGTATGGTGTTCCATTGTTAAATGACAAAGTTTAACCTTCCCAATGAAACCAGAAATTTAAAAATAATTTCACATCCGATTCAAATGTTAAATGGCCCACCCTATATTGTAGTTATCAACATACAGGTCGCGATTATTTCTTGGTTTCGATCATTCGGTATATTGCTCAGGGTTCTGTCAAGGATGAAACTTATAAAAATTGGTCAATATCTGTTCATGTTTTTCCCGATTTCAGAACCTGCAGCTGTAAAGGCACTTATGAAAGACGACTCTAACCAAATTCTGCTATCGATTAACGCCCATTACAGCCTTAACCCCAATGTACGCTTCCGATTTAAGGTCCCGCAGCTCCAGAAGCCACATAAAAACCGCGGTCGTGTTCAAATTTTGCATGGTACGATATGAACCACCAATATTTAATTGTAGTGAAACTGAAGATCCCGATAGGCAGAAGAACAAAACCAATCCAACTGGCTATAAAACTTCTCATTGACGCCTTTTTCAGCTAGCTTAGCAGGTAAATAGCACTAAATGCATGTAAGCTTTCGAGCCCTGGCTCAAAACCTAGCAGTAAAAATTCTGTCGGCATGGTGCTTCCAATCTATGAGTGAGTTGTTCGAATCTTTTGACAACAACATTCTAACGGCGCTAGATCGCGTTTCAGATGAGTGTTTTTCTGAATAGAGAGGAGTGAGACCCTTCGCAGTTTTCGTTTTCCCAAATTCCGGCCATCTAGTTTTATTGAGGCCGAGTGTGATCATAAGTGACGCGCAAAATAGAAAGGGACCTAAGGGTAAAAACCCGTTTTGTTCAGGAGAGCCATTTTAAAGATTTAAATGCGTGTATCTTTGGTGTACCATCACTTTTATAAAAAGCGCACATCTTTGGGAGGGAACACTTTTGGGGCATGGGATCGGTCTCATTCGAAGCTCAGATGTTGTCCACATCAACAAAAAAAAGTGAAAAGTTGATGAAAAGTTTTGTTCAGGAGAGCCATTTTTAAGATTTAAATACGTGTATCTTTGGTGTACCATCACTTTCATAAAACGCGCATATCTTTGGGAGGGAACACTTTTGGGGCATGGGATCGGTCTCATTCGATGCTCAGATGTTGTCCACATCAAAAAAGAAAAAAAAAGAAAATTGATTTTTTTACCCTTAGTTCCCTTTCTCTATGCGCTGTCACATGTTGTAGTTTGTGAATTCTTTACGATGCTGAATGAATCTGTATGGTACAATAAGCGTCCTAACAATTCATGATCCATTTCGTACCCATTTTTTTATGTAAATGGTCGTTATCATTTGATCGGTTCTGAGTTATTTGTACGATTGATGGGACACACCAAACACCCCAAAAAAAAGAGCGTAGTTGTTCATATGGACATATGGGTATGAGTAACGACGTTTCTACTTGAATTGACTAAACCTTGCTCTATGTAAATATCCTCTCCTAATTGATTTTAGTGCGTTAAATATCATTTTTTATATCTGAGGTTCAACGCACTAAAAATTCCAGTGCACATTTGGTTATACTGATGACTACTCACCGGTCCAAAACGTGAAATTTGCTGCTCTTCGTAATGACCTCTTAATAGATCCATTGTTTGAACAGCTGTATAGCAAGTGGAGCCGTCCTGTTCAATCCAAATATCGTCAAGATTACTGGCTCCAATTTTAGCAAGTAATAAGTCCGATATCAAGGCTCGACAGCGAGCTCTATTCACGGTTATGTTCCGACCATCATTTGTTTTGAAAAAATATGCACCGGTTATTCCACCAGCCCATAAACCGCACCAGACCGTGGTTTTCTATGGATATAATGGCACCTCGTGAACCTCTTATGGTTGCTCTTCAGCCAAAATGTTTATTGACGTTATCATTGAGTCAGAAATGTGCCTCATGACTGAACAATATTGTGGTCGAAATCAGTTTCTCACCGAACGCTTATTTCCATTATACAGTTCCACAATTTTGAGACGTTGTTTTGGTGTAAGTCTTTACATGATTAAATGGCAAACAAAACTGAAAAGTAAAAAAATATAATGAAACACAACTCACGCGAAATCTGTGAAGTAAATACCTCAAGATGGATCTATGAGACAATTTGTCCGATTATAATGAAAAATTACCCAAACACTACTCGTTGCAGCAGCTTAAATATTCGTTTCAATTATAAATTATTTTGATCACTGTTTGCTTTATCATAAAAGTGTTAAAGAAACAAAAGTCGTACTTACTTGTCCAACTAACCCTTATAATACAGCGACCACAACATATCCGTTTCCAAAATAAAATTTGGAAAATCGCCTATACGTATATTCCGAAACTTTCTATTTGGCCATCGTAGATTGGCCAACAAACTTATTTAAGCAAAAAAATACATACATATGTTTATACGCATATGTGTACATATATACAGTCTTATACATACCAACGAGCACATCTAGTCTGTCTTGTGTTGAAAACGTATGTTGTTTCGTTTTCCTTTCCCATTTTCGGAGGATTTTGTCAAGTGATTTACTTAATAAAATTTTATTTGATTTTTCTTTGGCTGTTCTAATAAAGTTCCGATGTGTACAAATTTTATTGTTAATTTCCAGTGACAACACATCACTGTGAGGTTCCACACATACAAACAACCAGGACTTTTATTTACGAATTGAATTTCAATACGATTGTCCGGACATTTATTCCCCCGAAAAGAGGACACATAGACAAATTTAATTTCCGGTTTTAGCAACATATTTTGCATGTGGTAATTTATACGGGGCGATACTCGTACACCATATCGAAGGATCAAAATACAAAAAGGGTCAGAGACATCAAACAAAATAACTGTCACATAAACCATAGGATAAGTGGTCCATCACGCCTTTGCTCGGCTGATTTAAATCTCCATCAAGAGGGAAACAGCGTGAAATGTCTTTGGTCACATAAGCAGATTGTCACAAGCATTCGCTGTTCGGGCTGAAATGATAGATTTGTGTTATTAAATGAGAATAAAGTCATGTACCATAAATTAATGTAAGTCAGTAACGATGACAACTAGAGTGTCTAAAACCCGACATTTCGTTTTTCTCGGTTTTTTGTGGTCGGGTTTTCGGTTTTTAGGTTGATGTAAAAGGAAAGAAAATTCATAATTTTTATGGATGAAATACGTAACTAGCAAAAATTTATTAGCTACCTTCAAGTGTACCGCTCAACTTAGAATCACCAGTGGATTTGATTTAACGATATATGTCTGTCTGTTCCTCCAAAGGAACGCACTGCACTGCAATGATCGAGTGCGCATTTAAAAAATACGCTTCAACACAAAACTACCTCTCCTCACGTGCCCAATGCAAGAAGGCAACTGAAAGGTAGACGAATATAAATCTTCCGTCAGCAGCAATAAGCCAAGCACACTCTCCACTCTCTTTGACCAACATCGCCGCCACAGCCTGCAGTGCAAAAAAGCAAATTTTCGCACTCAACCCTGTGGAACACGCTGATACTACCAGGGCTTTTATATGACGCCGGACTTGCGAAAGCGGATGAATAAGTGTAGGGTGTATTTGAGAGAAAGATCCTTCGTAAAACTTATGGGCCCATCTGCGTGAGCGGAGATTGTAGAAGTTAAACGAACCGTGAGTAGTGCGAGCTGTATCCCGACATAAATGTAGTTAAGCGCTTAAAAATGCAGCGATTGCAGGGAAGGCCAAGACTACGGTTGAAGGACCAATGTGAATGAGATGTGAGAATCTTTGGTATTACAATCTGGAGACAGCACGCTCAAGACCGAAGTGCTTGGAGGTCATTTATGCAACAGGCTAAGACTAACAACGGGTTGTAGAGCCAACCTAAGTAAGTAAGTAAGAAAATATAATCGTCTGCCACAATATATCAAAAATATTTTACGAATTTCAATTTTCAAAACAAAATTTAAAACACATTTATTAGATAATATTGAATTGCTTCTATTGTAAGTTTTATTTCGTTTTTAAGTGCACAGTTGTTTGTTATATAGAAGTTTCGAGCTACAAACTACTTTAAGCTAAATCTTTGCCAACTGGCCCCAAAAATGTCCACGTGGCGCTGGGGCAATAATTGTTTTTGAATTGTAAATATTATTTGGTACGAAATAAATCAATAAAAAAAATAATTTTCGTAAAATAATTTTCACGGGTCGAACAAATGACAAAATTAATACTATAGGGTGATCTATCTAGAGGTATTTTTTCAGAACAAAAAAATACAAAAATTCAAATCAAGACTATTATCTTTATTGGTAATTTGAAAGGACATTTTATGGCATTTATTTTTTGAATATAATTTCCTTCAAATGTTGGCCACAACTACGCATCAGGGTTTCCATTCTGAGGGTCCAATATTGGATGAATCGTTCAAGCATTTCGACCGGTATGTCTTTAATGACACGCGCAATGTTGGCTTCCAAAACCTGAATCGTAGCTGGTTTGTCAGCATAGACTTTGGACTTTACGTAACCCCAAAGAAAATGTCTAATATCACTTGACTCACCTGTCCAAAACGTGAAATTAGCTGCTTTACGAAATGACCTCTCAATAGTTTGAGCAGCTGTATGGCAAGTGGCACGGTCCTGTTGAAACCAAGTGTCGTCAAGATTACGAGCTTCAATTTGAGGTGGCATGATTCCACCAGCATAAAAATCGCACTAAACCGTATTTTTCTCTGGGTATAATGGCACCTCTTCTTATTGCTCTTCAACCCAAATGCAGCAATTTTGTTTATTGACTTTGCCGTTGAGGTAGAAGTGGGCCTCATCACTGAACAAAATTTTGGTCGAAAACAGCGGATCTTCCCGTTTCTCACCGAACGCTCATTTCCATAATAGAGTTGCCAACATTTGAAGAACATTATTTTCAAAAAATAAATGCAATAAAATGTACTTTTAAATTACCAGATTCCACACTATATTTGAATTTTTTATTTTTTTTTGTTCTGAAAAAATACCTCTAGATATATCACCCTCTATATTCCGCTTTATACACAATATCTCAATAACTAAATTACATATTTTAGGTCAAAACCCAGACTGATGATTATCATATCAATGTGAAGTATGATAAAGGACTTGAATAATTGGCGTTAAAAAAATTGTCAAATTTAAAAATCCTAATAATTTTAAAACAAAATACTCGGTTTCGAGTAGCAGAAATTGGTATTGGTACGGAAGGTTTTTGCACCCAAACTTACTAAAATTAGTTTATTGTAACCAGTGCAGCCTGCTGCAAAAAAACTGAATAGCCTCATGAAAAAGCAAATAATACACCGAACAAAATAGTATGTCTTTCTGTGTTGTTAATGTCAGTTGTGGGTTCGTGTATTTCCTCACACTGAGTTCAGCGGTTGTACATGGACTATTGTCGTATGTCAATATGTGCAACTTATAGAGGGTGGCAATTTGATTTAAAATCCTCTCAGATATGCCCTATTGATACAAGTAAACCGTACGTGGGCAGCAGTCTTGCTAAGGCTGCGACTGTGAATTTATACATTGGTGATGGTTAAACGTTATGTTGAAATAACACAACAGGAGGTAAAACTCTTATCCATAGGATGTCTATTGAAAAATTAACACCCCAGGATATATTTTGCGAGAAAAAAACAAAACAAAAGACAACAAACAACAAAATATAAATTTGCCAATAGCTACAGTATACCAGTATATACAATAAGGACATATTGAGGCTGTTGTCTTTGACATGGGAGGGTAGTTGCTGAGGGACCAACATAAGAACACAGTGTTGATGAATATGACCCAAATATGATAGTTAATTATTTTGAAAACTACATCGATTTTGGCATCTGGAACAATGGTGTGCAGTCAATTAAACGGTCGTCAGTTTATTTTGACATAACATTTTATCAACAGAATACTCAGTTTACTATAACTAAATAGTAACAAGCAAAAATGTTTACATGCATATATGATAGAGGGCTGCTATATATTTTTCTGGCCTAATAATGAAAATGCGAATACTTATCATCAAAAAATGGTTTTACGTATTGTTTTTCAAAGTATTCTCCAGCATGATTTATACACTTTTGCATGCGCTCAGACCAATTGACGAAGCAATTTTTCCACTCCGTTTGAGACACCTCCAAAACATGGTTTTCGAACGCTTCAACAGGATCTTCTGGCGAAAAATAAAGTCTTACAGTCATACCGTACAGCCCTAACTTGACACCCAAGTTAGGACTGTAAGGCATGATCCATCAATACGACGTTTTGGCTGGTCAAAAAGGCGCTGGTTTGAGCCTATGTGTGAGAGCTCGCATTGTCATGGTGCACAATGATTCGTCATCTCTTTTTCTTTTTTTGAATTTTTCCGAAGACTTCAGGCAAACAAATTGTGGTGTACCACTCAGAATTGACCTCATACGTTGCTCAAGCGGAACAGTGGCCACATGACCAGT
This sequence comes from Hydrotaea diabolus, assembly GCA_963513945.1. NCBI lineage: Eukaryota > Metazoa > Arthropoda > Insecta > Diptera > Muscidae > Hydrotaea > Hydrotaea diabolus. Next base: position 56,888,797 of record OY740718.1, on the reverse strand, counting down.
TTTGCCAAAGAAACAGGCCACTATTTGCTTCGAAATGCTTATTCCAAGAACAACTTTCGTTGGCTCGTCTTCGAAGTCTTACACTGTCGATTGCTGTTTTGTTTCAGGCTCTTACGCATAGAACCATGATTCGTCACCTATCACGATCTTATAAACGTCTTTTGAAGCACCGCGATCGTATTTTTTTTTTAAATTTCTTTGTACCAATCGACACGAGGCTGTTTTTGAGCGATTGTCAAATGTGCGGGATCCAACGAGAACAAACCTTTTTAAGGCCTGGTGTTCATGCAATATCAAATGTATGCTGGTGGAAGAAATGCCCAAGGATGCCTCTATTTCACAGTATGTCACATGACGATCTTGCATTATCAGTTCACGCATGGCATCAATAATTTGGATGACTTCGTCTTTGAGCGAGCCTCGGCCACGATTGAATTAATTAAACCAGTTTTTCACACTGCTATAGGACGGTGCTTCATCGCCATACAAAGATGTAAGTTTATCGATGCACTCTTGTCGTGATAATCCACGTTGAAACTTGTGAAAAATGATCGCACGAAATTGTTTACGAGTCAAGTCCATTTTTTTGCCAAATTGATTAAGTCCCTGTAAACAACACAAATGATGGTCGTACGTCAAAACGTTCTAAATACGTTTATGCTAAAAAAATGACAAACTTTCCAATGGAAATGTCAGATGGCACCTGAAATATATATAGTAACCCTCGTACCTATCACCACTCTGGTATACGAGTTGCCACTCTATGAAATTTGTGCAAGTTCGAACTTGAAATCTGATTTCTACAGTGCAAGGCGCTCAAATCCTTAAATTAAACCCAATATTAAGAAACGTTAAACATTTCGATTAAGAATATTAAGAAACGGTAAATATTTCGATTAATCCATGATTGAAGACGTATGTTTCTCAGCCCTTTCGGCAATTTTTAATGACGCAATGAATATTGAAGGCGAATAGACTGTGAGCTGACTGATTAATCTTTCACTGATTTTTTGCTTGTTTTTGACCGGATCTGTGGAATGACATAGATGCCGGTGCCCAATGCCATTAGTATCAACTATTCACCTCAACTCCTTACACTTCAACTACGCTTTGGCTACAGGACTGCCAATAGGTATAAATACGTGTGTTCAATCTGATGTTTCCTCGGAACGCCTTCCTTCTATAAGTCTAAGCTCTGACATAATAATTTTAATAACGAGTTGGTTTTAATTACAATGAGGCATGAAATCCACCTCATGCTGAGAATCAGTTACAAAAAGACCCTCTGTACCATTAGGAACATCACAAGGTTTGCAACCTTCTTTTTCTCCAAATAGCTTAGGCACATAGACGAGCTATCGTGGCCAAATGGCCGATTTAGAACTGGCATAGGTGTTCTTTGCAACCATACTGCAATGTTTGCGATGAGATGGTGTGTCTATCTCATCGACATAAGAGCCTTAATTCGTGATCAATTCCTTTCGTGAACAAACAAGCTAAATCGGCTATATCTCCTCAAGTAATAGTGTTATCGACAAAAGAGACTTAATTCGTAATCACCTCTTTCCGCGGACAAAAAAAAGTTGGAATACTATAGGATTTTCTTAAATCGGCTATATCTTCTAAACTAAGCGTCCAACCGACAATTCGTGATCACTTTTTTCCGATGCCAAAAAAGTTAAATTGGATATATTTCCTAAACTAAGCGTCTAATTGACAAAAGAGCCTTAATTTACGCGGCCAAAAAAGTTGGTAGACCATAGAAAAACTTAAATCGGTTATACCTCCTAAACCAAGCGTCTAATCGACAAAAGATCATTAATTCATCTAATCGCGCCTCAAATTGACTAAAGGTAACGAGTGTAGTCAAACGCTCGTCGCTGCCGAATTGTGATATTTGCACTTTCTTCTTCAAACCTGCAACTACTCAAGTTTCGTCCTCAGAGATCGACTGAAACATACCTATGGTTCCTAATGATATAAGTATGCTGCATTTTGACGTCAGCTTTATTCTCCAGATTTCAAGAAGCCAGCCCTTACCAAGGGAGCATTATTGAGTTCAGACAGTGACCGTGAATATTAGGCAGAATCCTAGGTACTAGGTCCTTTTAATTCTATCAATCGTCGATTATGACTCCATGTTATTTTAGGAAGGTTGCCTACTATAAAATCTAACGATTGCCGACTTTTCATTAATACTGCTTCCGTCTGCACAAAAGCAAGGTTTTTGGGTTTCAGATGGCTTACAAACGCTATATGTGACGCGCAAAATAGAAAGGGACCTAAGGTTAAAAACCAGTTTTGCTCAGGAGAGCCATTTTAAAGATAGGTCGCTTTCAATTTTCGCTTAGAATCGTCGATTTCACTTTCATAAAACGCGCATATCTCTGGGAGGGAACACTTTTGGGCATGGGATCGGTCTCAGTCGATGCTCAGATGTTGTCCACATGAAAAAAAAAGTGGAAAGTTGATGAAAAATTTTTTTCAGGAGAGCCATTTTTAATATAAGGTCCCTTTATTTGCGCTTAGAATCGTCGACTTCACTTTCATAAAACGCGCATATCTCTGTGAGGGAACACTTTTGGGGCATGGGATCATTCGATGCTCAGATGTTGTCCACATCAAAAAAAGAAAAAAACGAAAATTGATTTTTTTTACCCTGAGGTCCCTTTCTCTATGCGCTGTCACATATAGACAAGATTATGTTGGGTTTACACTTCGCTACGGCTACAAACGCTATATGGTCCACAAAGCCAATAATTCGAACTCCAGTAGCAAAGAAAAGGATAGGTCCCAATCATAGCATGATTGCGCAATTCAAACAAAATTACCAAAGGATGGAAGTTTTATAAAACTAGGTATTGCATTTCAAAACCTCGAATTATGTCGCCGAATAAAAGGAGCATGATAAAAACGACCGATCAAAGCTAGTTTTACAACGAATATGGATTTTTTGAAGTTTGGCTGAGTTTAAGTACGATCTCGCGGACGAAATGGAACTTAAAACTTCGCTTATGGTCAAAAGAAAGCATTCCTGATAAAAAAATAGGTAAAAGAGTACTAAAATAAAGCCGATTTTATTACAAAACCTAATATGGTATTATTTGAAAGTACGACTGAGATTGTGGTCGGTTTCGTGGACCCACTGGTTAAAAAAAACGATCCACCTAAATAACAAATTCACGGTGGAGGCTTTATAAGAATCGACACGCCGAACATAAAGACGTTTTTACTTGCGGCAATCGCTTCGGAGACAGCACTCCGAAGCGATTGCGCAGTGTTTTTTCTACCCACCTTTTTAAAGCGAAACCAACAACTTTCTTCGTCACGTCAGTAGTCTACTGTGCTCTCCGAAATCCTAGTTATTGTTCGGATAAAGCTCTGTCAGCATTACGAAGTATTTATGTGTGGCAGTTTGTTATGCATCTAAATGATCCAGTATTGAGAATCTTCAATGACGAGCTTAATGGGTGCACTTGAAGGCGACGGCCGAAGTTCCGGTAAAACAATTCGAGCGCATAGAGGACCTGCAAAGGCATCTAAAGACCCTGTTAGTTTGTGACCAACAGTTACGACTATTTAAATGTGGATGCAAGAGGTCTTGAGCCGACTTATCCCTATTCAAAGTATGTATTTCAGTGTTGTTAAAGATTCGTTATCAAGAAAATCAAATTCCGATATTTGTTGATGACTTTTAACTGACTAAAAAATAGCGTCATCGAAAACTTGTTTATGAGGGCCACTTAAAATGGAATACGAGAAAAATAAAACATCTCAACCGTAATGTCATCATTGATGGCCATGACGCCAACAGACAACAACGCCGAACAAAGAAGTTGAAAAAAGGCGAATCCACAAATAATATTGAAAAAGTTATCTATTCAATGGAAACTTAAGCGAAAAAGGCAACTTCAACTCTTCTAAACAAAGTTGCAAATAGCGAAAGGGCCAAGTAGTAGCAGCGGTAGCAGCAGCAGCAGCAATGAGAGCACTACAGCGGAAGTTTAAGAGTGTTTACACAGAATGTTGCACACAAAGACAACACACACATATACGCATAAAGGGAAAACAACCAGTACACATACACAATTGTACAAACAAACGCTAATAAATGTAGTTGAAGGGTTGGTGGTTCATGGTTGTGGTGGTGGTGGATATAGAACTACAGGGTGGTCCAAATTCTATAACACTATATGTGACAGCGCATAGAGAAAGGGACCCAAGGGCAATAAAATCAATTTTCACTTTTTTTGATGTGGACAACATCTGAGCATCGAATGAGACCGATCCCATGCCCCAAAAGTGTTCCCTCCCAGAGATATACGCGTTTTATGAAAGTGATGGTACACCAAAGATACACGTATTTAAATCTTTAAAATGGCTCTCCTGAACAAAACTGGTTTTACCCTTAGGTCTCTTTCTATTTTGCTCGTCACATATGGAGGTTCCCGGATGGAATTTCAGCACTTGTCCTAAATAAGTGTTCGTCGACGCTAGCTCGTCCATCGCCCAATCTTTCCAACCTCGTTAATTACCATTTTGTAAATTATTTAGAGTCAAATTGCCTTCTCAACGATCGACAACGATCCGTAGGAACCGATCTACGGGAGACCCGATGGCGTTCCTTTCGGAGCTATGGAGTCGATCAATTCCCCAAATTGGTGAAAGTAAGGTAGTGGCTCTGGATATTTGTTCGATAGAGTGTGGCACGGCTTATCAAAGCTAATTGCTTTTGGAGTCAGTACTGGTTTCTCTCGATTCGTATCGAATTTTCTCAGATATCACTCTATACGTGTTGTTATTGACGGAGTCTCTTCCGATGAGTATGCTATAAATGCAGGGGTATCGCAAGGCTCTGTTCTCTCTCGCTCTCTGTTTCTCATTTTTCTCAATGACCTCCTGAGTCTGACAACAAACCATATTTATTCGTTTGCTGACGACAGCAGCATCTGCCACTCATATTCGTTCGACCGTCGACCAGGCCTTACAGATACAGAGGCGATGAGGCAAAATATGACTGACACACTCAACGATGATCTTGTGAGAGTCTCAGAGTGGGGTTTTGCAAATAGGGTCCAGTTCAATGCTAGCAAAACCCAATGCTGCCTGTTGAGCCATAAATGATCGACGGGCTTAATATCGTCGGCAATATTGATGAATGCTACTATTGTCGAAAAGTCGGATGCTCTTAATTTTCAGGGCATGAAAATTCAGTGTAATGTTCGCTGAAAGAAACAAATTTTTGAAGTGTCGAAAGAAGCATTCAGGTGCCTGTGCTTTTTAAAGCGGTGCAAGAAATACTTCACTTCCTCCGACCTCCTCAACATCTACATCACATAAGTTCGGCCAAAAATGGAGTATAACTCACACATCCGGGTGGGTGCTTCAAGGTCGAGTTTCTCGACCGGGTACAAGGGAGCTTATTGTTGGCTTATTGTTGTTTCACTCGAGCATCAGAGGAGTATAAGTGTATCACTCTTTTACAGGTACTTTAACAGGATGTGCTCTTCTGAGATAGGTCATCTCATCCCGGAGGTCAGAGTGTTCGCCCGTAACACCTGATTATCTAGAAGTTCGCATCCATTTGTTATTTATTGGCCTACTCAATGCACGACGCATTACGAAGAGAATTCGTTCTTTAGCCGTGTTGTCCGTATGGGAAACAGACTTCCTGCAGAGGTGTTTCCTGCCAGGAACGATATGAACAGCTTTAAATCAATTGTCCATAAACATTACTTCCTCGTTCCTTCCCTACCCAAACCTATCTGTCCTTGAACATAACAATGCACTGCAAATATAGGTGTTGGTCTTGAGTGTTGGTCTTAATATATAAAAAAAAAGTAATAAGATACAAAATGAAAGCCTGTGTCTGAGCCAGGGTCAAGCTCTCCTGAGCCGCGACGATACAGTGGACGGTTTTTGGTTGAAATGCAGCATGAGCAACAAGGCCCTCTTTCATTTTAACGAAAATTACGTTTTTAGGACACCGAGAATGCACATAACATCAACAAGTTTATTACACATCCAAAAAAGATTCCTGCATTTAACCATTATGTCGAGGTCAGCTTTTAATTTATTTCCTTCGGAGACGTTCTTCAACACTAGAGCCAGATGAGTGAGTATACAAATTATATTGTGCACAGCTTAAAGACTCCTTAATGGGATCTTGAGGGATTTAAGTAAGTAAGTAGAATATACAGAAACTTACCAATGGCGCAATTTTATGTACCGAAAAGGGAGGACATGTGGTTCTAAAAAGACTGCTCACAGGGCGTTTTTAAGAATCGGTGTCTATACAAATGAACTCTTATATTACTGACTGAATTTTTCCCAACATCAATAATTATTGAATTTTTCCCAACATCAATAAGAACACCTCGAAAAAAATTAACCCTTTAAAAATTAACCCTATATTTACCTCACAAAAAAGTACACTTTTTGAGAATATGTAAAAGTTTTTGGATTGTGAACAATGGTTTAAATGGGAACTGTTAGTTGGGACGTACCTACCACTTCAAAATAGGGCAAAGTTGCTGTACGTTTTCACTAATGCGGCCTAAAAACCTGAACGTATTGGCAAAACGATTGGTCAATACATACAGCCAAAAGAGGACACCACCGGAAAATATGGTCATATTAACCAGCCTTATTTAAGCCGGGCTTACTACGAATCCAAATGTGGATTTATTTTACCGATTTGTCTGTAATCGTGGTCGGACTCATGGTCCCAAAGGGCAAACAAACCGCCCACTTTTATATCGAATTAACGGTGAAGTGCATATAAAATTCTGCCCAGTCAAACTTTAGGAAGCGTTTACTTGTTTTAGTTGGCTTTTCCTCAGATCCAGTGGCGCAGTGTACAATATAGTCTAGCTGGAAGCTGTCGAAGAGAACTGCCTACACGATAGTCAGAACTGGTTTCCCAAAGTTTAAATACGCCATAAAATGATGGTGGCGCTGTATTGATCGACAACATTTACAGAAAGTTTGTCTTTAAATGCAACAAATCAACATCGGGCGTCGTCTTTGGTTCACCCTGTAGGATGTGTTGTATTGGCAATGGCAAGAAAATCAACAATGATGATGCTTATGGTGGTGGGACTGCCGATGTACTGTAGAGTCAGTGAGTCGTTGGTAAACAGACAGAATATTTTAATAATTTAATTTAACGAATAATGTTTCCACCAAAGACAGAACAACAACAGAAGCGTCAGCAGCAGCAACAACAAAAACGGCATTCAAACCAACTCCATTCATATCGGAAAGGCACCTTCATAAAGACAAACACTTTTGGCAAATATAAACATTGATTACAGACACAAAGACAACAAAACGTTTTGCTACAACTCTTCCAAGGTTGGCGGTCGGTATGTTGAGTCTATCTATTGTTTTGTGAACAGTCGGAGGGCACCGACTGTTCAGGCGCCAGAGAACATCACACTGAATATTTTGGAACCCATTTCACCACGAGCGTCCACTTCGTTAAGGACGATTCCATCTTCAGAGCGAGAGCTTACGATCCTAAGCTCAAGGACAATTAGTAAAACTCAACTTAGATACCCACCTATGGTCCTTGATGAGAATGTCACTTATTGCTTTCCTTATAACCTCTAGCCAAATTAAATATGTGGTTGATAGAGCGCAAGGTTCTTAAATCGGGCGAAGTTTTTGCGTAAGGTAACCTTTTAAAAAAAATAAGGACCGACATGACCAATTTTGCTATGATTTTTATAGATCACTAATAAAGCACAATGATAAATTTCGAATAAGATCGAATACCAGATGTGAGTTGTGGTGCTGAAAAACCTAAAATCCGTGGGACTTTTGTATAGGGACTACCGGAAAACTTGGGTCAGTATGGCACAATCTCATCAGAGCTGACGATAGATCACTTATTCAAAATTTGAATAAAATCGCATATATGAATAATATGGCGTTTCAAGAGCAGCAGGGTTTCAAATGGCGAGGACCTTGGAACAGAAATGTTCCAATTTGTTCATGTTAGGCTATACTCTTATAACACCTAATGCTTAATTTGAGCAAAATCAAATTTTACTAGGCAACTCTAAGTGTTCGGCTTCAGCAACGTAGGACGGTCAATTCTGAGTGGTACACCACAATTTCTTTGCCTGAATTCTTCGGAGAAATTCGAAAAACGAACAAGAGAAGACGAATCATTGTGCACAATGACAATGCGAGCTCTCACTCAACGGCTCAAAACAGCGCCTTTTTGAACAGCCAAAACTTTAAATTGATGGGTCATCCGCCGTACAGCCCTGACTTGGCACCAATGACTTCCTTTTAAATTCGCACATCAAGAAAAAAATGCGTGGTACACGATTTTCGTCACCAGTAGATGCTGTTGAAGCGTTCAAAATCCATGTTTTGGAGGTGTCTCAATCGGAGTGAAAAAAGTGATTCGACAATAGGTTTGAGCTCATACAAAAGTGTATAAATTATGCTGGAGAAAACTTTGAAAACAGTAAAATCATTTTTGATGATAAATATTCGCATTTTCATTATTGGAAGCGTTTACTTGTTTTAGTTGGCTTTTCCTCAGATCCAGTGGCGCAGTGTACAATATAGTCTAGCTGGAAGCTGTCGAAGAGAACTGCCTACACGATAGTCAGAACTGGTTTCCCAAAGTTTAAATACGCCATAAAATGATGGTGGCGCTGTATTGATCGACAACATTTACAGAAAGTTTGTCTTTAAATGCAACAAATCAACATCGGGCGTCGTCTTTGGTTCACCCTGTAGGATGTGTTGTATTGGCAATGGCAAGAAAATCAACAATGATGATGCTTATGGTGGTGGGACTGCCGATGTACTGTAGAGTCAGTGAGTCGTTGGTAAACAGACAGAATATTTTAATAATTTAATTTAACGAATAATGTTTCCACCAAAGACAGAACAACAACAGAAGCGTCAGCAGCAGCAACAACAAAAACGGCATTCAAACCAACTCCATTCATATCGGAAAGGCACCTTCATAAAGACAAACACTTTTGGCAAATATAAACATTGATTACAGACACAAAGACAACAAAACGTTTTGCTACAACTCTTCCAAGGTTGGCGGTCGGTATGTTGAGTCTATCTATTGTTTTGTGAACAGTCGGAGGGCACCGACTGTTCAGGCGCCAGAGAACATCACACTGAATATTTTGGAACCCATTTCACCACGAGCGTCCACTTCGTTAAGGACGATTCCATCTTCAGAGCGAGAGCTTACGATCCTAAGCTCAAGGACAATTAGTAAAACTCAACTTAGATACCCACCTATGGTCCTTGATGAGAATGTCACTTATTGCTTTCCTTATAACCTCTAGCCAAATTAAATATGTGGTTGATAGAGCGCAAGGTTCTTAAATCGGGCGAAGTTTTTGCGTAAGGTAACCTTTTAAAAAAAATAAGGACCGACATGACCAATTTTGCTATGATTTTTATAGATCACTAATAAAGCACAATGATAAATTTCGAATAAGATCGAATACCAGATGTGAGTTGTGGTGCTGAAAAACCTAAAATCCGTGGGACTTTTGTATAGGGACTACCGGAAAACTTGGGTCAGTATGGCACAATCTCATCAGAGCTGACGATAGATCACTTATTCAAAATTTGAATAAAATCGCATATATGAATAATATGGCGTTTCAAGAGCAGCAGGGTTTCAAATGGCGAGGACCTTGGAACAGAAATGTTCCAATTTGTTCATGTTAGGCTATACTCTTATAACACCTAATGCTTAATTTGAGCAAAATCAAATTTTACTAGGCAACTCTAAGTGTTCGGCTTCAGCAACGTAGGACGGTCAATTCTGAGTGGTACACCACAATTTCTTTGCCTGAATTCTTCGGAGAAATTCGAAAAACGAACAAGAGAAGACGAATCATTGTGCACAATGACAATGCGAGCTCTCACTCAACGGCTCAAAACAGCGCCTTTTTGAACAGCCAAAACTTTAAATTGATGGGTCATCCGCCGTACAGCCCTGACTTGGCACCAATGACTTCCTTTTAAATTCGCACATCAAGAAAAAAATGCGTGGTACACGATTTTCGTCACCAGTAGATGCTGTTGAAGCGTTCAAAATCCATGTTTTGGAGGTGTCTCAATCGGAGTGAAAAAAGTGATTCGACAATAGGTTTGAGCTCATACAAAAGTGTATAAATTATGCTGGAGAAAACTTTGAAAACAGTAAAATCATTTTTGATGATAAATATTCGCATTTTCATTATTGGGCCAGAAATATATATAGCAGCCCTCGTACAACCGACTTTGTACAGTCTGACTACGCGCCTGAGGCCATAAATTTTACGAAATTTTTTTTCTTGAAAATACAACTTCATCTGCTTTTGAAAGCACCCATGCTTTAGCTCCACTTAAATAACAGGAAGTATAAGAGTAAAATATCGTAATCTCCGTTCCAAAAGAGGGTTATGTTCTTAAGTTGTTTATCGAGCTCAAAAAGCAACTATTTGCAAACACAATACTTTGTATTATTTCAGTGCTGACATAGTTCTTTGGGACCGAGGTATATGATTACAAAGTCCTAAATTCCTTCCAAACTACTACAGCGTCGGAACGGCCGGATGAAACGACGTCGTCTTTCTTTCGTTTTTGGCGTCTCTCTAGCTTTTGACAGCAGCATTTTGTTCTTGTCCTTATTAACAACTAGACTTATTTAACAAGATTAATATAATTTTGGAAAATCTTAAGTAACATCTCGTTCTGTCCTTCCGGCAATGTGTACGTCGTCAGCATACGCAAGGTGGATTTGGTCATTCGTCTTAAATGTGCCTACTTTATTGAACATTATATTTTTCAGAATTTTATTCATCTCCATGTGTATAGTGTACTTTTATGACATTGCAACCCTGTAGTTTTTCTAGACTCATGTCCTTCTACACATTCAAAAGCTACTGTGCATTCTGTTACCCTTTGTTTTGCTGGGTCGAAAGTTGCAAGTACAGCAACAAATTGCCTTTGTGGCAGCAAACAGATTTTTTTATTGTTCCTCTTTCCCAAAGTGCAGCGTGATATCCTACAGAGTTGCTGGTGCAGAAGGTACGACAGTGTGGAGTTTTTGGCTTTTACATGAGTTGTTTGCTTTGGTTCATTCGGGAGTTTTCTTTTTTCAGTGCACTTTTTACCTAATGTCAACAAAAACCTAGCAACGCTTGCATGCACAAATTCCAGTCCAGTGTTTGCCACATCGGTTCGTTTTTCAGACCAATAGCAGTATTAAAAATAGTTCCGAACTCTGTAAACGATTTGAAAAAAAACTTGAAAAAATATTGTTTCGCTTTTTAGAGGAAGCCATCATGACGGCAGGCACTCTTTTATGTCAATTATGATTGGCACTAGAGAAGACAAATAAACCTTTTTTTGTTTATTTGTTTAATGGATGTAAAAACCGAATAAGTTTTTCAACATAAAGGATAAAGTCGAATTTCGGCAGAATTTATTGGTTGGAAGTCAGTCTGGGAAGATGGTGCTCCCGCGTTTTTGGCCGAGGAAAGTGGTGATCACGATTTAAGGCTCTTTTATCGATTAGATGCTTCGTTTTGGAGATGTCGTTGATTAAAGTATTTCTATGGTTTCCCGGTGATCACGAATTAATGTTCTTTTATCATTTAGACGCTTAGTTTAGGAGATATCGCTGATTAAAGTTTTCTAAGGATGTCAGAGGTGATAACGAATTAAGGCTCTTTTATCGATTAGATGCTTTGTTTAGGAGATATCGCCAATTAAAGTTTTTCTATAGTCTCCCAGCGTTTTTGGCCGAGGAAAGGGGCGATGAAATTCTGTTATACGCTGACGATTGCACAATTATTGCCCACAAATTTAGCACCCTTCTTCACTGCGAGGAATTTGCAAATATCGGCCTCAAAATCATCAGACACACCGTTTACTGCATGGACCGCTGAGGTGCGGTTGTCACTTAATGAAAATGTCGATGACGTCAACATTTCGACTACCAACTACCCCAAAATCCCTGGAGCCACATTAGACAGCCTTTTTCTATCCTCTGCTGATGCTACAGTTAACTGCAGCTTAAAGTAGGTACGCTTAAAAGTAGGAACAAAGTCTTCAAGTCACTAGCTGGCAGTACTTGGGGAGCCGACAAACAATCCTTGTTAAACTTTAACGAAGCAATAGGTTGACTGTAGCAACTACCCAGCCCCGTGTAGTCGGCGAACATGAGTACGAAGCAGTGAAAGATAATTTGTACTTGCCAGAATGCCGCCCTGATATCATCAGGATATGTCTTCTGAGGACCATCTGTATGAGAGGGCGAAGGTCCTTACCGTGCGCGAACACAACTGCTGTCTAATAAGTATCTGCTTGGGTATCCTCGCATCCTAATCACCCTCTCATGGACAGGATGCCTCCGCCCAGGCTGATCTGGTACAATCTTCATGATCCAAAGAGAGGGGTCCAGCGGTACATGAGAGAGAGAGAGAGAGAGCTATTAGACAGGTCTCAACTACATTCACGCTTAAATGCAGCAGTAGAACCCAGCTATAGCATGAAAGTAGTGCTAGGGGAATATCCCACGGGGATTTCACGAGAGGAGAACCCTCTACCTGAACGGAGGCGCGTGGTTCTGCCTCAGCTTAGATTTTGATGGTAAAGCCGCCTCAATTAGCATTGGGCACGAATTGATGCTAACGTTCCGGACGTTTGTCCCGTCTGCCACCAGGGCCCACATGACGTGCTGCACCTTTTAAATTGTATGGTTAAGCTCACACAACTGACAAGCAGGTCTCTTAGGACGCATCCAGTTCAAATGGCGCGTTTCCTTTACCTGTTTATCAAAGCAGATCAAAACAAAATAAAGTATATTATTGTTACATCAACAACATAGCACGAATAAAATGGAATTATTTTTGCCAAAGTCCATGATGTCGGCGACCTTGGGCTGCTGTGGTTAGATAACCTCCAGCCTTGAGAAAAGGAATGGTAAAACTCTGGTTAAAACAGAACCGAATCGCAACATGTTTCCATGTAACCCCTAGATATGAGACCATGCTCTAGAAGTAACATTAAATGTCAAATATTTCATAAGTTTTATACAGAAGCTTTGAGTTCTATACACCACAGTATAGCGTATTATACAGTCGGCCCGCTCTGAGTGTATATTTCTTACTTATTTTCTCTAGGGTTGTGATAAGTCAAAAATCTTCTTCGCTAAACCAATTTATATGCGAAATTCGCGAGATACCAATGGAATCGCAGTGATCGAAAGTTAGACCTTCTAAATAGACCACCTACGGTGCTGTCGCCACCATTAATAGAATGCGAATGTGTTCATAGTAAATTAAACTTTTATCTATTTAAAATTAAAACAAGTAACAACGTCGTTAAGTTCCGCAAATCGTAAATTCGCTACAGAAATGGTCCGTTTTAGTTGACCATAAATCCGACCCCAGTCTCAACCAATCTTAAATCCATAATTGAATTCTTAGTAAAATGTACTGTAAACGTGTTTCCATAAATTCTATTGATCACTCGTTTTGATCAAACGTCCGTTTTTTGGGCAACATGAGCCGAAACTTCCAGCAACTTTGCCCTTAATGAAGTTTTCAGTGCTACTTTAGCCCTTTAAACGAAAACGTTCCCTATGGGTCGCCATCGCACATTTAAAATGTAGCTTATGCCTATAAATGCCGAGGATAGAAGTGATCACGAATGAAGGCTCGATTAGGCACTTAGTTTAGGAGATATCGCTGGTTTAAGTTTTTTCATGGTCTTCCCACGTTTTTTGCCGAGCATAAAAGTGATCACAAATAAAGCTCTTTTGTCGCTTAGGCGATTTGTTCAGGAGTTATTGCTGATTAAAGTTTCTTTAAGGCATTCCCACGCTGAGAAAAAAGTGATAAAGATTTAATTCTCTTTTGTAGATAAGATGTTTAGTTTAGTTAGTTTGACCGCTAATAATGTGTCCAATAAAGATCTAATTCTAATAATGTCATTGCAACTTCTAAGGCAAATTACCGGATCACCCTGTTATGAGGAATAACCCAAAACTCAAAAAAGAAACTCGAGCGCTCAACTGGAACTAAATCCTAAAACTTTGCATAGTACGCATACAAGCGACCAATAATCAAACCTTTTGGGTCAGGACCACATAGTTGCATTTTTTCGAAGTGCCTCCTGCAAAGGTCCCTTCCGATTTTAGGTTTGGCTTCTCTAAAGGTTAAATATTAACTCCGAACGTGGTAAATGTTCAAATGGGACATTATAGGCGACCTATAATAAAACCGCATGGGTCCAGGCTATAGATTATCGCACAAAGCACCCATGTGAATTGCCGCTCTTAAAACCATAAATTAAATCCGATCATGGACAAATTCCACATGATACGTTTCAAGCGATTCCGTATTATCATATAGCCCCCATACAAAGCTTTTTCTGATTTAAGGCTATACCGCCCCAGAAGTAGCATATTAAGTTTTATCTTGCTCAAATTAAATTTAAGCATAATGCGTTTTACGAGACCTATAGGTAGACCTGATGAAATTAGACCATATCCGTTTATGTTTTCAAAACGCCCCCAAGTCGGGAGGGACCACACAAAGATCCCTGCCATGTTGTTTTTCTGTTGCTTTTGAAGTCACAAATTAAATCCTATTCTACTCAAACTTAGCTTATTGCGTTATAAGTGACTCATACATACAAAGAACAGATTCGTTGCCACAACCAAATGTATTTGCTAACCCAATGATTGAGGTTGCATGCACTTTGAGAGTTTCATCGGTACAACCGAATGTTAGTTGGTGCTCTGTAACGGCCAGTAATATTAACAAAAGTATCGCTTAAAAATACAAAGTATGCAAACATTCAGAAAAGTTTTATCGATTCTAAAAGCCTCGTTCGACAAAAAAAATTACAGTTTTTAGTAGAGACAAATAACTGTTTCCTTATATACATACTTCTATTCTAAAACATAGGGCCATGTCAAGGAAAAAAAGGGAAAGTTTTTTCTAATAAATAAGATTAAACAATTTTCTTTAAGCAGTAATAGTAGAACTTTTTCGCTTTTGGTTATCATGAATATTTAGATTAAGTATAATCACCAATATTCGGTTACAGCAACAAAATGTTGGCAACACTATTGGTTGCCATAACCATTAGTTATGGCAACTCAATCAATTTTATGCGTTTGATTGGAATGACCGATCAATTAGTTGCGTCTACAATATGATAATCGTATTAACGATCTTGTGGCATATCTAACCGAAAATCTATTACGATTTAAAACACTTGGTGAATCCAACCGAAACTCTGTCTTTGCAACGGAATTTCAGTAGTTCCAATCGATTTCGAACTATTCTTTTCTCTGTGTGTAGCCACTTTTACCGTAACTCGGCCGTATAGCACCCTATTTCGACATAAATCACATTCAAATGACCATTTCGATTCGAAGTTCTTTCTCGCTTAAACTTCAGATAGAAGAGCTGATTGCACTTCAACTTTACCTGCTTCGAGTCGGCTTTATACTATAGCGAGTTGTTAACTGAATTTGTGTGGCCAGGGCTCAACAACATAGACATATTTGAGCTGTGGTTTCAACAAGCGATGTGAACGATAAAAATGTAATAGTTGTGAACGATAAATTTGGCTAATGAATTATCTCACTGGTGGGCTGGTGCTCATTAATTGACCGCCACGATCATGTCATATATATTTTTTCTTAAGGAAACATACAGTGCTAAGTCTGCGGTAACTAATCAAAACCTTGGACGAGATCGAGGCCAACATTTAAGATGCTAAACAGCACTTATTGAACAAAGCTTTAAAAAACTGGAACGACTTACCGTGTTATTGTTTTCTTGACTGGACATATTTTTACCCGTTCAACATAATAAAATAATAATAATAAATAACATAATAATAAAACACTATTAATTTTTTTTAACATGTATTATAGTTAGATTTGGTTTCCATTTATTTTTAGAATTTGCCTCTGTTTTATTTTACAATCATTTTAATGTCGTTCTCATTTCAAACAAAATGCAATTTGGTTTACAATATTTTGTTGTTGTTTAAATAAATATTATTACTAGTTTTTATTAAATATTAATCCATTATTGGTGTAGGTATCCTAGCCATTATGGTGTGAATCGTTTAATTAAACACATTCTCAATTGTTTCCTGTTTGTAATCATTCAAAAAATGTACATGTACAATAATAATTTTGTTTTAATATTTCACAAAAATATCACATTCGAAGCATTTGTTTTCTATTTTCAACTAATTAAATACTCAAATACGTATAAATGCAATCAGAAATTTATTTCATAGCTCTGACCTATCGAAATGATAAAAGGATAAAACAACAAAACTAGTGTAAATGCAAATTATCATAAAACCAAATAATTAAAAATTAATTCAACTCAAGTAAGGAATCAATCAAGTCTTGAGTTGCTATCAGCGCGGCTCATTTTTAAGGTATTATTTTTAGTCTTTTTGTAGTAACAAATACACATTTACGGACATTTATTATGTGTGTGTTCGTTAATTTTAACAAAATGCAAACTTACGCCTTTTTTCAGAAAAATTACAAAAGTTTTAAAATTTAATTTTTCTTTATGAAAATTTTGTTTAAACCTTTTGTAAGTTTTTCTGAATAAGGGGCGTTATTGTTTTATTTTAGGTGCGTTAAAAGATTTCCGATATTTTTTGTTTTGCTTATTTTTTCCGTTCGGTTTTTTGTTTGTAACATTTGCATAGAGCTTATAGGCTTGGCTTTAAAAGTATTTACTTTCATATTTTGTTTTCTATACTATTTATATAAGTAAGTTATAATTTATATCGTATATATTTTTACAGTATTTTTTCTTGGTTTGTTTGCTTTATAGACAAAAATGCATAAACCGAAATGGATTTCATAAATAAGTACTCTTGACAAAAAGACCTAAACATGTGGCAACATTGCATGCACTTAATTACAGCCTAAAAGTATACTTTAGATTTCCCAGTATGTGTGTGATTATGCGGTATGGAGATTGTAGGAAATGTCGTAAGTAAACTGTACTGATCCACTAATAAACTTTTCATCAGTTATACTGATTACTCACACCCCTTGCAATGCTTTTTGCTTTAGACATTTAACATGTGCATGTCATTGAGAATCCTTTAATGACATTGGAACCAGTGATTTTCTTCTTCTTTGTCATAATTGTTGTTTACATTAGCAATTTTATTATTCAGTTCAATTTCGGTTCAATTCATAGTTTACGGTAATAGCTCCGCTTTGTTATTTGTTGTTTTTTTTTAGTATATATATGTGAAAAGTTTCCCCCAAGCACATATAAGTATTTCCCGAGTTACGGGCCCCCAAAGTTTGAAAATATATATGTGTGTATATCTTCCTTATTTCTTATCGAAACGGGATAAGAAATGTTGGAAAGATCATCGATATATTGGTTATATATATAAGGTGATCAATCCAGAGGTATTTTTTCAAAAAAATAAAAAAATTCAAATCATGTATGGAATCTTCATTCTTCATTCGAAAGGAATTTTTATGTCATTTATTTTTTGAATATAATTTCCTTCAAATATTGGCCGCAACTACGCCTCAGGGCTTATATTCTGAGGGTACAATTTTGGATGACTCGTTCGAGCATTTCGACCAGTATGACTTTAATGACACGCGTAATATTGGCTTCCGAAACCTGAATCGTAGCTGGGTTGTCAGCATAGACTTTGGACTTGAAGTAACCCTATAGAAAAAAGTTTAAAGGTGTGATATCACTCGATCAAGGCGGTCAACTCAACTGTCTAAAACGTGATATTAGCAGTTTTTCGAAATGACCTCTCAATAGATCCATTGTTTGAGCAGCTGTATGGCAAGTTGCACCGTGTCGTCAAGATTACGGGCTTCAATTTCAGGTAGCATACAGATCAATATCATGGCGCAATAGCGAGCACCATCCACGGTTACGTTCCGGCCATTGTATTTCTTGAAAAAATATGCACCGATGATTCCACCAGCTTATAAACCGCACCAAACCGTGGTTTGCTCTGGGTATAGTGGCACCTCTTCTTGTTGCCTCTTCAGCCCAAATGCCGCAATTTTGTTTGTAGACTTTGCCGTTGAGCCAGAAATGGGCCTCATCACTGAACAAAATTTTGGTCGAAAATAGCGGATATTCCCGTTTCTCACCGAACGCTCATTTCCATTATAGAGTTGCCAACATTTGAAGGTTATTATTTTCAAAAAATAAATGTCATAAAATGTCCTTTCAAATTACCAATGAAGATTCCACACTTGATTTGAATTTTTATATATTTTTTGTTTTGGAAAAATACCTCCAGATGGATCACCCATTATATACATCCTCGATCTATTAACCATTGCGAGGCGGCACTCGATTTTGTTAATGAACAGCATTAGGGACATGGCTAGGGGAAATTTTTCACATAGTTTTTTTTCACGATTTAATTTTCGACCGCCCTAAAAAAGCGAAAACCATCGAAGCTATATCCGTGAACTATAACTAAGCCTTTCAATACAATGTGTACTCTCTTAGGCAAAAGTAAAAGTGTAGACACTTTGTTGACAATGCCAACAAAAAGTCAACCAAACCAGTAGACAATAGTGTTGACTTGGAGACACTTCAACCCAGGCTTCTTACAGGGGAGATTGTTTTAAATGGAAACGAATATGTATACCTATATGTGACGCGCAAAATAGAAAGGGACCTAAGGTTAAAAACCAGTTTTGTTCAGGAGAGCCATTTTAAAGATTAGGTCCCTTTCTATTTGCGCTTAGAATCGTCCACTTCACTTTCATAAAACGCGCATATCTCTGGGAGGGAACACTTTTGGGGCATGAGATCGGTCTCATTCGATGCCCAGATGTTGTCTACATCAAAAAAAGAAAAAAAATGAAAATTGATTTTTTTACCCTTAGGTGCCTTTCTCTATGCGCTGTCACATGTGTAAATATATATACAAATTACAAATTATTATATTTTCCTCCATCATTGCGTCTAAGAGCCGAGCAGGCGAGACAACATAACTTTAAAAAAAAAAACTTTTTAAAGCCAGATTTTGAAACTCTTTTAGTGGGACTTGATTTTTTAGAATTTACCTCTATAAGTGGGAATTTTTACTCGTTTACCTCTATGAGTAGGGTTTCCCTTTGTATTCTTTACCTTCAATTGTACGGTTTCTGTTTTATTTTTTCATGTTTTTCCTTTTCAATAAGGGAGTTTTTCTGGAGTGCGACACATGGTTGTCAGGTTTGGAAATTTCTCGCCAAATAAGGTGAGCTAGAAGACTTTTGGCGACTTATATTTTAGTGATTATTTCATTTCAACGCTTCAATTGTCTCTGGATGCTTTGTGTAACATTTATCCTTAATGGCTTCCAACACAGAAAAAAATCCAAAGGGCTCAAATCACAACTCCGAGGAGGCCAATTGACATCACAATTTTGGGTAATTATAAGTATACGATTTTCAAAAACAGTGCGTTATATATAGATGATTGGGTTTGATGTGTAACATGTTCCCTGTTGTCCGTGTCATTCTCTTAAAATTCAACAAAACTTACCGCGCTATACACAACTCCTTGCTAATTTTCGAATGATGATTTTCCAATGATGCCGTCAGCCAAAATCCACGCCAAACAGTGACTCGTTGTGGATGCATTAGCTTCTCAATAGTCACGTGTGGGTTCCTGAACACCATATGCGGCAATTTGCTTATTCACATAGCCATCGAAATGAAAATGAGCCTTATCTGAAAACACGACTTTTCGGTAAAATTCTCCATCTCCTGCCAAACAATCGTCAGCCTATTGGGCGAAGCGAAATAACCATCGGATGTTGTTCCATTATTTAATGGCTAAGTTCAACCTTTCCAATCAAAACTGAAATTTGAAAAATTTACAGTACAATTTTTGTTACAGCTGATTCAAATTTAAAATTTTAATTGACCCACCCTATATATGTGAGAAATCGGTATAAGTCTACGTTTTTTCGACATTTTCCACCAAGAAGTGGTATACAAATCAAATTTTCGAAATTAGCGAAATTTTAGGAAATAATTCCTTTTTTTGGTAAAATCTCTTTATGGCGCAATTAAACGTTTTTAAAATCCCATTACAGGTCAATCCACACATCCATTAACCTCAAACTTACACGCATAGACACTCACACACATGCACGTTCGAGCCGATTCACAAACGCTCGAATACATTTAAATACATTATGGTTGTATACTAGGGTGGAGTGAAATTCAAAAAAAAAAAGTTAACCTCGGAAAGAGATGTAGTCTGGGGTCCTAAAGAGGGGAAAAATAAAGAAAAAAATTTAAAAAAATTTTTAGGGGTCGCGCCACTCCCTAGAAATTTGGAAATTATGGCTATTTTGGCGTTGATTTTAGAAAAATCCTAAAAATTAACGACTTAACTTATTCGAAATTTAAAAGTTTGAGCTTGTTCAGTGCCCAAACAAAAGTATTTGAGGCAAATATGAGGATAATCGACTAATATTTGTAGCTTTGGTGGCGATTTCATTGTTCAGTCAATTTTCTGAAGAAGGGACGATTTGACTTATTTTACTTTTTGAAATTTTTGAACAATGAGAAAAATTTTTTTAAATTTTTTCATGCCCTTATTTCATTGTTTACGCTATTGCAAACATTTATTGACATAAAACTTTAAAATCGGTTCAGGGGTTAGGAAAATTCACGCCTTCAAACATGTGTATTTGTTTATTTTGGCGCGACCCCTAAAAATTTTTTTAAATTTTTTTCTTTATTTTTCCCCTCTTTAGGACCCCAGACTACATCTCTTTCCGAGGTTAACTTTTTCAAATTAAAAAAAAAGCATGTTTTCACTCCACTGTATTGTATACATTTGTTATAATTAATAAATTTGTGTGTGTATATGTTGACAGTATTATTGTATATGTTAGTAATTTATGGTAAATATTTGTATTTCATTAAAAACATTATTTTTGCCTTTTCCTCTTTTTCATTTTTGCTGTACTCGTAGTATGTGATTTATTTTAATTTGTTGTTGTTTTTTGTTTATTTTATTATTGCACTATTTTTTATTAATTTCCCTTTTAGTGTGTGACGAATATAATATCCTTGTGTAAAGTCCTTGTTTTTTTGGGCAGTTAATTACGTTTTTTCTTCTTCTCTGTAATATCAATTTTATTTAAAATGTTTGGTTTTGGAATTTTCATTTTAAAACGTTATGCAGAGTTTTTGTGCTTGTAAGGTGCCAAATTACAGGAATGGTTATTTTAGTTTCTTGGTTTTGAATTGTGAAGTGATAGTAGAAGGTGCTGAATTCTTTGTTAAATATTTCCTTATTTTCCACCCAAAGCCTGATGAAGGGACGATAATTCTTAAAGGACGAGATAAACATTCAATCTGTAACGACAGTAGATGAAGAAAAATGGCGTAGCCTTTCAAAGAGTAAATTTTGGTTGTGGTTCTTTCAATGAACACTTAAAACTCACCATAATGTTCGTGAAATAATGGACGACGACATTCTTCAAGAGTATTTATGTAACAGGTCGATAAAATATAATTAGCACATTTCCTATATTGTATAATATGACATGAGGCAGTCTTTGTGTTGTACTCCTGCAAATAGAGATAGAACCAAAGAATAATTAACATTTTTTATACAATTAAACAATATTTGAATTTAGTAAAGGTTCAAAATCTAGTGGAGTGGCGGAAAAGTGAAATAAAGAGTTAGCTTTAAGATTTGTAATTAGGGATATTCCTGGATATACCTTGCCGGAATTTATTGTATATTTCAGTATAGTTTGCTTCCCAGTTGAGTTGAATAGTGACAACATTGACAAGTTTATGCTTTTAAAAACAAGTTAACCCCCCAATAAGTGAAAAGGTCCCTGTTAATTTCTTCATTTTCAAACTGAAATTACTTCATGCTGATCTATGAAAAGTATACCCGAAACCCACAGTCATTCCTAGGAAATTTTATCTAGAATAGTGTAAGTCCAAAACGAATTGACCAATAGTTTAGTTTTCATTGTTCAAGGCGATACGACCAATAGTTTATTTTTTTAAACAATTATTAGAAGTAACGAGTACAAAGGTCCGTTAGGGTCGTTGTACTGAAAACTGCGGCTATTGATGATATTTGGCAAAAGTGGCAGTCTAACTTGGCACTAGCTTACACGCCGCATACTGAGGCCGCACCCACTTTATCGAATACATTCCGTCGAAGCCAGCCAAGTATGATATAAAAGATATGGGGGATGTGCGACGCGAAAGCATTATTTTTTTATTTTTTATTTTTATTGACCAAAACTCAGGGGATTTCCCATATTATGCAGTGCATTGCGTTGGTGAGTGGAAAGTAAGGGATCAGAGGGAGGAAAGGGAATAATGTTTATTGACATTTGTCTTGAATTTCTGGATGTCGTAATTAGTGGCAAATACATTTGCCGGAAGTCGATTCCAAATAGGGCAGTACGGGCCAAAAACGAATTCGATATGTAGTGTATAGTTCGGTAAACTGGCAAATCGATAGCAAACGGTTGTGAATTCCTGGAAAGTCACGTATTCCTGGCGAACATCCTAATGTCAGGAATAAGTCGACGGATGTCAGCGGGCACACACCATTAAAGTAACGATAGAACAGCGACACACATCCCACATTCCGACGATGCTCGAGGGAGGCAATTCAGTTGGATACCCCACTGTCATCTATCAGCACCATCGCTCTCCAGTGAACACGGTCGAGTAGCTCCAAGACTGATTTTGAAGCACCTGCCCATATATGGGAGTTGTATTCCATCTTAGGCCTGATATAGGTCGTTTGTATGTTGAAAAGATCAGAAGGAGTGAAATACTTCTTACACCGCTTAGAAAGCCTATACAGTTGAGTACTTCTTTCGACACTTCGAATACATGTCTCGCCCAACGAGCGTCACATTTTTTTCTCATGCCCAGAACATCAAGAGCATCTGATTGTTTAACTTCCATACCATCGTTAGAAATTGACGACATTGTTGGGGCAGTGAGACAACAAGCAACACTGCGTCTTGCGCGCATTAAAATCCACTCTGTTGATTCGACCCCAGTCGGAAATGGCCTGTAAATCCCGGCCAGGGGTGTCATCCATAAATCGCCTTCTGTCTTCAATATCTTGAAGTCTTGGCCTATGGTTGAATGAATAAGAATGACAGAGGTTGCTGTCATCCGCAAAGGAGTAGAATGGATTCACGGTCTGACCCAACAGATCACCAATGAAAATAAGAAATAAAGAGGAAGAAAGGACAGAGCCCTGTGGTAGACCTGCAGTAAGCCTATGTCTGTTGGTTCTCATCCATCTACAACATCTCTCTACGCGATCTCTACAAAAGCTCGATATAAAACGAGAGAATGTATCACCGACACCAAAAGCCATCAGCTTGGACAAGAGTGCCAGACTCTATAGAAGGCTTTGGAGATATCCAAAGCTTACTCTCAGCAAACTGGTGGAAAGACCGACTTCAGCTCTCCGACAAGAATGCCATCAGGTCTCCCGTAGAGCGATTTCTACTGAAGCCATACTGTCGATCACTAAACAGGTCGTTGGACTCTAGATACCTCACAAGATGCTGGTTAACCATATTCTCCATCACTTTACCTTTTATCCTTTTAAAGGAATGATTTACTCTTGAAAACAACCTGACCAGCATCGAGAGGTCAATCAAGGGAAGAATATTGTAATGGGTTGTGCAACAATAATACACAATAATAATTGTGAGTCACACCATAACTTCAAGCTTTTTGCCAAACTTTATATGGCAATTCTTTGTTTCAGTGTTTTGACAAATTCAACCCTTGAGAGGTATGCAGCGCGTTAAGATTGTTGAAGCCTTTTGCAAAAATTGGAGTTCAAATCAAAATACATTTTGTGCACTTCGTGAATTTCAGCATAATCGACTAATTGTGTTCACAGTGGATTCCTTCAAAAAGCAGAACTGCCACATTTAGGCAAATGGGAAAACACGAGTGATTGTTGAAAAAACGATGCGATTTATAGGCTGGCAGCGTCATCAATTAGTACTTCTTCGAAAATGAGGTCGGCCAAGCTGCTACAGGTTATAGCGCTCGCCTTCGCTCGATGATAACGGAATTCCTGTGGCCAGAAATCGAGGATATGGACCTGGATGATATGTAGTTTCAACAGTATGGCGCCACTTGCCACACAGATAAATAATGGGTCTTCTGTGCAAAAAATTCAATGGCCTTTTAATTCAGGTAGTGGCGATAACAATTGGCCTCCACGATCATGTGATCTGACACCGTTGGACTTCTATCTTTGGGGATATTTAAAAGAAAAAGTGTACGTCAATAAGACAAGAACAATTAAATAGCTCAACGCCAACGCTTAGTACTTATAAACAAAGGAAAGGTGACCCTGAAACTCCATCAGCATACCGACCGCTATGCATGCTCGATACTACAGGGAAACTATTGAAAGGACTGTTAAAGTCACGAATTCAATAAATACTCAAAAATGCTGGAGTACTCTCTAAGAGACAGCATGGGTTCAGGCCCAAAAGATCAACAATCGGTGTAATCCAAGACGTAATCGTTGGAGCAAATTCAGCACAGGCTGGACATCACCATCCCAGAAGAATTGTGTTACTGACGTTTCAGAAGCCCTACATATATCACTTACATGATCAAAAGTTATCTGAACGATCGCAAGCGTATATACTCAGCCGCAGGCAATCAATACACGTTGAAAATAACATCAGCAGCAGCACAAGGATAAATCCTTGGGCCAGAACTTACCAAAGATATGCTCCCGAAACGTACCTTGTTCATTACGCAGATGATATCGCCGCTGTTATTCCTGCACGAGATGTGGAAGATGCGCAGAGGAAACTAAAGCAAATAATGCTAAGAACAAAATTATGGCTGGACTCACGTTGTCTAAAACTTGCCACTGAGAAAACGGAGATTCTAGTTATTACAGATAGAATTATCCCACTCAATGTGGAAATAAAAGTGCTCACAGAAAAAATCACCACCCAAAACTCCATAAAATACCTTGGCTTGAGGTTGGATTCCAGTCTAAGCTTCAACGCTCAAATAAAGCACGCGACAACAAAAGCAGCTAAAACAACCGCATCGCTAAGTATGTTGATGACTAATATTGGCGGCCCATCACCAAACAAAAGAAGGCTTACGATGTCCACTATGTCTGTCTGGACAAACTTCCAGCACATAAAAAGCAAGAGAAAGCTCTTGGCCGTGACGCAGCGCACCGCTGCCCTCAGAGTATCATCTGAATATAGAATAGTTTCAGAAGTAGCAATATTAGTAATCAGCCGAATAGTACCTATTGACCTACTCGCAAGCGAGAGGAAACCATTATGGATATCGCGCAGAAATGGGCTAGTTCTAAACTATCACTGTGTAAGAGAATACACGCTGCAGCAGTGGCAAAACAGATGGATTAATGAAAGATATGGAAGATGCACTGCAAAAATTGTTACATGGATGAAAAATGATAAAGGAGATACAAACTATTACCAAACACAACTGCTATCCGGCCACGGATATTTTCAAAACTATCTGCACAAAATTGGCAAGACCGAGAGTCCGGTTTGCATATACGGAGATGACTGCATAGATGATGCCGAACATACCTTTTTCAAATGCCCAAGGTGGAGCAGAGAGCACTTGAGCAAAACGTGAACGATGGAAATGTGACGCCAGAAATCATCACAGATATGTGACGCGCAAAATAGAAAGGGACCTAAGGCTAAAAACCAGTTTTGTTTAGGAGAGCCATTTTCAAGATTAGGTCCCTTTCTATTTTCGCTTAGAATCGTCGATTTCACTTTCATAAAACGCGCATATCTCTGGGAGGGAACACTTTTGGGGCATGGGATCGGTCTCATTCGATGCTCAGGTGTTGTCTACATCAAAAAAAGAAATTAAATGAAAATTGATTTTTTTAACACTTAGGTCCCTTTCTCTATGCGCTGTCACATATTATGTGAAGAAAATTGGAAGTATGTAGAACGATTCTTGGAGTAGCTACTGCGCACAAAAAAGTGGGACTTAGATGTAGGTCAAAATTTTAGTCAGTAGAATTTACGTGAAGTAATGCGAAAGCAACTTCAGGGTGGGAGTATGCTCTATTGAGTGGGTGCAATAACCACATACTATGATTCTTGACGACAACCTGACGATGTGTTAGACATATTTACCTCCTCAAAAAAACCTTCATTATGTCTCAGAGTCATTGAAAATATGGACTATCGGATAGAGGTATGCCATTGAAGCCGTGGCGAGCATTTGCTCGATATTTAAATTGTATAGAGACTTCTATCATAATAACAAATATTATGATAATTCTCTGAAAACTTTTGGATTTATTTACAATTAGCATCGTTCGTTGAAGTCGAACCACCCTTTACTTCAACTTGTGGAGAGATATTTGGATGCAGACCGTATAATGTAAGTATACTGACAATTTGTTCACTACTTGTATTCGGTGCTTACTTTGGCCAAGAGGGAAACTGCACATGTTGAAACAGTGGCCGCAATTAAGACATTTGTGCCACTGGAGTTCGAAAATAAATCATACGCGACCTGTCAACAGCGCATTGTCGGATTTCAACGAAGCAATATAGCTCTATGTACATGTCTATCCAAGAAAAACCCACTATTACTTGCGGTGTGGACTTTCAAATTGAGAAGTAGAAGCCGTTAATACAATGGTCGGCCCCTATATGACGGACATTGCTCCATTGGCTGCATTTATTTCATATAATGAAATGAAGCCAAATAAAAAAAGTGAGTGACCAAAGCGGACAAAACAATTAGCTCTACCAAACAAAGAAAAGCATATACAGGGTGGGCCTTTTAGAATTATAAATTTAAATCAGTTATAAAAAATGTACTGATAATTTTATTAAATATCTGTTTTTTAAAAGGGTTAAACTTTGTCATTTAATAATGGAGCACAATATCATTCACTCGACCACTACAACTGACTCGACAGTACCTCATCGATCAACCCAATTTTTTAATACATTTTTGATTGTTTCGGGTCGAATCTCTTGAATGGCAAATTCGATTTTATGTTTCAACGCTTCAATTGTCTCAGAATGCTTTGCATAACATTTATCTTTAATGGCTCCCAACATAAAATAATCGAAAGAGCTCAAATCACAGCTCCGAGGAGGCCAATTGACATCACAATTTTGGCTGATTATTCAACTTTCAAAAACTATCGAAGGTAGCGTTGGCTATGAGATATACGCGCCGCGCCGTCTTGTTAAAACCAAATGTCGTTCATTTCATTCTCGTGAATTTTTGGAATCAAAAATTCGTTGAGCATGGCGCGGTGGCTTTCTGCTCATTTTCGAAAAAATGGTTTAATGATGCCGCCAGCTCAAAATCCACACCAAACAGTGACTCGTTGTGGATGCTTTGGGGTCTCAATAGCCACGTGAGGTATCTCTGAGTCCCATATGCGGCAATTTTGCTTATTGACATAGTCACCGAGATGAATATGGGCTTCATCAGAAGACATTATTTTTCGCTAAAACGCATTGGATAGACAAGCGAATACGTATTCGATCGTCACGAGGCTTCAGTTCTTGGACCAATTTATACCGAGGTCTTTATGCAAAATTCTTCTCACAGAAGTGCGAGAAATGTTCACTTTCTGGGAACGAAGACAAGTTGATGTTAATGAATTCTCTTGGACATTTTCAGCCACAGCAGCAATGTTTTCGACTACACGCACTGGAAGAGAACGTCCTTCGTTTTCATGAACTCGCTGCACAAATTGAAGCTAAAAGCGAACTAAAGGCCGATCTCTTTTCGAGAATTTTCCACGTAAGTTTCTTACTGTTTGCGATAAAGACTCACTAATTTGGAAGTTAGTTTTTAATATTTTCCGATTTTTTTCGAGTGTATAGCTTCCCAATTTGCAAATGTCAAACATAAATCTCAAAATAAAAATAAACGTTATTCTACCTTTCAAAGTAAAAGTAATCGGTAGTTCAAATTTAGGGTTCTAAGAAACCTAGAAGCTCACAGTTAGATTGCTAACGCAATCGTTCAGATGACATGGTTGTTGTTGTTGTAGCGGTACATAATGCCTGGGGTGACTGCCTTAACCGAAAAATTCCTTTTTCGGGTCTATTCAGTGCATAGAACCGGCTGTCGTGGAACATGGACCTTGTCGCTCTTGATAAATATCAACCGAAAATCGTGTACTGCGTAGTTGTAAATCGGAAAGCGTGAGAATAATTTATGTACGTATGGCGGCCTTCAGAAGTGCACTCCGTCTATAGTTACTCGCAAATATCACAATAAAACTAACAGTTATCGCCATTTATTACAGCGTCTTTTTATAAGAATTCTAAATTTGTGGCCACTTTCTTTAATTAAAATATGGGAACATTTTTGCATTTTTTTGCACGCAACTATTTTAAGCAAAATTAAATATTCATTTATTCCTTTCATATGCACAAAACTGAAATTTTTTTCTTTTTTCGAAATTACAATTAAGTTGAATTTAGAAACTTTTGGTTTTGGGTTTTGTTTCCATTTTAAGTTTTCTCTCCACATATGTGTGTACGAGTATTCAGAACATTCATCAACCACCTCTGCCTGTTAAATGCAAAAGGTTTTATTGTTTTTGTTTTTTAATTAGTTTATTTTTGAAGACTGTTCTCTGGAAACCCATCAAAATAATTAAATAAACTAATAAATGTTGAAATTAGGAATTCCTCAGACTCATACGTTTTAGCCCGGCATAGAGGCATACGTTTATTTCCTTTAATTACTCAAACGTTTGTGCACGTGTAAGGGTTAATGTGTAAAATTCCCAGCAATCTTCATAGAAACAGTAAAGAAATCAAATCATACAAAGTGGCGCCACAAGGCTTTTGCAATATGAATTGCGAGTATTTTCTTTGTACATCAGCAAACAAAGTGTCTTATGAATATGAAATTATGATGTTGCAAAAGAAATTCATTTAATGAAGGTAAGTGTGTTAAAAATAATTAAAATACTTAGAATATGTTGGCCCACGCGCATCAGCGAGGAGACGCTTTGGGTTGCCACCTAAGCTCTTTATAAAAACTTTTAGCGTAAATGGGTTCAGGTAGGTTACGTCCTAAGGAAGCCACTAGTACTGTCCTAGACAGGAACCCCAAGGCCAAAGGGATGCTGAAAGATCTGCGAATATATGGAGAATGGAAACCGCGAAAAACCCTAAGTATTGCTACAGTCGCACGTGGCCTGCTATAGGTTCCCCTACACCACTTTATTACTTAGCAGATTCTGAGCCTCTGTCTGGAGCTTAAGCAAGGTCGAACTGAATATGTGACTTCTAGTTGAGGCTATATGAAAACAGATGGATCAAACGATGTATCAGTACGGAGTGAATAAAACTTAATTTGTAAAATCTAGAGCTGCAGAATATTAACTCGGTAGACGCCTCTGTATTGACAAAGGGACTTTTTACGTACACAGATATACGAGGGCGAACGCAAAAGTAACTGGCCTAACATAAAATGAACCGTTTTTTTGGAGTTATTATTATTTATTTTTCAACATAATCTCCTTCCAACTCAATACACTTCATCAAACGTTTTTCAAGTTTTTTAATTCCATCCGAAAAATAAGACCATCAAAGTGTTACATCGCTATTGGACGAACATTTTTTTACACCGAGAATTTTTTTTTAAATTTGGAAACAAGAAATAATCAGAAGGAGCTAAATCTGGACTATATGGTGGATGCAGAGCAATTTCAAATCGTAATTCGGCCAGTTTTTGTTGGGTTAAAAATGCAGTGTGTGAAGGAGCATTATCTTGATGAAAAAAATCTTTTTTTTCAAAATGCGGTCGTTTTATCTTGATTTCTTCACTCAACCGATCCAATAATGCACAATAATATTCACTATTTATAGTTTTTCCTTTCTCAAGATAATCAATAAATATTATACCCCTTGCATCCCAAAATACTGTGGCCATTACTTTTCCTGCTGACTTAACAGTTTTCGCCTTTTTGGGACCACTTTTACCAGCTTCTATCCATTGTTTTGACTGTTCTTTGCATTCTGGGATGTAGTGATGGTCCAATTTTATCGTATGGTCCAATTTTATCAAGGTTTATTAAAGGTCTCGTATAATGCGTATAATCTGACCAATATAAGATTTTACTCGTGTACGTATACCTCTTCTTTACATGAAGCAAAAAAAGTATTGTTGGGGTGACAATATTTGAGGAGCATCATACTATTATTGGGTATATGGTTGTGTCTCAACAATAGTATGATCCTTACAACAATAGTATGATCCTTACGACATTAGTATGATACAAGCATATTGTGTTCCTCATAACCATATTATGATCCCCACAACCATATTATGATTCACACTGATCCTTACTATGATCCCCAAAACCATATTATGATACTCTAAACCTTAGTATGTTTCACATAAAACTATAGAATGATCCTCACAACTGAAGTATGAATATATTATGCAACCATTCATGACCCCTACAACCATAGTATGACGGGGGGTCATACTATGATCCCCAAAATTATTACTTTTAAATCAAAATAGCAGCAGAGATTTTTTCAAATATAGAAAAAACCCGTTTTAAAAGCCGTAAGTGTGTCATATATAAAAAATATTTAAGTTATAAAAGAAATTTTAGTTTAACGATTAAAAGTTATATTGCGTAAGATTCGTAACAATAACATTGTTCTTTAAACCGTATTCAAATTTTAAAATTATGCTAGCTTCATAGAAAGATTTAATACCATGTTGCTATTGAACCTTTCATTAGAAGAATCTAAAAAGTTATTTAAAAGGCAGTCAAACGACTTTTAGTTGCAAGCAGGGGTCCGTGGGGCATCACCCGCAGACCCCAAGCAATGAATGTGATTAAACCATGATCAATGGCTATACACTTAAGTGCGGGCAAAATCTAAATCAAAGAAAGCCGGTTGGCAGTAAAGTATTTCGCCGAACAAAGTAAACACAATAAAAATAATAAAAATCCCTCGCACTGCCTTTGGATTTCACATAGGTTTGCATCGCTAGCTATCGTTTATAAAAACTGTTATATTTAGTTTATACTCACAATCATACAGTATGATTGCCGTAATCATGGCAATCATACCGTATGATTATTATTTTTAATATTGTTTACATAAAACCCAAATAACAATTCTTTTGTCACACCAACCATATTTATATTATAATACAACCATATTTTAATTTTTAAATTTGGAAGTAATATTATTGTTGCATTTTATCAATACTAATATTGCCGCAATCATACTATTGTATCATACTATGTAATAAAAAACAATACTATGATTGCTACGAACATGCTTTAATTGCAGAGAAAATATTATTGTTGCCGTGACAATATAGAAAACCATATCTTTTCTTTGCGTGGAATCGGGAATTACCCCTGAATGGGGGTTAAATGATACTCTCCCTTTTCACCTGGCTTAATAAGTGATTGTCATGCCAGAGAAAAGGGACTTCAAACCGGGAGTGACCTTAGTGTGAGGGCTATTCGAAAGCATAGACCGATATGGTCCAGTTTCACCAGAGATAAAGACTGGTCGCCTATAACGTACCATGCAAATTGTGAGTATAGTCACGTTTAATTCATGGTTTCTAGAGCTGCTGGACCAACAATCTGGAGGGACCATCGTGTTGTTGCTATTCGAAAGCTTATATGGATATGGTCAAGATTCACTAGAGTGCATTATTGTGAGCTCATAACCTAACAGACAATTTTGAGCACGTTTGTTTTTAATTTATTGTTTCGAGAGCTACATCATTTGCGCTGGGGCTCCTGACTACCCATCGGTGGAATATAAAATCTACGGTCAGAACTTGCATTACATGGCCACGCCCTGTTATTCTTTCACGTGGGATAAGCCACACATAGCCCATTATTGGTCTACATTCCACGACAGAATGCAGCTCATTGGCTCAATGAGTACGATACAATTCTATACCCCGGATCTTAAGTCTCTTCTGATTGAGTATCCTAACCATACACTGCTATTAATTAACATTTCATTGACCAATCTCTCTGCACCAAAATCTTTTTGTTTTAAACAAAATGAACACCCTTTTCGTTTTAAAATGAACCAGTAACAGATGGTGAAAAGTCTCGCCAATTCCTATCTGCAAGTCTCTGTCTCCATGAAAGTAGAGAATATTTTTGCCAAACATACTCAGTTTCAAAATTGCCAATTTAATGTAGCAATAAACAAATTTGTTATCATTTTCAATATCTAAATGTTGTCGTGTCACATGTTGCAGTAATTAATTCATGTCTTGCCCACAAACAATTACTGTAAATTAGAAACAGCAGACAAAAAAGCGGCAAAACATTGTCGCAGTCTATTAGCCACCCACAACTACTGTTGCCAATATGCGGGCCTACTCCGGGACGGCAAAACGCAAAATGCCCAAAACACAGAACTCGTACTTCTGGGTAGTCGACAGATTTTTACACAAACCAAAACGGGCATAATTTTTCACCCACTTTCAAAAAGGCACCAAAGTACATGCACAGACAACAATTGTCTGGACTGGCAGATAGACCAATCTATAGACAACAGCAACTTATGTAGAGTAAGTGTGGAGGAGTGCATTTGCAAGAGTCATTCCACGATAAATACGACATTAAAATATTTTTTTTTTTTAAAAATTTTGTTTACTTTTTTTTTGTTCTTCGAGAACTTTGTAAAAATGAAGACGTTGAAATTACGAAATGTAGTAAGTTGAGTTGGCAGTCTAAAATACTAAAGCTGGTTCAAAGTTACCAGAATCTTCCTCCACCTGCAGATTTCATCTATCGGTCTACTGCAGAATGGTATTTACTTTATAATCTGTACTTTATCCAATATTTTGTAAAGAGGTTTTTTCAATACAATCGGAAAATTAAGTTTCCAAATATGATAGGTTAGTAAGAACGAGCTACGCGCTGTGGATAGGGAGTTTAAGCCCATATTAGGCCCATAGTTATGCCCTTTAACAAAAAAAAACGACAGCTGAATAAAAACATAAGAAGACGAAAGGGTTATGAGTAAGTATTAAGGAAGCTTAAAAACCATTTAGTACTGTCAATAAGCCTTTCAACAGATATCAGGAGCCGGCAATCGAACTGGTCAAACCCATTCCGGAATCTGTTTCCAAGATAGGTAAATCGCCGATCCTCTACACTTGAAAAGTGGTTCGTTGTCTTCGACGTCGATAATGTGCTAGGGCTATTCCGAGATATATCCACAAAAAGCAACTAATTAAACTATCGAATTTTTAATTTTCTACTGATGTTTTCAAATGTCTAAACTTGTCGTCTTTCTGTCAAATTGGGTGTACCCAGAAGCACATTGTAGAGAATGCTTAAGATTAAGATTATGCAAAATTGCAACAACCGCTAACTGCAGACATCACTAGGCATAATTTGGGCCACCCGGTAAATAAAATAAAAATTAAACTTCAAATGACTCTTTTCAATCTGTTATCATAGGGAAGCCAGCCAGGCGAAAGTTAAGGCAATCGTTAACTAATTTTTGGTTTGAATAATGGTATGTTTTATGTGACTTCTACAGCTAAAGACTAAAATCAGCTGAACATATGTGAGACCGCAATATCATAATCTGAACCGATATTCGTACATTTCAGTAGCGTACGCTCTTACTTGTAGCAAATTTCATCAGAACTGGATGTACTTATAATAAGTGGCTTCTAGAGCTTAAAACATAATATAGATTGAACATATGTAAAGAAGCTTTATCTAAATCTGAACCGATTTTTTCAATTATAATTACGTTCATCCTTTGTCTTAAACTTAATTCTGCAAGCTTTTATCAAGATTGGATATAAGTGCCTTCTAGAAAGGGGCCTAAGGGTAAACCCCAGTTTTATTCAGGAGAGACATTTTAAAGATTTTAATACGTGTATCTTTGGTGTACCATCACTTTCATAAAACGCGCATATCTCTGGGAGGGAACACTTTTGATGCATGAGATCGGCCTCATTCGATGCTCAGATGTTGTACACCTAAAAAAAGTGAAAATTGATTTTTTTACCCTTAGGTCCCATTCTCTATGCGCTGTCACAAATATAAACCTGTACAATAACTTACTCGTGCATTTAGATTTGATGTAATATTTGCAAAATTCGGATGTATCAGGTGATCAATGTAAAGGTATTGCTTTTTAACAGGGTTTTTTTTCGAAGAGTACGCGTGAGTTGTGTTAAACTTTATTTTTTTTTAGAATTGTTTGTCATTTCATCATGGAAAGTCTTACACTGCAACAGCGTCTTTAAATTATGCAATTGTATTTTGGAAATGAGAATGAGAAGATCTGCTGTTTTCGACCAAAATGTTGTTCAGTGATGCGGCCCATTTCTGGAACAACGGCAACGTAAATAAACAAAATTGCCGCATTTGGGCTGAAGAGCAACCAGGGGTGACATTTTACTTATACTCAGAGAAAAGAGCACGGTTGTTGCCGTTTAGGAGCTGGTGGAATCATCAGTCGATATAATTTCAAAAATAACGATGGCCGGAAGGTATCCGTGTACGCTGCTCGCTATCGCGCCATGATAGCGGGCTATTTGCTACCTGGAATTGAAGCCCGCAGTCTTGACGACATTTGGTTTCAACAGCAAGGTGCCACTTGCCAAACAATGTATCTTTTGAGGAGCCATTTCAAATAGAAGCTAATTTTACGTTTTGAACCGATGAGTTGGCCGCCTAGATCGTATGATATCACTAGTTCACAGCTATGCTGACATACCAGGTACGATTCAGGTTTTGGAAGCCAACGTTACGCGTGTCATTAACGCTATACCGGACGAAATTCTCGTACGAGTAATTCAAAATTTGACCCTCAGAATGGACACCCTAAGGAGTAGTTGCGGCCAACATTTAAAGGAAATTATGTTCAAAAAATAAATGCCATAAAATGTCCTTTTGAATAGGCAATAAAGATTCCACACTTATACGAGGGTTGCAATTTTATTTCGGATCCGGCAATAAAAACTCAATAATTTATCAATGGAAATCTCTTTATTGTTTTTCAAAATATTCTTCTTTAAGATCAATGCACTTTTACATACGCACAAATCAATTTTCGAAGAACTGTTTCCACTCCGACTCAGACACCTTCAAAACATGATTTTTGAACGCTTCAACAGCTGCTTCGGGCGATGAAAAACGGTGACCGCGCATTTTTTTTTTTGATGCTACGGAAAAATAAGTAGGCATTTGGTGCCAAATCAGGGCTGTACGGTGGATGGCACATCAATTCGACATCTTGAGTGGTCAAATAGCTTATCGTTTTAGCTGATGTGTGAGAGCTCGCATTGTCGTGGTGCAAAATGATCCGTCTTCTCTTATTATCTTTTCTCATTTCTTCGAACACTGTTGGCGAACATATGGTTGTATACCACTAAGAATTGACCGTCCTATGTTCCACTAAAGGCAATGTGGCAACAAGGTCGGTTTTACCGAAAAAAGCGCTTCGATGAACTTCTTCCACGAACCACTTTTGTTGGATTTGGCTCGACTTGAAAAACCCACTCGGTAGATTGCTGTTTTGTTTCGGGTTCATATGCATAGATCCATGATTTGTCACCTGTGACAATATTATACACTGCCTTTGAGCTACCGCAGTTATACTTTTTCAACATCTCTTTGCACCAATTCAGACGAGCCTTTCTTTAAGCATTCCTCAAATTATGTGGTATCCAGGGAGAACAAATTTTTTCACGGCCAAATGAACATGCAATATCTTATTAATGCTTATCATACTTATGCCCAAGGATGTCTTAATCTCACGGTATGTCACATGTCATGCTTAATCAGTTCACGTACAGCATCGATGGTCTCTGGCAATGTGACCGATGTTGGACGTCCTTCACGAAATTCATCCTGGAGCGAACGGCGCCCGAGACTGAACACTTGGTACCAGCGATTAACAGTGGTTTTTGATGGTGCTTCATCGCCAAAAGTCGAAACAAGTTGATTTAAGCACTCTTGTCTCGATAACCCACGCCGAAAATCGTAAAAAATCATCGCACGAAAATGTTCACGGGATAATTCCATTTTTTACTGAGATGAATTTTTCAACACACTGTAAACAAAGCAATTCGCCCTCAAATGACAAAACGTTCTGAGTGAAGTTATGCTAAAAAATGTCAAAGTTTCCAATGGAACTACCATTGCATCTAGAAACACTAGTATTGTCCGGATATATACCTACAGGGTTGCCCATATTCGACGGACCCATGTTTTTTTTTTTGACTCTTTGGGCCCATTCCAATCGACGAGGCTTGTCCACAGGCAACAATCTTTGCGTCAATTGAATTTTTTACGGGAACAAATGCAAATCAACGCGAATAATCCGTTGTAAAGTGGACCGAGCCATGCCCAACTGCTGAGAACGGCGTTTTTGGGATGTTCTTGGGGACCTCTCAACACTGGCTCGTACGGCAGCGATATTCTCGGCCGATCGCCTTGGTCGACTTTTATTTGGCCTCTTCGGATTAGAAAGAGCCTCACCAGTCGAAAATTTTTCGTATAAACGCTTAATGGTGTTCTTAGAAGGCGCACTTCTCACATTTTTTAATATTTTAAAAGCACGTTGAGTTTTCACAATTGACTTGTTCTGTTGAATGTAAATTTCAAGTATTTCAGAGCGCTCTCGTGGCGTGTATTGTTGCATGGTAAAAATCTGCTTGGACTGACGCTTCAAACGCGGTATGTCATTAAGCGATCTGACATCTCTGTCAAAAGTTATGGCGTTGCCAGATGGGTCCGTCGAATATGGGCAACCCGGTAAATAGAAACTCACGTACGATACATATGTGTGGGATCTAAAGTATATCAAAATTTTAACAGAATTCCTTCACTTT
Source organism: Hydrotaea diabolus (assembly GCA_963513945.1). Taxonomy (NCBI): domain Eukaryota; kingdom Metazoa; phylum Arthropoda; class Insecta; order Diptera; family Muscidae; genus Hydrotaea; species Hydrotaea diabolus. Next base: position 56,851,848 of record OY740718.1, on the reverse strand, counting down.
TAATAACTTTTATCATTGGTCCAAAAACTGACTAGTGCCGAATTTCATTAAGATTGAAAGTAATTTGTGGCAGTTTGAGATAAAAAACATCGAAAATCATATCGAATATCGAAATGTACAGACATCCTTAAATGTTATCAACTGGAGATTATACGTCGGTCAGTACACTTAAACGTGGGTCTAGTTCAAACATTTTGGTGAAAAAACATTTGCCATAAAACTTACTTATAATACCCTGTTCTGCAGAGTGGTGTGAGGTTTAAAAATACAATGGCTCGATCTAATTGAGAGTACGGCCAAGTAAACCTGAGCTAAATATGTTAAAATTACGAGTGCAGTTATGACACTCACATCGATGGTATTGCAACGTGGAATCTCGATGCATGTAAAAAAACATCGAAAGGAAAATTGTCGCTTTTTCGCAAGAATGATAGGTGGGCATTCTTCTGGTTTAAAATACTTCACAGATAATGGACGAAGAAAACTTAAGAACTTCATGAACAACACTAAAGTTCCTTTGCCAACCAACTGAAGAGAGCTACCAGTATGCCGAAATACATTCTGTAGTGTCTGCCCAAGCTCTTGAACATGGGTCATATAGCTTAACCCTACTTTTTCAAACTATAACTACACTAGCCTGTCCATTAATAGTTAAGGCGTGGTATAATGTTACTAGGATTACAACTGGATGTCCTGTATAATTTCTTGTGTAACATTTTTTAAACGGTGCATAAAAGATAGTTTCGTTTATTCTGGAATGGTTCATATACACCAGTGTTTGTGGTGGAACACATCGTATGTGTATGCAAATAGTAATGTGTTTGGCACGTTCATACCTACGAGTATTAAGATTCAAGTTTATTTAAACAATAAATTTGTCTGTGTCCAAAATGACTATTTTGCAAAACCATAAACACCAAATGACACATACGAGTATGTGCATTAGGGTGAATAGAAAAAGGGTTTCCTTTTAACAAAATACAAAACTGGTAGTGTATATTTAAAAGTTGATTTAATGTTTTTTTCGATATTTTACAGAGATAATTTTGAACTTTTGCGGAGAGACCAAGAGCAAATCTTTTTAGTAACACTGGAAAATTGTTAGCAGAAATTTATACATCGTGAATGTCGGAAACATTACAAGTGCACAATTTACATATATGTGACGTGCAAAATAGAAAGTGACCTAAGGGTAAAACCAGTTTTGTGCAGGAGAGCCATTTTAAAGATTTAAATACGTGTATCTTTGGTGTACATCACTTTCATAAAACGCGCATATCTCTGGGAGCGAACACTTTTGGGGCATGGGATCGGTCTCATTCGATGCTCAGATGTTGTCCACATCAAAAAAAAAATGAAAATTGATTTTTTTTTACCCTTAGGCCCCTTTCTCTATGCGCTGTCATATATGTATAGACTTCTACACAATACATAAGCATTAGCCGCTCGGGCCCGGCTTTAAACTGTAGGTCGTTCTGAACGAACATAAGAATAATTTCATGCTCAGCTTTTTGAGTTAAGCTATATGTCTCGTCTGTTCTATAACTCATGAGATATATGTAATTTTGACCACATTAAGGCGCTTAAAGTATTATTAAAAATTGTAAAATTAAAACATTTTAATTAAAGATTTCCAACACATGGTCGAATAAAGCTTCAACTCAACATTCATTAAAACTTTAAAAGCCTACAAGTTTTTCTTAATGAACTGTTAACTACGAGAAAAATCTCTGTAAAATCGATCTGCGGAACACCCTAATGTGTTTTTGCACTCGTATAGCTATACGAGTGTACCATGTAATACAAAAGCCAACACCAAACGTGCTTGGAAATACAAAGGGATTTGAAATCGGAAACTCATGAATTTAAGTTCAGCTAGGCCGTTTTTTATTTTATTATGTGAATTTGCATAATGGCAATATGAATTGAACGAGTCGATTTTCAGATTTCACTTCATTTTATTGAAATCTGTAGATATTTCCGCTATTAGGTCGGTTTAACTCCATATCCACATTAGTGGGCCACCGTGGTGTGATGGAGGTACGCGCGACTATCATGCCAGTTAACACAGGTTCAACTCCGGGTAAGAACATCTAAAATTTTTTTAGCGGCGGCTTTCCACCACAAAAATGTCGGCCATTTTATGACATTGGCCGTTTTTAGCCGGCCTTAAACAATAGGTTTCAGTCAGTGAGTATTAGAAGTGAATCGTGCACAGCTCACTGAGTTAAGATAAGTTCGCCCTTGTTCCTTAATGGAATGTTGTGGGACATAAAAAATTAGCAATTCCACATCGGTACATCATTTGAATGAGGGTACTGAACTTAAACATTGACCGATTCAACTCGTGTTATTGCTCTGACTTTGCTATAATGTTATAAAATACAACTGACAAATTTCGTTGAAATCTGGTAAAAATTTTCCTCTTAAGGCCCCTTATCAGGAGGTACATTTGTACGGCGCCATCTGACATTTCCATTGGAAAGTTTGAAATTTTTTAGCTTAAACTCAGAACGTTTTGACATACGAACATCATTTGTGTTGTTTACAGTGACTTGAAAAAATTAATTTGGCGAAAAAAAGGAATTAACTCGTGAACATTTTCGTGCGATTATATTTCACAACTTTCGACGTGGATTATCACGTGAAGAGTGCATCGATGAACTTAAATTTTTGTATGGCGATGAAGCACTATCCTATAGCACTGTGAAAAACTGGTTTAATGAATTTAATCGTGGCCGACGCTCGCTCAAAGACGAAGGTCGTCCAAAAACGGCCATTGTGCCAAAGAACATTGATGTCGTGCGTGAACTGATAATGCAAGATCGTCATGTGACACACCGTGAGAAAGAGGCATCCTTGGAAATTTCTTCCACCAGCATACATTCGATATTGCATGGACACCTGGCAGTAAAAAAGGTTTTTGCTCGTTGCTCGCACAATTTGACAATCGCTCAAAAAAAGGCTCGCGTCGATTAGTGAAAAGATATTTCGAAAAAATACAATCGCTGTGCTTCAAAAGACGTTTATAATATCGTCACAAGTGACGAATCATGGATCTATGCGTATGAGCCCGAAACATAGTTCGGTGGGATTTAAACTTGGGAAGTGTGCTGATCTGGTGATTATCTACGTTTGTTTGATGAAAGGTCACCTAAACCCTTAAGATCTATTATACCCTAAATCGTTGCGTTTGCAGAATGGAGTATGAAGTGACAGCCCTAATGCTTAATTTCTTTCCATATTTCCTCAAATAAAAGAGCAGCATTTTGCTACACTTAAACCAACAAATTCGCTTCATATTAATATTGGAAAACATTCATGGAACAAAAAGCAAATATTTTTCATGCAAGCAACACCAGCAATCTTTTGTTAACTGCACTCTATCTAATATTGTAAATATTTGTGGCCAAAAGTCGAGAATGGCTTGCAGAGTCGAGTGAAATTGCACTCGGGCCAATAACAAACTCATGTCGTAGTCCGAATGTTGCAAATTGCAAACTCGGTACATATAATAGTTTACAGTAATTGAAAAAAATCAACGTATCATTTTAGTGGCGATAATTAAGTAAATGTTTACTTAGGTATCTATTTTAAGCAATCAAAAACTTAAAGTTTGAAAAAACCAAAGGACAATTTTAAAAGTAAACGTTCTGAAAATAAATTTGTTGTTGAACAGGGATTAAACCGGCTCAAGACCTCTTGCTTCTATATTTAAATAAAATACAAGTTTTTAACAAAATGGCAAAGTGACATTGATTTTCGTGGCTGCACACTACTTTTATCATGATTTCGGGTCCGTGACAACCCTCTCCAGAAAGCCTTGCTGCAATTGTTGAAAGTAAAACCGAACTCTATAAGGCCAGGCTCTCCACATAAAGTTAAATTGTAACTCAATGTTCTTATTCAGTGGTTCTATTACACAGTTTAACACGAAAAAATATAACCAAATACGGAGACCACTACATGACAAAAGACAAAAAAATACCCTGTCTACCAGTTTGGCCCAAAGTCATGCACTTTTTTATGGGCCCCCAAAGATTGGGTGCCTCGGTGTAATTTTTGCAAAAAAGTGATCATTTTCTCAGGCTCAATTTTGATTTACTCTCTGAGGCAAAGTTGTAGCTCTTGATATAAAGAACATAAATTGTGACCATATAAAAACGAAAAACCGAAACCCAATATCTTTGGGGGCCCATATAAAAAAGTGCTTGATTTTGGGCAAAAGTGGTAGACAGGGTATTTTTTGTCTTTTATCATGTAGTGGTGTCCGTATATGTGACGCGCAAAATGGAAAGGGACCTAAGGTTAAAAACCAGTTTTGTTCAGGAGAGCCATTTTAAAGATTAGGTCCCTTTCTATTTGCGCTTAGAATCGTCGACTTCACTTTCATAAAACGCGCATATCTCTGGAAGGGAACACTTTTGGGGCATGGTATCGGTCTCATTCGATGCTCAGATGTTGTCCACATCAAAAAAGAAAAAAAAAGAAAATTGATTTTTGTACCCTTAGGTCCCTTTCTCTATGCGCTGTCACATATGGTAATATTTACATGACTTAATCTTAAAATGTGACGACCATCCGTAGTATGCCTGACAATCACACAGAGTACCTTGATTTAAATACTGGCTATTTTACATCTTAAAAAACATTACTTTATCATTAAATTTCCAAGTCATTTTTCAAATTGTAAAGAAGTAACTAGACACAGAGGACATTCAGCTCTAATTATAAGTACTAGCTCTAATAACTAGCTGAAACGTATAAGATAGTTGGATCCTACATACATACTACAGAGCACTTACGAGTCACGATGGCGATTAGGATTATTTAATTTCTTTTCAATAAAAAAGCATCATTTGTTTCTTCGGTTTGCACTGTCCGACATTATTGCGGATGCATTGTATCGTTTAGAGTATTTTTTTTAAGAGAATCTATGGTCAGTCCAATTACACGCTCTGATGGACGATTATGCCAACCGTAAAATTTAAGCCCGAAACGAAAAACTACTAACAAGACTGAGCACTATTGCCAGATCCGACCAATACTAGCACAACTGATACTAGCTATAAGTATATACGAGTGTTACAAAGCCTTTGTATGCTATTTAACCAGTAGATATCATTACAAAATAGTTTTTGGGCTTCCATGTACGGGGTGGAGCGCGGTAACTTTTTTGCACTACAGGCTGTGGCGACACTGTTGTTCGAAGAGAGTGGAGAGTGTGCGTGGCTTATAGTGGCTGACGGAAGATTTGTATTCGTCTGCCTTTCAGTTGCCATCATACATTTACCACGTGAGGAGCGGTCATTTTGTGTTGAAGCGTATTTTTCAAATGCGTACTCGATCATTGCAGTGCAGCGTGTTTTTTGTTAACGATTCGCTCATACCCCACGTGGACGTGTTCCTGGTGAAACAAACCCCACAGAACTTCACCAGAGACCTCTGCATTCGGACCGCGTATCTGTGTGGTTCGCCATATGTGACGCCCAAAATAGAAAGGGACCTAAGGGTAAAAACTAGTTTTGTTCAGGAGAGCCATTTTAAAGATTTAAATGCGTGTATATTTGGTGTACCATCACTTTCATAAAACGCACATATCTCCGGGAGGGAACACTTTTGTGGTATTTCATTCGATGCTCAGATGTTGTCCACATAAAAAAAAGTTAAAATTGAATTTTTTACCCTTAGGACCCTTTCTCTATGCGCTGTCACATATAACGAGTAGGCATCATTGGCCCTTACTTATTCCAGGACCGTCTTGCCTTAACTGTAAACTCCGAACGGTACTTGACTATGATTCACGATGTGTTTAAGCAGGCTCTTGAGGCAAAGCAATTAGATGATACATGGTTACAACAGGATGGTGTCACTGCACATCGAGGGTTACCATGAATTGTTTGAGGCAAATGTTTCCTGGACGGCTTATCTCTTTGAGCGGTGATGTGGACTGGCCGGCACGCTCACCAAACTTAGCCCCAAGCGATTTTTTCATTTGGGGTTACCTGAAGTTACCTTGGAAAACCTAATTAATAATATTGAGGCATGGTAATTGGCAGAATATCAGTCGACATGCTTGTTAGACTTCATAAAAACTTCAGAAAACGTATACAACAGTGTGTGGATGGCGAAGGCCGACATTTGCCAGATACACTATTTAAAACCACGTAATTTAAAAATTCCCTTACTGTTCAATATAATTAAATTATAAAATAAGTTTTTTTAAGGTTCATATTTTTTTTTGCTTTCCCAAAGAAGGAAATTACCGCGCTCCGCCCTATACATTGATTTAAAAAAAAGGTTATTTGAATTTCTAATTGTAGCACATTGGTGCGCCACCCTGTAGTATGATTCCCACAACCATAGTATGATTCATTTAAGCGTAGTATGTGTCATTGTCCCAACCATAGTATAATTCCCACGACCATAGTATAACTCCGCAACCATAGCATGATTCCTTTATCCATAGTATGATTCCCAGAACCATAGTATGATTCCCTGAACCACAGTATAACCAATATTTAAAACTATACTATTATGAAGGGTGATCCATCTAGAGGTATTTTTTCAGAACAACAAAAAATATTAAAATTCAAATCAACTGTATATATACTTATAGCTGTGTTTATTGGTAATTTGAAAGGACATTTTATGGCACGTATTTTTTGAATATAATTTCAAATGTTGGCCGCAACTACGCCTCAGGGTTTCCATTCTGAGGGTCCAATTTTGGATGACTCGTTCGAGCATTTCGACCAGTATGGCTTTAATGTTGGCTTCCAAAACCTGAATCGTAGCTGGTTTGTCAGCATAGACTTTGTACTTTACGTAACCCCATAGAAAAATGTCTAAAGGTGTGATATCACTCGATCTAGGCGGCCAACTCACCTGCCCAAAACGTGAAATTAGCTGCTTTTCGAAATGACCTCTCAATACATACATTCTTTGAGCAGCTGTATGACAAGTGACACTGTTCTGTTGAAACCAAATACCTTCAAGATTACGGGCTTCAATTTCAGGTAGCATAAAGATCGAAATCATGGCGCGATAGCGAGAACCATTCATGGTTACGTCCTGACCATCATCATTTTTAAAAAAATATGCACCGATGATTCCACCAGCTTATAAACCGCACCAAACCGTGGTTTTCTCTGGGTAAAATTTCACCTCTTGAACCTCTCCTTATTGCTCTTCAGCCCAAATGAGGCAATTTTGTTTATTGACTTGACCGTTGAGCCAGAAAAGGACCTCATCACTGAACAAAATTTGGCCGAAAACAGCGATTCTTATGTTCTCTCCATAACACAGTTGCCAACATTTGAAGGTAATTATTTTCAAAAAATAAATGCCATAAAATGTCCTTTCAAATTATTAATAAAGATTCCACACTTGATTTGATTTTTATATATTTTTTTATTCTGAAAAAATACCTCTAGATGGATCACCCTAAATATATACTTAGTAGGGACATAAATACTGTTACAACATTGAACACACCCATTTTAATAGTAGAACTGAACATACCCCGTTAATGTCATATGGGTTTTGAAAGCTAACCTCAATAGCGTTAGTCTGTAACGGGGTTTTAAAATTGTTTCAACTTTCATCATGGAGTGGTCAGATAATGAGAACCGTATCGCTGTAATAGCACTTTTCAAGTGTGAAATTAAAAAAGCGATATTTTCAAAACGCTCCGGCCACTAGGGATTAGATGCATGTTCGTCTACCGAAACATAAAACTGTTTGAGGAGACTGGAGATGTAAAAGATCGCCACCGGTCGGGCCGCCTACGCTCTGTTCGAACACCGCATGTCATCAAAGCCGTTGTATGAAGATTTCACAGAAATTCGCTCCGAAAACAGAAAATCATGGCCCGTGAGATGGATATCACGCAAAAGTCCATGAGTCGAATCATTAAAAAAGACTTGGGGTTTTCAAACGACGTAACGGACATTTATTGACTGCAGCTTTAAAAAAATAGGATTGAAAAATACAAACGTCTTTTGGCGAAGCACGCTAACTTGCACAGACAAATTTTGTGCACCGATTAAAAAATTTTTACCGTTAAGGATAGAGTGTATGCGCGGTCATCTAAGAAAGCATCTGAACTGATCCCAAGGGTGGAAAAGGGTCATCACCCAGCTTCAGTCATGCTTTGGTGGGGTGTCTCTTACAATGGGGTCACTGACCTGCATTTCTGCGAACAAGGAGTCAAAACATCGACCAAAGTTTACCAAGAAACCGTTTTGGAAGCTGTTGTGAAGCTTCTTAACAATTCCTTGTTCCAAAATCAGCCATGGACCAGCAGGATTCTGCGCCGGCCCGTAAGGCTAAAACGTCCCAGGCATGGCTTCGAAACAATTTGCCAGAGTTCATTCCTGTGAAGAATGGCCCTCAGACAGTCCAGATTTGAATCCATTAGATTGCAAATTGTGGACGGTTTTAGAGGACAAGGTTTGTCACAAAAGATACCCCAACATTGGGTCTCTTAAGACTGCTTTGGTTCGAGCTGTGGCCAATTTTCCAATGGACGAGGTTCGTGCAGCTATTGACAATTGGCCAGTGCGATTTAAGGCGTGTGTAAAGGCAAAAGGCGGACATTTCGAATAAGTAGATTCTTTTTGGATACAATATACATCAATAAATACGTATATTAAAAATATTTGGTCCAAAAACATTCGTTACTTTTTATTTTACAGCATAAAACGTGTGTAACAGTATTTATGTCCCTACTAAGTATATGTGACAGCGCATAGAGAAAAGGACCTAAGGGTAAAAAAATCAATTTTCACTTTTTTTTGATGTGGACAACATCTGAGCATCGAATGAGACCGATGCCATGCCCCAAAAGTGTTCCCTCCAAGAGATATGCGCGTTTTATGAAAGTGATGGTACACCAAAGATATACGTATTTAAATCCTTAAAATGGCTCTCCTGAACAAAACTGGTTTTTACCCTTAGGTCCCTTTCTATTTTGCGCGTCACATATGTGACAGCGCATAGAGAAAGGGAACTAAGGGTAAAAAAATCAATTTTCTTTTTTTTCTTTTTATGATGTGGACAACATCTGCACATCGAATGAGACCGATCCCATGCTTTAGTAAATAACTTTATTTGCATCTTGTGACTATTATCCCTATTTATGTTCTCTGTTTGCCAATTTCCCCCAAACACTCAGAATCAAAGGTTGTATGTAGACTATTTTCCTCGACTGTATATGGACGAGCATTCAAAGAAAGTACTTTGGCACAACATGATTATACAAACCATGGTTATTTTTTTTCAGACGTACAGACAAACGGGCGGGCGTTATCGCACGTTTGGTTCTATGTTCAGTGTTGTCAATGTTCGTTATTTATGCAACTAAAATCGCATGCAACAGAAAACAACATGCATAGTGTGACACATACCCCCGGCAGGCACCCTTTTGCCTTGATCGAGTGTAACTTAATTTTGTAGTACTTTTGAGATGGGCTCTACTCAGCAAGGATGCAATTGCAAGAGGTCTAAACACCAGACATGCTTATGTCGTCGTTGAGCAGACAATTTAAGAGTCTATGGTGTCGAACAGACTTATGTTGGCCAGCCTTAAAGTAGTGCGGATGGTAAACGGCTATTTATTAAACTTAAAAATTTAAACTTTTACATTTTAACATTTAACAACCGGAATTTCAAATAAAATATGTGGTGATTTATTCGACAAAAAATTAATGGCACAGCGAGTAATGCTCTCTAGAGAAACACATTGTATCTGAATAAGCTAACAGCTTATGTGGACAACTAACCCGTGGGTGGGAGTAATAATCCACTATAATCGGATACGTGGCTAATGAAATCACAAATACCTCAGAGACTTGAGAATTGTTAGTGCTAATTAATACCTCGGGTTACCAAATTGGATTTAAAGGCAATTAACAAACCGTTTAACTTCAATTCAAAACAAACAGAAAATGGGACCCCATCACTTTTACGTAAGGAGGCTGGGACTCTCGCACCCGCAGTGCGATATTTTAATTGATTTTCATAATTCACATTGAAGTTGTTTTAATTAAAATCCCTTTTATAGTTAATATTGGGTACATTGTCAACATTTTACCTTTTGGTAAATATTTGTTGCAACCGTTATTTTAATTAAAAATCCACCTCTGCCAAAATACAACACCAATGGTCGCCATCAATGGATGGGCAAATACATATGTTTGTGCATAAGTATGTATTTAAAAGGGATTTCAATTGTGAACTACGCCAGAGCCACAGGTCAAGAAGCATGCGGCACAGTGAAGCGTTTAAAGATTATTTGCAGAACCTCCAAAAAAAACAAGGTAAAACGACTTAAGTAAAACAGGACTGACGGTTTTTAATGTAACCACGCCTGATAAGATCCCCTCATACTTTCACCAAGATCAGCTTTAATGTGTGGCTTCTAAAATGACAGAACCTCAAATCGGGAGAAAACTTTGTGTGGGAATTTTTCTAAAACAAGGGCCGAAAAGGCCACTAGTTTCTTTTAGACGTACCCTTCGCGACATTTGGTCAAAATCTGATATCAGAAAATATATTTGTATACCTTCCACCAAGGGATGGATGGATTTTTTTGGCTCATGTGTCCCAAAAAACGTAACGCACAGTCAAGACGGGCGATTAATAGCCAATCTGGACAAGCAAATAATTTTGAAATTTTTGCTGAGATTACGGACACATGCATGGGCCAAAAGTGCCCAAAAACACAATTTTTTGCGCTGTAGTAGCGTAGAGGCGGTGGAGGATATATAGCTTAATGACGTTTTACTTTCTTTTTTGTGCTTAAGTTGTAAAGGGACGGTTAAGGGTAGATAAGGTTCGCTGCCGAACTTAACGACGCACAGATTCATTGCCACAACCGAAATTTTGAATGATTCAGTTTGCATGTGCACTGAGAAGAAAAATAAACATATATAAGGTTAACTTAACCATAAAAAAACATGATTTGGAGTCTACGTTATGCGAGTATAAGGTTAATTTGAACATTTCGTTGTTGACTGGTATTACAATAAAAATAGGTAATTTAACTATTCTTCGGGTGAATTTTGAAAAAATTAAAATTGTTAATTTTATTTATGTTTTAACAATGCATTGTTGAGTTCTTAAACCATAAAATTGTTATTATTAAAATAATTATTGTTGTTTTAACAATGCACTGTTTTTAACCATGAAAATTGTTAATATTAAAATTTTATAGTTAATATTAAAATTTCATAGTTAATTTATTAAAATTTCATAGTTAATTTATTGAAACTATACATGTTCAATTTAACAAAGAAATTGTTGATATTATTATCGTAACTATTAAGATTGTTATAGAAATAATTTTTATTGTTAAGTTAACTAATTATTGGTACCTCTTTTAACCAGAAACATAGTTACTGTTCCAATTTGTAATATTAAATTAACCTACTAATTGTGTTTTTGTTTACATTTATTCGGACTTTTTTCATTATTATGACTTGAACAGTTTTTATCCTGGTTCGAGAACTTTTTGTTGTTTCTTTTCCGGAATCAACTCAAAAAATTTGGAAATATATTGGCTATGTTTGCCAGGCAGAATGTACAGTTGTTTCTACACCCGCCAAGGTTTTTCTTCAGCAGTCTTTAACAAAGATTACTTCGGCCACAAATCAAATGACTTATACGGGAGTAAAACAGTCGCAATCGTTGCAACATCGTGTAACTTCAATCTGAACTCGTATAACAAAAAGCAGATCAGAAACGTCGATACTACAGAGCCGAACGAACTTTAAGTTTTTGTTTATGTCGCATAATTTTCTGCGTCTCTCTTGAAAAAACCAACCTTATATAATGTTAACTCAACTACTTTGTATGTATATTTGACCTTATATAACGTTATTTTGTCTTCGTTATCAAACATTTGAAATGAAATATTTAACCACACACATGGTTGAAAAAATCATTGTATTTTCGGCTCAGTGTACTATTTAAATTCCATTAGTGCAACCGAATGATTGAAATTGCATATTCCATCAAGTTTCTATTAGAGCATCCAAAATGTTGATGCACTGAAATGTTTAGTAAATGGAAATGAATATGTCGGTGAAAGTGACAAAGAAAAAAGCTGATATTGAAATTTCAGTTTTATAATAATGTTATCAGGATTTGAAGCTGCAATTAAGGACTAAAAACTATAGTTCAAACAAATAAGGCAATATGAGATACAAATTATATTGGCAATTTTCCACCACTTTGATACGAGTATATTTTTTTGGGTACTGGAAAAAGATTCATTTTAGTTTTTTTTTTCGGCGATATGATTTTCGGAGAAACTTTAAAATTCCGTAGTAATAGCTAATTTTTTTTTAATTATTTTTCTATTTTATTTTTACAATCAAATTGTTTCTAAGATATTTTATTGATTGTTTTTCTATTTTATTTTTATAATTAAATTGTTTCTAAGATGCTGCCTCTTTTTGTTATAAAAGCGAAATAATTTTTTGGAAATTATCAATTGTTAGTTGAATCGAACATTGCTATACAAAACTATTAGTTACAACAACAGGCGGTTCTGGCAACCAATAATTGACAATCATTCTGTTATTGCGACCAATGTTAGTGAATTATAATGTTGGCGTAACAATCTTCAACTTATGCTAGGTCCAAACTGATTTCCATCACGATTGTTAACATGTGGTGATTGTAACTGAAAGTCTTCTAGTCTAACGGAAATTTAGTAGATCGGACCGATTTCCAACTGACTTTTTCACTGTGTGCGTCTTAACTTGTTAAATACCTAATCTACCGGTATGGGCGACTTGCCACAAACCTTAAACATGTGCAAAAATTTGTCGAAAAGAGTTTATGTTTGCGACCTGTACTTTGATTTAGCATTCGGCGGACTGACGGACAGTCGTCGCTTAACAGAATCAGTTAATGATTGTGAAACGATCGGTATTATAATCATTTAGTATCCATGTTGCTTTTCTTTGAGTTATTACAAAAATCGTAACTAAGTGACAATACTAGGGTATTGTAACTTACCACTGAATGTGTAGGGTATATAATTATAAATACAATTAAATGTGAAATCCTTGAAACCCTTGTACCCAAAGTTGTGAATTTCGGGGTGATTCTTATGAGAAGTGAAATTTAGTTCACACAAGACACGATCAAACTTATTACGTTATAAAGGTTGGAGCATGGACAAACTCTGTTGCAATTAGTGGACATTCGTCCATGCCTTCAAAAAAAGTTCCCCGCCAATATATGGTTTTGCCGCAATTGAAAGAAGTACGCTCTAGATTGAATATGGTTCGGTTTATTGCAATAATAGCATCTTCTGGAATTGCACCGTAACAGTCCATGTTTGAGCATAAACCTCCATACTAAGTTCCGCTGCTTTCTTAAATCTTGCCGCTCTAGAAGTCAACGAAGCTTTAATCTCAAAAATTATGATAAACTTCCTATATCCTGGCATAGGGGATAATGTCTTAGTGGTAATGTATGTACCGCTAAAATGAAAGAATATAATTTTCGAAACCCACGACAGCCGGTTCTATGGATCGGTCAAGGGCTGTCACCTCGGCATACAGTTGCCGCTTCAACAGCAACAACTACATAATTTCCGAAGTCTCTTCTAATTGGTGCATATCCATAATACGAAGTATTTTTCCGATTTCGAGAAGCCGCATATAACGTCCGATTCTTTCCATATTTCTTGAGGAAAGTTCCGATAGAAATTATTAGTCCATGTTTTTCGAAAACCGAAACACAGAGATCCCACCGATTTGTGGAACTGCCGTTTGAAAAGCCACAAATAAATTTTGATCTTGCTTTTTTAGTGCACAAATCAACCTAGGTAAAATTGGATTACGTTAGTGCATGTTTTCGCACAGCCACCATACAAAGTACCTACTAGATTTGAGGTCCAGCAGGTTTAGAAGGTAGAAATTATGTCCAATTTTTACATTTTTCGAATGCTATATTTCGAGAGACCACACCAAAACTCGGAAACATCTGTTAAGAAGAATGCTATTGGATATCACATGTAATACTTTTAATGACATCCCATTAATAGTAGGTAGAAGTAGATGAAAACCGCATTACAGAGTCTGATTTTATCTTACAGCCCCCAACCATCGAATTTAGCCTTTCTTTATTTGATTGTGGAGAATTTTTTCGACAGGATTGCGAAGATTTTGGCGGTTTACCCATACAAATAACAATTACCATTATGATTGGAGTGGCTGCCATGCCTCATTCTGGTACGAGTATTAAATATTCGTAATAATTAAAATTTTAACATTTTTTTTCCCTAAATTTGGTTTAGAACTAACCAGTATTAGACTAGTACCCACCGACCAACAATCCGAAAATTTTCAAACCGGTGCCATTTCGCCCCCTTGTATTAGATGGACACATTTTCATGAAATGAGCCAAGGAATACGGGTTGCTATATATATTTCTGGCCTAATAATGAATATGCGAATATTTATCATCAAAAATGGTTTTATTGTTTTTCAAAGTATTCTGCAGAATGATTTATACACTTTTGCCTGCGCTCAAACCAATTGTCGAAGCACTTTTTTCACTCCGATTGAGACATCTCCAAAACATGGTTGTTGAATGCTTCAACAGCATCTTCTGGCGACGAAAATCGTTGACCACGCATTTTTTTCTTCATGTGCGGGAATAAAAAGATGTCATTCGGTGCCAAGTCAGGGCTGTACGGCGGATGACCCATCAATTGGACGTTTTGGCCGGTCAAAAAGGCGCTGAACCGATGTGTGAGAACTCTCATAGTCATGATGCACAATGAATAGTCTTCTCTTGTTCGTTTTTTCGAATTTCTACGAAGACTTCAGGCAAACAAATTGTGGTGTACCACTCAGAATTGACCGTCCTACGTTGCTAAAGCGGCGACTGCCACATGACCAGTTTTGTCTAAGAAACAGGCGATCATTTGCTTCGAAGTGCTTCTTCCACGAACAACTTTCGTTGGATTTGGCTCATCTTTGAAGACCCACACGGTCGATTGCTGTTTTGTTTCGGGCTCATACGCATAGAACCATGATTCGTCACCTGTGACGAGCTTACCCACATAAACGTCTTTTGAAGCACAGTATTTTTTCAAAATTTCTTTGCAATCGACACGAGCCTTTTTAATCATCCATCCAACGAGAACATCCCTTATTTACGGCCAGGTGTTCATGCAATATCGAATACATGCTGATGGAAGAAATGTCCAAGGATGCCTCTATCTCACGGTATGTCACATGACAAACTTGCATTATCAGTTCATGCAAGGCTTCAATGTTCTGCGGCACAACGTCCGTTTTTGGTCGACCTTCGTCTTTCAGCGAGCGTCGGCCACGATTGAATTCATTAAACCAGTATTTCACAGTGCTATAGGATGGTGCGTCATACACAAATTTAAGTTCGTCGATGCACCCTTGTCGTGATAATCCACGTCGAAAGTTGGGAATAATATTCGCACGAGAAGTTTTACGAGTTAATTCCTTTTTTTTTCCAAATTGTTTTTTTTTTCAAGTCACTGTAAGCAACACAAATCATAGTCGTACGTCAAAACGTTCTGAGTACGTTTATGCTAAATATGTCAAACTTTTTAATGTAACTGTCAGATAGGCCTTAAATATATATAGCAACCCTCTTATGTCTCCTTAAATTAGAGGACGTACTATGTGTTCAGAACTTAGCAATTTTACCCTATCCAAACATGTTTAAACCGCTGCCATTTCGCCCCCTTGCATTTTCGGGCATGGTCGTAGATGAACATATTTTCTATGTCCACAAGCATGATTACATGCCTCTTATGGCCAGAAGTAAATCCAAAAAAAGATCAACAGCGTTAGCAGGTTTTGGAAAAGGAGACTTAGCATTTTGACAGAAGTCATCACAGGTACTGTCCAATATCTCAATAGATAGATGGGCTTATCCAATAGATCATGGATGAAGTACTATAGAAGATACAACTGCGCTAAGGGTTTAAATCAGAAAAACCTCTGATGTGCGTCCATTTAAGTCTGCAAGATAAAAGCGTACAAATTTTTGATAATTTTCCTTGACGTTCCCGAAACGGTGTCTAGTGTGGCTCTGACTCATTTGAAAAAATTAATGGACGGCTCCAAATATTGGCAAAGGTTCCTTAATAACTTAGAGTTTAAATACTAGTATAATAGTTTTAAGTTCTAAAATTACAAATTAATGCTTAAATCCGTATTCAAGAGATTTTTCAACTAATACCGCATGGACATCCCTAGCTTGTGTCCATCTTCATTTAAAAACACCAGTCAACAGCGGCAAAAGCTCACCCACCATCCCCCGATTAAAAAGGACCAAGAAAAATAATGAAAATATCATCTGTAATATGGAAAAACGCATACCAGCCAAAGCAAACAAAAGCAAAACGAATATGCTCACTTAAATACGAAACAACACCGGTATACGAGTATAACAGACCAACGTTTTGTGGCGGGCTGCCATTGTAAATAACGACACACGGCGATAAGGCTCCAATGTTGCCGCCGTTCCTGTTGTGGCCGTGGCGTCAGTGGTAGTGTTGTTGTTATTGGTGGCGGCAATATTTAAATGTTGGCTACCATAACAAACAGTCAAGGAGAAACACCTTAGTCTGGCTGGTTGGCTGGCTCGACTGGACTGGAAGAGGAGCAGACTTTGTCTGGCCGGTCTGCCAAAAATAAAAAAAAGGAAATAGCCAACAACAAAGAGCAAAGTTAAAACCATAATGGAAGTTAACATAATTTTGATTTTATCAGTAAAAAGGTATAAGTCCAATATGTAAGCAATTTTTATTTTTGCGCCATTCGCCCCTCGTACTACGAAGGGAAGAAAATGTATGCAGACACGGCAATGGAAACGGGAGGGTGTATGTGTCACTCTCTAGTTTATATAGAAGAGAGGTTTAAAAAAAGTAGGGTGTTCCTTAAAATGGTTTCTCAAAATTCAAAATGAAGCGTTGAAGAATATTGTATCTACTAGAGGATGGAGGTTTCTCGTTCTACGTATTTATGGGAGATTGGAGCTGTCATTACATTTAGTCAGGTTAAAATTTTATTACCCATCGTTTTTACGGCTTCCGTACGTGAGAAAATAAGAACAGAACATTAAATTTCGGTTTAGTTTTAAAACGCAGACTAAATTATGGCTTTAAAGCTCAACCAATTCGTCGACTCGTAGTAAAGTTAGTGCGCGGTTAAGCTTGAAAGTTCCAACAGCTCCAATGATCTGCCATACATTGAGTGTTTATCAATTGGCCGCAGCAATTTTGCGACAAGACATCCCTATATTATTTTCCCTATAGCATTTTCTTTGACGAGCATGATGCCATATTGGACTGATCAGCAAAAACTAGACAAACAGCTTAAAACCTGTCAGCGTAGGGCTTTGAGGGACTTAAATGTAAGGTTTGGAAATTCAGCTTGGAAATCAGTCTGGCTGTTATATCGAGTACAAATGTCCCCGATTGAAAAATACTACAAGCAATTGAAATTTCAAGTTCAGTTTTTACCTACTTATTTCGGCACAACATAATACTGTTTGCCTTGGCCTGTATAGAATATGATTTCCAAGCACTTCGAACTTGTGAATGCTTGCTCCAGTTCGTAATGCATATGATTTTTATAAAGGACTACAAATGGTTCTTCGGCCGCAGTCATTACCTTCCCTATGCGCATATTGTGTGTAATAAGCCACCTAACACCTTTCTAGCTCTAACAATCTAAAGAGTGGTCCAACCATAATGCACGATGTTTATTACGACTCACACCTCTACGTCAAGATCCATTACCCCATTCTATTTGGCATTTTTTCCCTGTGTTTGCAAATCCATGCAGAGGTATACAATTGAGCAGTGCGTTAAGATTGTTGAAGCCTTTAACGACTTTAAGCCTTTAACAACTTTAACGACCTTTATCGACGTTCAAATCAAAATGAATTCACTTTGTGATTTTTCTGTTGGCAAATTTCTGCAAAACCGGGTCTGCAGGAAATTTGAAAATACTCGTACCAGTTCATGCTCGCCATGCACGTTCTGCGGAAAACATTGAAGTTTTTCGCGATAAAGTGGCAGAAGATCCGCCAATTTCGACTCGTGAATGGTGTTGGCTATCGCGAGCTGATAAGGGACTTTTGGTGGCCAGAAATTGACGATTTGGAGTTGGCCGATACGTGATTCGAACAGGATGTTTCCACTTTTTACACAGCCAACGAAACAATGTCTTTTTTGCGCGAGAAATTCAATGGCCGTGTTAAGTTGCGTCGTGGCGATGTTAATCAGCCGTCACGATCATGTAATTTGACACCGTTGGATATTTAAAAGAAAAAGTGTACGTCAATAAGCCAAGAACAATTCAAGAGCTTAAAGATGAGATAATTCGGCACATTAACGAAATTGCACCTCCATTGTGTCTCAGAGTCATTGAAACCGAAGCCGTTGCGAGCATTTTGCCGATATTTTGTTTCACACATAATTGTCATAGATCCTTCTCCCATAACAAAACTGTTTGTTTTATTTACAACTGGACCACCCTTTAGTTCAATCTACCAACATAATCTATCCGGATAAATCGGCTTGGTATAATCATTCTTGAGAGTCCTAATCTCGAACACGTCCATCATCGCTTCATCCGCTTTCTAAATTATCCAAGTTCTAGCGATACGAATATACAAAAGGTCCTCCTAATTTGAGGTTCGCATGCCATAATTGACTTCCAGCCTTCAGCATAATAATAGATCTATAATAAGGCCTGGTAAAAGTTCAGCGTATACTTATAATATACCATTTATAATTCGAAAATCATACGCATTCCAATTGGTCTTTTTTGAGTATCAAATGGAATATTTTGAATTTCAAACGGAGTCATTGCATTTTATAAGGTGGAATTTTTCTAACTTCAAATAAAATATTCTGAATATTAAAGGGAATCTTATAAATAACGGGTTTCACAATAGGGACATAACAATTTCGTATCTTTATGTCAACACACCCTTAAATATTTTAAATAATCTTTCAGTGTCAAAACGTTAGCTGAAGTCAACATTTTCATCAAAGTTCACTTACGAGCAACGTTTGGAAATCTTCAAAAATTACTACCGCAATTCGGAGTCGGTGGTCATAACTTTAAGAGCGCTTAGTCCAATTTTAGCCGTTATTATCGTCCCACCCGACAGGCTGTGCGTGCTATGATGTTCCGACGCCAAAAAGACGTCGTTAAACTCGAAGCGATGAAAATAACGCAGCCGTAAAAATCAACATCCGTTCAAAATCAGTCGATTTTAGTTACTCCCAGGAATTGGGCATCACTCAAACCACACTGTGGCGTATATTGCGAAAAGATCTTTGCCTTCATCCTTAAAGTAACAAACTGACTCAAGAACTAAAGCCAATTGATAATTTGAAACGCCGAAACTTCCCTGATTAAGCGCAGGCAAAGTTTAACGAATCCAGAATTTCATCGAAAAATCATCTTTAGCAATAAAGCTCATTTCTGACTGAGTGGATTTGTCAATAACCAAAATATGCTTTATGGGACAGCACACATGTGCTTCAAGAGACACAATTGCGTTTGCAAACATTTACTGTGTGGTGTGGTTTTCATGCCGGGGGTGTGATTGGGCCGTATTTTTTCGTCGATGAAAACAATCGTCATGTTACCGCCAATGGAGAGCGCTATCGTGCCATGGTAGAAAATTATTTTTGGCTAGAATTGGATGAGCTTGACATTGCCGATAAGTGGTTTGAACAAGACGGTGGACACTAGCCACACAGCACGCGATACAATCTATTTAATAAAAGGAAAGTTTGGTGAGCGTGTTATCTTAAGAAATGGTCCTGTCGAATGGCCACCTCTTTCATGCGATTAATACGTTGGATTTCTTTTTTGGGGTAACATCAAGCTATCAACTTTAGACGAGCTCAGAGACAATATCCAACGCGGAATTACCAACGTCCGGTCCCAATGTGTGCAAGATTGGTGGAAAATTGGGCCAGAAGAATAGATCGCTGTACACGGGCTCGTGGTGATCATACAACCGAAATCGAATTTCTGTCTTAATATGTAACATTTGCACTACACCTGGAAAAAAATTAAAGTCTATATCTTCAATATTCTGTGTTTTATTAATATAGGGTGATACATCAAGAGGTATTTTTTCAGAACAAAAAATTATAAAATTCAAATCAAGTGTGAAATCGTTTTTGGAAATTTGAAAGGACATTTCATGGCATTTATTTTTTGGAAAAAACAAATCCTTCAAATGTTGGCAACTGTATTATAAAAATTAGCGTTCGGTGAGAAACGCTGTTCCGAATCCGCTGTTTTCGACCAAAATCTTGTTCAGTGTTGAGGCCTATTTCTTGCCCAACGGCAAAGTCAATAAACTAAATTGCCGCATTTGGGCTGAAGAAGAGGTTCAAGAGGTGCTATTATACCCAGAGAAAACCACGGTTTGGTGCGGTTTATAAGCTGATGGAATCATCGGTGCATATTTTTTCAAAAATGATGATGACTGGAACGTAACCGTGAATGGTGCTCGCTATCGCGCCATGATATCGCACTTTTTGCTACCTGAAATTGAAGCTCTTAATCTTGAAGGTATTTGAATTCAACAAAACGGTGCCACTTGCCATACAGCTGGTCAAACAATGTATGTATTGGGAGGTCATTTCGAAAAGTAGCTAATTTCACGTTTCGGACGGGTGAGTTGGCCGCCTAGATCGAGTGATATCACACCTTTAGACATTTTTTTCTTTGGGGTTACGTAAAGTCCAAAGTCTATGCTGATAAACCAGCTACGATTCAGGTTTAAGAAAGCCAACATTTCGCGTGTCATTAAAGCCATACCAGTCGAAATGCTCAAACGAGTCATCCGAAATTGGATGAATGGGAACCCTGAGGCGTAGTTGCGGCCAACATTTGAAGGAAATTATATTCAAAAAACAAATGCCATACTATGCCCTTTCAAATTAACAATAAAGATTCCACACATAATTTGAATTTTTATATTTTTTTTGTTCTGAAAAATACCTCTAGATGTTTCACTCTATGAATAAAATTACAAAGTCCTTAATGGAAACCACTATATCATTTGGTTTCTTTTAAATTGAAAACCCAATTTTTCTGAATTTTAATAGATGTCAATTTAATGGGGGTCTTTTAAATTTCAATTGATGTTTTCTAAAATTCAGATGGTATTTCTGATTTTTTTTGGAATTTCTAAATTTGTTATGTGTTTAAAATGTCGACTTGGGTGAGGATATTCCGAATTACAATTGAATAAGCGGTAGAACGCAAAACTTAATTTAAAAATTTTAAAAAATAAATATTTCGACGACAAACGCCTATTAAAATTTTACATTGCCTTAAAATTTCCCCAAAAGTATCCCCTTTAACAAATTGGAGTTTGGCTACGGAAATGTTTATTATCACAATGGCTCCGTCTATAATGGGATTTGTCACTTTGGCCAAAACAAAAACAAAATAGCGAACGAAAAGTGTCTGCCACATTGAAAAATGTATAAAGGCTAGGCAGCATTTCCAACCCTCTTCGGCAGGCCACACTGCCAGTGCGAATGTGCAAACTTTATGAACTCAAATATTAACTTTGATGATAAAGCGACGTTAGGTTAAAAACTTTCATTGTCCAGCACAACAAAACCCACCCATCCGGCCAGGCCACACCGACACGGACGCCGACAACAAACACATAAACTTTAAACTGGTTAACCTCAAATTATGGTCACCACACCTGGCCATGTTTACTGTGTTAAAGCACACCAGTGTATATTCGGCCCCCGCCCTCCGAAAATATGCTTGAAATTCTTTGCACTTTCACTGGCATAAATGGGTATTTCCTGGATGACGGCGTAGGGCGGTTAAGGAACCCGCAGTCGACACCATAGACAATCGTAAAAATCTCAGTTTAGGTGCTCTTGCCACACATTTAAAGCTGTTTATCTGAAACACAACCACTTTCAGTTGACAACCGGCACTCACAAACACACACACACCCCATTCAGGCCAGACGTAAAAACGGCAGCCCATAAAAAAGGCAAGTGAAATTCCATGAAATGTTTTGCTTTTACCACTATCACAACAATAAAACTGAAGATATCTGCCAACATGCCGCCGCGTCGAATATTGTGTTCTGAAAATAAAAACACGTTGTTCTTTCGCTGTTGTTATTTCTGCAGCAGGATGTGCCAGCAATGCCAGAACACGGCGACTTGGAAAGAGAATAAAGGAAAAGCACCTCACTTTAGCCATTTCCGCTATCTCGCCAAATTCGTTCCGTTCTGTCGGTGTACTTTTTAGCATTTGTGGCAATTGCGAGCGCCCGGCGGTATTACACGTTCAGGTGTTTGGCTTTCGCCGGTATCTTTAAGTGCATGCGTGTCTGTGTTTCGGAAGATGTCAGTGTCGGGACATTAGCGGAATGTAAAATATTTTAGAAATTTCATTTCTTGTTCTGACACCGCGAATGCCTGATATATTCATTTTCTACGCCAGACATACGACAAATGATCGTAACTGACAAATTTTACGAAATTGTCTTTTTAAAGCCAAGTTGTTGTACACAAAAATGTATTTGCTTTATTAATTACGAAGATAAGGCTTAACCGAATTCATTTTCAGCAACTGAGTTTGAAAGTAGTGTTTTTAAAGGATAACCCTTGATATCTAAATACACTCGATATACACGAGGCAACCATCGTCAACGCGTTGCTCTCGATTTTATACAGGGTATCCGCCGAGAAGGTTTACTACTTTGTTTGTTTATAATTTTTGATTAAATGTAAAAGAAAATGGATCTTATATTGATAAATGTTTTATTTAATGTCTTCAATTATGCTTGGAATACAATATCAGATAAATTTTCGCCTCTGTTAGCCTCACAAATGCAAGCCCTTTTGAGCACTTTTTCATTACATTAAGCACGGCGTCGAATTGAGGTTGATGGGTTGTTTTAAACACCTACTTAAGCAGCAGTAATGTTTTCAGCCGATCTAGCACTACGTTGTGGCCCATGCTTGAGCGTATCAGCTACAGACCCTGTTTCTTCGAAATCATTCACTACAGGATAAATAGTGCGTTTTATTGGCATGTTGTTTCTCCAAAAAATTTTACGTTACTTTCTCATCGTCACAGTTATCGATGATTGATTTTGATAAAATGTTGAACGATTTATCGAATATTTTTCCATAATAAATTTGCCACGTCTCTACTTCACGACTGCCAAATATGAACTGTCAAGACTAATGTTTACCAAAATGGCGGCAAAACAAAGTAGTATACCTTCCCGTTGGACACCCTGTATTTGTTCATAACTCGCGTGGCAATACTTATACAGCTGCACACAAAGCAACATGTGCTTCAACATGGCTTGGCCGATGCAACAGTAGCCTCGTTTGTAACTAGCGCAAGACTGGAGAGCAAATCCGAAATAGTAGACAATTGTTAATTGAAAATGCAAATTTTGTTCGTCCAGATGTACTCGACTTAAAAAAAGAAACTAACGGGCGATCTATCTGGAGGTACTTTTTTCAAAATGAGTTTTTTTTAACAAATTCCGCGTGATTTGTGTTAAAGTTTATTTTTTGTACTGTTTGTCATTTTATCTTGGAAAGACTTACACCGCTAACGTTTCACTGTTTGGGTTCTTCAAAAGCTCGAAGAAGATTCGCTGTTTTCGACCAAAATTTTTGTTCAGTGATGAAGCCTATTTCTGGTTCAACGCAAAAGTCAATAAACCAAATTGTCGCATTTGGGCTGAAGAGTAACAAGAAGAGGTTCAAGAGTTGTTATTATACCCAGAGAAAACCAAGGTTTGGTGCAATTTATAAGCTGGTGGAATCATCGTTGCATATTTTTTCAAAAAGGATAATGGCCGGATCGTAACCGTGAATGGTGCTCGCTATCGCGCCATGAAACCGATCTTTATGCTACCTTAAATTGAAGCCCGAAATCTTGACGACACTTGGTTTCAACAGGACGGTGCCACTTGCCATGCGGCTGCTCAAACAATGGATCTATGGAGAGGTTAATTCGAAGAGCAGCTAATTTCACGTTTTGGACCGGCCAGCAAGATAGTGTGATATCACACATTTAGACTTCTTTCTTTGGGGCTACGTAAAGTCCAAAGCCTATGCTAACAAACCAGCTACGATTCAGGTTTTGGACGCCAGCATTACGGGTGTCATTAACGCCATAGCGGTCGAAATGCTCGAACGAGTCATCCAAAATTTGACTCTCAGAATGGACACTCGGAGGCGTAGTTGCGGTCAAAATTTGAAGGAAATTAGATAAAAAAAATAAATGGTATAAAATGTCCTTTCGAATGAACAGTAGAGATTCCACAGTTGGTTTGAATTTTTGTATTTTTTTGTTATTTTGACCAAAATACCTCTAGATTGATCATAAGTCTTTAAACAGGATACGTAAAGGGTGGTCGAGCTTTAACGCACGATATTTATTGTATATAAGCCAGATGCACGGCTTCGGTGGCGTACCTCTATCCAATGGTCCACATTTGTAATGATTCTGAGACATGATGGAGGTTCAATATCGTTAATGTTCCGAACTACCTCATTCTTTACCGCTTGAGCTGTTCTTGGCTTATTGACGTGCACATGTTCTTTAAAATATTCGTATCCCAAAAGAAAAAAGTCCAACAACATCTATGACAAACAACAAAAACACACCCGATCTTATTGGCTTGTGGAGTAATTCCTCTCACAAAAGCAACAAATCACATTTTTGTGACGGCCAATTAACATCGTCACGACGTGAGAGCCATTGTTTCGTTGTCTGTATCGTCTGGGTCCATATCCTCAACCATTCACGGTAAATAATTGGCCTATTTCGTTTCCGAAGGAGTACGGCCCGAAGCAGCCGCCAGCCCATAAACCGCACCAAACAGTCACTCTTTGGCGATGCATCGGATTTTCAACAATCTGTCGTGAATTGAAAAGCCGAGGTAAGGCGATATTTTAAAGATATCGCCTAAGCGACCACTTACTTGTTTAATAAGCGAGTACCAATCGAACACGCCTAATACAAAAGATCTGTAAAACATACTCTTCTAAAATGTCACTTACGACCATTTTGTGCTCCGAGGGCGGTGTATGCAGGCTTTTATTACGTTACTTGTGAACATTTAAATTGGTGCTAAATGTGAATAAAGCGACATATTCATTTGAAATTTTAAAACCTTTAAGAGAAAAACTAAACAGCAAAACATAATGGGTAAAAACCAGTGAGGAAGGGTAAAGTTGCACTGGGTCGATATGCTATAGTATTCCATTTGATGTCATATGCCACAATCTGTGAAAGTATAAGTATTTCATAACGGCGCAGTACCAACATACTTAGTAGGGACATAAATACTGTTACAACATTGAACATACCCATTTCAATAGTAGAACTGAACAAACCCCGTTAATGTCATATGGGTTTTGAAAGCTAACCTCAATAGCGTTAGTCTGTAACGGGATTTTAAAATTGTTTCAACTTTCATCATGGAGTGGTCAGATAATGAGAACCGTATCGCTGTAATAGCACTTTTCAAGTGTTAAATAAAAAAGCGATATCTTCAAAACGCTCCGGCCACTAGGGATTAGCCGCATGTTCGTCTACCGATGCATAAAACTGTTTGAGAAGACTGTAGATATAAAAGACCGCCACCGGTCGGGCCACCCACGCTCTCTTCTAACACCGCATGTCATGAAAGCCGTTAAATCAAGAATTCACAAAACTACTTTGAATCAAAAAATGTACGATAGTTGACAGGGTGATAGCTTATCGTGCATTTCTTCATCATCATCTGGATGGAGATAATTCTGAAAATGTAGTGGTTAACTAAATAAGCAAACTGAACACCAAAGTCCACTTCACCCTCACAGCAAAGACTTTATCTCGAGGACAGAAGTAACGCTTTTTGAAAAATTAAGTTAGAGTTCTTCAAAATGGGTGGTGATTTATGGCTATAAGACGGCAACAGCTTGAGAGGCTCCAAGACAAAAGAATGGCGAGCAAGTTTCGTCGAGGGAGGTAGAGTATATACAGGGATTTCCATTAAGGACATAACATTTTTTTATATATTAATGAAACACAACATATTTAAGATATAGAGTTAAAATTTATTCTAGGTGTAGTGCAAATGTTACACTTTAAAAATGATATTCGATTTTAGTCGTATGACCATCACGAGCCCGTTTACAGCGATCTATTCCTTGGACCTAATTTTCCACCACTCTTTCAAACATTTCGACCGGAATGTTGGCAATTTCGCGTTGTGTCTGAGCTGGTCTAAAGTTGTCGGCAATGGACCAATGTGGCTCCAGAAAAATAAAATCCAATGGGGTTAAATCGCATGAACGAGGTGGTGATTCGACCGAGCCATTTCTCGAGATAACACGCTCACCGCATGCTATGCGCGGTGAGCGTGCTATGTTGCTAGTGGCGCCGTCTTGTTCACACCACAAATCGGCGATGTCAAGCTCATCCAGTTCTGAACAAAAATAATGACTCGAAAGCGCTCTCCACTGACGGTAACATGACGATTGTTTTCGTTGACGAAAAAATACCGGCCAATCACACCTCCGGCACGAAAACCACACCACACAGTAATTTTTGCGGACGCAATTGTGTCTCTTGAAGCAGATGTGGGTTTGTTGCTGTCCAATAACGCATATTTTGTTAATTGACAAAACCACTCAGCCAGAATTGAGATTCATCGCTAAAGATAATTTTTCGATGAAATTCTGCATTTTCGTGAAACTTTGCCAGAGCCACCGACTCGGGATTTGGCTAGTAATTTTTAGAGATTTCCAAACGTTACTCATAAGTGAACCTTACCATGATGAAAATGTGAGAACGACCAACGTTTTGACACTGAAAGATCTTTAAAAATGTATGAGGGTGCGTTCATTGATAAAGATACGATATTGTTATGTCTCCCGTTACCTTGGATCCGGCGTTATTGAATGGAACGATGTCAGCACTTAAATATAAAGAATGATCGTCTTGGAGAATAGGCAATTGTTTAGGGTCGGTAACAGTTTAAGATCAGAGCATTCTTCTAAAAGACGAAGACGAATTAAACGAAATGCACCGAAATCACCAGTGCTTATGGCACCGAAAATGTATACTATCAAAAGCTGTTGAAGTGTTACGTGTTAATAGATTTGGAAAGAAAATACTTCGGAATAGTAATAAGTATGGAGAGAACATGCATCGGATGAACTAGGGTTTTATAAGTCTATTTTCGACTAATCGATTAAA
This sequence comes from Hydrotaea diabolus, assembly GCA_963513945.1. Classification (NCBI taxonomy): domain Eukaryota; kingdom Metazoa; phylum Arthropoda; class Insecta; order Diptera; family Muscidae; genus Hydrotaea; species Hydrotaea diabolus. Next base: position 56,824,540 of record OY740718.1, on the reverse strand, counting down.
AGACTTTTGGGTGTTAAAAAGCCAAAATCGGTTGTCGACATTTTGTTTTTAAAAAAGTCGAAAAAATGTCTTCTTCTTGTCGACTTTTCTGACTTTTTATTCTAACTTAAAATAGGTCAAAAATAAATTAATTGTCATCATCAAACAATGCGTTGTGCGTAAATTTATGATGCGCTTTCATTTAGTTTTGCCGATTGTAAAATACACAAAAGTTTTATTTTTTGTAGTAGTGCAACGTATGCCGAGGTTCAAAACATATGCCTTCACAAATGTCTGAGATTCATCCAGAGCAATCAATCAACTCAGTAAGTTAACACACACAGAGATTTATTGCCACAACCGATTTTTTTGCCAACCGAATGTTGGTGGTTGCACTTACAATCCATGTATTCCATTGCTACAACCGAATGTTGATGGCGAACACGGCATTTTTCAGAAGAGGAAACTAACACTATCGGTTGAAGAGACAAAGTATCGGTAATCCCTTTTAACAAAGATAATTATTAGAACTGAATTTGTACATGTATTGGTTGGTACCCCGCACATTTGTTAACTAGGCCATAGCTCGCAGTTGGTTTTATTCAATTCATCTAGATAAGCTATCATAATTTGTAATTGATTTTCGAACAAATTAAAAACAAAATTTGTTGTTTAAGAAATCCGATATAAAAAATATAATCTTATAATCTTATCTCTAAACATTGAAAACAATAAGGAATATAGAAGAAAGTCGATTTGTTTTTGCGGAAAACTTAAGTGGTTTTCGTCTTAAACTAAGATTTTGTATAGACTAGAACCGATAAACCATTGTAGGGATTTTAAGCTGTTGTTCCCCAAAGTGAACTTAATGGTGTTTGGTTACAACAAAGAACTTACCCTATATGATGCAGCCCGAAGAGCATTTGACGATATCTACCACGAAAAGCATAGCCAGGAAAAACTATGACTCCAGTGAAGGCAACACATAGAGGATGATGTGAGAACTCTTGGTATTAAGATCTGGAGCAATCACGCCCAAGAACAAAGTGCCTATAAATCATTTAAAGAGCAGGCCAGAATCAACAATACAATTTGGTGATGCAAATGAACAGTTTAAAAAAAACTATTAATTGCCACAACAAAACTATTAATTGCCACAGAAGGCTGTCCTTCTGTAAGTTCTCTTAATCAGATTAAGCTGTCAGGATATTACACATTCTAGATAACATCTAAATGCCGTATAAAAAGAGCTACTAAGATTATCTAACCGACACTTCAGCAGGGATAATTTCAGACCTTGTTTGGGTAGCCAGGATGGTACTTGTATCGAGCGGAAGATCTAGGCAGGCCTTGTTACTTCCACTGCTTCGGCCTGCTTTGTCATTCATAGCCACACTCATTTGCCATCAACTTTGAAGCGTTTTAACTTTTTTCATCTTTTCACAGAATCGTGTATATCCCCGATAATGAAGCATAATTTGCAAGAGAAAGTACCGTCCAATAATCTGTTTTATTTCGTGGTTAAATCATTTTGTCCTGTTCCACAAGACAAACATCAGTCAAAACACGACCAAGTCCATCCACCCTCGAGCAGACGCACGCACACACAAAAAAAAGAAAGAAAAGAAAAGCTGCCAATGCGTCTTTTCCGTTGCTGTTAATCTCATTTTTCGCCATTATCTTCAGCTTATAAGCAATTTATTATGAACCATTTCAATATTTTATTTAAATCAGATCACGTTTTGTGCCGTCGTTTTTTTTTTCTATGCGAATACGTCTTTTTGTTCTATCACCCCCGCGCACCCTGTCTGTCCTTTTGTTTGTGAGTATGTGTGTGTGTGTGTAAGTTCTTTGGTTTACTTGCGGGCTTTTCGACCCCTTTGCCCCAACTCCCCGCACAGAGTGTCCTTTGTTGTGTAACTAATTTATTATCTTGTAGAAATTAATCTTGATATGTTGCCTCGCTTTTTATTCCTTTTCAGTTTTTTGTTCGAACAAAATACTCTGGCGACTTTATTGAGGGGGCTTGAGGACTCTATTCAGAAACGCAGACACACACATAGGCAGACTGAAAGACAGCCAGACAGACAGACTGATAAAGAGACAGACGATCTGCGTAATATTGTGAACTCATGCACGTATTTAACGCTGTTCCATAATATGGAAAGTGGAATGCTCAGGGCAAACTGTGGCGCAATGTCCGTTGGGTCGAATTTGTTTTACTCTAATCGACGTACGATGTTTAGCACTGATTAGATTGAAACGTTTTATTATAATAGGCATCATCGTCGTCATAGCAAGGTCAGTTGAGTTTTAAAAAATTTAGAAATGTTTGATGATATTAGGTGGAAGTACATAAAATGTATTGGCACATTAAAGCCATGTAAAAATAACTGGTATAGTCGGGGGGACAAAGATTCATTTGGTACATATCTAGTATATAATTTTAGAGAAGTATATCGTTGGATCCTTAATAGAATATTGAGAAACAAAGAACCGGACCGCTAATGGAATTTATAGTTTATCTTCAAGTTTGAAACTTTAGACCGTTTTTTTTTTTTTGGTTATGGGTATATGTGAATTCCAATCAATTTGTGGCCCAACCATAAAGCACGATGTTGATTGTGAGTCACAGCTTAACTTCAAGTTTTTTGCCTTAACAGGGTCCAGTTCGTCCTGCAAAGCTCAACAGGGTCTTCTTTCCCCGCTAATTATTCCAAGCCCTAATTATAGTAGATAGGGACAGAAGGAATCTCTCTAATTTAATTTGACATTTCTTTGTCTTAGTATTTGACAAATTCAGCCATGGAGGTAAACAATTGAGCAGCGCGGTTAGATTGTTAAAGCCCTTGACGAGAGTGGGCGTTCAACTCAAAATGCATTTCGTGCACCACGTGTTTTTTTTTGGTCATAGTCGATCAAATGTGTCCAAAATCGGGAGAATTGTGCGCAAATTTTAGCAAACTGGCTCTGTAGGTCGATCAAATGTGTCCAAAATCGGGAGAATTGTGCGCAGATTTTAGCAAACTGGCTCTGTAGGATATGTGAAAACACCTGTGCATGCTCGCCCAGTTCGTCCTGCGAAAAACATTGATGTTATTCGAGATAGAGTTGCAGAAGAGCCGGCAATGGTGTTCGCTATCGCCATATGATAACGGACTTCGTGTGGCCAGAATTTGAGGATAAGGACCTGAATGATATGCGTATGCAACAGGATAGTGCACTTGCTACACATCCAACAAAACAATGGCTCCTTTGCACGGGACATTTGAAGGCCGTGTTATCTCACGTCGTGGCAATGGTAATTGGCCGCCGCGATCGTGTGATTTGACACCGTTGGATATATTTCTTTGGCAATATTTAAAAGAAAAAGTGTGCCTTAATAACCTGAGAACAATTTAAGAGCTAAAGTATGATTAACGACATTAAACCTCAATTAAGTCTCAGAGTCATTGAAAATGTAGACCATCGGAAAGAGGTATGCCACCGAAGCCGTGGCGAGCATTTGGCCAATATTTTGTTTTACTCATAATAGTCATAGATCCTTGTATAATAAGAAAAAGTATAAAGATTCTTCTCTGAATACGTTTGGCTTTATTTGCAATTAACTTCGTGCGTTTTAGTTGGACCACCCTTAAGGTGACTATATGAAGCACTATGCCTAATTAAACACAGACTGAAATAAACATGTTGATTGATCGATATGATTTCAACAAAAAAAAAATAATTTTGTCTCAAAAAAGTAATGATCGAAAGGTTGACGAACATAAGGCTTCACTATTTTGATTCTAGCTGTTATAGCTCTAAGGTTCGCCAATGCTCCGGGGCACCTTTGCGTGTGAAGGGCAAATGATGGTAATTGGGCGCCACGATTATGTGATTTGGCACCGTTCGACTTTTTTTATTGGGGATATTAAAAATAAGAAGTGTTCTTTAATAAACCAAAAACAATTTAAGAGCTAAAGAATTTAAAATTTCGCCACATTAAAAACATTGAACCTTCTTTAAGCCTCAGAGTCATTGAAAATATGGACCATCGGAAAGAGGTATGCCACCGAAGCCGTGGCGAGCATTTGGCCAATATTTTGTTTCACTCATAATTGCCATACATCTATCATATGAAAATTATTAAGATTATTCTTTAAAAAAAAATTGTTTTAATTACAATTAACATCGTGCGTTTGAGTTGGACCACACCTAGGGAAAAACTTTGGAGTTATCCTTTCGGTCATATAAGTAACTCTTCCATTGCCTGAATATCTTTCTCTGTCAATATATGAAATATAAATACGCCGAATCATTCACAAAAAGATGAACAGACATACAGGCTCAAACTAGCTCGAATTTAAAGGGACATTCGCATTCAGTGTCATGAAATCTCTCTTGAAGGCTACTTTCTTAAGGGGGGAAACTTCTCCCAAAATTGTGCTGTGCACGATATAATTCTTGTAATCTCTGGCCGAGACCTACTGTTTAACATTGGCTCCGAAAGGCTAATGCATTTTATAGTAAAGTTTGGCTTAGAGATTAATCTCTTACTCGTAAAGTCACCGGCATTTACGAGCTGGAAACCCGCCGTTGAAAAATTTGCTAAATGTTCTTGCTCGGGGTTGAAGCTGGGTTTACTGGCATGATAGCCGTGCACTCACTCCTACCATTACACCCCGGCGGCCCACACTTAAAAACTGATTACCATAATTCACCCAAGAACTCAGGAACGACTTTCATATGGGGGCTTAATTACCGTATTTCGCCAGGCTTGCTTACTGGTACGAGTACATTAGAAAAAAATATTCGCAATTCAATTGTGGCCTTTAGAGGGGCGGCACCTCAATTCTGCAAGGACGATTTTATGGGAGGAACAAAAAACATCAACCTAAAAGGGTAATTCAAGTTTTAATAAAAAAGTAAATAATGCGCATAAGTTTTTTTAGTCTCTTTTTGGCGATTTGGTTTTTTCCAAATCCAACTTATTGCGGACTACACGAAATATATCTGACCATTTAGAAGACTCAAGCTCAACTCAACTCAAGCTCTTTACATTGGACCGAATCATGATTTCTACGGAATGACGGACGGTCTTTAAGTATTTCGAACCGTTACAAACGAAATGACAATCTTATACTTGTACTATATACGCATCATCCTATAGTGGAGGGTATAAAAATTGGAAGCAATCTCTCCAAGCCATTGTTCACTACAACAGCTTTCAAATAGGATAAAGTGTTAGCAGAACAGCAATTCCTTTCGAATTCTGGATAATCCGAACAAATAAAACCTAATACTCGTAGAGTATACTTTAGCAGTAATATTTTATTATTTTTACTATATGGGTTCGAGCAAAATATAGTTTTTAAACATTGAAAAATTTATGTGACGCGCAAAATAGAAAGGGACCTAAGGGTAAAAACCAGTTTTGTTCAGAAGAACCATTATAAAGATTTAAATACGTGTATCTTTGGTGTATAATCGTCGACTTCACTTTCATAAAACGCGCATATCTCTGGGAGGGAACACTTTTGGGGCATTGATCGGTCTCATTCGATGCGTAGATGTTGTCCACATCAAAAAAAGAAAAAAAATGAAAATTGATTTTTCTACCCTTAGGTCCCTTTCTCTATGCGCTGTCACATATATCAAGTCTTTCAAGAGTTTTTAAATGTCTTTCATATAAGAATAAGCGGAATTTGATCAATATTACATGCTTTGAAGGTTCATAATAAAGATCCTTCTTTATATGGCACTTAAGTATAAGTATATCAAAATATGGACCAATGAAGACCAATATCAAAAGGAATCGTCATTGGCGTGAACTAAACAAAGTGTCGTTAAGATGAATTAATACGTACGACTGGCTCTTAGATTAAAACAATGAAAGGATAAAGTAGTTTCGTGGGATATGATAATTCTGAATCCATCACTCCAGTAAATTTGGAGTCTATTTATTGCCTTGTGTATAAGGTATATCGAATATGAGCAATACGACTACCTGAACCTGACTACGCAACTACCCTGAATCACTGAAACACAAATTAGGCATATTGAGCTTTAAATATAAATTGTTGAACAAATTCTTGTTGGCATCGAGATTCCCAGCTTCCGACTGCATTGTTCTGGTCATCCAGACTTCCCCTAGATAGTTCTGCTAACACTTTATCTTTATTTATATATGTTTTAGTCAACAATGGCTTGAAGATGTTGCTTCCAATCTTTATACTTTCCACTTTAGGACGGCGCTCATATTAAGATCGTTTGCAACATTTCGAAATACTTATTTGCCACCCCATCAAATCCGTCTGTCATTCTGGAAGCACAATATAGTCCAACGAAAAAGAGCTTGAGTCGTCTAACTAACCAGAGTCGTCTCACTAACCAGATGGGCGATAAGTTGAAATTGAAAATAAACCAAATCGGGCTTAAAGTTTCCTATTGAGAGGCTGATGCAGTTAACGAGATGCTGTTAATAGTTAGCGAGAGTGTGAATTACTCCATAAGCTAATTGGATCAGGTTTTGTTGTTCTATTTAGTATGTGGAAGGGAAAGTAAGTCAGCGAAGTTTAAGCAAGTACATTACCGTCTACGAGGGTTGCTATTTATATTTCGGGTCCGGCAATAAAAACACAATAATTTATGATTGGAAATGATTTTATTGTTTTTCAAAATATTCTCCTTTAAGGTCAATACACTTTTGCATGAGCACAAAGCAATTTTCGAAGCACTTTTTCCACTCCGACTGAGACACCTCCAAAACATGATTTTTGAACGCTTCAACAGCTGCTTCGGCCGATGAAAAACGTTGACCACGCATTTTTTCTTGTTGCTAGGGAATAAGAAGAAGTCATTGGGTGCCAAATCAGGGCTGTACGGTGACCCATCAATCCGACATCTTAAGTGGTGAAATAGCTCATCGTTTCAGCTGATGTGTGAGAGTTCGCATTGTCGTCATGCAAAATTATTCGTCTTTTCTTTTTATCTTTTCTCATTTCTTCTAACACTGTTGGCAAACAGATGTTTGTATTTCACTCAGAATTGACCGTCCTACGTTCCACTAAAAGCATTGTGGCCACAAGGCCTTTTATACCGAAAAACACGCACCCATTTGCTTCGATGTTCTTCTTCCACGAACAACTTTTGTTGGATTTGGCTCGTCTTGAAAGACCCATACGGTCGATTGCTGTTTTGTTTCGGTTTCATATGCATAGATCCATGATTCGTAACCTGTGGCAATGTTATACACTGCCTTTAAGCAACCGCAGTTATACTATTTCAAAGCTCTTTGCACCAATCCATACGAGCCTTTTTTGAGCATTCGCCAAATTATGTGGGATCCAACGAGAACAAATTTTTTCATGGCCAAATAAACATGCAATTTCTTATTGATGATTGTCATACTATCACATGTCGGTCTTGCTTCATCAGTTCACGCACAGCATCGATGGTTTCTGGTAAAGTGACCGAAGTTGAACGTGATTCACGAAATTTATCCTGGAGCGAACGGCGTCCGAGACTGAACTCTTGGTACCAGCGATAAACAGTGGTTTTTGATGGTGCTTCATCGCCAAAAGTCAAACAAGTTGATTTAAGCACTCTTGTCTCGATAAGCCACGCCGAAAATCGTAAAAAATCATCGCACGAAAATGTTCACGGAATAATTCCACTTTTTGACTGAGATGCATTTTTTAAACAAAACAATTCGCCCTCAAATGACAAAACGTTCTGAGTGAAGTTATGCTTAAAAAATGTCAAAGTTTCCAATGGAAGTTCCAGTTTGCATCTGGGAACACTAGTATTGTCAGGACCCGAAATATAAATAGCAACCCTCGTTGTAGACTCACATTACACCGTTGGTGTGGGACGGCTTGTCGGTTAATGTGCTGCCGACAAGGTTACTACTCATTTAAGCCTCCGTATACAAGAATCATTGCTTGATTTTGCAAATGAAAAGGCGACTTACTGAAACTATTTCTAACACATTGACAGACTGTCCGACTTAAAAACCCCCAAAGGATTTAATTAACATGACTTGAAAAGTTTTTATTCTGGTTTGAGACCGTCATACGTTCAACTAAAGGCACTGTGGCAACATGGCCGGTTATACCAAAAAACGCAATCATTTACTTCGATGTACTTCTTCAACGAACAACTTATGTTGGATTTGGCTCGCCTTGAAAGACCCATACGGTCGATTGCTGTTTTGTTTCGGGTTCATATGCATATTTCCATGATTCGTCACCTGTGACAGGCAGGCACTGTCCAGCTGTTTCTAAGCGCGTTGTGTTTTTCAACGAAAGCCCATGCGAAACAGAATTGGTGCAAATAATAGTGCTGATAGTAGACAAAGTAATCGTTGTCAAAGGCTGCTGAAGGAAAACATTGGCGGGTATAGTACTGTAAAGCTGTTAGTACAGTCTGCTGGGCAACCCAGTCAATACATTTCACCATTTTTTCCGTTGACTCCGAGAAAGGAACAACAAAGGTCTCGAACCTGAATAAAAACTGTTCAAGTCATAATAATGATAAAAGACCGAATAAATGTTTGTTTACATTTATTCGGTCTTTTTCATAGGAAATACTTAACTCTGTAATGAGCCTTTCTCGGAAGTTGTAGGCATTACGCGTCCCATAACTGGCTGTGATCATAGTTGTCTGGGGACAAATAAAAAACATTCCCTAATGTCCGTGGACATATGGCTAACCAGCAACACTGAAATTTTCTCACAAATTTTAATAAACTATATTAAGACTTGAGCCAATTTGGGATTAGGACCGGTCCGATAATCGGCATCATTTATCTATGGACATGTGTTAAAAACAAGATTCGTCACGAATCCGAACATAACATAAATTTTAAAATTTGACTATATTTTAGGCCATCACCCATGGATCGTAGGTGCCTAGGACGACGGAAAATATGTCCTTTCGAACATGAACATATGGGTACTCAGAAATAGTAGAGTTTTTTCACTTATCTACATAGACCTCGTAAATGCCGATGACCTAACGAGGACGAGATTAATCTGTAAGCCATGTAAAGGCTTCTCTATATAATGCATTAGCCGGCGTTAAAAAGTAGGTCCCGGTTAGTAAGTATAAGAATTCAATCATGCACAGCTTACTGATTCGATGAAACTTTCTCCTTGTTCCTTAATGAAATTTGTTGGAAATAAAGTAAGTATCCAAATATGGATTAACTTTAAAACTTTTTCTTTATGTCGGAGCCGGATCTAAGAGCCCTAGGAACCAAAACTTGGCCCCCTATCAACAATGGACATATGGGTACTTAAAAGCAATGAAAGTTCCTCGTAAATCTGAATGTGATACTAATTTTACAATCCCCATTTTTGCTTAGGGTCACGAAACTGCAATCCTTAAAAGCGCCGCCAGTTTATCAAATACTACCAATGCCATGCAGAAAAGCAATTCATGGTGGAAAGTGTAAAAGCTTCGACTTGGCCGAACTTACGAATTGTCCACTTGTGTTCAGTAAATCTATCACAATATTGCCTGGCCTGTCTGCGTAATTATAAAACTTCTGACAAGCTTAAGGGTGAACAAATACTGCTTCTTTTTTTGTAAAAAATCAAATTCATCATCAGTCTAATGCACGTTTGTATTGCAGACAAAATATACTTAATCGATTTGCGTCTGTCGCCACAGCTGAATTCATCATCTGTTCTGCGAAATTGTATACCAATTGTTGCTGACAAAGGAATTTAATTTTGTACCAAACGCATAGACAAACAAAACATATCCCCTCCCCGCTCATCCTGCGTCGACAACTAGAAAAGACAAATAAATCTCTGAAACATTATTTGCGGATGGGGTCATATATCACCAGCGTGTTCGTTTTTTTTTTGGTTTCTTCACTGCTGCCGCAAAGCCTCTTGATGCCTAGACGAAATGAGGCCAAGAGGGTGATTTACATCGACAACCGCATGGTTTAAGTTCACTTCAAACTCTGAAGCGCAAGGAATCAAACAGAAATAGTCAAAGTAAAATTTATTAAGTTTTCCTTCCCCACCCCCTTTACATTTCACGCTAAAGGCTGGAACAATGTGGTAGTGTGGATTTCGACCAGGAGCCACAGCAGAGGGATACAATTTGAATTGGGTGTTATGGGTCTGAGAGACACTCACTTGTAGTTTTATTACGTTTTACTTGGGGCCTTAAAGAGTGTCACGTCTGTTTCAATGGGGCGAGTTTGCCTGTCTGGCCCCATGCCTATCCACGAGTCAAGCACGATAAACAAAAAGATGTGCGTAACATTCACATCCTCCACCATTCCACCCTTTCGGTTGTTGGCAAACGTTTGACTCCCACCCACACACAAGTCGGACGACACACTAGAGCACACACCCACGATATCACAACTTATTGGCGCCTTGCCCGTATATGGGCTCTGCTATTCGTCTTCTTTCGTTGCCTACGCCACAGTAGAAAGCGTCTGTAGTGACTTGTACGAGGGCTGGTTAGAAAAAGCTCAATAGGAACATGAACACTACTTTGCTTTTAGGTTGCCAAAAAAGTCAAGTTCATAGAGGCCATTTTTAAAGACAGCACAATGTGCAAATTGTCGTCAAGATCCTTTTGATCGGGGTGGTTAAATTTTAAGGGCCGATGTAGAATGTAAACCACACCTAAACCTCAGGTTTTTTCTGCATTTCATTTGATTTTTCTTAGTATAAGACTAACTCAATTTGAACCATGGAAAGATACACAAGCGAGCAACGCGTTAAGTTTATTCAGGCTTATTATGAAAATGAAATCAATTTTAGAAAAAAATCATCTTTAGTGATGAGGCACATCTTGACCTCAGTGGATTCGTCAATAAGCAGAATTGCCTTATTGGGGCGAATGATAAATGCATGACTGTTTGGTGCGGTTTATGGGCTGGCGGCATCATCGGCCGTATTTTTTTTTTCCAAAATAAGGCCGATCAGGCAGTTAATGTGAATGGTGTCCGCTATCGTGAGATGTAACGAACTTTTTATGGTCCGAATTGGAAGACATGGATGTGGACGATATGTGGTTTCAACAGGACGGTGCCACTTGCCACACTGCTAACGAAACCATGGCTCTTTTGCGCGACAAATCAACATCGGCCCTTAAAATTTAACCACCCTTTAATTGCGGACTTCACTTGTAGCACGACAATACATGCACTCTTAGCACAGTTAAGTACTTTTCCAATCGCCCTCGTACTGTCTTGCTCCAGTTCTGACTGCAATTGTCCCTTTCTTATTCACCACCCTACGACGCGTACATCAAACTTCTTGGCTGGCAACATAGTTGAGTCCAACTTTTGTAATAGTCTTTCGAATTTCGAAAGTTTGAGCATCAGAAGCGAAGAACAGCGTTTCAGACTTAACTTCTGTTGGTGAACTTGTGCTTCGCTTTGTGTTTTAATCATTTTGACAAAATCTGTATGCGAAGAAATTTCTTTGGCGGTTTCCTTGCATTTTGATGGTAGGATTTTATCAGCGTCGGAATTTCACAGTCGATAGATAACATTGTCTATGTTGTTACTTTGGCTACTTTTTTTGGAGACAGAGCAATAAATTATTTGGGGTTTACTTAATTGGGATAAATTAAGGGATGTGATATGCTTTAGACAAACAAAACAACGGGTGTAGTTCATTGCCAAAAATGGGATTTTTATAGAATATTCTATTTAAAACAGGAGAAAGCGGATTCGTTGCAGACAAGATACAACGAAAATGATTTATAAGCAGCATTTTTGCGAAGCAGGCACAAACGAGTACATTGATTTCAACTTGTTATATATATTTGACCGGTGTAAACATTTACCGACTTCGCCCAACTTCAATAGCGATAATCACGAGTTTTTTTTATAATTCGAGGGTTGCTATTTATATTTCGGGTCCTGACAATACTAGTGTTCCCAGATGAAAACTTGAACTTCCGTTAGAAACTTTGACATTTTTTAGCATAACTTCATTTAGAACGCTTTTTCATTTGAGGGCGAATTGTTTCGTTTACAGTGTGTTGAAAAATTCATCTCAGTCAAAAAATGGAATTATCTCGTGAACATTTTCGTGCGATGATTTTTTACGATTTTCAGCGTGGATTATCGAGACAAACGTGTTTAAAATAACTTGTTCCGACTTTTGGCGATGAAGCACCATCAAACACCACTGTTAATTGCTGGTACCAAGAGTTCAGTCGCGGACGCCTTTCGCTCCAGGATGATTTTCGTAAAGGACGTCCAACTTCGCCCACTTTGCCAGAAACCATCGATGCTAGGCGTAAGCAAGACCGACATGTGACGTACCGTGAGTTTGAGGCATCCTTGAGCATTAGTATGACAAGCATCATTAAGATACTGCATGTTCATTTGGCCGTGAAAAAATTGTTCTCGTTGGATCCCGTATAATTTGACGAATGCTCAAAATAAGGCTCGTATGGATTGGTGCAAAGAGATGTTGAAAAAGTATAACTGCGGTAGCTCAAAGGCAGTGTATACCATTATCACAAGTGACGAATCATGAATCTATGCATATGAACCCGAAATAAAACAGCAATCGACCGTATGGGTCTTTCAAGACGAGTCAAATCCAACAAAAGTTGTTCGTGGAAGAAGTACATCGAAGCAAATGATTGCGGTATAACCGGCCATGTTGCTACAGTGCCTTTAGTGGAACGTAGGATGATCAATTCAGTTTGCCAACAGTGTTTGAAGAAATGAGTAAAGATAATAAAAAAAAGACGGATCATTTTGCATCACGACAATGCGAGCTCTCACACTTGAGCTGAAACGATGAGCTGTTTGACCACTCAAGATGTCGAATTGATACGCCATTCACCGTGCAGCCCTGATTTGGCACCCATGGACTTCTTCTTATTTGCTAGCATCTAGCAAAAAAAATGCGTGGTCAACGTTATTCATCGCCCGAAGCAGCTGTTGAAGCGTTCAAGAATCATGTTTTGTTATATGTTATATGTTTTAAAAAAAAAAAATTTTTTTTTGGCAAAATTTTCTTCATAAATTTATTTCTAATTGCAAAAATGTTGATTTGGTAGAGAAACAGTATATTAATGGATTAAAGAAAATGTAATTATTAATTTTTCTCAATTTATTTCAGCAAAATCGAACTAGTCGTTCTCGAGTTATGTCAAACTACGTTTTTGCCAACATTTTATAACTAAGCGAAAAAACATCAAGATAAGGAAAAAATGTAAAAGGTCATAAAAAAAACTGGCACATACGAACGCAAAACCCTTTGAGGGTTTTAATATACTGACCTAGTACCATCACCCTGACTTGGAATTTCTCACCCCCCAGATTGGCTGTTGTACTGTGTAATGTGCGTAGCTTCCGAACCACAGATATGATAATTATATCCTACACCACATTTTGGTACAGGGTGCTAAAACTCATTGCAGTGGCAGGTGAGCGAACACTACACCTTCAGGGACCACCAGGCGATAATGTTCTCAATTAATATCGCACACAGACCGAGACGGAAGACCACGTTTAACGGATGGGCAAAGGACAAGTTCGACGACGAAACTTTCGTGGAAGTGCTATCCAACCAACTCGTGTGCGAAAACCCTACATCAGAGATGGCTGAGGGGATAGCAGAAGCGTTAAAGGCAGCGTGTGATGATGCATCAATGCCAAGAAGGAGATATGGCCATGGAAGAACCGAAAACTAGTGGTGGAACAGTACATTAGCAGCACTGGGAAAAAAGTGTCTGAAGGCTAGACAACTGTATCAGAGAGGGAGAACAACTCCTGACTTTCAAACACGGAGAGAGGGATACCATCAGGTGCAAAAGGATCTACATAAGGCGATTAACTAACGCAAATTTGACTGTTGTAAGACGATGAGTAAGGAAGCCGAAAGGAAAGCCCAAAACACCTGACCCGTGCTAAGAAACCAAGTAGTGGCAGTGCTATTCTCCCAAAGGGAACAAAATATACAGGAGACCCCTCGTCTTCTAGCCGAAATCCCTGCGGCTGTGACGGAGGATGAAATAATAGACTGGAGAGCTTCAAAACGAACTTGCATTGGACAAGTGCCGAAAGGAGACACCTCGTCTTCCAGCCTCCAGCATCGACGGAGGATGGAATATTTGAGCTATGATCTAGGATCGGTGATAACAAGGCCCCAGGCCTGGACCGAGTACCTAATAAAGCGCTGAAAGTAGCTTTAAAAACAAGGCAAAATTTTTGTGAAGCTATTCAGTGGCTGCTTGAGAGATGGTATATTCCCGGAAAGGTGGATGAAGCAAACACTCATCCTTATACCGAAGCCTAAAAAATCACTCGGTGTACCCCAGTCAAATAGAATAATATGCCTTTTGGATATAATTGGCTAATATAAAATAGATTAAACACCGCAGTGAAGGAGGTCAACGGTATTTCTCGAAGACAATACAACTTCCGAAAAGCAAGATCTACAGGGTGTCCGCCGGGAAGGTATACTATTTTGTTTTGCCGCCATTTTGGTATAACTTAGTCTTGACAGTTCATATTTAGCAGTCGTAAAGTAGAGACGTGGCAAATTTATTATAGAAAAATATTCGATAAATCGTTAAACATTTTATCAAAATCAATCATCGATTACAGTGACTATTAGAAAGTTACGTGAAATTTTTGGGAGAAACAACGTGCCAACAAAACGCACTATTTATCGTGTAGTGAATGATTTCAAAGAAACAGGGTCTGTAGCTGAAAGGCCCATGCATGGACCACAACGTACTGCAAGATCGGCCGAAAATATAACTGCTGCAAAAGAATGTTTTTAAAACAATCCATCACCTCAATTCGACGCCGTGCTGAATGTAATGAAAAATGTGCTCATACTTGTATTGTATTCCTTACATAATTGCTGGCATTAAATAAAACATTTATCAATATAAGATCCATTCTCTTTCATTTATACAAAAATTATAAACAAACAAAGTAGAATACCTTCCCGACGGACAAACTATATCATAGACGCTATAAGCTTTGTGGTCAACACGGCAAGGAGTGTAACCAGGGCGAAGGTGCGAAGAGGAAATACTGCGCCATTATCACTCTGGACAACAAAAACGCCTTGAATTCAGCGGGATGGAACCACATTGTCGCATCGCTGAGGAGACTAAATATTCTAGATTATTTGCTAAAAATAATTAAGGACTCTTTCTCCGACCGTATGAGCCGGGCAATGGAATAGAATCGTACAATGTCACGGCAGGTGTAACACATGGCTCTGTTTTAGGGGCCCTTTTGTGGAACATTATGTATGGTAGAGTGCTCGATCTAACAGTACCGGAGGAGGCGACAATTGTGGGGTTCGCAGACGATATTGCAGTACTAGTTCAAGCAAGGAAGAAAGACGAAGTCGAGATACAGGGTGGGCCAGAAGTAATCATGGGGCTTAAAAATTTAATAATTTTTTCGTTTATATTTTTTTTCAGATTATAACGGGTGATCAATCTAGAGGTATTTTTTCAATAGGAGTTTTTTTACCGATTACGTGTGATTTTTGTTAAACTTTATTTTTGTTTCTTATCAGTTTTGTTTGCCATTTCATCATGGAAAGACTTACACTGCAACAACGTCTCCAATTTGTGCAACTGTATTATGGAAATGAACGTATGGCAAGCAACGTTTTTCGACCAAAATGTCGTTCATTAATGAGGCCCATTTCTGGCTCAACGGCAAAGTCAATAAACAAAATTGCCGCATTTGGACTGAAGAGCAACAAAAAGAGTATCAAGAAGTGTCATTATACCCAGAGAAAACCACGGTTCGGCGCGGTTTATAAGCTGGTGGAATCATCGGTGCATACTTTGCAAATATAATGATGGCCGGAACGTTACCCTGAATGGTACTCGCTATCGCGCCGTGATATCGATCTTTATGCTACCTGAAATTGAAGCCCGTAATCTTGACGACACTTGATTTCAACAGGACGGTGCGACTTGCCATGCGGCTGCTCAAACAATGGATCTATTGAGAGATCAATTCGAAAAACAGCTAATTTACGTTTTAGACAGGTTAGTTGGCCGCCTAGATCGTGTGATATCACACCTTTAGACATTTTCCGTTGGGGTTACGTAAAGTCCAAAGTCTATGCTGACAAAATAGCTACGATTCAGGTTTTAGAAGCCGACATTACGCGTGTCATTTAAGCCATAACGGTTGTTCTGAAAAAATACCTCTAGATGCATCACCCTATACAAATAACACATGGAGAGATTCACAACTGCACAAAGCACCAGAATAATAGAATTTTATTATTTAAATCAGCGATCAATTTTTTTAACGCATGAGTGATGAAGCTAACTTTCATTAGAATGGCTTTGTTAATAAGCAGAACTGTAGGTTCTGGGGTTCTGAAAATCCAAGAGCCATTTATCAAGGCCAATTGCACCACATTTGGTGTACAGTATGGTGTAGGATTACATCTGCAAATATCATTGGGCCGTACTTCTTCGAGAATGAAGATGGAAGTGCTGTAACCGTAAATGAAGAGCGGTAACGGTTTATGATGGAAAGTTTTTTACGCCACGCTACTCAAAGCATTCCTGAGATTTGGTTTCAGCGGGACGGACGGCCCACACAGCCCGAGACTTAATGGCACTTTTAAGTCACATTTTTGGAGAGCGAATAATTTCCAGAAATTCGGAAATTATTTGGCGCGATCGCTAGATTTGTCAGCACCCGACTATTTTCTTTAAGGTTATTTGAAGGAGCGAATATATGTAAACAAACAAGCCTGACACAATCCTTCAACTCAAGGCCAATATTATTGCAGAAATTCGAATGCTACAGCCACAAGTTTTGAAAGATGTTATGGAAAATGCTTTAAAACGAGTCCATAAATGCGAAGCTGAAAACGGGGGTCATTTAAGTGACAGTATTTTTCATACTAAGTGTAAACAATTTCCATTTTGTATATTATAATCTCAGACAAAAATAATAAAAAAAAATTAGGGAACGAAAAAGATATTAAAGTTTTAACCTTTTAGTAACTATTGGCCCACCTTGTATCACTGACAACAAAAACTATCAGCTTTAATATGAGGTAGCCGTGCCGGGCTCTATCAAAGGTATTGAAGATATCCAGTGCCATGACCTTATTCTCACCAAACTGGTGGATGGACCGACAGCAACGATCCGACAAAAACGCCATGAGGTCTACTGGAGACGCCATGAGGTCTACCGGAAGCAATACTGTTGATCACTCAGTAGGTCATTGGTCTCTAAATATAAGTACCTCACAAGATGGTGGTTTATCATGCTGTCTATTACCTTGAAGAGCGCTGAACAAATCGGAATTGTCCGAAAATTCGCACGCTAAGAAGACCCCCACGGTTGTGTAATAGACTGGTAAGTTCAAAACGAACTTGCATAGGACAAGTGCCGAAATAGCATCCGGGCCCATGGATTCATTTACATCGAGATTCGCAAGAACCCTTTTAACTCCACGTGTTCGAAAAGATAGCTGAGGCATGGAACTAGATACGTTTTCAGTCACGGGAAGTAGTTGAATGCTTTTCGACAAGAAGGCATTTTCTGCAAACATTTCAGCCAAAAAGTTAGTTTTTTTTATCAGGGTCAGTGAAGGCCTGGTCGTCTTTAACAAAAGTTTGAATAGATGACAAACTATCCTTTACTCTTCGTTCAAATGACCAAAGCACTTACTTCCCCTGGAAGAAGTAAGACCCTTTGAATGTAGACGCAGTTTATGCAGAAATTAATCACGCCTAAGCACTCTACGGCAGCCACATTACCGACAGTGCGCACAGTACAATAACGAAACCGTAAGTTTTGCCCACTAGCGTTACAGTCTGGGCATCTGTTTGCACAAACTTGCGTACAGCAGACGATGTGGGTGCCTCACTGCAACCTGTGTACACTATTATTTTGTAAGGTTAAGCTATTCGTAACACGTAAAGCTATTCGTACCACGGAGCTAGGAAAGGACACTCACCTTTACAATAACATATGTGTTACAATGCCACTAGATGGACCACCCGTTAAATGTCTCTTAACCTAGATGTTTTATTTTTTTGTCTTATCAGAAAACATATATGCACTTTGTGTCGTTTTAGCCAATGCAGCACTTTAGGCGAAATGTCTTCTCAGCCATTAGCAACCGAAAATGTTAAAGCCTATTTCAGCTTGCTATCAGCTTAAGTGAAACGAGCATACCAAATGGGGCGACAAACAGAAAAAAGAGAAACTGCCGAAATAACCGAGATAAGATTTCATAGAAATTCACGACATATTTTTATGGTTTCATTTAAGTCAACAGCTTCGGTTGATCAAATTGATAAATTAATATCAGTTAAATGAAATCATAACGCCAACAAAACGCTTACAAGTGAAGAGGCCCAACAAGAGCCCGCATAATGGCAGCATTACAACAAACAACCACCGCAACCGCAGCACAACCAAAGTCATAATGAATGGTCCCAGTGCCAAGCCAAACAAAGATAGGAAATCTTAATATTTTCTTCACCACAAACAAAAATCGCATACGACGATGAAGATGATGTAGCGACAAAGATATGGAGAAGCACATGAAACCCAAAGTAATTGCAGCCACAACCACCCTGCGACGACATCAAGAACGTATGACTTGCCAGTACGTCATACAACATGGGGATAGACTGTAATGGCAAAGGGAGTAGCAGAGCTGGACCAGCAACTTCGACAAATGCTTATTTATGGGATTAGCTAAGATCCCCTTAGCGTATGCAATGAATTGCATGTGTATAAATTCTTATTTAGAGACGCGCACACAGCACAATACCCCGTGCAGAGAGAAGAGGAGGCTATCGCCACCATCAGCATCATCCTCCCCCAATACTTAGTGGTTGCGCCGGAGTATGTGCCAGATAGTCGAGGGAAAGCAAATGGCATTTTAACACCACAATTTAAGCAATCACCATATGGAAATATGTGATAGCAACGATGGTAGATGTGCCATTGCATTTCGTAGCCTTGGCTCTTTGGTATTGAGATTTTGCTCCATGTGCTGGCACACAAGCTAGTTTGTACAGGGTGGGCCAAAAGTTAACATGGTGTTAAAAACTTTAATAACGTTTTCGTTTATTAATTTTTTTTCTCAGATTATAAAGGGTGTTCCAAGTAGAGATACTTTTTTCAAAAGCCTTTTTTGACAGATCACGTGTGAGTCATGTCATGCGGTCATGTTATTTTTGTTAAGTATTGTTTGGCATTTCATCATGGAAAGACCTACGCCTGAACAACGTTAACAAATCGTTCAACTTTATTACGAAAATTCACGTTCTGTGAGGAATGTGTTTCGTGCACTTCGTTCAACTTATGGTCAACATAATCGGCCAACATGTCTGGCTCAATGGCTATGTAAACAAGCAAAATTGCCGCATTTGGGACGAAGAGCAACCAGAAGAGGTTCAACAGCTGCCACTTCATCCAGAAAAAAAACGATTTGGTGTGGTTTGTGAGCCGGTGGAATCATCGGTCCATACTTCTTCAAAAAATGATGCCGGTGAGAACGTAACCGTCAATGGCGACCGTTATCGTGCCATGATAACTGACTATTCGATCCTGACGACACTTGATTTCAATAGGACGGTACCACTTGCCATACAGCTGCTCAAACATTTCGAAAAGCAGCTAATTTCACGTTTTGGACAGGTGAGTTTGCCGCCTAGATCGAGTGATATCACACCTTTAGACATTTTTCTTTAGTGTTACGTTAAGTCCAAAGTCTATGCTGACAAACCAGCTACGATTCAGGTTTTGGAAGCCAACATTACGCGTGTAATTAAATTCATCTAAAATTGGACCCTCAGAATAGAAACCCTGAGGCGTAGTTGCGGCCAACATTTGACGGAAATTATATTCAAAAAATAAATACCATAAAATGTCCTTTAAAACTACAAATAAAGATTCCACACGCGGAGAAAAAAATATGGTTGGTATATGGTCACGGCAATAATAATATGTTCTCCGCAATAAAAGTATGTTCGTCGCAACCATAGTATTGTCTTCTGAATTTAATTTTGACAATGGTATGATTGCCGCAATATTCATATTGTTGAAATGTAACAATAGTATTATTGCCAAATTTAAAAATGAAAATATGGTTATAGAAACCATATAAACATGGTTGAAGCAACAAAAGTATTGTTGTATAAAATTTACGTTAACAATAATATGATAACGGCAATCATACCGTATGGTTGCGACTATAAACATATCAAAACAGGTTTTATGGAGCATACATATGTTTTTTTTGTATACCAAAAAAAAACACATGCAGACGATACAGTGTATGGTTGTTGTCCATTTTAAAAACAACAAAACAGGTCGTTCGAGGGATTTTTATTGTGTTTATTTTGTTTGGTGATTGGCCGATTGGCTCTCGTTTTTTTAAAATCTGACTGAATTTAAGTATAAAGCCATTAATCATGGTTTAATCACATTCTTTACTTGGGGTCTACGGTTGGTGAAGTAGCATTCACCCCTACTGGGAACTAAAAGTAGTTTCGACTGCCGTTGGAATATATATTTTTGTTTCTTCAATGAAATGTTTAATAAAAGCTAGGCCTCAAACTATGAACTAATTGTAATGAAATTTAAAATAACTTGCTTGATTAAAATCTCTATTTTTGAATAACAACATTACCCAATCCTAATAAATAATTTTGGGGATCATAGTATGGTTGAGTGAATCATACTATGGTTGTATGAATAATAGCATGGTGTGAATCATGTAGCACGTGTGAATCATACTATGCTTGTGAAGATCATACTACGGTTGTTTGAGAAAAAATACTATGGTTGTGAGGATCATAATATAGTTGTGGAGATAATAGTATGGTTGAGTGAGAATCATACTATAGTTGTGAGGATCATAGTATGGTTGTGTGTGAATAATACTATTGTTGTAAGGATCATAATATTGTTGTGGCTCAACCATATACCCAACAATAGTATGATCCTCTTCGAATATTGTCACCACAACTATACTTTTTTTCTGCGTGCACACTTGAGTTGAATTTTTATATTATTTTTTTGTTCTAAAAAAATACCTCTAGATTGATCACCCTATATAATATACAAAATGGAATTTTTTACACTAAGTATGAAAAATAATGTCACTTGAAAAACCCCCGCAAAAATGAGCTCGTTTTAGAGCATTTTCCATAACACCTTTTAAAATTTGTGGCTGTAGCGTTCGAATTTCTGCAGCAATGTTGGCCTTGAGTTGAAGGATTGTCTCGGGCTTTTTCACATATACTCGCTCCCTCAAATAACCCCAAAGAAAATAGTCGGGTGCTGACAAATCTGGCGATCGCGCTGGCCAAAGAATTTTCGAATTTCTGGAAATTATTCGCTCTCCAAAAATTTTAAAAGTGTCATTGTGTCTCGGGCAGTGGCTTCGTCCTGCTGAAACCACATTTCAGGTCTGTTTTCAAGAGCAGGACGTAAATAATATTCTATCATAAAACGATACCACTCTCCATTTACGGTTACAGCACTTCCATCTTCAGTCTCGACGAAGTAAGCCCCATTGATATTTGCAGATGTGATCCTACACCATACTGTAGACCTAATGGGATGCAATTGGCGTTGCCGAATGGCTCTTGGATTTTCAGAACCCCAGAACCTACAGTTCTGCTTATTGACAAAGCCATTCGAATGAAAATGGGCTTCATCACTCATGCGTTTGCGTTAAAATAATTGATCCCTGATTTAAATAATAAAATTCTATTATTCTGGTTCTTTGTTCAGTTGCGAATCTCTCCATTATTTATTCTCCAAGTGTAATTTATATAATCTGAAAAAAATATATAAAAGAAAAAGTTATTAAATTTTTAAACCCGCATGGTGACTTTTGGCCCACCCTGTGCTAGAGCGTCCAAATAACCGGGGTTTTGAGATAAACTGGCATTTCGGGTTTTGTTTTTAAAGCCGTATTTAAAAAAAAACAACTTTCGGGTTTTATTTTTAATATAAATGCCTTTTGCATTTAGTCTTAAGCCTAAAAATAGAAGTGAAGAGATTGACCCCATTTTTAGTCTCTGCGAATGCATTAAAACCGAATTGCGACGAAAAAAACGGTTTATTTTCTTTTCAAAATAGACCAGCAAAAAAGCTTAATTCGGCCGTGGCCTTCTGTATTAGAACTATATTTTTGGTTGTGAAAAAATCCAATCGAAAACAGGGTTTTGAACCCCTTAAATTTCAAGGGCTCTAAATTTACCCAGATTTAAAAAATAATGTTACATTTGAATTTGTTGCAAATTTCATTGTTCTTTGGTGGGAACCAAAAAATTTTCAAATGGGACATACGAGGGCATACCAATAAAACCGAGACTTTTCGTAAAAAATAGAGTTTTTTTGCCAAAAAAAAAAATATTTTTCAGCATAATCTTCTACTAGCTCAATACACGTAGTCCAACGTTTCTCAAATTTTTGTATCCCTTCCAATAAGTAGGATTTTTCGAGGTCCATATCAAGGTCCCAATAGTGTGACAATTTCAAACGATTGAATTGCAGTTGTTTTACCGCAATTCGAATAAGTTTATGCGGCGTTTTGTAACTGTGGATGAAACATGGACCCATACTCCGGAGACCAAGCAGCAATCTAAACATTGGGATTCTCCGGGTAAACCGGCTCCAAAGAAGGCCAAGGTGACTTTGTCGGCCAATAAGGTGATGGCAAAAGTTTTTTGGAATGGCTGCGGTATAATCCACATCCAACGATGAAATTATTGATAAAACAAATGCATTTGTTTGATCAATAATTTCAGCGTTCGAGCTGAATCTCTTTCCACCGAGCCATTTCTTTAGGTTTGGAAATAAAAAAAAGTCACTGGGGGCTACATCCGGAGAATATGGCGGGTGAGGTACTAATTCGTAACCCAATTCATGAAATGTTGCCATCGAGACTGGACACGTGTGCACCCGTTTTTCTTGGTCATATGGGTTCGTTTTTTTTAAATCCTAGTTAAATCGGTCCAATAGGTTGGCCGTTTATTGTATTTTTTTCCTTTTGAAGGTAATCGATGTGGATTATCCCGCGTGCACTCCAAAAAACTGTTGCCTTTACGTTATTGGTCGATAAAGTCACCTTGTCCTTCTTCGGAGCCGGTTCACCAAGAGAAACCCATTGTTTAGACTGCTGCTTGGTCTCTGGAGTGTTCTAATGGATCCATGTTTAATCCACAGTTACAAAACGCCACAAAAACTTATTCGAATTGCGGTTAAACAGCTCCAAATAATCCTTTAAGGTTGTTACACAATTACGTTTATGGTCAATTGAGAGCAAACGCGGCAGACATTTTGCAGAAAGATTTCTTAAACCCTGAAACTGATCATGTAAAATCGAAACCACACTGCCGTATGAAATGCGTATGGCATTAACAGTCTCACGCGCTATTACTCTTCGATCGGCCAACACATGGATTTTTTCGACATTTTCGGGTGTATTGACCTCAGGACGGCTGTCCAAAAATTTCGACCACAACGAAAGTCAGTAAGCCACTTTTTACCATTCAAATCGAATCGGTGCAGAGTCCTTATAGTATTGATCAAGCTTTTCCTTGGTTCGATTGACCGTTTTTTTTTCGCCAAACTAATGTTTTATGAGCACTCGAAATTTAGTTTTTTCCATTTTAACAAAATCCACAAGGTTGTATGTTTTGAACATTTTTAGACACAAACTAAATGACTGAACTCTAATAAAATTTGACAGTACTCAATTAACAGATGGTAATTGATGGAAGCAGTGTTGCATTTCACATACCGACGAGGGAAGTTGAAAAAGTCACAGAATTACTGATATAGAAATTACTGTCATTTCTTGTTATTATGATAATATTGGTATGGTTTAATTATGTATAGAACAAATTATCGGCCAAATGGTCTCCTCGACCCCGGCGGCACAACTCCATCCGATGGTCCAAATTTTCGATGATGCTGAGGCATAATTGAGGTTCCATGCCGTTAATGTGCCGCATTATCTCATCCTTTAGCTCTTGAATTGATGCTGGCTTATCGATGTACAAATGTTCTTTCAAATAACCCCAAAGAAAGAAGTCCAACGGTGTCAAATAACATGATCTTGGCGGCCTAATAACATCGTCATTGAATTTGTCGCGCAAAGGATCGATTGTTTCGTTAGCTGTGTGGCAAGTGGCGCCGTCCTGTTGAAACCACATATCGTCCATATCTTCCAATTCGGGATATAAAAATTCGTTATTATCTCACGATAGCGAACACCATTCACAGTGAATGCCTGACCGTCCTCATTTTGTAAAAATACGGCCCGATGATGCCGCCAGCCCATAAACCGCACCAAACAGTCACTCTTTGTGGTTGCATTGTTTTTTCGACAATCACTCTTGGTTTAGCATTCGCCCAACTGCGGCAATTCTGCTTATTGACGAATCCACTGAGGTGGAAATGGGTCTCATCACTGAAAATGGTTTTCTTCGAAAATTAATCATCCACTGTTGCCAATTCTTGCTACCATTCTGACCATTGATGATGACCAAAGTTCAAATTGAGTTAGTCTGAAATTGAGAATCATCAAATGAAATGCAGAACAAATTTGACGTTTAGGTGTGGCTCACATACAACATCGCTTTTACCCTTAAAATTTAACCACCCTTTAGCTCTGCTTAAACTAGGTCGATATTTTTATATAGAACCCTTACAAAGGTCCTTCCGTAGCTCACGAAGCTACGACTTCGTAAGCTACGATTTTCATACGTTTCGTTATTAGCAATCGATAATTAGCAATGGTGAAACTGGACGAAATCAGTGCATATTATCATATTAACCCCATTCAATGATTCTTATTGATGTAAGACCATACTGCTCTAGAAGTCATATGATAAAAAATATTGCTCTAATTTTGTACAATACGAGTAAGTAAAATGATGTAATGAAAGGAGTGCGGTAATAATCTTTGTTTTATCAAAATTTCCCTGTATTCCTATGATCCTTCAAGGACTTAATATATCACAAGCTTCTTGGCGGAACATACTTCATGGTAGAGAGCGTAGATTATTTGTTTTCACCGGCGAAACTTAAAACCGGCTTTACTTTACTTTCACATTGAACACGCCCATGTTTATATTTAATATAGTGTTTCTAGAAGTAGTGTACTTTTATTCTGTGTTTCATGATCGAACAATTCCCCCCGTTGAAATTTAGAGCACTGCAAAATATTTGAGTATTTCAAGGAATTTCCATCCACCAATGCAACCGTCACTGTCAACACCACCACCAGTAAAACCACCCACCACTACACACCAAATCTCCCCCACCGCCGGCATAGCGCTGTATGGTTTCTATACGTTTTATTTCTTCTAAATTATTGTTAAGATGTCAATGCGCTCCTTTAATAGCGTTAACATTATTTTCATTTTCTTCCCGGTCGTTTTGCCCTCTCTCTCTAATCGTACCTTCTTAAATACCGCGCTCGATTACTTCTATTCAAGGAGCTTAAAGATACAGACAGCCATACAGATATACACGCACACACACCGACATACAGACTCGATGATATAATCACAGATACATTTCTACACACACACACACACACACCCAAGTGTTCTTAATACGAAATATTTTGGTTATGGGTGCGTGTTGTATGCCACGATTGTCATCTTTGTTGAATGCATCTCAACCATAAAGATTTCAACTTGTACGGATTGGATTGCAAAACATTCCCTTCGCACACCCGAGTATCCTTCAAACCAATGAAGGGTGCCGCAGGGTTGCGCAGAATGAGGGCATATGTGTTGATTTTATTGTGTTTAAGCCGAATTTATAGTTTTTTTTTGCCCCTTCTCAAGTGTACTTGACTAAGATTCTGGTTTCAATACATATTTTCATCTCTTTCTTTGGCTGACAAAAGAAAATATTTGGCATTATTGCACTGTGGTTCCAAGCGGAAAAAATTAGGTAAACACTCTTTGGAAGGATTTTTTTTTTACAGTTTTATAGATCGACGATACAAAACCACATAATTACTTTACTGACATTAATAGTTTGCACTTGTGGGCCGCCTTGGTGGGAAAGTGTGCCCATCTAGTCATGTCAGTAAACCTAGGTTCAACCCCGGAAAAGCACCTTTAACAACATTTCAGCGGTGGGTTCCCACCTCGAAAATGCCGGCTACTTAACAAGTTAGAGATTTATCTCAAAGCCATGTCAGAACTTCTCTTTACGAGTATACCTTCGGAGCTAACGTTAAACTGTAGATCCCGCTCAGTGAGTATAAAAACTGAATTGTGCCCAGCTCACTGATTTCGGAGAAGATTCTCCTTGTTCCTTAATGGGATGTTATGGATTTAAGGAGCTAAGTTGCTTGCTCACTTGAATATTTTATTTTATATTTTATTAATTTTAGTACGTTAGTGCTATAAATAAAGTGCAATATTTATTGTCATCCTTCCCTTCGAAAGTGATCTTCGTGTCCGAGTAACGTATATGTGACAGCGCATAGAGAAAGGGACCTAAGAGTAAAAAAAAAATCAATTTTCACTTTTTTTTTTATGAGGACAACATCTGAGACCGGATGAGACCGATCCCGTGCCCCAAAATTGTTCCCTCCCAGAGATATGCGCGTTTAATGAAAGTGATGGTACACCAAAGATACACGTATTTAAATCTTTAAAATGGCTCTCCTGAACAAAACTGGTTTTTACCCTTAGGTCCCTTTCTATTTTGCGCGTCACATATTTATGTACGTTATGACATTAGGTCGTTCAGCAGTAAAAGTGCAAAAACTTTATTCAAAGCAAACATTTTTTTCATGCAAAGACTGAAGTAACCTCCGTCAGAAACTCTAGCCGAATGTTTCCATCAGTCAAACTGAATTTTAATTGGTGTACTGAAACTTTAAGCACGGGAACTAAAACATCGTAACTAAATGTATCAGTTCTTTCTAACAAAAAAAAAATAATTTATTTTCAACATGATGTTCTCTAGACTCAATAAACTTAGTCCAACGTTTCTCTAATTTTTGTATCCCTGTCAAAAAAGGGGTTTTCGAGGTCCATAAAATGGGCATTTGTTTGATCAAAAAGTTTCATCGTTGTAGCTAACTCTCCTTCCACCAAACCATTTCTTTAGGTTTGGAAATAATCACTGGAGGCTAATAAGGAGAATATGGCGGATGAGGTAACAAACCGTAACCCATTTCATGTAATTTTGCCATTGAGACTGCACAGGAGTACACCAGTGCATTTTCGTAAACCAAACAGATCATATAAAATCGATAGAATCAATTTTGCCATTGAGACTGCACAGGTGTGCACTAGTGCATTTTCTTAATTCAAACTGATCATATAAAATCATAACCATATGAAATGCGCATGCCATCAACAATACGAGTATCACACATTTTAACTCTTCGATCGGATTTTTAACTCTTCGTGGATTTTTTCGACATTTTCAGGTTATTGACCTCAATTGGCCGTCCAGAACGTTCAGCGTCATTTGTACTTGTGCGACCATAAAGAAAGTCTGTAAACCACTTTTTTACCATTGAAAGCTTTTCCTTGGTTTGATTTAACAGTCCAAAAAACCTGGGACCGGATATTATTTTTCTTGTAGGGCTTGTCGAGTAAAACAAGATTCCAATAGTGAAATGTGCCGGACACCTCCAAAATACGGATTTACGGTTAAAAAGCCGGTTTTGTACCTTTGCGCACTTATAAGCCTGTAATTTTGTTGATAATGATCCGATTTTCAATTTCTTACTAGATTTCGATCATTTAAAATTTTGGTCATTTAAAATGTTTTCCTGCCTATTGTATGTGACTCGCGAGATGCGCTATGCGATAATTTCCTTGGAAATCACAGAAGCGACGAATATGTCACAAAAATTTTTGAAAAATCTACAAAATTTGTGTTTGCTGGAAAATAACACCCAAATTTCTCAAGTTTTCTTAGATAAATTATATATCATTCGAAAGATCTCAGTCTTCTTGCCAAATCTAGTAAGAAATTGAAAATCGGATCATTATCAACAAAATTACAGGCTTATAAGTGCGTAAAGGTACAAAAACCGGGTTTTTTAACCGAAAATCCGGATTTTGGATGTGTCCGGCATATTTCACTATTGGATTCTTCTTTAAATCGACAAGACCTACAAGAAAAATAATATCACTCCCCAGGTTTTTCTATAACATTCAATTTTGTAACACCGTGTAATGTTTAATAAGCACTCGAAATTTAAATTTTTCATTTAAAACGAAATTCACAAGGTTGTATGTTTTGAACAGCTGTTTAAACAAACTAAATGACGGAACTCTCTCAAAATTTGACAGTAGTCTACTAACAGATGGTACTTGATGGGAGCAGTGTTGCATTTCATATACCTACTAGGGATGTTGGAAAAGTCACTGAAATATTGATCTACCCTCGTAATAGAAGGATCTACGACAATTATGTGTAATGCAAAATAGCTCTACCCCAAGGTCCATATTTTCAACGACTCTGTCTGAGACACAATGTCGTAAATATGCCTAATTATCTCATACTTCAGCTCTTGAAGTGTTCTTGTCTCATTGACGTACATCTTTTCTTTTAAATTTTCTCAACGAAAGAAGTACAACAAAAGAGCCATTGTTTCGTTGTCTGTGTGGCAAGTGGCACCATCATGTTAGAACCACATATCGTCAAGGTTTATTTCCTTAAATTCTGGGCACAAGAAGTCCTTCTGCTTGGCCGACCTAATTTTCGAAGAAGTACGGCCACCGCCAGCTCGTAAACCGCACTAAACAGTCACACTTTGTGGATACATCTACTTTTCGGCAATCACTCGTGGTTTCTCGTTTGTCCAAATGCGGCACTTCTACTTCTGAAATCACGAAGTGCACGAAATGCATTTTGATTTTAGCGCCCTTTTTCGTAAAAGGATTCAACAAGCTTAACGCGGTGCTCAATTGTGGTTAAATTTGTCACTGAAACAAAGAAATTCCAAATTAAGTTGGGCAAAAAACATGACGTTAACGCGTGACTCAAAGCTAACATCGTGCTTTACGGACGGCCCACCCTTTATATATTTGAAATTTTAAATTTGAATCGGCTGTAAACAAATTACTGATATAACTACCACAACACGCTCGGCAGTACCTTATCCGATCAACCAAATTTTTCAGTACATTTTCGATTGTTTCCAGTCGAATCTCTTCAATGGCAATTTTGATTTCATGTTTCAAAACTTCAATTGTCTCTGGATGCTTTGCGTAACATTTATTCTTAATGGCTCCTTACAAAAAATGAACCAAAGGGTTCAAACCACAGCTGCAAGGCAGCCAATTGACATCACAATTTCGGCATATTCTTCGATTTTCAATAACAGTGCGTCAAATTTCGATCGTTGCGTTGGCTGTGTGACATGTGGCCCCATCTTGTTGAAACCAAATGTCTTCCATGTCTTGAATCTTGCATTTTTAGAAACAAAATTTCGTTGAGCATGACGAGGTTACGCTTACCGTTGATGGTACCAGCGGCATCTTGCTAATTTTCAAAGAAAAATGACACAATGATTCCTTCAGTCCGAAATCCACTCTAAACATTGACTTAATGTGGGTGCATTGGCTTCTTAATAGTCACGTGTGGGTTTTCTGAACCCCGACAGGCGGCAATTTTGCTTATTGACATAGCCCCGAGATGAAAATGAGCCTCATCTCAAACGACAATTATTTCTGTAAAATTCTTTATCTCCTGCCAAACAATCTACAGCCCACTGGGCGAAGCAAAATCGCATCGGATGGCGTTCCATTATTAAATGAAAAAGTTCAACCTTTTCAATAAAACCAGAAATTGTCAGTTGCATTTTTGACAGCCGATTCGAATTTAAAATTGTAAATGGTCCACCCTTTATATAAATATACTTGTATAGGGGAAACTTCTATCATTTTTATGCTCACTGACCGGGACCTACTATTTATTGACCTATCCAAACGGTTATTGTATTTTTGATAGAGAAGTTTTTACATGGCCTAGAGATTAATCTAATACTCGTAAAGTCGCCTGCATTTACGAAGTGAAAACCCCCGCAGAAAATTTTTTAAATGTTCTTACCCAGAGTTAAACCTCTGTTTACATGTATGATAGTCGTGCACACTTACCATCGCAACAGGGTGGCACACGATAAATATGTATGACCTTTAACCGTTTATGGGTTTCCAAGTTGATGAATTTTTGACAAAAACTCTATTTCTTCACTGGTTAAAGTCGCAATTTAACTAATCACTTAGGCACGTTCATTAACAGAGAGCCGCATTTAATGAACATTTTTCTACAATTCCTCCATAAATTGGAATTTTTTAAAGTACTTTCGACCATTCAAAATTTCTACTACTTTTTTACGTTCGCAAACTACTGTGCAACATCTAACAAATCTTTATTTATTACAAATTCAACAACAATCGAAAGCAATGCACAAGGGGATGTCTGTCTGTCTGTCTGTCCCCACTATCTTGGCGTAATCAGGGTTGCAATACAATTCAATCAATTTTAATTGATTCATTTTACGCTTATTCCAGTCAATTGTATGCACATCTTTTTAGACGTACGTACACAATGGACTGAGTGTGAGTTGTTTTCCACTGAAACTTCACGGAATGAATTTTGATGACCATCCATTTGGAAGGAATAACTACAACTCTGAAGCGATAAGTGTTTGTGTATGTGTGCGGTGGTGGCTGGTGGGTGATGATGATCATTGTGATAAGCATCGTTATCAGTTATCGACTGCAGTTTCTTTCGTTTCACTATCATGGGAATATTTTAGATTTATTTGCTATATCCATGTAGTATATCGGAAACGGAAACGTCCTATTACTAGTGCATGTATAAGTGTGTGTCTGGCTGTATGCAGACATTGTTAACGCGAGTCTCATCCATTATTGGCGTTCTAATTGAAAATGTTATGGGAAGCGATTTTTCGTAACAGAAGGTCAAGTGGATGTTTTCAACGAGTTACGTACGCACTGCAAACTGGCAGTGGGCATTTCTCAATTTTAATGAAATGTGACGATTTCTTTACCCTCATAACTGAGCGATTTTTTATTTTTTGTATGAAGATTTATATTGGGTTCGTTAATCTCAACCGAATTGTATGGGCTGACCGGAAGATGTTTTGAAAGCAATGCTTTTATTTTTGAATTTCAATTAGATGAATAAATGAAATAATTGGAATGCCCTACATCATGCTGTGTTGCAGTAGTTAGAAGTTTTACCCGACTTCGACAAAACTTCGGATATTGGCAGTATCGGTTTCTTTTATGTCGCTCCAGAAGTCAAATATTAAAACGTTATGGTAAATACACACAAGGTAACCGTCGAAGCCATGTATCTTGTTTGTATATAAAACACGTGGCAGCACACTGATCAACGTTTGCCTCAACAAGTCTGTGTAGCTGCAACGGTAGCCTCATGTGTATCTAGCCTTTAGAAAATGTAAGTCACTAAACTTTATTATTGTTTATATATATTGTTTATTACGTTGTACCATCACTATTCTATTAATGGTACAACGTAATAAACAAGAATATGCACCAACAATAAAGGGTGCTCTATCAGGTGGTATCATTTTAAATCATGTGTTATTTCGATAGTGTCGGCTCTTTACCGAAATCCCTAGCTGAAATTTAAACAGAATTGTATTTCAAATATTTTTAGTTTCTGTCTATTGTGGATAGTTGACCTTTCGTATCTATTATCTTTTGCTATTATTTTCGGCTTGAGGTCATGTAATAAAAAACTTGTTGTGTTTTATATATATTATTTTAATTCTTATTATTTCGACTGACTTCGGCAATCATCTTCAGGGGTTATCAATTTTAAGCAAAGAAAAACTGTCGTTTGTCCGTCTGACTTCTTGTTTTTAACTGAGTTTCTTTTAAGCTTAGCGCTAAAGTCGCATATACTTAGTAGGGACATAAATACTGTTGCACACGTTTTATGCTGTAAAATAAAAAACTGAATATTTTTGGACCAAATATTTTTTAATATATTAATTGATTTATATTGTATCCAAAAAGAATCTTCTTATTCGAAATGTCCGCCTATTGTCTTTACACACGCCTTAAGTCGCACTGGCCAATCGTCAATAGCTGCACGAACCTCGTCCATTGGAAAACTGGCCACAGCTCGAACCAAAGCAGTCTTCAGAGATCCAATGTTGGGGTATCTTTTGTTACAAACCTTGTCCATTAAAGCCGTCCACAATTTGTAATCCATGGGTTCAAATCTGGACTGCCTGAGGGCCAGTCTTTAAGAGGAAATGAACGCTGGCAAATTGTTTCGAAGCCAGGCCTGGGACGTTTTAGCCTTATGAGCCGGCGCTAAATCCTGCTGGAAAGTCCATGGCAGGAACTTTGATTTTAGAACAGGGAATTGTGAAGAGGCTTCACAACAGCTTCCAAAACGGTTTCATGGTAAACTTTGGACTCTGTTATGACTCCTTGTTCGCAGAAATGCAGGTCAGTGACCCCATCGTAAGAGACACCCCACCAAACCATGACTGAAGCTGGGTGATGACCCTGTTCCATCCTTGGGATCAGTTCAGATGCTTCCTTAGATGACTGCGCATACACTCTATCATTTTGCTTGTTAAATTTTTCCTGAAGGGTAAACATTTTTTCATCGGTGAACAAATTTTTCAGCGTGCTTCACCAAAAGGCGTTTGCATTTTTCAATCCTATTTTTTTAAAGCTGCAGTCAATAAATGTCCGGTACGTCATTTAAACGCCCCAAGTCCTTTTTAATGATTCGACTCATGGGCTTTTGGGTGATATTCATCTCACGGGCCATGATTTTCTGTTTTCGGAGCGGATTTCTGTGAATTCTTGATTTAACGGCTTTGATGACATGCGGTGTTCGAACAGAGCGTGAGTGGCCCGACCGTTGGCGGTCTTTTACATCTCCAGTGTCCTTAAACAGTTTTTTGCATCGGTAGACATGCGGCTTATCCCTAGTGGCCGGAGCGTTTTGAAAATATCGTTTTTTTCATTTCACAATTGAAAAGCGCTATTACATCGATACGGTCTCATTATCTGACCACTCCATGTTGAAAGTATCGTGTGATCAATCTAGTGGTAGAGGGCTGCTATATATATTTCTGGCCTGATAATGAAAATGTGAATATTTATCATCAAAATGGTTTTATTGTTTTTTAAACTATTCTCCAGCATGATTTTTAGACTTTTGCATGCGCTCAAACCAATTGTCAAAGCCCTTTTTTCACTACGATTAAGACACCTCCAAAACATGGTTTTTGAACTCTTCAACAGCATCTTCTGGTGACGAAAATAATTGACCACGCATTTTTTATTGATGTGCGGGAGTAAAAAGAAGTCATTGGGTGCCAAGTCAGGGCTGTACGGCGGATGACCCATCAATTCGACGTTTAAACCGGTCAAAAGGCGCTGGTTTGAGCCGATGTGTGACAGCTCGCATTGTCATGGTAAACAATGATTCGTGTTCTCTTGTTCGTTTTTCGAATTTCTCCGAAGACTTCAGGCAAACAAATTGTGGTGTACCACTAAGAATTGAACTCGTATGTTGCTCAAGCGGAACAATCGTCATATGACCAGTTTTGTCGAAGAAACAGGTGACCATTTGCTTTGAAGTGCTTCTTTCACGAACAACTTTCGTTGGATTCGGCTCGATTTCGGGCTCATATGCATAGATCCATGATTCGTCACCTGTGACGATCTTATAAACGTCTTTTGAAGCACCGCGATCGTATTGTTTTTTAAATTTCTTTGCACCAATCGATACAACGAGAACAAACCTTTTTTACGGCCAGGTGTTCATGCAATATCGAATGTATGCTGGTGGAAGAAATGCCCAAGAATGCCTCTATCTCACGGTATGTCACATGACGATCTTGCATTATCAGTTCAAGCACGGCATCAATGTTCTCTGCCACAACGGCCGTTTTTGGACGACCTTCGTCTTCGAGCGTCGTCCACGATTGAATTCACCAAACCAGTTTTTTACAGTGCTATAGGATGGTGCTTCATCGCCATACAAAGATTTAAGTTCATCGATGCACTCTTGTCGTGATGATCCACGTCGAAAGTTGTGAAAAATGATCAAGCGAAAATGTTCACGAGGTAATTCCATTTTTTTTGCAAAATTGATTTTTTCAAGTCACTGTCATCAACACAAATGATGGTCGTACGTCAAAACGTTCTGAGTACGTTTATGCTAAAAAAAATGTCAAACTTTTCTATGGAAATGTCAGTTGGCGCCATGCAATACTTAGTGTTGCCTAGGCCAGAAATATATATAGCAACCCTCGTATTTTTTCAAAATAAAAAAAATCCAAAAATTCAAATCAAGTGTGGAATCTTTATTGTTCATTTGAAAGGGCATTTTATGCCATTTTTGTTTTTATATAATTTCGTTTAAATGTTATGGATCTAAGCGTTTGATGAAAAACAAAATTGTGTTCAGTAATGAGGCCCGTGTCTGTCTCAATGGCAACGTCAATAAACAAAATTGCCACATATGGGCAGAAGAGCTACCAGAAGAAGTTCAATAGGTAATATTATAACAAGAGAAAACCACGATTTGGTGCAGTTTATGGGCTGGTGGAATATTCGGTCCATGTTTTTTCAAAAATGATGATAGCAGGAACGTTACCGAGAATGGTGCTCGCTATCGCGCCTAGATAACGGAGTTTTTGCTACCTGAAAGTGAATCCCGTTATCTTGACGACATTTGGTTTCAACAGGACGGTGCTAGTTGCTATACAGCTGCTCGTTTCGAAGGGCAGCTTATTTCAAGTTTTGGATCGGTAAATTGGCCGTCTAGATCGATTTATATCACACCTTTAGACTTATTTCTTTAGAGCTACGTAAAGTCCAAAGTCTATGCTGACAAAGCAGCTACGACTGAGGTTTTGGAAGCCAACATTACGCGTGTCATTAACGCCATACCAGTCGAAATGCCCATTCTGAGGGTTCAATTTTGGAAACACTGAGGTGAAAATAAATGGCACAAAATGTCCTTGCAAATGAACAATAAAGATTCCACACTTCATTTGAATTCTTTTATTTTTTTTATTTTAAAAAATACCTCTTGATTGATCGCACGATTAATAAACAGCCTACAGATTACCCCGTACAGTGTGGCGAAGGGTACAAAAACATGACGAGATTAAAATAAATATCACTTCGACAAAATCTGCGGTTTTACTTATCATTATCCTATGTGCTAGAGGCACATAAACGAGAGTGTCAAAAATCGAAACCGAAACCGACATTCCGGATTTTATGTCCAAGCAGGACAAAAATAGCTAAAACCCAAAATGTCCGTTTATCCGGGTTTTTGTTTTGTATGTTGATTCAAAATTTTGAAGTACGAATTATGTAACTACCAAAAATATTTAAACTAGGCCCGCATTTAAGTGTACCGCTTCAGTCAAATTCATCAGATAATTCGATTTAACAATATCTGTCTGTCTGTCAGGCGGTTTTATGAAAATTGGTTAAAATTAAGATAAAGTTCCTGCAAATATGTTCAATTAATTTTTTGTATTTAGCTTTAAAAGCCACATAGTACATCCAATATTCATGAAGCTTGGCACGGTTCATTACCATCGACCAGTAGTCAGCTCAGATAAAACCGGTCCACGTTTTGATATAGCCCCAGTGCAAGAACATCTTCCGATGTAACATAAACGCATGATAGAAGAATGGATCTGTGACAATTATGTGTGAAACAAAATATCGGCCGAAATGCTCGCCACGGTGTCATAACTCTATCCGAGGGTCCATATTTTCTTAGACATAACGGAGGCTCAATTATCGCTAATGTGCCAAATCATCTCATATTTTACATCTTAAATTGTTCTTGGCTTATTGGCGTACACTTTTTTTTAAATATCTCCAAAGAAGGCAACGGTGCCAAATCACACGATCGTGGAATCCAATACCATCGCCACGATGTAAGATACGTAAGAGCATACCAATAATTCCGTGACTTCTACAACTTCCCTCGTAATTATGCAACACAGCTCACATCAAATACCATCTGGTAATAGACTACTGTCAAATTTTGAGAGAGTACCGCAATTACGTTTGTGTTTAACAGCTGTTCAAAACATACAACCTCGTTTGTTTTTTTTATTAAAAATGGAAGAAAAAAATTCGAGTGCTTATTAAACATCATTTTTTGTGGAAAAAACCGTCAATCAAAACAAGAAAAAAATTTAAAACAACTATGGGGACTCTGCACCATAGATTTCATGGCAAAAAAGTGGTTCAAAATTGCATGAATTGGGTAACGAATTCGTACCTCATCCGCAATATTCTCCGGATTTAGCCCCCAGTGACTATTTCCAAACCTGAAGAAATGGCTCGGTGGAAAGAGATTCAGCTCCAAAGATGAAATCATTGATTAAACAAATGTCTATTTTATGGACCTCGAAGAATCCTCGAAGAATTTTTTGGAAGGGATACACAAATTGGAGAAATGTTGGACAAAGTGTACTGAGCGATTATGTTGAAAAATATTTTTTTTTTTTGCAAAAAAAAGTTGTTTATTTGAAAAGTCACGGAATTATTGATATGCCGTCGTATTTTTTCAGTTTGGCTTAATTTAGGTGACGTCCGAAAATCTGATCCGATGTCCGAAAATCTGACCCATTTTAACATGAACATACGGACGGGTACGAAAAAACAATGAAGTTTTCGCATAAATTCAAATACAACCTTAATTTTAAAATCTTCCCACAGAGAAAAAATCAGTTGGAAATCGGTCCGAACTACAAATAATCGGTTGAAAAAACAGAATTTCTGTTGCAATCACCAATAGTCGATAGTTGTGATGGTTATATGGTTCTCATAACAAAAATATGGTTGCTACACAGCCAAAAAATCGATTATGGCAACCGAATTTAGTTAAACTGCTGGTTGCCACAACTGGTGGTTATGACAACTAACCAATTCTAAAGTTCCTGATACTTTGAACCAATAATTGGTTGTTACAACAGATAAGTTTTTTGTAGCCACCAAATACTGATAAGTTCACTGTGTAACTTATTATACGTTATCCCAACGTCAGAATATAATCTGTTGAAATGTAACAACAGTATTGTTGCCAAATTCAAAAATTAAAATATGGTTGTAGCAACAATATAAATATGGTTCGTGGAACAAAAGTATTGTTTTTATGGCTTTTATGTTAACAATAACATGATTACGGCATTCATACCGGCCAAATTTTCCTGTTTTTAATTCGACAATGTTATTTTTACGAATTTTACGCAATAATAGTAAAAATAATTAAATTTTTCCAAACAAACTACGAATTAGTATAACTGAAATATTTTTAATAAATAATTTTTTTAATGTTCAATAAATCACTCCTATTACTTCATAACTTACTTAATAAAATTCTCTATTGTTAAATACCAACTTTACCCAATCTTTACAAAAAATGTTGGGGATCATAGTATGATTGTGTGTAAGTCATACTATGGTTGTGAGGATCAAACTATGGTTGTACGTTAAACATGCTATGGTAATTAAGACCATAATATGATTGTGGGGCTCATAGTATGGTTGAATGATAATAATAGTATGGTTGTAGGGATCATAGTATGGTTGTGTGTGAATAATTCTATTGTTTTGAGGACCATAATATTGTTATGGGGATCATAGTATGGTTGTGTGTGAACCATACTATTGTTGTGATCATCATAATATTGTTGTGCCACAACCATATAACCAACAATAGTATGATGCTCTTCGAATATTGTCACCCCAACCATACTTTTTTTCTGCGTGTACTCAGTCAATGCAATAACATTAACTTTATATAAGTTTTTAATAAATATTTCAATGGTTTTTAGACAAGCGGAAATTAAGAAAAACGCGTTTTAGCTCTGCCGGACCATTTAAATTCCAAAATAACGTCTATTTTGCCAGCTAAGCTATTTTTTACCAAAGACCTTTACGATTTATTAGTTGTTTTAAAAATATTATAAATAAATTATATACTCGTCTACTATGTTCAAGAGTACAATTACTTCACTTCTGATTCGAAAAAAAAATGTGGAACCATGTCCGGTTTTTAACTTTAAGAAATAACCCGAAGTTGGTTTCTTCAAAAAGAGTTTTGAAAAAAATCCAGAAATGCCGTTTTGGGCACTCTCCGGTTTAGACGCTGAATTGTGATTCTCTCGAGCAATGTCCTGTTGACAAGGCCGACTGAAATTGCTTTTAATTAATTAAAAAAAGGCATAAAGGACATGTTGCAAAATTTCGTGGATAGCATCGGTGGTTTTTTTATGGTCATCCACTACAACATAGCCGAAGTTGCTTATCTACCAGACTTAAGCTCACAGAGACTTCAACTTTCATCAAAATCAAACTAGCTATTTATATACACTAGATTTTCCTCCCGAAAAAAAATATTCCAATTTAGCCCACATTTAATCCATCAAATGCCATACAGATCCGCTCAGGTCAATGCCAATTATTTTCGAATGCATTCAAATGCCTTTGATGGCAAACTTTAAAATTGGATGCCATTGCAGACTGTCATGGCAACATGATGATGACTAATGATGACTGACGACTGAATACTCACTCACTCAGGCACTCTCCAATCGGCATTCCCACGCCAGTCAGCGCCATGGAAGCAATCACATCCACAATCAATTCGAATGCAATTTTCCACTGGATTCCGCGTCGTTCTATTGTCTTAATTTGAAATGAAAATGAAATGCCAATTGAGGAAACCAAATACACACAATCAAACCAAAAAAAGCGTATTTAAAAAAGGCCGCCCGCATAACCCAAATAAAAATAGGGGGGAAGGTGAAATAAAAAGACAACAGCAATTTTGTTTAACTCAAAATTTTAATAAATTTATTATTCACATTTGTTTTTGTTTTTTCTTCGTTTTATCTCGTTTTCGTTTTTGTTTGTTTTAAATTAACAAATACATGTATGCTTAGTTTAACTAAAAATGCATTTAATTCTTCTTTTCTTCATAGCGTTTTTTAAGGTTTTCTGTGTTTTCTTTTTCGTTTTTACGTTTTTTTTTGTTTTTACAAATACATCACGTTTTGTTGTAGATGCCTTAAAGTTAAGTTCCAAGAGAGTTGGATGGTGGTTGTAAAAATATATATAGAGATAAGGATACAAAGAGAGAGAGAGAGATAGAGACAGCTTTAGAGAGCGAGCGAAAGTGGAGAGGGGCTTGTGGGGCTGGGGCTGGGGCGGGACGAACTAATTTAACTTACCACCACTATACTCCAGCGTTTGCAGAGTTTACGTAAAGCCCTTTTATAGCATCACGGTTTTATTTTCCAAAAGTTCTTTTTTGGTTTAGCACCCGTCGCTGAGGAGTCAGAGGCAGAGCGCGCCGAGGCCCGCTGTATGTCGGCGCAGCAGCGATTGTAGTGGAAGGGCGATGCTGG
Organism: Hydrotaea diabolus; assembly: GCA_963513945.1. Classification (NCBI taxonomy): domain Eukaryota; kingdom Metazoa; phylum Arthropoda; class Insecta; order Diptera; family Muscidae; genus Hydrotaea; species Hydrotaea diabolus. The sequence goes on along the minus strand of OY740718.1, from coordinate 56,785,127 downwards.
CGAGGTGACCGCTGTTCCACAGCTACCCAGCGATGTCATCATGGCAATGCCCTGATCCTCGGATGAAACCGTGCTACTTTTGGAAGTCGACGAACCGGATGCAGTCGAAGATCGACAACTGCGCATATTGTGGGGTAAAGTGGTGGGTTGTATGTGTGGCTGCTGTTGTTGCTGCTGCTGCTGCTGAGGATGCTGTTGCTGCGCTGCCTGTGGTGGATGCAGTTGCACCTGGTGATTGTGCAGCTGCACCTGGTGATGGTGCATGGTGTGATGTGGGTGGTGATTGGGTGTATGGCCGGACTTGTAGTAACGCAGACTTTCATTGTAACTGGCACCGCTACTGCTGCCGCTGCCACTGAAGCCGCTATCCAAATCGCCTTCGTCGAACTCTGGATTTATACACGAGAGATGAGCGTGATCTTTCAGCTCGATCGAATTGAAAGTCGACGAAAGATTCTCTAGGCTGGCGTGAGACAAGGTACGCGGCTGTGAAGAAGACACTGTGGACGAGGAGGAGGACGCTGCACCGCCCAACAGGCCGCCTCTACGAGGCTTCTGTGCTGTGGACGAGGGTGTAGCCAGAACTGCCGCTGTTGCACTAGCACTTGTTGAAGGTCCTTCGGGCACTTCCACATTGGGACTAATATCAGGTGGCGTTTCGGGCATTATCAGCGCTTCCAGCGATAGATTCAGTTCGTCCAACACCCTAAAGTGGTTGTGTTGGACTCGTCGTATCTCCTCGATGACATTCGATTTCACTATACGATTATCGGACAGAACCTTGCGGATCTTTTGGTCATTGACCTCTTCGTATAGATTTTCCGTAGTGCCATAGCGCGTTGTATAATTGTGACGGTCTTCCGCTCCGCTGGGCGACGACGATGTCGACGGAGGGTTTTTCGGTTTGGTTCGAAAACTTCTAGCTAACAGAGCGCGAATCGAGTTGCGCGGTGGACTTTTTGATGGTCCTGCAGCCGCCGCCGCCGAAGCCCCCGCCGTAGCTGCTGCTTGTGCGGACGGAGCTGGCATTATGGCGGCAGCTTCCTCTTTTTGCGGTATGTTCGTGTGACACTTGGCAGCACCCGGTTCATAGTATGCATACGAATACACATGGTTGTAGGGTGCCGGTACCGAGGTGGCGGCAGCCCCTTGAAATGTTTGTGAGGGAGCAGGTGAGATTTGATGCTGTGAGTGGTGCGATGGCGTTGACGATGGTGTCACGACACTGGCGGCAAACCCGTATTCCAGTGAAGAAGTCGAAGACGATGAATGATGCTGCGTTGGCTCGAAACGTTCCATGGTGGCGGCGATGTTGTTGCGAGACCATTTGACCTGAAATGAAGAGATTATCAGATTAGAAAAGGTATGTAAAGGTAAGTTGTAAAAAAAGTTTCAGCTTTCAGATTTATATGTGGTTTTCAGATCAGTAATCAGTGTTTTGGGCAAGTTTTGTAGACTTTAAGCTGGTTTGGTTGGGTAGGTATTGCCTTATGTTGTTTAAACAGATGTTTACGATTGATTTCAGAGAATACGATTGCAAAACTATTTTTACTGGTTAGGTCTATATAGTTCAGTCGCACAATGCACTTTATGTAGACAACTGAGACAATTATCCTTTTAAACTAATAGACGAACCCTTAAGAATTTGAGCCTTAAGTAAATGAACTATTGGAGTTAAAAATTGACAAATTGACATATTTTGAGGACACACGCTGCACAGTGCGATGAGATTAAAAAAAATAGTAATTCAAACGTTTCTAAAACAAACAGTCGGATTTTGTTTAAATTTCACAATTTGTAATGTACTTTCTGAGGTATGCGTGTTTAAAAATTAAAAAAAAAAGTATTTTTGCCCTACCTTGGTGTAGTATTTTGGTAATAACAGAGCCAAAAATCAACAGATTCGTTTCATTTCAATTTTGTTTTACCATATATTTTATGTAATATCTAAAAGTAATCCAAAATATAGCCCTAATTTTTAATTTCTCCAATCGCATAGCTGGGATAAAAAAAATGTATAGCATTTATAGATGGACATATGTGTTGTTTGTAAATCAAACTGAAAGAGGATTTCACTTTTTTGCTAATAATGTGGAAAATATAGCACGAAATCTGAAAAATACCAATTTTGGATTTTTTCTATTATTTTTTGGGAATTGTGGGATTTGTCTTGAAGATATATAATTTTTTTTCTTTTTTCGTGTGTTTCTACGTAAGTAACTGCAAAATTTTCCTTGTTAGATACTTATACATCATTTACATCGGATAACAAATACAAAAGTTATATGCGTTTGGAAATTTTATAAACTCCAGGAATTTTGGAATTTTTTCTATTATATTTTGGGAATTGTGGGATTTGTCTTTAAGTTATACAATTTCTTTCAGTTTTTCGTGTGTTTCTACTGTCAGAACCTTAGTAACTGCAAAATTTCCTTGTTATATACATCATTTACATCGGATAACAAATACAAAACTTATATGCGTTTTGAAATGGTATAAACTCCAGGTGCTCAACTTGGGGCTCTTTAGATCTGCCGTTGCATATCGTGGGGGCTCAAACTCAAAACTTTTGCCGGAAAACACCTCTTTTATATGTGCGTGAAATTTAATCAAAATCCATCCCTCCACTCATTCCACTATGCGCTGTCTTAAAATTACTTTGGCAGCAAATTTAAACTGTAAAAACGTTATATGGTTTGAACAGGCCGAATCTTATTGGCGTTAGAGGTGAAAGAGGAGCGACATGGGCTAATTCTTTAAAGTTCCCATATCCATGATTTTAGTTGATCGGTTCATCACCCTCTAGTGGCGATGGCATCGGGTTGTCACATTTCGAAGGAATTTTAAAACAAATTGAAAGCCTAATAATATGATCGCCCTTATTATACTTAGTAGGGACATAAATACTGTTACAACATTGAACACACCCATTTCAATTGTAGAACTGAACATACCCCGTTAATGTCAAATTGGGTTTTGAAAGCTAACCTCAATAGCGTTTGTCTGTAACGGGATTTTAAAATTGTTTCAACTTTCATCATGGAGTGGGCAGATAATGAGAACCATATCGCTGTAATAGCGCTTTTCAAGTGTGAAATGAAAAAAAGCGATATTTTCAAAGCGCTCCGGCCACTAGGGATTTGCCGCATGTTCGTCTACCGATTCATAAAACTGTTTGAGGAGACTGGAGATGTAAAAGACCGCCACCGGCCGCCCACGCTCTGTTCGAACACCGCATGTCATCAAAGCCGTTAAATCAAGAATTCACAGAAATCCGCTCCGAAAACAGAAAATCATGGCCCGTGAGATGAATATCACGCAAAAGTCCATGAGTCGAATCATTAAAAAAGACTTCTGACTTGGGGCTTTCAAACGACGTACCAGACATTTATTGACTGCAGCTTTAAAAAAATAGGATTGAAAAATGCAAACGTCTTTTAATGAAGCACGCTGATAACTTGCACAGAACAATTTTGTTCACCGATGAAAAAATTTTTACCTTTCAGGAAAAATTCAACAAGCAAAATAATAGAGCGTATGCGTGGTCATCTAAGGAAGCATCTGAACTGATCCCAAGGGTGGAACAGGGTTATCACCCAGCGTCAGTCATGGTTTGGTGGGGTGTCTGTTACGATGGGGTCACTGACCTGCATTTCTGCGAATAAGGAGTCAAAACATCGGCCAAAGTTTACCAAGAAACCATTTTGGAAGCTTTTGTGAAGACTCTTAACAATTCCCTGTTCCAAAACGATTCTGCATGATTCTGCGCCGGCCCATAAGGCTAAAATGTCCCAGGCCTGGCTTCGAAACAATTTGCCAGCGTTCATTTCCTCTGACGAATTGCCCACAGGCAGTCCAGATTTGAATCCATTGGATTAAAAATTGTAGACGGTTTTAAAGGACAAGGTTTGTCACAAAAGATACCCCAACATTGGATCTCTTAAGACTGCTTTGGTTTGAGCTGTGGCCAATTTTCCAATGGACGAGGTTCGTGCAGCTATTGGCGATTGGCCAGTGCGACTTAAGGCGTGTGTAAAGGCAAAAGGCGGACATTTCGAATAAGTAGATTCTTTTTGGATAGAATATACACCAATAAATATATTAAAAAATATTTGGTCCAAAAACATTCAGTACTTTTTATTTTACAGCATAAAACGTGTGTAACAGTATTTATGTCCCTACTAAGTATTATGAAATATTATGGTCACAAGCTGTTTAGGAAGGTAAATGGGCGAAATTGGCTCAAGATGAAAGAAGTTTCCATATAAGGGACTAAAGGTACGTCGAAAAAAAGTAAACCTTTCTGAGTGTTAACTTAACTAATCATAACTTTTTGCAGACAGACAATGGTTATAATGGGCACTGTTAGTTGGGATGCACTAAATATCTCAAGGAAGGTATGTGAGGGTCATGTGACCCAAAAAAGTTTGTAGAAGTTCAAAACGGGCGATTAATAGTCAATATTGACGTATAGGCATTTAAATTAAAGCCAATTTTGATACCAACTCAAATAAAGAGATCTTTTTAAGTTTTGGCTGAAGGACCAATTTTTTGCGCTCTAGTATCAGAGTGTTGGTGGAGGCTATTTCGAACTGGCCGAATATAAAGTCGTTTTTAATTCTTGTAGCTAAACTTTTAATTTTTAACTGGCTAGTAAGCAATAAACTGAAGCATGTATTTTGGTTTAAAATGTACAAATCTCGTGATACACAAGTGATAACTTCAAAATGTAAACATCATTTTCTAGGCCTGTATTAGGAAATTATTCAAGAAAATTTGAAACATAAATGAAACTATAGCTGCCCGCCAAATTTGTTTCTTGGATTTCTAGAACATAGCTTGAGTTAGCTCTATTAAGTTTATCTTTCAGACTCAAGATACTAATACTAATTCAGCTACTCCGGCTAAATTTTATGTTAGTCGTCCGAGCTACTCAAAAATGCATTTTTTTTCCATAAATGTCTAATTTTCCTTACTGAGCAATGGTTAGGTAATTGAATCACAATGGCATGACTGGAAAACACAGGGTTTTCATAACAACAATTTCATAATACAGGGTGGCGCAAAACTAACGCTGTGATTTGAATGTTTCATAACTTTATAAATTTATTTATATTTATTTTTTGAGAATTTTGTGAAACAAACTTGGCGAATTTGAAATGGAACACTACACAACGGCTTGGTTATGCCATTTCATTCCGACACAAAGCAGAAGAAAATTCTGATTTCATAAACAATTTGATCATGAGCGACGAAGCCCATTTCCAATTTAATGGTTTCGTAAACAGACCAAATTGCAGGATATGGGCTACGGAGAATCCAAGAACAGTTCATCAAGCAAAAATTACACCCACTTAAGTGTTCTGTTGGTGCGGTATATCGTCTGAAAGGATCATTAGTCCACATTTGTTTGAAAATGCACATGGCGCCTTAGCTACGGTTAATGGTGCTGAATATCGAACGATGCTGAACAATTTTTTGAGGCCAGCTGTAGAAAACCATACACAGTTGTGGTTCCAACAAGATGAGGCACAGCCCACACTACAAGTAACACAATGGGCTTAAACACTTTAACCACAACGGTAATTTTGCGCCACCCTGTACTAACATAATTGTATACAACTATTACACTATTCATTGCGTCTTCTCTCTTGAAACTGGGAAAACCTTTCTCTAGTTCAATAAATTCGAAAAAAGAGTCCACATATATAATAAATTTTTATCAAATTTAACTATTAATCTAATCTGAACGTTTAACCGTTCCAAATTACGATGAGGGCTTCTCGGTCGCCCTCATCGTAATTTGGAGTCGAACGTTTTATTTTGAAATATTTCATTCGAATCGAATAGGCTAGTTTAAGGAAAGTCAGACGATTAATGTACTCAACACAACAAATTTTTAAAGATAAACCAAATGCTATACGAGTATAAGTATATTCTATAAAATCCACTATTTATCCCTATCAAGAGCTTAAGAATGGATAATTCGACACATAAACGACAATGAATATTTTTTATGTCTGAGAGTCATTGAAAATATGAAGGTAAGCCTCCGAAGCCGTGGCGAGCATTTGGATAATATTTGGTTTTACAGATAATTGTTTTAGATCCTTCTATTATTAAAAAAGTATTAGGATAATTCTCTGAAAACATTTTTATTTTATTTACAATTAACACCGTGCATTATGGTTGCGTTGTCCAACCATAATGCACGGTGTTTATTGTATTTGTTTTTTTTTAATTTTCTAATTTAATTTTATTTGTTTTTTTTTTTTAATTTTCTAATTTTTGCTTTGCTTCAAACGTTGGTTAGTCTTCAAATATTTAAATCGGTCCTACGACATGGCAGATATGGATCTTATGGATCTCACAGAAGGTGAATTTAATTATGATATATTTTCTTAAGCCCTTAAAAGTACTCTAAGACCGAGTCTGATTTTCGTAGGGGCGCCAAAAATATAATTTCAGACAAAAAATATATTGGACCTGGTTTGAATTTATGTCACTTTTGAAATATTATTTTCTTAAAGTGCCTTTTGTATTTTAACAATTCTCAGCGTGAGGCTGATGGTAGAGTGCGCGCTCAAAGCGGAGCGGAGCCTAGCCGAACTTATTTCATGCTTATATGAATTTTGGCGATGGCAGAGTGAACGCTGAAATCGGCGCTGAATCTGGACTGTTTTTGCTGTGCGTATTGTGTTATTTTATATATTTTTTTATTTGTGAATGTTATTTTGTAGTTTATATTTGTAAGTCAAAATTTTGGTTCATCAATAAAGTCATTAATTAATTAATCTAATAATAGAAATTTCGGATTAATTTGAACTATGAATAATCAGTAAATTATAAATATGATTGATCAAATATAAATAATGTTGTTCAATATTCGCAACATTTGTCAAACAAAACAGAGAAAATCAGTTTTAAGAATTTCAATCAGCTTTCAGCTTTGCTCGGCTCTGCCTTGAGCGCGCACTCTGCCATCAATCGGATATGATAGCTAGTGCACGATACTATCATACAATTACTACGCTTTAAATCTAGACAGCAGCGTTTTTTCCACTTAAGACGTTACGAGTACGAGGATTGCTATTTATATTTCTGTCCCGACAATACTATTGTTCCCAGATGCAAACTTGAACTTCCATTGGAAACTTTATTGTGTTTTTATTGCCGGACCCGAAATATAAATAGCAACCCTCGTAAGTGCTTAATTTATGCTTCATTAAAAGGTTTTCTACAAAAAGCATTAGTCATTTGAGGTGCTACAATTGCCCTATTTATCGACAATGTTCCGCTTAAAGATAACTGAAGTCCCTAAACCTCCTATTAGGGAACAAGGGAAAACTTCTCTCAAATCAGTAAGCTGTGATATAATTCGTGTACCCTCTAAAACTCTGAAAGTCACAAACCACAATTAATTCATCACTTTAGCTTACCTGATGTTCTACATCCATTTTGTGATTACTACGTCGACTGTGGCCTCTCCTTCGCCGTTCGGCAAACGCCTCACCTGTACACAAGCCATTTTTCCCATGCGTCAACAGAAGTTCACTACTAATGCCATGACCAATGCCATTCGATGAGCCCGGCTGCGGAGGCATACAGAACTCAATGGTATCGGACTCATCCGGAAATATCAAATCGCCCCGATGATGGCCCAAACTGCCCGCACCAACGGCAGATATCATACCACTAGTCATGGTATTAGAATTGACCATATGTTGACCGCGTGACGAAGAGGCCGATCTCTTTTTCATACTGGCGGTGGCCGTCATATTGCGGCCCGAATGACGGCCAGCCATCGAATGAAAATGATTCTGGGCCATTTGTTGTTGCTGCTGCTGTTGTTGTTGTTGTTGCGCCAGCTGTTGCTGTTGTTGCGCGAGCTGTTGCTGATGCATATGTACGGGGGCCACTTGATCCTGAATGTGCGGATAATCGGTGGGTGGAGAGAAACCGGCAAAGGGTGGCGAGGAGGGTCGCGATTGAAATTTCGCCGTACCCGGCAGCATGGCGTTGTGGTGCATAGCCATGTGAGCCAGTTTGGAAGAGTTGTAATTTACACGGCACCGTATGAGAAAAAAAATATAAAAAAATATTTTTTATTGTTGGCCTTCTGAGTCTATGCCGAAATTAAGGGCTGTTCTTGTTGCGTCGATGGCGGCGTTTTAGACCAAAGCACTTGACATTATTAAAGATGCCGCAAGTGTTGGTTTCCTTTTTGGGTGTTCTGTTGATTTCTTCGAGTTTGCGGTCTAATCACATGAAACGGAAACTGTAAAGATAACAAGAAAAGCAAATACACCAAAATTAGTTTTTGTTCATATTCAAATTTAAAATGTTTTATTAAATTTCGAAGGGATACAAAGCATCCAGCCATACCGCCGGAAGCCATAGCACACATAAAACCATGCGCAGCTACTAAAAATCTTATCTCATGTTTCTTAACTTCCCCTTGCTGGGATTGTCTTTCCCAGGATTTGTCATTTTCCCAGAGCCTTGTCAATTTAGTTAGTTATTTCTTTGATTAAAATATGTATGTTATTAGATATTTATTCAAATTCAAATATATATGTATGTATCAACATACTCTGCAGTTCATATATATATAAGTATGCATGGAAGAGGAATTTAGTCGTAGCTCTGCTTGGACGCAGATAATGACATTAAGATGTCCTGTTCGTTGTTGACCAATTTACTTTCATTATCAGTGGTTTGCATGTGACAAATGTCGACACCCCACACACACACACCGACTCTAAAAAGTGTTAAATTTTAATTGACTTTCAGTTCATGTCATTGTCTGTGTGTGTGTGTGTGCGTGTCAATTTAATATAAACAATAAATTTACATAAAGTATAATAAACTTTTGCCGGAATGACCAAACAGATTCTAAAGAGAATTTTTAATGCTCGCTTTGTAGGTGGTAGGTGGAACGGCAGTAGGTGGCATAGCATGCCCATGGATGCCGGTTCTGCTATGACCATAAAATTAGGGGCACATTTGTTTAAGGAATTTTGTCACATCGACTGTATAAATTTGCATATAAGATTAATTTTCCAGATTATACATCTTCATTGTTTTTTTTTAACAAGCATCTATACAATTTTAAAAGACATAAAAGGAGGATGGTCTTAAAAATGTGAGAAGATAAATTTACTGGGAAAAAATTGCTGTCATTTGAAGTATGCTAGAAAATTGTTAGCTATTACAAAAATTAGAATTGCTATTCTACTAATGCCACTGCTCGGGAGCATTAATTACGTCTTGTCTACAAGCTATTGACCGTGTTCTATTGGCAACTTGCTTAGGAGGTCGCTCTTCCGATAACTCTACACCATTCTACAAGAATATAAACGATTTTTTTTACTGGAAACTAAAGACTATTTGCGTTGAAGCCCTTCTGTTTAAAATAATTAAAATTTTTGGGAAAATTCTTCAAGAATAAACTTAAGCTAGTTTAAGAGAGCTTGGGTATTACTCGCTTATAGTATTCCTTGAAAAACCTTTATTCTACAAACTACAAATTAAATAATTTGTCAATTCAAAAGACCAAAATAAACAAACGAGCAAAACATAGTCAACTTATTTTGGACATAAATACTGTTACATACGTTTTATGCTGTAAAATAAAAAGTACTGAATGTTTTTGGACCAAATAATTTTACATATATTTATTGATGTATATTGTATCCAAAAAGAATCTATTTATTCGAAATGTCGGCCTTCTGCCTTTACACATGCCTTAAGTCGTACTGGCCAATCGCCAATAGTTGCACGAACCTCATCCATTGGAAAATAGGCCACAGCTCGAACTAAAGCAGTCTTAAGAGATTCTATGTTGGGGTATCTTTTGTGCCAAACCTTGTCCTCTAAAACCGTTCACAATTTGTAATCCAATGGGTTCAAATCTGGACTGGCTGAGGGTCATTCTTTAGAGGAAATGTACGCTGCCAAATTATTTCGAAGCCAGGCCTGGGACGTTTTAGCCTTATGGGCCGGCGCAGAATCCATGGCTGGTTTTGGAACTGGGAATTGTATAAGAGGCTTCACAACAGCTTCCAAAACGGTTTCTTGGTAAACTTTAACTTCTTGTTCGCAGAAATGCAAGTCAGTGACCCCATCGTAAGAGACACACCACCAAACCATGATTGAAGCTGGGTGATGACCCTTTTCCACCCTTGGGATCTGTTCAGATGATTCCTTAGATGACCGCGCATACACTTGTTAAATTTTTCCTGAACGGTCAAAATTTTTTCATCGGTGAACAAAATTTTTCTGTGCCAGTTGCCAGCGTGCTTCACCAAAAGACGTTTGCATATTTTAATCCTTTTTTTATTTAAATCTGCAGTCAATAAATGTCCGGTACGTCGTTTGAAGGCACCAAGTCATAATTCATTTTTAATGATTCCACTCATGGACTTTTGCGTGATATTCATCTCACGGGCCATGATTTTCTGTTTCGGGGCAGATATCTGTGAACTCTTGATTTAACGACTTTGATGACATGCGGTGTTCGAACAGATGTGGGCGGCCTGCCCGTTGGCGGTCTTTTGCATCTCCAGTCTCCTCAAACAGTTTTACGCATCGGTAGACGAACTTGCGGCTAATCCCTAGTGGCCGGAGCGTTTTGAAAATTTCACACTTGAAAATCTCTATTACAGCGATACGGTTCTCATTATCTGACCTCTCCATGATGAAAGTTGAAACAATTTTTAAATCCCTTTACAGACTAACGCTATTGAGGTTAGCTTTCAAAACCCATATGACATCAAAGGGGTATGTTCAGTTATACTATTAAAATGGGTGTGCTCAATGTTTTAACAGTATTTATGTCCCTTCTAATTAATATATAATAATGCCCTTGTTCGAACTGCAAAGTGTAACGCCTTTGGGAGAATCTAAGAATGCGGTTATTCGGCACAAAAATCTTATTCGAAACCCAGAAAATCGAAGTTTTTGAAGAAACCTACCAAACCATGGGTTTGTCTCCGGTTTAAAAAATCCATCAATCCATCAAATTCTCTATAAATATGACAAAACTTCCTCCCTTATTCAATAACACTTACAAAAGGTTAAAAGAAAAATTTTAAAAAGAGAATTTAACTTTTAAAACTTCCCTAAGACTTTAGGAATATAGCCGAGAGTCACATTGAACAGGGATTAACCGGCTCAAGACCCCCTTGCTTCTATATTTAAATAGAAGAAAAGTTTTTAACAAAATGGCAGAGTGACATTAGTTTTCGTGCCTGCACTCTGCTTTTATCATGATTTCGGGTCCGTGACAACCCTCTTCAGAAAGCTTTGCTGCAATTGTTGAAAGTAAAACCGAACTCTATAAGGCCAGGCTCTCCCCAAACGAATGGGAACTACTGTTGTAAACCTTACTTTTCAAGTTTTCTTCACACAATTGCCCACGAAAATACAACTCACTCTTTATATTTCTTGTTTGCCACATTTTGATCATCAAATACCACAACTCTTTCAAACGATTTTAAATATTTTTGTTTAGCTCGTGTTTGGGGATTTGTGGAATGATAAATCTTTGCTTTCGGAATAACGAATAAATTTTTAGATATTCGACTCGGAAAGAGCTGGCACCACTGTTTACAGCCTGTAGACTACAGAATAATGGGGTTAAAAAGATTGGACCTGGATGAACTTTTTTTTGTTTATGAGTTTATGTAAAGAAATTTAAATTTATTTGCAATCTTTCGTAAGAAAATAAGTAAAAAAAAAACAGATAATCTGTTATGCATTAAACACATAGACGACAGCAAGCAGCGAGCGACAACCTGTCAAAATTAAAACACACACGTTTATATGAAAATGATTACTTTGACGGCGTCACAGCAGCACGACGGCACAGCAGCCGTTGCTGTTGTCGCCAATATAAACTAATTTCTATTTTGAAAGGCGACAATATCAGATACAGTGTTGGTAATGCACTAAAGTAGTTGTAATAATTTAGAGATTAAAGGCGTTTAACTAAAAACTGAAAATTTGCGTCAAACATTTTGGGATTTATTAAATGTTCAAGGTGTCAAGGTGTTTTTATATATCTTCTTGGTATGCTAAAATATAATTTCGCTATATAAAGATTTCTTGTGAAGCCGGTCTTCGTCCGGGGGTATGCCAAAATATGGCTTCGCCTTTTAAATATTTCCTGCCTCTTTGCAATCTATTCAATCCACTCATTAATAAACAAACTATAATGAAAATAAAACATATAATATATAAATAATATATAAAATACTCTGTTCCGGAATCTTTTTTTCAATGTGCTTCTTATCTGATACTTCGGCTTCACTACTGGGGAAAATACACGAAACATCCGATTGCTGCATAGTGAGTGAGCTATGTCTGGTTTTACACGGACAATTATAATTGTCACGATTGTTGAGTTGGTTGGAGAGAGAGGTAAGAAGTATGGAACGGGGAACAATGGCGACAATTATAATTGTCCGTGTAAAACCAGACTATGTATTTTGCAACGAAACTGTCAATCTGATGTACGGTCTATTTCCTATGAAGGGTGCACACGATTACAATAAATTATTATGTAGAACATAAATCGTTTGTTTGTGTGCCTCATAAACGTCATATTGGCATCACTGAAAAATACATTGCTCAACAATATCAGCTGTTTACGCTGCTGCTGCCGTTCTCAAAATATTTTAAAAGGTGGCAGCACAACGACAAATGTCGCCAACGACATTTGATGTCAGTCGTCGTGCTGCTTGCTGTCGTCTATGTGTTTAAAGCATTAGTTCGGGATCCCTCTAACCTAATCTAACTGAACTGTATGCTCCAAATATGGTTCTAGCCGAAGTTTTTTTTTGTTCTTAAATCAACGAACAATTAATGAACAATTTGCTAACATTTGTAAGTCAACGAAACGCGAAATCTGTAAATAATGTCAGGATAATACTAAGAGCTGTTAATCAGATCATAACCAGTGCCGTAAAATCTGGATTGGTCCGAAGTTGAAAGCAAGCCCCGAGATGTGTACAAAATATCAACTGCATAAATTCGCAAGTAAATCAACAATATTGCCGGATTTAAATAAATACTAAACCGCATGAGCTTTACTAAGCGATCATGCTTGTGGTGGATGTCGTAATTTGGCTCGTTTTAAACTTCTTTGAAAAGTATCAACATTTACTCTTTTTTGCTCCGTATAGCTCAACGCAATATTCGCCCTTCTGAAGCCTTCAGCTTTGTTTTCTAATGTACCGACAAATTTAGCAAGATTTAAATTTATCGTCCTTTATGGAAAGTTGTGTTGTTGAAAAGGAAACTATCCTGGAACACCATTTATTATTAGAATTTAGATAGTTTTATACTTTTTGAAAAGTAATACCATTTACTCTTTTTTGCCCTATATAGGCAATCTCAATTTCCGACCATACCAGCTAATAAGTCAAGATCCTTCTGTTCAGCTAATTAATTTTCACAAGATTTAAATTACTCCTCCTTTTTTTTGCAAAGTTGTGTTATCGAAAAGACAACATCCTGTCATTGCCATTATTAAATGGCTTTTGAAACACCCTTTTTTCTCAGCATTAGAATAGCTGGTGGCCATCATCATGCACTTGGCGCCAATAGCGATGAAAAATGAAATTTAAATTGCCTTTAACTCTAAAATTCTCAAACTAAACGGAATTTTAAACTGCAACCGAACCCAACAACTTCCGACTCCCAAAGCTTTTAGAGTGCAGATAAACAAAAAATGGCGAAACAAATATTTTCGAAAAAATATCTAGACATGTGTGCGAGTATATGCAAATAAACATTTCTATTTTTCGTTAAACCTTTTGGATATGCAATGATTTACGAGAATAGCCATTGGTTTTGTGCGCCTACATGTAGGCACTTAAATATTAGAAGAAAAAAACCACGCTACTTCATCAAAAAAGCGGATAGAGAAATCGCTGAAACGCTACGAATGAATGCCATTGATTCAACCCCAGTACAGAAGGACCAAACTAAAATGTTCTGCTGAGGTTTGTTGCTGTTGTCGCAACATTTCTACAACTACTCAATTTAATGAGAAGTTTTCATCTTAACTGAGAAAATTGCGAACTGGGCGGGCCCCCATGCCACTCGTTTTAGATTGTACCTTCATCACTTAAGTACGCGTGGCTAAAAGATTCGTGGAAAATCTCCCACACGCTCCACTGTGTTCAGTGGTCAAAAGAAGCCGAAAACAAAAAAAAATAGCTGCAAATAGACCAGTACGGAAAAGTATGAGGGCCACAAAAACTGCGATTTCCACGGAAAACCGTCATACGAAAGAGAAATAAAAACCAAACATGTGAATATGGCACAGCAAAATTTTCAAGTAAACAAATTCACAAATGGAAATTGCACAAAATTGTTTTGGACCATCTAGAAATGGCATGGAGCATTCCATCCATGAACAGATTAAATTGTATGGCGACGGTGTATTCTGTGCACCAGCCAAAGGAGCGGATGGTTATGCAAACATGGAACGATTTTAGAGTTGTTGATATTTTATCGTTGTTTTTTTTCTTTTTGTGAACCTGCAGAGCATATTTGATTTATTAAAGGCACGATATTAAATCGGAAGTGAACGGTTAAATGCCAGATTTTAGAATAAAGGAACTATTTATCATGGCGCTAAAATTTTTTGATTTGTTATATCACGTTTACTTGGAATAGTCTGAGTCTCCTTTAAGATAGCTACACTCCATTTGAATTAAATGCAGGTGAAATTTGTAAGGCATATAGATGGACTTATGTTTGTGGTGGAAAAAATAACAGCGCCCGCTGGAATTTACAGTCAACGCCATCTACAGTCAGTTGTGAGTTTAGCATACTATATTCCTTGGTATGTAGTTATGGTCTTGTAAAACCCTGAGTATAAAGCCGCTTATTATCTTTCGTCTACTGCCAAAATATGGATATAACAGATAATTTGGTTTGTTCTATTTTCAAACCAAAGCCACACACCTAATTTCAATGAAATATAAAGTGGGAGATACATTCGTAAGATAGATATATTAGAGTGCGTGGACCAATATCGGCCACTTACAGAAGGGGTGTTTGCCGCTTCCTAGTTCTTTTATAATATGCATAGTTTTGTCCAGATTGCTTAATATTGCCTACCTGTACTATCATGTCAGTAAATCCAGGTTTACTCCCTGGTAAAAACATCGAACTACGAGTATTTTTTAAGGAACGCGGTTTTAACTTCGTAAATGCCGATGACTTAACGAGTAAGAGATTTATCTCTAAGCCACTGCTCTATAATATGCATTAAGCATTCGAAGCCGACAGTAAACAGTACTTTGTACTTTGATTACGGCAAAGACGGACATGTCTCAGAAAGTGTGTCTGATTTGAATGGGTCGTTAATGCTGTGCTCGCTGTGCGGGTTGAGCCGACTTACCTATTAACCACGCATAGGTAAAATATTATTAAAAAACTTCTTTCTGAAAAAACTACACAATTTTGAAACACAGTGGGTATTTTGTAGGTACCTCAGAATTCAATAATCTGTAAGAGAAATCCGAAAAGAAGTTGTATGAGTCGGAAAGGGTTCACTGCAATAGAGGAACTCGCAGGGCCGGTTAAGTTGAAAATTTGCCCTTGTCGAATTTGGAATTTTAAACAGAAAATACGGAAATTTTCATTTTGCTTCCTTATTGACATTTAATTAGCCCATTAGGGGGCCTATTAAAGCTAAGTTACAATAGGCTTTAAAATGTTCAAGAGAAAAAAGTTAAAACCTATTTGATTTTACAAAAAAAAGTGAAAAAAGTAGATTTTTATTTTTTTTTTCTAATATTGAAAAAAAAACACTGAACAAATTTTGCTAGGAACATTAGATAATAATTTATTGGCTGTGAAAAAAACACCTGTTAGCCCGAAATGTCAAAATTTGACCGCCTTTAACTCAGAGTCCTTGATCCATCTAACCTTAATGCAATTTTCATTCCGATCGGAATGCATAGATGCCAAAAGTTGGGTCACTGCACATGAAAGACCCAGCAAAGGCCAAAGTCTTGAATGGCCATTCACTAAATTACGCAGATCCTTAGTATTAAACCAAGAAAAGGTTTCATAGAAAAACGTAGAAAGTTTTTTAGGCATAACGACTGTCCGACTGTGCCGGCAAAAAAGAGTGTTGTATTGCCAAGGGATAGTTGGGTGGTGGACGGTATGGAGCGTATGAGTGCTGGTGGGATTAGGGCTCACTTGGATGAGTGTGTGATGGTGAAGTGGCAGTTTAGGTGGGACGATAGTGTGAAAGGGCGTGTTACGTATAGGTTTATCAGAAATGTAAGGTTTATTAGTGGTCAAACAGATTTTAGCTTTGGCCTTTGTCTTGGCTTTTTGCTGACTGGGCATGGGTCGCTCAATGTATTTTTGCACAAGAGGACCCTGAGCGATAGGAAGTCGTGTGATTGCGGTGCGGTTCTTGAGGATTAATTACATGTTCTCTGTGAATGTTCTCTTGATGAAAGTGTTAGGGATCTAGGTGGGTTAGCAATTGAAATGACGGACGGACAGTGGGATTTTAGAGGGATGGTTGCTTCGCAAGGGGTTTTGGCTAGGGCGAATGAATTTGCAAATAGGGTGTTCGCGATGCGGCGTGCTAGGGTGAGATTAGCAGTTTTGGAGTTGAGGTTGGTTGTTGGTTCTGGGATGTCGGTGGGTGTCCCATGTTATTTGGAACAAAAACTGGGAGTAGCCTTTTGGTTACGAGGTCTGACCGGAGAATTATATCTGGTACCACGGGTAGTCAGGAGCCCTCAGAACTGTTGTTCTGGCCTGACTAGAAGGTGCGGCCCCTTGGGGAGTATCGTGGTGGCTGTGTTTTAAACCCAAATCGCGGGAGAGCTTCGGCTCGGTGGGGAATTGCATTGCGACCGGGTGCTGTGGCCCATAGAACAGCAGAGGTTTAGATAGTCCTCGACCCCTAACCATGGGTACAACACACACTCGTTGTTGTAAAAGAAATCTATTGATGGCTCTCGATGTGGAGTCTCTTTAGAGTTGGCAAGAGTGAGTTGTATTTTCGTGGGCAATTGTGTGGAGAAAACTTGAAAAGTAAGGTTTACAACAGTAGTTCTCATTCGTTTGGGGAGAGCCTGGCCTTATAGAGTTCGGTTTTACTTTCAACATTTGCAGCAAAGCTTTCTGAAGAGGGTCGTCACGGACCCGAAAACATGATAAAAGCAGTGTGCAGCCACGAAAACCAATTTCACTTTGCCATTTTGTTAAAAACTTGTCTTCTACTTAAATATAGAAGCAAGAGGTCTTGAGCCGGTTAATCTCTGTTCAATGTGGAAGTTATGGCCCATATCTGCCATGCTTTAAATTGGTACCGGCGGAATTAACCCAATGGGGCGTTGGTCGTGGCATTGTAACGGATCCAGTTTGATGGCACACCGTGACGATAACCACGTTAAATCCGACATAAGCTGTCCGAATGTGCCATAATCGCGATTATAATTTTTACTATAGACATAACCAAACATTTATACGCTTATGTTTTTATTTTAATCAGACATTCTCTATTAAATATACCGCTCTTAAGAATTGTTTTGATATCTCGAAAGGATTCTCTTTTAAAAACCAACTACTCCAAAACATTGTGAAAAATTTCTTTACAATATTTCGAAATTCATCATCATTCGTGGTCTAACCATCACAGCAGACCACCAACAGAGGAATCCAGTGACATTTTTATCGCTGTCGTTTTTATTATTTCTTCTTTCAGAAATTGGGACTAGACACTTATTCATCCGTATTAGAGAGACAACAAACGTAATTCATGCCACCACCAACACCACCACCAGCCACATGCCATAGTATGTTGTGGCGTTATGGCGGAGTACGTCTGGCAAACCCAGGGATTATGCACAAACACATGAATTATGAATGAAACTGGCGCGTTGGATTTTTAATAAAAACTTCAAAATTAAACATGTAAAACAACATGTTCGGGTTTTTGGAAAACAAGCAAGGCAAACAAACAAAAACTGAAGCGAATCCCCCGAACTGCTGAGCCAACTATCGCAGCCAAATACATCATCGTCGTCATCATTTGTTACAATCTATCTTCTCGTGCTGCATATGCAGCACGAGTATGTGTGTGCTGGCGTTTTGTGGAAAGTTTAAAATATGTGAGTTGTGCATAATGCTCCTTAAGCTTTGGATATCCCCATATGTACAAACGGACAGACTCTAACACACACATATGTGAGCGTATATTTAAGCCAGTGTCAGTAATATATCTGTCTCGACATGACAATTTGTACAACTAACAAATGCAAAGCAAGTGTGCTTATAAGACCAACCAAATATAGTGACACACACACACACATTCACACACTAGCAACTGTGTGTATGTCCAGCGGCGGAAAAAAGGAGTTGCAAGGCCTTATAGGTTAAAAACAATCTTACAAAGCACTAGCCATAGAAGTCTTTTTTATAACTTAATAATACGGGGTAAACTTAAATTGCCTTAAGAGATGTTCTAAAAGGCTTTGAGAAAAATGGCAGTATAGAAGGCCAGACTACAAACAAATAAGATAATAATTTTTTGTCAAGCCGAGTCACTTACAAGTAAAGCTATTTGAAATGTATTTTGTTTTTAGATTAAAACTGTTGAGGCCATTCCTGTATAGCAAGAAGAACGAGGCCAAGAAAGAAGAAAAGAAGGAAGAATCCGAATCTGAAGATGACGATATGGGCTTTGCTCTATTCGATTAAATTCGTAACGGCCCAGCCATTCACAACAACAAATACAGCAACAGCAGTAAGACACCAACAACAATGGTCACGGTCATTAGTCAAATGACAAATTTAAGGAAACTATTAAGAGAACTTTTTCAATCGCGGACGCAGTTTACCACCATCTGTTTAAATAGCACATGGCCAGCACAGTCCACCAAGATATCCACGACACGAACCGATCTAAAATGATACTAAACGAAGTTTCTTATAGATGTAGCTACTGCGAAGAAAGATTAGGAAAACAAAGCATAAAATTATAACAACATCCTGCAGACAAACCTGTCCAAATTGGAAGAAAACTAAAATTGCTGCCGACCCATTTGAAGAGGCGGTACTGCGGAACAGTAAGCGAAAAAATTGTAAGCTATAGTACTAACTACTGAATGTCTTTAGAACAAGAAGTCGGAGACAGAAGATCGATCGCCCTGCTACTACCCAGCAAAAATAGGCTATCCAAAGAAGTTTAAAATTTCCGAAAATTGAGATACGGCAGAATTTTTGAATTGGATCGGATTCAATGATTTTCACACAGGCTTGTCATATGAGGAAAGGTCTTTTTATAACAACACGAAGAAAAAAAAGTAGGGTTGGGGTAACAATATTCGAAGAGCATCATACTATTGTTGGGTATATGGTTTTGGCACAACAATATTATGATCGTGTATTAAAAATATTTCACTTGTACAAATTCAAAAACGTTTGTTTTAAAAATGTAAATTTAAAGATAAAAAGTACTATTATTGTGTAAGATTCGAAACGATAACATTCTTCCAAAAACCATATAAAAATTTATACAAATTACAGTGGAACGGTATGATTGTCGTCATCATGTTTTTGTAAACATTAGATCCAAAAACAATTATTTTGTAACGCCAACCATAATTCTATAGATGCTATAACCACAGTTTCATTTTTAAATTTGGCAATAATACTGTTGTTACATATCAACAATATTTATATTGCCGCAATCATACTAGTTTTAAAATGAAATTCGAAAAACATACAATGGTTGTGACGAACATACCTTTATATAGAGAACATACTATTGTTGCCGTGATCATACAGTAAACATATCTGTGTACTTATAAACTTTGACATCGCTCCTTAGGAGAGCTTTAGATTCTATTTTTTATAACTCATCGATACTTCAAATAAAAGCTTAATTTTCAATGTCTTTTTGCTTTTTTAAACGTTTATCGCTCGAAATTTTGTTTGTCTCGTCACAAAAACACTATCACACGTGCTATAAAATTTAGCAAAAAACATTTGTTTGATTTCAAATATAGCTAAAAATGATTTTTTTCGGATAAGCTTTTTATTGCACGGTGACGTTCCGGCCATCACTTCACTTTTGAAAAATATGGACCGATGACTTCACCAGACCATAAACCACGTCAAACCGTGGTTTTGGCGGTCTGAGTCTTTTTATGAAATGGCAAACATTACTTAAAAGAAAACTAAATAAAGTTTAACTCGACTCATGCGTAGTCTGTGAAAAAAATATCCCGTTGAAGAAATACCTCTAGAGTGATCACTCGTTAGCCTGACGTTTTTTTCTTAATTTCTTCAACATCCTGTTGTGAAAAAGGGAACATCTTTCACATCAGCAAGCAATACATCACGAACCTCGTGTGATAGTCGTGCACACCAAATCTGTACAAATCTGTTACGTCCCAAAGACTTTCCCTTAAAAAATCGGCGATTTTAAGGTCTATATTTCCAGCAAGATCATTAGCAAGGAGCTTTAATCGGCATTCCTCATCAGACCGGAAACATTTTTCTAAACCTTGCAGAATTGTTGGGAGAGTCTTATTTGATGAGTGAAAAATCCAGAGACTGGTTGTCTTTCTAAAAGCAAGCAAGTCTGTCAATAAGCTGTTATAAAACATCCGTAATAGTTGGCCCTTTGGGAAAAAATATACGCTGAAGCAATTGGAAATACCAACTGTTGGCTGGCGTTTCGAGCTATTTCAAATGACTTAAAGTTAAGTTTACTTCTACTTGGAATAGTTTCTTACCACAAACGGATGTTTAAAGAAAGACCAGCGCAGATTTGGACACTAAAGCCTTTCTTCATATTATTTTAGTTGAAACGATGTTTTTCTCTCTGCACTAGCAGTTCCAAAGATTAAGCTCACACAAAGCTGTGAATTGCGCGAATAAGTTGTTGATGTCGTAGAGGCAATTGCGACAGCCTTTACAACAGCTCCGGCAGGGCTGTCACACTGCTGGGGTGACGCCCCTGGCCGAAGAATTGCTCTTCGTGTCAAAGCGGTCCATAGAAACGGCAGTCGTGGGATTAACATAACATGTTGTTGTTGTAGCGTCACACTTAGTGCCGGGGTGACAGCCCTTGGCCGAAGAATTTCTGCTTCGGGTCAATCCGGTCCACAGAACCGGCAGTCATGGTATTGATATAACTGACATTCCTCGTTAGTACTAGCACAGTTGAAACATTTGTTGGTGGCTTTCTACAAGGCCCTTAATGAGAAGGCCTTGCGTATTTTCCCCTCTCGATATCTGCAAAGTTTTTGCGAGTATGACAATGTGTGTTTCTCACCAAAATCCACATATTAACGATCAGCCTGTCACAGAATAAACAATGACGCCAGTGACTAGAGAGTGTCATAGACAGCAATGCTATGTAGGTACATACTTACGCACACATGTATAGTTTAGTAATTTGTTTGATGTAGAGAAATGTGCACGGGATGCCCCAAAAGTAAGTAGACAATTTAAAGAATCATATGAGAGCAGCGCCTTACAGCCAGCCAATTAAAAAATTGGTAATTTCGAGACTTCCTTTGAAAATGGAGGATACTTTGCCATAATTGTTGATTTAAAGGACACGTCCAATGGACTTAGCCAATTAAGTCTTAATATGTCATTAGAGTATAATTACTGAATTATTTACTCGCCAAAAATTATACCTTCTGTGATTTACACTTTATTTTGTTTTAGCATTATTTAAACGAAATATATAATATATAATATAATATTACTAAATAAGTACCCTCTCAGTCGTAATAAAAATAAAAAAAAGATTATTGTCGATTGAAGAACAGCCGGTTTGATAGGCCGCCGTAAGTGTGCACAACTATCATACAACTATACCTAGGCTTATATCTAGCAAATAAAGGCGATCTTGCTAGAGAGCGATGAGTCTCTAAGCCATGTAAAAACTTTTCTATTAAATGCATAAACTAATCGAAGTCGGCATTAAACAGTCGTATACTGACCAGGACAGTGAATACATAATTTAGATTCTGCACAGCTCCCTGAAAGAAATTCTCAAAAGGAGATGTGAAGGGAATTTTTTATAATGCCTTCACATTTTTTTTGATCTACGAAATATTTTCGCAAAAGAAAAAATAAAGGTATGAGGCAAAAAGGTGGTAGGTAAGGTAGGTGAGCAAAAATAATTGGCATTTAATGATTTGAATTTTTTAATAACTCAAGCCTTCATAAAAAGGATTAAAAATCAATGATCCGGTTAATTTTGGTACACTCCGTAACGGTCTTCCAGCTCTCATAACTGGTGATAGTGGCTTACATGACTACAAACATACACATTTATCTTACCCACCATCCATCCATCCGACCAAAAGAGCCAGTAACCGATAAAAACAGGCAACCATCCAACGTTTGACGCAGCCAACATTGTGTGATGGCTGTTTTTATACATACGAGTACGAGAGGAGAATGTGTCATAAGTTATGATTGATTTATACCCATATAAAACTTTAAGATTTTATCCATGAGATAAAGTACAACAAACGAACCACTTCCAAAAAAAACAACAACAACAGCAATAGCATTTTTGCTGTGAATTTATACAAGTTGTTGTGGTTGTTGTTGTTATAGTGAAACTTTTCCTTCTTCTTTATTTTTTTTTTGGCTTCCTGCCTTATGCTTTCCCAAGAATACGTCCATAGACGAAATCAACATATCAAATATGATTGGTTTTGATAAGTGAAACCACTCTCGAAGAATGCCACGGAACAGGGAAAAGAACCAGAACAAAAAACTTGAACTATAACAGCAACAAGAACAACAACACCAACAAAATGTGAAGTGCATAAAGTTTTTATATTAAAAATGTAATAAATCAAACAGCGATATGGCTATAGACAGTTTTGTTTAAGCTAAAGCGAGAAATGTCACTTCAACGTCAGGCAGGGATCCATATTTTTGATGGCAACAAGAATTGGCAAACACTTTTGGGTGGGTCCGAAACAAAGCGAAGGCGAAGGGAGTACGTCATGGAGTTTATATATCTAGGGTTAGGTTATGATACTTAATCTAAGAAACTTTCTATGTCTAAGGCATCAAAACATATGTCAAGTCGGCACTAACTCTTTTCAAAAATGCACAAAAGGAAATCATAAGATGCACGGATACTATGCCTGTAGCTTCATTCCGAGAAAGAAAAATCGTTACGTTTTACATCGTCGACAGTCAGGCAGTTTTGGAGGTAGCAAAACGATATCAGCTAGCGTTTCTGATAGTAGATAAGTGAAGACAGTGCTCTTATAAGGGAATATACGAGGGCGACCGCAAAACTAACTGGTCTGGCACATTTTCTGTTTTACTAGCAACTTTTTTTTTGTTTTTGTTTTTAAAAGCAATCTTTTATAAGCCATCTGTCAAAATTTCCGAAATATTTAATGATTATTTTCTTTGTTACAGGTGATTGAAGTAAACAAGTTTTATAATTTTTGAAAAATGGCAAATAAAGAGTTTCGTGCAGTATTTAAACACTTTTATATGAAAGGTTATACGCCACAATTAATCAAAGATGAATTGGATTCTGTTCATGGTGATAATGCACCATCATACTCGACCGTGAAATCCTGGGTTCAGCAATTTAAAATGGGTCGTTCAAGTACGGAAGATGAACAACGCTCTGGAAGACCGAAAACTGCTACTACTATTGAAAACATTAGAAAAATATTTTATGAAGTGACTAAAGATAGACGAATAAAGCTCAGAGAACTTGCTGATATTGTTAAAATACACGAAAAACAAGTTTGGAGTATTTTACACAATGAACTCCACATGAAAATGCTATTCGCAAGATATGTGCCGCGTTTGTTGACTTTGCCCCAAAAAATCGTCCGTTGGACCAATTCCGAGGAGCTTTTAGCGATTTATCAGCGTAATCCAATAGAGTTCTTGCTTCATAACTGATGGTGAAACATGGATCCATCACTACATCCCAGAATGCAAAGAACAGTCAAAACAATGGATAGAAGCTGGTAAAAGTGGTCCCAAGAAGGTGAAAGCTGTTAAGTCAGCAGGAAAAGTAATGGTCACTGTATTTTGGAATGCAAGGGGTATAATATTTATTGATTATCTTGAGAAAGGAAAAACTATAAATAGTGAATATTATTGTGCATTATTGGATCGGTTGAGTGAGAAATCAAGATAAAACGACCGCATTTAGAAAAAAAAGTTCTTTTTCTTCAAGATAATGCTCCTTCACACACTGCATTTTTAACTCAAAACTGACCTATTACGATTTGAAATTGATTTATAAAATCGTCCAACTTGTGCACACAAACTTAATTAGATTCGATAGTAATAACCAAGTTTTTAAAAAACCTGTTCAAAATTTAAATAACAGAATAAATATTTTTAAATCGTTAAATATACAAATTAAATAAAAAATACTAAAAAATACTTTATTATTTTGGCCAGATAACCGAATCCAAAAAAAAAAATTAACCATCAGTTGGTCCCGTTAACATATGCTCATTATAATGACAACCGAACTCAAAGGGTTTTAATATCCAATAATCTTAAGCAACAACCAATACGAGCACAAATTCAGTTCCAATGATCATCCTTATTAGTTAGGGTTTCTGACACTGTCCAATTAACCCAATCAACATTCGGTTGTAGCGATGGAATACTTGGATAGTACGTGCAACAACTAACATTAGGTTGGCAAAACATTCGGTTGTTCTCTGTGTGCACAGGTCGAATACTTTCTGACCTACTTGCATTAATAGGCTTTCGGATATAGTCTTTTAAACTCCAAACTCATCAATTTGTATACATTTATATACATTTGAATCACTGTCATGCTGCTGCCACAACCGTAAGACGCTAAACGCATGCATACACTCGTGAGCCCACCCTCATAGCATTTCCTTTCAGCGCAACGCCAAATTGTAGTTGACGACAAAGAAAGAAAGAGAGAAAGAAAAATTGTCAATTATTTATTGTTCGAAATTTTCATTTCCATTGACATCTGCATAAGACATGTGTAATTTACAATCACGTTAGTTGCGGCACTAGACAGACAGACAGACGAACGTGCACTCGTGTGTGCGTGTGTGTTTGTGTACACGCCCCATATGTTTGCCGTGTGGGGGCTCATTAGGACGCAAACTGCGTGCCAAATTCGAAACATGAAAAGCACAGAAGGTGGCAAAACTGCATAAGTGTATGTTTGTGTGAGTGTGTGTGTGTGAATGAGAATCGATATATGGAGTGAAGTGTCTGTATTTGAATAGTACACAACGCAAACAAATGTCAATTTATCCTGGCGCGAGTGCGTGTGTGTGTGATAGCAAACATTTTAAAAGGATACAATTGGGTAAAAATGTGTGTGTGTGAGAGAGTGTGTGCGATGGTATGAAATTAGAAAGCGCCCGAAAACAAACTTGTGCACACATACACACACACACATGTAGCTGCGAAACGGCAGCATCAAATAAAATGACGTCACTTATGGCACATCATTAAAATAACCACAATGCAAACAATATAATAGACTCACGCATCTGTGCCCCTGCTACCCATATGCGCCAATGGGTCGCTGCGTGAGCATGAGTGTGTGAGAGTATTGTACCCCCAGCTCTACCCAGCTGTGCGCACCCTCCCCACCACCACTAACCGTGCAAAAGTTGAGTCTGAAGAAAAGTCCGAAATGATTGAATGAAACGCCGCAAACCCGATTCTTGATGATGTCGAATGCCGAAATTGGCGTTGCTACTCCTGTGCTGTACAGTGGTTCCGTACAGAGGAAAAAGTGCTTCGTATTGTGTGAGTATGTGTGTGTCGGCGCCTTCAAGGTCTTGTACTAAGAGCGTCGTATTATAGGTTCTAACAGGAGGAATATTTCTGAGGAATACAACATCATCAACTTCGAGCGCTACCAACAATTTTTTTTGACTGACATTAAATACTATGTACGTAAAAGACATGTCCAATAGGTCACTATTAAGCGGAGGTGGTCTAAGTTGGCAACACAAACCACAGGATTAACTGCTAAACGGTTTCATATAAGAACCAAAGTCACACTGGACCAATACTCCAGAGTCAGCCTAAACCAGTCCGTCGCTCGAAACCCAGACGCACTGATGCGGCAGTCGTTTACGTCGGATTCGTGCCACTATGACAGTTTATATGATGGCAGATGTACAGGGTGTCCGCCGGGAAGGTATACTACTTTGTTTTGCCGCCATTTTGGTAAACATTGGTCTTGACGTGAAAAATTTATTACGGACAATTTTCGATAAACCAACGTGTTTTAATCGTTTAAACATTTTATTAAAATCAATCATCGATTACTGTGACGATGAGAAAACTACGTAAAATTTTTGGGAGAAACAACGTGCTAACAAAATGCACTATTTATCGCGTAGTGCTGATTTCGAAGAAAGAGGGTCTATAGCTGATATGCCCAAGCATAGACCACAACGTACTGCAAGATCGGCTGAAAACATTACTGCTGCTCAAGATAGTGTTCAAAACAATCCATCAACCTCAATCCGACGTCGTGCTCAGGAGCTTGGTCTTCAAAGAACAACTTTGGATACAATTTTGCACAAGGATTTCCATTTGTTTCTATTTATGATTCGGTTGACATAAGAGCTTCTTCCAAAAGACCACTTACGACGCCGTACCGACGCCAATGGGATGTTACAGCTCGCCCATGACAACACCGATTTTCATGAAAAACTCATAATGAGTGACGAGGCACATTTTCATTTGAATGGATATGTGAATAAACAGAAAAGTCGGTTCTGGGCAGTGGAAAACCCTCAAATTACACTCTGCGACAAATGGTAAGGGTCAGTGATCGGTTTGGAATGAAACCACCGGGGAAAGTTATATTGGTAAAAAAAAAGTCATACGTGTTCCAGCGTTTCGCTGGGTCTCATCTAGGAATCGAGATATATCGATTTGAAGTTAGTAAGTATCGTATAGGGGAATTTGTCACGTTTTAGGCTCTTTTGTTTGACATAACTCGAGAACCACTCGTCCGATTTAGCTGAAACAAATTTAGAAAAATTAAGAATTGCAATTCCTCTAATCTGTTCTTAAACCGTTTTCCTACTTAAGCAACAGTTTCGCAATTATAAATAAATGTATGAAAAAAAAAAAATTATTTTTGCCTAAAAATTAAAATTTTTTTTTTTAATTCATAAAAAATCCAAAACGGTAAAACGGAACAGATTAAGGGAATTGTAATTCTTGGTTTTTTAAAATTTATTTCAGCTAAATCGGACGAGTGGTTCTCAAGTTATGTCAAACAAAAGAGCCAAAAACGTGACAAATTCCCCTATACGATACTTACTAACTTCAAATCGATATATCTCGATTCCTAGATGAGACCCAACGAAACGCTGGGACACGTATGACCTTTTTTTGACCGATATAACTTTCCCCGGTGGTTTCATCCCAAACCGATTGTGGCTGTCGCACAGTGTTATTCATCAGTCACCTTTGCATCCATTAAAAGTGACAGTTTGGTGTGCACTTTGGTCAGGAGGAAGCTTTGGACCTTACATCTTTGAAAATGAAAACGGCGTAACGGTAACTGTCAATGGGTAGCGATATCGGGATATGTTTGAAAGCATTTTAACGCCAGAACTGCATGCTTTGGGCTTGATTAACATGTGGTATCAACAAGACGGTGCCACATCACATACAGCCAGGATTACAATGGAATTACTGCGAGACCTCTTTCCACAACAAGTTATTTCAAGAAATGGCGATGTTGATTGGCCTCCACGGTCACCTGATTTGACTGCTCTGGACTTCTTTTGGAAGGGTTATCTGAAAAGCAAGGTTTATGCAAACAAGTCAGAAACGCTTGAGCAACTCAAACAAAATATTCGTGAAGAAATTAATTAAATACCGCGTGAAATGTGTGGGTGTAATGAAAAATGTGCTCAAAAGGGAGGCTAAAAGAGGCGGACATTTATCTGATATTGTATTCCATACATAATTCCCGACATTAAATATAACATTTATCAATAAAAGATCCGTTCTCTTTCATTAAATCAAAAATTATAAACACACAAATTAGTATACCTTCCCGACGAACACCCTGTATTTATATAGGCTTTTTATAAAAAAAAGTTCTCTCTATTATATATAAGGATCATCGCTTCTGCGTGGAATTTAACAAAGATCTCAGTTATAATGTGACTCTAGAGTGGCATAACCTCTTATGAGCAGGAACATTTCTAATGGGGGAATATTTGAAAACATGGACTGGTATGGTCTCATTTTATCAGGGTTGCTTATAAATGGTGGTCCAACTAAAACGCACGATGTTAATTGTAAATAAATCAAAACGTTTTTAGAGAATTATCCTTATAATTTTTATTATGATAAAAGGATCTACGGCAATTATATGTG
Source organism: Hydrotaea diabolus (assembly GCA_963513945.1). Taxonomy (NCBI): domain Eukaryota; kingdom Metazoa; phylum Arthropoda; class Insecta; order Diptera; family Muscidae; genus Hydrotaea; species Hydrotaea diabolus. The sequence continues at coordinate 56,756,693 of OY740718.1, read as the reverse complement.
ATACAAAATCAAAAGCTCGCCACGGCCTCAGTGACATACCTCTACCCAATGGTCCATATTTTCAATGACTCTGAGACATAATGGAGGTTCAATGTCGTAAATGTGCCGATTTACCTCATCCTTCTGCTCTTGAGCTGTTCTTGGCCTAATGACGAACACTTTTTCTTTTAACTGTCCCCAAAAACAGAAGTGCACTTTTTCTTTTAACTGTCCCCGACGAACACTTTTTCTTTTAACTGTCCCCAAAAACAGAAGTTTAACGGTGTCAAATCACATGATCGTGGGGGCCAAATAACATCGCCACGACGTAAGATAACACGGCCATTGCATTTTTCGCGCAAAATAGCCATTATTTCGTTGGCTGTGTGGGACCGCACACCGTCCAACTCCATATCCTGAGTTTCTAGCCACAAGAATACCGTCATCATCTCGCAATAGCGAACACCAGTCACGGTAACTGCTTGGCCGACCTTATTTTCGAAGAAGTACGGCCCGATGACGCCGCCAGCCCATAAACTAAACAGTCATTTTTTGTGGATGCCTCGGCTTTTCAACAATCACTCGTGGAGACTCATGAGCCTAACTGCGGAAATTCTGCGCACAATTCTCCAGACTGTGAAAACATTTGGTCGATTATGCTGAGCAAAAAAAAAACACGAAGTCAACAAAATTCAGTTTCGTAAAAGGCAACAATCAATCTTGACGCTCTGCTTATTTGTCTACCTTTTCTTGATTGAATTTGTTAAACGCTGAAACAAAGTAATGTCAATTTAAGTTGGGGAAAAATTGACGTTAAGTTGCGACTTCCAAATTACATGGTGCATTAAAGTTGGACAACTCTTAATGTTATGTCATGACTGAAGGCTTATTTTAAGCGTGAAAAACGTTTGCTGAAATACATAGGACCACACACTTGAGTCTGGTGCAACTGTACTTATAAGTCCCCTTATTGCCTTACCTAGAGGAGAATGATATACCTTATCCACATACCCAGAAAGAAATTGTGCCTAATTCTAGAATCTGGATTAGACATTTTGACATACATACAGAGAACAAAGTTAGTTGGAAATCAGTTGGAACTACGAATATTCAATTGCGAAAGAAGAATTTCCGTTGCAATAACCAAATGTTAATTATCTTTATGGATATTATGTTCGATAAACCGCAAGATGATGCATATGATCGTCTTATTGTACACACAACTAATTTATCAATCGTACCAATCAACCGCAGAGAATTTATTTAGTTCCCACAGCTAGTGGTTGTAGTTTTGCAGGAAATTTGATGTTAAAACCAATTATTGGTGATGATAACTAACATTGTAAGGGATTGTGTAAAAGGCGTTTTTTAAATACGAATAATGATTCGATTACAAGTATCACTTACTCTCAACCAATCGTTTAATCCAATTTTTTCACTAAATGATTTACGGATAATCCATCTTTTTTCCACATTTTTCGGGATGACCCTACTTTCTTGGAGTACTTCAAGTCTGTAAGCAATCAGATTTTGCCTCTTATAAAAATTTTGAATTGATTCGATGAACAAGTGAGGCATGTGGATTGTTAGATCCAAGATCTCTAGGAGGTGCATGCAACCTAAATTATTCGGTTGGCAAAAAAATTTGGTGGTGTCAACGAATCGGTTCTCTGTGTGTAGATTTGAGAGAACCGGCCGTGGGCAAGGACTTTCGATACCTGACATAAAGCGCGATTATACTTTATACTGGAGGGCTTAGAAATTAATATCGTAAGATATTAATTTCTAAGCCATGTCAAAGTTTATCTTTCTTTCATCTGACTAAGTCTCTTCTTTGATGCTTATAATTATTACAGCCATGTTCTGTGGGCGGCGAAACACTGTGCAAAGTAAATACTACTTGAATTTGGGTATCCTTTCAACAATGTCTTCTACTCAATACCAATCTCTGTTTTGTTTTCGCTTACCAAGAATGGAAACCATGTTGGTATCGTGTAGTGTTTCTATCGCTTTTGGCTAAAAAGGGAAACAATAAATTGCGGTGGGTGTAATTTGGGAGGGAGGCGTTGTTGTACGTGAGCCAAGAATCAAAGAACGAAAAAAATAACGCCAACAAAAAAACGGAAGCCTCTGTGTGTACTGCATCATGCCACTGCCATGATGATGTTTGTTCGTAATGCTCCATACGAGTTGGTACGGTTGGTGCGGTTGCTACGCTAAATGAGAAATCAAAACTCCCCTCTGGATTTCGATATACTGCAGAAACATGTAAATCTATGGCTGATTTGGATACAAATAAAGATGTTACCAAGGTAAGATCTGTGCGTATGCCTGTACATAAGAGATTTTTCGCATCTTGTCGGAGGGTGCTTACATACGCCTAGCGCCTGTGGAGATGATTCGATGATTTGCTTGTTTGATGTACGTAGGCATTCCTATACTATGCCAACACATATGTTTTTACATGTATGAAAGCGTACCTTTGTAAGAGGCGTACATTTTTTAATGATGTCTTGAGTTACAGTGGTACGAAATGAAAATAATTTTCAGACTTCAGCAAATAGCCAGTAGAAAAATGTAAATTTCTTAATAGGAAAATTTAAAAGAAAAACACCGCAACTTCCATTCAGAAATCAGATTAAAAGAAAAGTTTTGGTCACAATAGCATAATTGCGGCAATATTAATATTGTTGAGATGTAAAAATACTATTATTACCAAATTTCGAAAAGAAAATATGGTTGTTGGAACAATTCAAGTATAAACATGATTGACACAACAAAAGTATTGTTTTTATTCTAGATTTATGTTAACAATAATATGAATACACAAAATATCGTAATACGATTAGGCATTTAAATATAGTTGTTTGGAAAATACTAATGCTACGAAGTATGATAAGTATGCAACAATAGCATGTTTTCGACAATTATGCTATTGTTGTATAGAAAATACAACATACACATAAAAGTCCACCGAGCATGTTTGTTGTCCATTAAACAGTATCGGGCAAGTCATGCGAGTCTATGCAAAGCCGGAAGGCAGTGCGTTGTGTTTTAATTGTGCTCAAGTCATTTGGTGAAATAATCTACCGCCAGCAGTTCTCGTTAAACACGTGGCTTTATGCTCTTAAGTATAAAGCCGCTGAGAATAGTTATAACATAGTGAACCTATCATTCTTCTTCTAAATACAATCTACCATAAGTTTGCAACGGAACCAGTGAAAATTAAATTTGAAGACAAAACAACGTTTGCCGGGTCAGCTAGTTCTAAATAAAATTGTTCTTTAAACCTATTGTAAGTTTTTCTGAATAAAAAAGAATTTATGTTTTATAAAACAACAAATATATTTTTATATTTGCTTTCGTTAAACCCACTTTCGTCACATCCCTGGTATAGATCTAGTGATACTGATAATATAACCATACTATTAGAATAACAAGAAGTTTGTACATGGTTGCCACAACCATAGTATAATGTTCTTCGAATATTGTCAACCCAACTGTTTTGGCCTTCGTAAAAGTTTGTGCAAATTGAATTATTTTTTGTTTGTTAGATTTCTTGTTAAGAAAATGAAATCCATATTCATTCACGATAATAAAATTTCACCTACGATACTAAATATTTCAGATCAGACTATGAAATATCACCTCAAATTTATACCTCACCGAATGAACTGTTTTTGTAACAATTAAAGGAAACACAACCCTAAATACTTGTTATAGTTTATAAGTAATTGCGAGGTCGATTTCTGCGTATTTCAAAAATCACTATTAATCACGTTTGGTTGAATATCGCAAAACCTTTAGTTTACATTGTCAACTATCCTGTCCGCTAAAAACTAAATTTCATAGGTGTCTAGCTGAAGTATGCTTAAGCAAAAGTGTGGAAGATGGACCCAAAAAGTTTAGGGGAACGGAGCTTTAAGGGTCCATATATTGGCAACCTCACGGCATTACAATTTAAAAAGACCCTCAAGTTGTTATACATAAGTATAGTCCGTCACGTTTTACTAACGAACTCGGAGGATAAATCTTTAACTCACTGTTCAAAGCCGGAACTCTAGAGTCTAGCGGCTGTGGATTTGTGAAGTCTTAAACTGACAACATAGGGCTTCGACAACTTAGACGTCCATTGAATATGTATATGTTTAATGTCCGACAAGTCTAAGTATTTACCATAATTTATAAGTTACCGGAAAAAACATATAGAATTCAACAAAGGCCAAGCTACCAGAATTAAGCTGGAACAAAGTATTCTAAAATCAAACGAAATTAGAGCTGAGAGGACGCAAATTCGCCGCCTCAGGTCCTACAAAAAATATCATTCCGTAGTTTTGTGCTACTGGATTGACGTTTCCAGAGAATCCATTTATCTAGAAAAAAAGGTCTGGTACTAAGTGCAGTGTTTTTTCACCAGTCGGTTTCCACCTTAAAGAAGCCGGTGCCTTTTCGAGTAAAAGATGAATCTCTTTATTCATATAAGTTTTTCTTTTATTTGTCCTAATCAGTGAGTATTTGCATACCATGCACAGCTCACTGATTTGGGAAAAATTTCCATGGTGTTCTATAAGAAGTTTGGATTAAAGCATAATTTGTGTGAGAGAAGTTTTGTACCTTTACGAAATGTTTAAAGAACACACGTAGCATAAATTAATGTTTGCCTTGTTTGACATGGAACTCTTATTGTCTAAATTCGAAAATCATTTCAGATCCCAAAAGGAAACGATGAAAGAAAAAAAGTCCCATCTTAATTACCAATTCTGTAAGAACTTATGGTTTTCGCCAAATTACAAAAGTTGTAGAAAAACAATTAACTTCAATTTAAAAAATACAAAAATAAGGGTTGATTGAAGCGAAGGCTTGAGTAAATCCTTTTGGCTTCAATGATCCCTTGGTGGCACCCATATCACTATGCGAAGCCATAAACAAATTTGACAAACCATCATAATGAGGTTTACACGCTCCACCCTTGTGGGCCGGCCAACCCTCAATTAAGTTTCGGTTATATGTGTATATGGCCTTTATGTCGCCCTCTTTGATATTGCATCGATAAGTAACACTGTGCCACGTAGACGTTTATTCACAACGTTGTCAAACATGACGCCGCCAATGTAGCCGACGATTGTGTCAAGGGCGTAAGCATAAGATGATGACGACGACAAGGAAGATGATGAGGACTTTTTATTATTTGCAAGTTTATTGTATTCATTAGAAAGCAAAGGAAATTTTTATTGTAAGTACACTGCGTATTTATTAAATCACTCTATCCCCTTTCCTCGTTTCCCCACAAATGCCGCCTCTTTCTGCGCGGTAGCCTCATTTCGTCATTATTCCTTTATTTCTTAAGATTTTAAGCTTAGTCATTAGGGTTTTCTTTTGCTACAGCTAGCAAACAAAAACTGAACAGCAGAGCGGAAAACAACAAACAAAAAAGAAGACGACAACGTCGACGACACGAATAAAATAAAGGAAATGCAATTTCATTTTATATTCTTTAAAAGCCGGCAAAAAAGGCGACACAGCAACGCATAAAATTGTCCATGAAAAAAGAAGAGTGTATGGGACAATCCATTAACATTAGTTATGAAGAAGGAGCACTTGAAATTTGTAGCACAATTTGCTCTAATAATAAAGATTGTCTTAAAAGGCTATTTAAAATAGTTTTATTTGAAATACTGATAAAGGTTTATGTCTAGCCATTTTAAAGGGTTTTTATTGGACCCTTTACTCTTTACTATAATTTGATGATGAGATTTCTCAATGATTGACATCTTGTAACTGACAAATTTTATTTCTCTGCCCGTTGGCATTAATCACCGGCGCCATTTGTATCAGTTTTTAGCCTTTGTGGTTTTGCCAGCCTGAACGTAGCAGACGAAGGTTTTATCATTTGTGGTCAGAAGAGTCGGAGTGACACACCCTTCGTTTCTACGGCAACAGGTAGAATAAACAATTGCAGTCAGAGGAGCCACCAAAGATCTACCTGTTGCTATTTTCTTCCAGAAAAATTAGTGTGCTTCCTGGTATTGAATTAATGAGCCTTTCAATAAAACTAAATAAATGAGATGACCTTCAGATTTACCACAAATAACCTATCGAATTACAAGCAGTTGAGCGTTAATGAGTCGAAGAACAGATACTTTTTTAAGACTTACACTGACTCATTGGATTTGTGATGGGACACAGAGGATTATCTATAAATGACTGCTGCTTTCAGATTGTACCCAGAAGTTCTAGTGGAAAAGCAAGCGTTGTTGGTATAATTTGCTGCCGATTTACTAACAAAATCCAAAAAAGGATAATTTCAGGATAACTACGGTTTCCCTCAAGTTGAGGAAAAACAAGCGTTGTTAACAAAAACCTGCTGCCGATTTGCTAACAAAATCCAGGATAACTACGGTTTCCTTTAAGTTTCTGGCACGAAATCGAATTTCCTTAATTTGAAATCCTCAACATCCTATTAAGGAACAAAGAATAGACCTTTAAACTAAATAAACAAGATTACAAAGAACAAAGGCCTGGACACACTGAAGTTTTTTTTTGCTACGCTGCGTTTTTCTTAACTTCCGTTTGTCTGAAAACCGTCGAAATATATGTTGAAAATTTAAAAAAAAAGTTAATGATATTTCATTGTTGTCATAAAAGAACCATGCAATTAATTTTTTGTGGAGTCGCACGTTTTTAAATGGTTTCTAGATTGCCGAAATTTCAAAAATACGCAGCGTAAGAAAAAAAAACTTCAGTGTGTCCGGGCCTTAATACAAATTTCTATATACAAAACTATAGTTTTTTGTTTGTTATTTAAGGGAAACAAACTTAGGCGCCATCTACATGTCAACCTTATAAGATTATTATGGTATTTTATTATTAAACTCTTTATTTATAATCATAATTTGAACATACGAACATTGCGCGCAATCTATGTTCTATGTTTAGAATATCAATACCATTTAAACACAACAAAATAAAGCGCCATCTATATGTGAATGTAATATTATACTCGTACCATACCATAATTATAAGTGTCCGCTTTATTACAGAAGTTGTCGAAGCTTGAGTAGTTAAAAACGATAAATAACAATTTATGCAACAACAAAAAAGTCGTATACCTCTTCAAATGTTGTTCAATAGCACCTATCGCTCTTTCTATTGGAGAAATACTCTAAATAACGGTCGCTGAGATCTAAACGAATGTTTTAAAAAATAAACACAAATAAATTTGTAACAACTATCAAATCATAGTATTTGGACTTTAAAATTATCAAAATTGACGCCTTCGCAAGTGACATACTGACACGCCATCTTTATTACAGGTAAAAAGTACTGACTGTTTTTGGACCATATATTTTTTAATATATTTATTGATGTATATTGTATCCCAGAAGAATCTACTTATTCGAAATGTCCGCCTTTTGGCTTTACACACCCTTTAAGTCGCACTGGCCAATCGTCAATAGCTGCGCGAACCTTGTCCATTGGAAAATTGGCCACAGCTCGAACCAAAGCAGTCTTAAAGATCCAATGTTGGGGTATCTTTTGTGACAAACCTTGTCCTCTAAAACCGTCCACAATTTGTAATCCAATGGGTTCAAATCTGGACTGCCTGAGGGCCATTCTTCAGAGGAAATGAACGCTGGAAAATCGTTTCGAAGCCAGGACTGGAACGTTTTAGCCTTATGGACCGGCGCAGAATCCTGCTGGAAAGTCCATGGCTTGTTTTGGAACAGGGAATTGTTAAGAGGCTTCACAACAGCTTCCAAAACGGTTTCTTGGTAAACTTTGGCTGATGTTTTGACTCCTTGTTTGCAGAAATGCAGGTCAGTGAACCCATCGTAAGAGACACCCCATCAAACCCTCTCTGAAGCTGGGTTATGACCCTTTTCCACCCTTGGGATCAGTTCAGATGCTTCCTTAGATGACCGCGCATACACTCTATCATTTCGCTTGTTAAATTTTTCCTGAACGGTAAAATTTTTTTCATCGGTGAACAAATTTTTTCTGTGCAAGTTATCAGCGTGCTTCACCAAAAGACGTTTGCATTTTTCATTCCTATTTTTTTTAAAGCTGCAGTCAATAAATGTTCGGTACGTCGTTTGAAAGTCCCAAGTTTTTTTTAATGATTCGACTCATGGACTTTTGCGTGATATTCATCTCATGGGCCATGATTTTCTGTTTTCGGAGCGGATTTCTGTGAATTCTTGATTAAACGGCTTTGATGACATGTGGTGTTCGAACAGAGCATGGGCGGCCCGACCGGTGACGGTTATTTACATCTCCATTCTCCTCAAACAGTTTTATGCATCGGTAGACGAACATAGGGCTAATCTCTAGTGGCCGGAGCGTTTTGAAAATATCGCATTTTTTCATTTCACACTTGAAAAGCGCTATTACAGCGAAACGGTTCTCATTATCTGATCACTCCATGATGAAAGTTGAAACAATTTTAAAATCCCGTTACAGACTAACACTATTGAGGTTAGCTTTCAAAACCCATATGACATTAACGAGGTATGTTCAGTTCTACTATTGAAATGGGTGTGTTCAGTGTTGTAACAGTATTTATGTCTCCACTAAGTAATTCGCAAGAGCAAGGAATACTTGTGTCGAAACGTTTTAGGTCACGTAATGGCCCGAGTTAACCATCCCAGACTTATATCTTTAAGTGTAGTTGAAGTCGAAGGTTTTGCCAACAAGGCTCATAAAATCGCAAAACTTAAAGATAAAATTTGACTGGAATAGTTATGAAAAATGGGTCCCGTTTCATGGAAAATACTATGAAACGGTCAAGCATGTGTATAATCACTAGCGGCAGCCTGATGTCGGATGTTATCCTCTTCCACCTAACACAAATAAATGTAAAACTCAAAATAAAGATTTCTATTGCTTAAAATTAATTATTAATTTTAATAAGAAAGCGTGGCGATGTTTTTATAGTTTTGACTATAAAAATCTTTTATTATAAGGTTGTTCGAGCTTCTGTTGTTTCATACCTTGAAGTGCATCGGTAATCAACCGAAATGTTTTCGTCTGGACCCATTGGATTTTCTCATGATTGCTCGAATTTGGTTTGCCCCATAGCCGGAGCATCGTATAACCCGATAGGTTTAATTGGAGTATTTTAAAGCAGGACCTTGTATTCAAGGCACAGTTTTGAGTTCTTCGTAAGCAGCAAGTGGAGTTAAGGCGCCTTAAGCTTCAGCTGAATATGCTTGGCTTCAATATGACTTTTCCCTAGTTAGAACATCAAGCATATTACATTTTCGTATTGAAAAATAGAGTTATTCGGAACATGTACTTAAATCCAGCCTTGACTAAAGTCAGACAGCCAAGATTCGAATCATCTCAGATGAACTCATAGGCACAATATCGCGTATCGGCTTAAGTGGATTCCAGTACGATTGGGATGGTAAGGCTTTTGGCGTTGTACAGAAATGAAGGAAAGGTTGAAGGACACTACCCGGAAAAACAAGAGCTAGCGCTTCACAGTCCCATTTGACTCTGAAACTGCGGTTTCCTGAGAGAGACTCAAAACGATAATACGTATTCGCTGGGAATAATTTTCAAATTTAACTATTTAAGCTGACATGCCACATTTTGTCAAATAACCTCACTGTTGAAAATATTTTTCTATTGCTGGGATCATACGGATTACTTATTCGTTGGACCCGAAGAACAGTTTTATTTTTGACACTACACGGGGAAAAGCAACATAATATTTCGCTGTCAGATTTGACTCTGAATCTGCGGTTTTCTAAGTAAGACTCAAAACGACTATACATATTCGCCGGGAATAATTTTTCAAATGTTGGATGTTTTTGACTCTCTGAACCCGACTTTATACCGTCGACTAACCCAAAATCCTGCATTTATTGTTAATATTAAGTGTATCTTTGATTAGCCCACCGATACTCGTTAAACCAGAAAGCCATGCTCCATTTTAGCTCAAAGAGCCAAAATTTATATAAATCTTAAACGTTTTTCTCAATATCTACCGGTATGCATGTCTATCTAACGACATCATTGAGAGCAGCAGCAGCAGCCCATTAATATGGAGTGCTCCATAACCACGCTTGAAATGGAAAAAATGAGCATCATCATCCTAATGCTCATCTACATATTCGTAGATGTACGCTAACGTGTATGGATGCTATGGATTGGATTCCGGCATGTATTTAAATTTTTGTTTTCTTTTTTTCGTTGCTTTCTTCTTCTTTCTCGTCGTATCGTTAAATACCCCTCGAAACGTTAGTGCTGTTGTTGTTGTTTTTTTTTTCGTGCTGCTGATACTTTTGCCAATTTCTTTCCCTGCGATACCAGAGCATACGAGACGATTACTATACCATGGCACATATCACTATGGGTTAAATGAAGCGTTTGTTTATTGTGATAACACGAACAATGTTGCAGCAATATCAGCAACAGCCAAGGCAACAGCACAGCCAACATAATTTCTGTTGTAATGCTAATGATATCAAGATGACAACGCCGCTTACCGCTTACCAATATGATTCTTACTGCCATGAAGGTGGTGGTGGTGGTTGGTGATGGAGCACGGAGGAACTTGGTGGCTTCATCAGGATAAAGTGACTGCGATGCCACTAACGAGAGCAAATGCTGTATGAACTGGCAGCAGCAGCAACAGAATGCCGTAAACCGAATCGGTTTTACATGAACTTTTTTTTTGCATTTTTTGCCAGCTACCATCAAAGACATTCAAGTTTATTTTGCAAGCGAGGAGACACTCCAGCGTATTCGTACTACAAGGTGCAATGACTTGTGAAAAGAGTAGCATACAATGTATTCTCGTATATATTTACATACATATCTGCATATGTATAGCCGAGTATATGCTAGAATAAACGCCATATATACATTTTTGTTATAAATCATTAATTTTTCATATGAAACTCTAAGGACATGAACACAGAAAACAATCCCTCTGTACAATATTCAAAAATCATAAATTATGATTATAAAACCGAAGGAATATGAAGTGGCACAAGGGGCCAAACGAGCAAAAGGAGAACACACAATTTCGCAGAAAGGTAGGAAGAGCCACACTGGCTTCTCCTCAACGATATACGAGTTTTATGTTGCAAACTTCCCAAGTATGAGGTGCTGCCAAGGCGTATAGCTTACGTGTCATATGGTTCAATGATTATTCCAAATCCTTTGGGGGGGTTTTTTGAAAATGCTAACAGCAAATCAGAATGTTAGAAAGAAAAAAGTCCCTACAACAGATTTGAACAGGGAAAAATCCTAAGATTGATGACGGGAAGGGGGGCTCCCGTACTTACATCTGAAGTGAAAATATGCACAGAGACTGACGATAACCCTTAAGGGAGACGATACTGAAATTTTCAAACAAAATTGTTATCATAAGCTTGAATGATATAAAAACAATTATAAGCTAGAAACGTACGAGATCTAGGAAACTGATCCCGACTACGCGAACATGTACACATTATTATTGATTTAAATCAATCAGATCCTCGTCGAAATACAAATCAATAGTGTTTCAACTAAAAACAAAAGACGACGTAAAACTCGGCCGGCCAAATCTTATATACCCTTCACCCTGAATTCGCTATTGAACTTATTTAGGGCATGCCAGACTCTAATCTCTACTAAATCTTCAAAATAAATTCATATTTAATTTCGTTGTAAAACCAGCTTTAAGTTGAGTAGCAATATGCCTATATTTAACGGAGGTCCCCTTTTTTTGGACATAAAAGCTGTTTTTTTTGGCAACTTAGGCGTCCCACCCTAATATCAGCCGAAACTTGAAGATAAATCCATGTTTGTATACTCAGCAAAATTTGATTTAATCCTGTTCTCAGATTTGTTGATACAACCGAATTTGTTTGCCAGCAGAATAGTAATGATAGCATGTACTATTAAGTTTCCATTAGTGCAACCGAACAATAAAAATAATTTACTTATGACATATAAGTAAACGTGATTTATTTAAATTTTAGCTCAAATTTCCGACAAAATTTATATAGTTCCGATCGGCTGGTATAATTGAATACGTTTTTCAAATAAGCCTACATTTGAAACAAAAAAATCTTTACCAACAAACAATCCGTTATAGTAAATTGTTTGTGACAACTAAATATTTTTCCGCATTTTATTAATGGTTGTATGTGCAAGACTTTTATCACATTTACCATCTATCTAGCGGTATTTCGAATCGAATATTCTTTACGATCTAAAACATTCGGAGATGGCAGCTGAAATTCTTCTTTTGCAACGAAATTTTTGTTGTTCCAACTGATCTACGACTGTTATTTTCTCTGTGTGCATAAGGGTCCCCATAAGGGTAGTTTTATGAGTCCCTACGGTCCATGTCATCGACACTTATCTCAGACCAAAACTTTAAAATAAAACCATATTCAGATTTGTAGTGAAGCTAGCTTAAAATAAGTACCCATATGTCAAAATGAACTAATGATCGCCCATTTTGGCCATCCGAGCCATTTTTTGGTTGACATGAGCCGAAATAAATATGCCAGCTTTTGAGATATTGGGCGCGTCTCAACCAACAGTCTCCATCTAAAACACTGCCAACACTCAAAACAGAGTACTTTTCCGATTTACCTTTGGTTTCGTTATGTTAAACTTTCCACCCTGGAATGAAATAGCCAATTTACAATTCACAGCTTATGACTATAAGCAATCATTACGCAAAATGTCTGCATTATATAGGGTGGTACAACCATAATGCACGATGTTAATTGTAAGTCACACTTCATCGTCAAGCTTTTTGCCCAACTTAATGTGGCTTTTTTTCAGTGTTAGACATATCCAACCATGGAGAGGTACACAATTGAGCAGCGCGTAAATATTGTTGAAGGCTTTTGCGAAAATAGGCGTTCAAATCGAAATGCATTTCGTGAACTTCTTGATTTTTTTGGTCAGAATGATCGTTACCAATAAGATATACCGCTCTTGGGCAAATGAGAATGCACAAGTGATTGCTGAAAAACCGATGCATCCACAAAGAGTCACTGTTTGGTGTCGTTTATGGGCTGGCGGCGTAATCGGGCCTTTCTGCTTCAAAAAAAGGTCGGCCTAGCAGTTACTATGGTGTTCGCTATATTCGCGATGATAACGGCCTTCTTGTGGCCAGAAATTCAGGATATGAGCGTGACCGATATGCAGTTCCAATAGGATGGTGTCACTTGCTACACTGCCAACGGAACAATTGGCCGCCACGATTATGTGATTTGGCACCGTTGGCCTTCAATCTTTTGGGACATTTAAAGGAAAAGTTTTGCCAACAAGTCAAGGACAATTTATGAGCTAAAGGATGAGATAATTCCGCATATTTACGTCAATAAACCGCCATTATGTCTCAGAGTCATTGAAAATATGGACCATCGGATAAAAGTATGCCACCGAAGCCGTGGTGAGCATTTGGCCAATATTTGTTTCGCACATAATTGTCATAGATCCTTTTATCATAATTAAAAATATTAAAATATTTTTCTAAAAACTTTTTGTTTTATTTACAATAACCATCGTGGGTTTTAGTTAGACCACCTTTTAGTTTGTGTCCGATTGTAATTGATTTTACAGTTCGACAAAGTCGAACAATTTAATATCACTTTTTCAATTTTTAAATCTAAAAAAAGTTTAAATCGGCAATAAGGAAAATTTTTTTCCGCATTTTATGAATAATTGCTTGCAAATATCTAAAAAAAAATGACTAAAAACGAAAAAATAAAATTTACTTTTCTTTAAAATAGGAAAATACGAAAAGTAGTCAAATTCAGGCTTCTTTATAAAATATACTCAATAGCCTGATTTTAAATCTTAATAGCTGTAATAATCCTTGAGCCCTTGGCTACAATTGCCCTTTAAACAGAACTCAAAAATATTTACTAGATCAAAAGTTATAGAATTTTATCAGATGAAATCGATGCTGGACCACAGTGCGCCGTACTGTAAAGGTTAGTGAGTACGACTTTCATACAAGTATACGATTCAAATACTTTATAAAAAATCTCAGTGGCGAGTTTCCATCTTTAAAGTGATAGTGAAGAGATAAATGTTTACACAATGTAAAATATTCTCTATAAATTGCATTAGCCAATTGGAACCGGCGATAAAAAGTAGCAGTGAGTACAAATGTTAAGGGAATTATGTTTATTTATATCCTAGGTTAAGAATTTCACGAATTCAGAAGTCGATCAAGGTCTGTGCACAAATGCATGTACATATTATGAATAGACTTTATAACAAATACTTAATGTTCTACCTTGCCCCATGAGCTGCTACCAATCAATTCACAACAACATCAACATTCCTTTCCTTTCAGTCCATTATTTTCCCCTTAATCATCCAAATACCATTGAACTTCCTCGATGAATACAAACAAAATAAAATATTTTATACGATTTCTTATGCTTCTTTTCCATTTCGTATCTTCCCGGTGGCTCTGATGATCTTCCTTAATAACACCATTCCAGAGACGCAAAAAAAAACAAAGGCGCACTCGAAGAAAAATTTACATAATTAACATGTGAACTCATTAAAAACTTGTTGCAACTTCATAAACAAGATAAAAATTAAACTGCGACGACACGAAATGCAAAAAAAAAAACAAAAAATGAAGGAAAAACTTGCATTCTAAACTTATAGGAGAAAAAGGCTCCACCATATTGCTGCGCTGTAATACGAGCACTGTGGCCGCCATCTGCATGTGTGTTAAGTACAGCAGGGAGGGTGAAAAAAACTTAAAGGAAGTGAGACTTTACGCCTCATATGCTGTCAATCGTTTGCGCTTCAGAGCGTTTAAGCGTTGCCTTCCACATGCGGTAGGTGCACACCTCTCGCTCTGGGTAGGCAATGGTGGAACTGGCGGCATCGACGACAACGATGGCGACGGCAACGGTGTTCAATGTGGCAACCAACAGCACACGGCGAAAAAAAAAACTTTTGCAGCTGTTCCAAAACATGGAAGAGAACAGAACAACTGACAACAACATCGTCATGAAAGTGTTTAAGTGCGTTGCTGAAATGTTTAAGGCACCCTACGATCAGTCTGCTGAGGTATATCAGCGTTTACAGTATAAGTATGTGACAATAAGGTTAGAGCTATAAAATTGATATTTTATTATAGAAAGTATTAAAAAACAGTTGTTTTATGTGTTTTATGGGGCAAGTGACGGAAGCCCGAAAGGTAAGGACTAAACTAAATAAACTCCTATAAAAATCAAACCATTTTGCCTTATTGAGAGGGGCTGTATAAATTTCTCTCAACTCGAAAATAATAGGTTTAAAATTTTAATTTACCACAACAAACAAATCCGTAGTACCAGTTATTCAAAAAGCCCAATTTTATGTTTAGAATTGGCATATATCATTTTACATTACATATAAAATATGTACTCGTATTTAGTTGAATTCCTTAAATTACAGAGTTCGAAAATTTTTCAATAACATTTCAAATAATTGCCAACTATACTTATAGGTGGGAGCTAAAGCAGGTCTATCAAAATATAATATGCTATGTAAGGGCAAGATCAAATTTAATTTTTGCTCAAACATAGACCGATATGTCCCAATTTCCCCGGCGTGGTATAAAGACGGCGACTACTTGAAAAACGAGTTTACAAAAAGTCAGAAATCATACAAACGGAAAAGTCCTAAATATTTTTAGACGTTCTTACACTTTCGCCATCTTTTCAGTTCAAAAAATTCATACATTTAAGGTAAAAAATGTCTAGAAATGGCTTAATTATCTATGAGTATATGAAAGGAATAATACGGTGTTGGAAAGTTCAAGTTCAATTTTATTTAAAGTTGAAAGCCGGATGCGAGGTTAGCTCTAATATTCAAAATACATTTTTGTCATTTAATAAAGATATTCAAAAAATAAACCGCACAGATGTTAAACGAAGATTGAATATAAAGAATAATTATTTGAGAGACGTCGCTCTCTGCCTTTTATTCGATTGTAATTAAAAACTTTGATATTTAGATTGAGAATTTCCTGTTGAATTTTAGAGTTTACAATTGAACTTTTTTTTTTTAAATTGACAATGTAAGTTTAATTTCCAGTTAAAATGAGAATATTCCTTTCAAGTAGAGAAATTAATATTGAGAAGTTCCATAAAAATTGAAAATTTCTGTTTTATACCTATATTGACAAAGTTCCAAGTAAAATAAATATTTCCCGGATTTTGTGTAGAATCCTCATTTCTACTTCACGACGTTTAAACCAAACGAGGTTTAAATGCTCTGCAGTCAAAACACAAAGTGGAAATGCCTGGCTATAGAGGTCACAACCTCTATTTCACAAGGTTTAAACCAAATCTGGTTTCAAATTCTCAGTTATGTGAACGTTCTAAGGATGCGCAAAGTCCTATAGTAGTACGTACAATACCGCGCATAAGGATAAAACCGCTTAATCTAGCCGGAAATCGCTAAATGGCCAAGACAGCGTTGTAACCTGGATTTTATAATGGACTTACTTGTATGATAGGTGTACACAGCAACGATCACATAACCCAGATTCACAAAGGGGTACAGGGAATCTTAGCTTTACCACTTGGTTGGCCTGCGTGGTGTGATCGTAAGTGTAAACGACCATCAAACGGTAAACCCAACTCCAAGGTAAAAACGTCTAACAACTCTAAGCGACGGGGTTCCGGTGTTGATTATTGGACGATATGTAGACTTCAGTGTTTCTTTCGACACTTCAAATACATGTCTCGCCCAACGACCGTAACCTTGTATTTTCATACCCAGAACATCAATATGACTTTTCAATATCCATACTATCGATACAAATTGACGACATTGTTGGGCCAGCGAGTCGCTTCTAAGACAACAAGCAGCGCTGGGTCTTACGAGCATTTAACTCTACTCTATTTACATGACTCCATCCGCAAGTGCCCAGTAAATCCCGGCCAAGTGCCTCATCCATAACTCGACATTATAGTCTTATGAATACGCTGTCAACCGCGAATAAGTGGATTTACTGTCGGAGCCAAAAAAATCGTCAATAAAAAAAGACAGAGCGCAGGGATCGAACCCTGTGGTTCATCTGCGGTCAGGGTATTTTCATAGATGAAAAACCATTTATAATAACTACTATAGAGCGTTTACCAAGAAACCTCAATATAAATCGAGCAAAGGTCTTGCCGACATCGTGGCTATCAAAGGCCTAGAATCAAACTGGTGGTATGAATTTTCACTGATGGTAAAACTTTTACGACGATAAATAATTTTTGTACTATAGAGAGTCTTTGATCAATATCTCGAGGTGTTACGAAAGAAATGGCAAATTTAACGATTGCATCAAAAATTGCATTTAGAGGAAAATATTCGTTCCACTTCTATAACTGAAGACCGTATTTAATAAGTGATTTCTACGATAGATAAAAATCAATTTTCTTCAATTCCAACAACGCCCTTCTATAAGCCAAAATATATTACTGCCAAATTTCATGGAGATTAAACGAGAATTTTAGCATACAAAATTCTTATGGACAAAAGCAACAGCCAGTGGTTCCAAGACGATTGGTGGTTCTTAAATATTTCCAGCTACTCGTAAATAAACTGAAACCAAGATACGTATATGCAACATGTTCCAGAGAGATGGGTATGTGTATACAAATTTTCAGAAAAACTTGAATTATCAATAATTTCGCATAGAGAAAGGGACCTAAGGGTAAAAAAAATCAATTTTCATTTTTTTTCTTTTTTTAAGGTTGAAACATCTGAGCATCGAATGAGACCGATCCCATGCCCCAAAAGTGTTCCCTCTCAGAGATATGCGCGTTTTATGAAAGTAAAAGTCGACGATTCTACACCAAAGATACACGTATTTAAATCTTTAAAATGGCTTTCTTGAACAAAACTGGTTTTTACCCTTAGGCCCCTTTTCTATTTTGCGCGTCACATATGTAGAGCATACCAAAGAACCACTGGCTTAAATGTACTCTTAGTGTACTTATCATTCGAAGCAAGGAACTTAAAATTTCCATGATACCTATAGCATCACAGCATTTTGACTTCAGAAGTGGGATTTATCCAAGACGGTGGATGTAAACAAGGGATTTTGGTTAGCGGGTTTAGGCTACCACTAGCATTAATAAACTTACTCATCTAGACACCATTTAATTCAAACTAAAACCCCACTCATACCAACGTAGTGCACTAACAAACCATTGATGGCCTCTGATCACATTCCCAACATACCTGATACAAAGGCTAAATAAGTGCCCCCCCCCCCCTATCTACAAATAGTTGAACAGCTACCACCGCACTATACACACACGCAAAACATAAATTATTTATAAACATCAACATGTAAATGGCGATAATGAGGAGCAAAAAGGTATTAAATCTTCTTCCTCATTTCAGTCGAAAAGTGCAGAAAAGAGCAGCTAAAGCAACAACAATAGCAAAATGCGAAATGCCATTAAATTTAAGCCTAGAATGTCTATTTCCTTTGAATAGAGTGTCGCCTTGTGTGTGGCAGGCACACATGTGGCATTTAGCCTTGGAAAGGTACGTCTGGCTGGCTGGCAGGCTGTTTTTCCCTGCAAATGAAGTCAACGGAAACCTCCCCTTCGGATACAACCAATGGCCCATAACATTGTGTTGTTCTTATGTGCCCGAACACAATTCCATTGAAAAGAAAGAACAACATTCGACCACATTGCGACCGAATTTCCAAAAGCAAACGCAATGTGGTTCCACCAAACAAACCCTTTCCATTTCCATTTCTTGTTTCGTGTTTTTTTCCTTTTTGATTAATGACTGCAAACTTAATGAATTCAATTGGTTTATATTGGTTTCATTGCGATGGTCTATCAATAGTCATGACGGAAATTAACATACGAACCTATGTAGACCACTACTCCGTCTCTCGGAATGGCATCATTTTTCATAATTTCATGGTTTTTCAAATTAAGATCGACAGATCATTAAACCGAAGAAACATGCATTTCTTTTTTTTGTGAAATATTCAGAACACAAATGGTTTCTAGCGGTAACCAAAAAAAAAACAGCAAAACAATACAATGGATTTGAAAAAAATATTAATGGACTTCTCTGTTTGCCGACTGTTAAATGATATACTGACATGTTAAGTTTTATTGGCTTCATTGGTTCTAGACTTATTTATAATTATAGTGGCTAGTTTTTAGCAACGGGGCTGTATTTTTGTTTCCCTAGGGTCCATGGGTACGGGCACACTTTTAGAAAAAGACTTTCGAATAATTCCATAGTTTGATTACTAATTAAATTTTTCTTAATACTACCGCACATCGCCATATATATACTAGTGTGCGTTTTAAGGTCCCTAGGGTCCATGAGTCTCAATCCCCATCTCAGCCAAATCTTCAACATAAATGCTAAAGAAACCATAAAACCCGTTTTTTTGAAGTTCTTAACAAAATATGCTTTAGATATGATAAATACCGAGACCTAAACGCGAAAAAGGCGTTAATGTCCAAAAGAAAATTGTACAGGAGAAGGTTTATTGTATAATTCATCTCACGGATTCCGATACAATTGAATTTGCTATAGCTTTATAAATATTATTTAATATTATCAAAAACTCGTTTGTTCGACCTTTTTGATGTAAATCAGTAATTTATTAGATTGACCTCAAGCTTGTTTTATTAATTACTGATTGAATATTATCATTAACAAGCGAGTGGCGCTTACATCTTTTTGCGATAAACGCTTGATTAAGCTATTAGGGCCATAAGTCCCACAACAGTCTCGACAAACCTTTAAAACGAACCCCTATTCGAATTAATCTGGAATTCTTAGTAAAATTTCCTTTAATTCACATAACTCTATCTCCATTTTGTAGACCTCCGTGGTCTGCACGATTTTCATACATGGAAACCCTGGTTAAAATCCTGGTAAGAACATGTGAAACTTTCTAGCGGCAGATTTTTCACGTCGCTAATGCCGCCGACATAACCAGTAAGAGATAAATCTTAAAGCCATGCAAAAGCTTTTCTATAAAATACGAGGGTTGCTTTTTATATTTCTGGATTACTAGTGCTCCCAGATGAAAACTGGAACTTCCATTGGAAACTTTGACATTTTTTAGCATAACTTCACTCAGAACGTTTTGTTGTGTTGAAAAATTCATCTTATCCAAAAAATAGAATTATCCCGTGAACATTTTCGTGTGATGATTTTTTACGATTTTCGAAGTGGGTTATCGAGACAAGAGTGTTTAAATCAACTTGTTTGGAGTTTTGGCGATGAAGCACCATCAAAAACCACTGTTAATCGCTGGTATCAAGAGATCAGTCTCGGACGCCGTTAGCTCCAGGATGAATTTTGCGAAGGACGTCCAACTTCGGTCACTTTGAAACCAGAAACCATCAATGATGTGCGTGAACTGATTAAGCAAGACCGACAAGTGACATACCGTGAGATTGACGCATCCTTAGGCATTAGTATGACAAGCATCAATAAGAAATTGCATGTTCATTTGGCCGTGAAAAAAAATTGTTCTCGTTGGATCCCACATAATTTGACGAGTGCTCAAAAAAAAGGCTCGTATGGATAGTACAAAGAGAGGTTGAAAAAGTATAACTGCGGTAGCTCAAAGGCAGTGTATGACATTGTCACAGGTGACGAATCATGGATCTATGCATATGAACCCGAAACAAAACAGCAATCGACCATATGGGTCTTTCAAGACGAGCCAACTCCAACAAAGGTGTTCGTGGAAGAAGTACATCGAAGCAAATGATTGTGCCTTTAGTGGAACGTAGAACGGTCAATTCTGAGTGGTATTCAACCATCTGTTTGCCAACAGTGTTCGAAGAAATGAGGAAAGATAAGAGAAGAAGGATTATTTTGCATCACGACAATGCGCTTTGGACACTCTAGACCCGTTGTCTCACTGATTGCGACTATCAGAAAAGGACTATGCTAGATTGTACTAAACGTTGGTACCAGCTACTTTATCAGAAGCTGTGAGAATGGAACGCAACTCCTTCTTAGGTGTTTAGGCGGACCAGGCTGATATCGAAAGGAACTCTTCAGGGGGCTCAAATGGAATAATTAGGAAAATTGTGGTAATACAATGCAGAATAAAGTCAAAGGGTCACTTCTAACCATTCCTATAAAGTATTCCTGCTGGGCCCCTACGACGTACACGCCCGAGGCCAATTTTTAGCAGATTTTAAAAATAGTACACGCTTATATTAAATTAAAATAAATTTGATAACCTTTGAATGAGGATACGAGTATGTCCATGTTTTTTTGTATACAGGGGCCGACGATTGACTAGTCGTCCACAAGAACCGAAAGCTCCAGCACGCATACCTATTTTGGTGTATACTCGTAAAGTCTGGCAGTGTAGAGCGAATTTTCAAAAAAGCTCCGTGGTACTTTTTGTATCTTAAATAGAAAAATGTTCCCCGTTGGGCCAATTGTGCCTATTTACAAGGCTAAGTAGCCATGTGACAATGTGACAAATTTCTAGATCCTAGCTTATTTCATAAGACCTCTATGGTGTTTTCAACAGACGAAAGAAAGGACTGACATTGCTAAATCGTTTAAGAATTTTGCGCGATTTTAGGGTATCCTTTTAATACTTCGATGCGTTGCAAAAAAAAAAGTATAAAACCGCAATATAAAATAGTGATAAAACAAAATAAACTCCAGCGAATGACATATTTTCCACCTAGCACGTAAAACCAAAGAATGGCCAACGTCGGACTTAAAATAGCGACAATACCTTGCTAAAACAAATTTTATGTTTGGTAAAATTAAATTACTTTTCTTAAAGTCTGTATTTATCGATTTTTTTTAAATATCGTTAAACAAACCGTTTTTTGGTTACGATGAAGTTGAAGTTGCCATCACTAAAAAGTAGTTACAACAACAAAATGTTTGTAAAACTAGTGTTTGCCACAACCACCAGTTGTGGCAACCTTTTTCGTGTTTCATTGGCATGACCGATGAATAAGCTGTGATTACACTACGATGATCATGTTTATCATCTTGTAGTATTTCGAACCGAATATCTATTACGATTAAAAACATTTGGTGATTGCAACCGAAATACCGCTTTTGCAATTTAATCATTGCAGTTCCTACCGATTTCCAACTCATTTTTTCTCTGCGTGTATGAAAATGGCACAAAGTCCATCTCATACAGAAATGCACATAGCTCCAACAATTTAAACTGTGTTAAGGATTACATTCTGACCCATTTAATTGGACTAGAAAACAAGAAATACTGTCACCTTCGAAGCGATGTTCAAAATTATACCACCTTCTGTTGGTATAAGCCCTGAATTTTAAATTGTGTTGAGTGCCATTTTAAAGTAATTCCTCCGCTCCTTTCAGTTTCTATGCCTTTGACTTACTGTCTCTTAATGTTAATGATCGTTCACTGCTACGGTATAATTATCTTCCAAAGAGTCCACAAACATACAACATTAATTTGTGGACAGACATCAACAATTTGTGGTTTATTTCAATTACTCGTTAAGGGTACAATCTGAACTGAAGACAAAGGCCCAGAAGAAGACCAGGGAACAAAAAAGACAACAGAAACCGACAACAATTGTGTGTGTGTGGCACCAACATCAGACACCTGATCTGTTTTACCTCGTCGCATAATGTTTACACAAAATATTCTTATATGCATGGAAATAATCTATGTACATATATATACTCGTACATGGTTTGTATGTGTTTGTGCATGTGTTGAGTTTATATATACACTGAGGTTTTATACATAAATGTATCATCATTATCCACATTATGGCCATCATTAGTTTTATTGTCCAAAGAACATTCTCAATGTGATTATTTCTTCTTCGTCTGCGTCTAGCCCATTTTTAGACCTTTAGGAATGGATGATTGGCTTTGGCTATTCGAAATGCATTAAATGGGTCTACTATCCGAGTGGCTAGGAAATCTATGGCCAGTTGGCCACACAGTAGATGTATGTGGTGTCCATAGACCCCAAATACAAAGCTTCTACTTCTACTCTTGATGCTCGTATAACCTATACAACACAAGAGATCCTATGCATGTGTATTTGTCACTTATATACAACTGTATACGAAGCGATACGTATAATATTATGCTGACTACAGGGGCGGTAAGGACAGGGCCTTAGTCAAAATTAAGAGAACATTTACTATTTGGCGATTTATAATAATTAAACATTTGGGAAATTTCTAAAACGCGTTAAATACTTATATAAACGCTAGCACATCCTTTTAAGGTACTAATAGATTGTAATCGAATCAAAAAAGGGTTCTTCAATAGTTCTACATTCATCAATAAATACCTTTATCAATTCGATAAATAAATTCTCTAATTTAAAATATTTAGATTAAAGTGAATTTTTCTACGTTCATCGAATTGAAATATTATAATTAACGATTCTTGCACGTCAAACATCAATATTTCATATGAGTTAGCCATAGTAAAGATTATAAAGTATATCAACGAAATATTATAAAATATGGTCGTCGTCCAATAAAAAACAACAAAAACAATATAAGGCAAGCGATTCGATTCTATGCAAAATCAGAAAGCAATGCAGAAGGTATTTATTGTGTTGACTCTGTTCGGTGCAATACTCTAGTACTTGTTAACTGTGAATCTGTCTGCTCTTAAGTGTATTGCAGCTGATCATGGTTAAATTACACGTTGCTTGGGGTCTGATGATAGTAAAGGCTTTTAACGGAACTAAGCTGTCTTCCCTGCTTGCAACTAATAGCCTTTTTTTTGGAACAAATTTTCGGTTTTCGTTAAATTTACTGTTCAAATGAAACATGGTTTCAAATATGACTATGAACATTATACTTTGATCAAAACGATGTACGAGGGTTATATATATTTCTGGCCTAGGCAACACCAAGTGTTGTCTGGCGCCATCTGACATTTCATTTGGAAAATTTGACATTTTTTAGCATAAACGTACTCAGAACGTTTTGACGTAGGACCATCATTTTTGTTGTTTACAGTGACTTGAAAAAATCAATTTGGCAAATAAATGGAATTAACTCGAAAACACTTTCGTGCGATCTTTTTTCATAACTTTTGACGTGGAGGGCAACGATGAACTTAGTGCTTTGTATGGCGATGAAGCACCATCCTATAGCACTGTGAATAACTGGTTTAATGAATTCAATCGTGGCCGACGCTTGCTTGAAGACGAAGGTCGTCCAAAAACGGCCGTTGTGCCGGAAAACATTGATGCCGTGCGTGAACTGATAATGCAAGATCGTTATGTAACATACCGTGAAATAGACGCATCCTTGGGCATTTCTTCCACACGCATACATACGATATTGCATGAACCCCTGGCCGTAAACAGATTTGTTCTTTGTTCCTTGTTCTTTTAATTTGACAATCGCACAAAAAAAGGCTCGTGTCGATTGGTGCAAAGAAATTTTGAAAAAATACGATCGCGGTGCTTCAAAAGACGTCTATAAAATCGTCACAGGTGACAAATCATGGATCTATGCGTATGAGCCCGAAACAAAACAGCAATCGTCCGTGTGGATCTTCGAAGACGAGCCAAATCCAACGAAAGTTGTTCGTGCAAGAAGCACTTCGAAGCAAATGGTCGCCTGTTTCTTCGGCAAAACTGGTCATGTGGCGACTGTTCCGCTTGAGCAACATAGGACGGTCAATTCTGAGTGGTACACCACAATTTGTTTGCCTGAAGTCTTCGGAGAAATTCGAAAAACGAACAAGAGAAGACAAATTATTGTGCACCAAGACAATGCGAGCTCTTACACATTGGCTCAAACCAGCGCCTTTTTGACCAGCCAAAACGTCGAATTGATGGGTTATCCGCCGTACAGCCCTGCTTTGGCGCCCAATGACTTCTTTTTATTCCCGCACATCAATGGGTGGTCAACGATTTTCGTTGCCGGAAGGAAGATGATGTTGAAGCGTTGAAAAACCATGTTTTGGAGGTGTCTCAATCGGAGTGGAAAAAGTGCTTCGACAATTGGTTTGAGCGCATGCAAAAGTGTATAAATCATGCTGGAGAATACTTTGAAAGTAAATAAAACCATTTTTAATGATAAACATTTGCCTTTTCATTATTAGGCCATAAATATTAATAGCAGCCCTCTTATGCGTTTTTTTGAGTTGGTCTGATATCCGTTACTCACTATGCCTTAAGTTTACTAATTGTATGCTGGAAATGTTGGCCAGAGGTACGGTAAAAAAAACATCTTCTCGAACGGGGCGGGGCTTATTTTTATCTACAAGCAAAACTGTCGTTAGGTCAGCGATCACAGTCTAGAAGTATATGTGACGCGCAAATTAGAAAGCGACCTAAGGGTAAAAACCAGTTTTGTTCAGGAGAGCCATTTTAAAGATTTAATTACATGTATCTTTGGTGTACCATCACTTTTATAAAACGCGCATATCTCTGGAAGGGAACACTTTTGGGGCATGGGATCGGTCTCATTCGATGCTCAGATGTTATCCACATCAAAAAAATCAAAAAATTGATTTTTTTACCCTTATGTCCCTTTCTCTATGCGCTGTCACATATGTAACAGATTGTTAGTTTGATGTGGATAATTGCACGGTGGCATAACTCGTATCGGACCTTTTTCATTTTTATTACTAAAGAAATAATCCTGGTTGCAAAGCGCTTGACTTGAAGAGAAAACATTAAATTACATGTCATACGAAAATTAAGCAAAATAACTGGTCGCCTTGTTAATACAACTTGCCAATTATCGATTATTTTCTTTAGGTGAAAAGTCAAGTCTTTAGTCAAGTCAACCAGATTGGGCGAGCTCGAAACCAGCTTTCGAGATATGACTGCCGGTAAACGCCCTATCGTTCTTATTTGATAACCAGGTACTAAAATGGGTACAGTTTAACCGCAGTTTCCATTAGTGGTTAATACTGTCAAGGGAATACGATTCGAGTCCCTACGGGAAATGCAGGGTCAATTACCGTGAGTGTACCGAAAAAAGGATTGGTGAAACAGAATCTGGCACAGAACTGATTCGGTGTCAATTACTTAACACCGTAAAATTTTCGGAATAACTTCGCACATAAAAGATTTAACATATCCGCGGATTTCAGCTATCTTTTCAACAAAATCCACCTTAAGCGGATTTGGTTTGGAAATCTTTTAAAATTTGTATGAAAATTTACATTTAGATCAAAATTTTCAAAAAATCTGACTAATCGTTGAAATGAACTGATTTGATGGGATGAATAGGGTGGGTTCTGTAATGGATATTCAAAGATGGATACAATGACACGTTCGGTACCTGTCATTTTTGATTAGTCCCGTGATACATCACATGGTATCTGAGTAATGTCAATTACTACCTCCAATGACAAAGCCATGTTAAAGTTACTGTTTTTTTATATGTGACGCGCAAAATAGAAAGGGACCTAAGGTTAAAAACCAGTTTTGTTCAGGAGAGCCATTTTAAAGATTAGGTCCCTTTCTATTTGCGCTTAGAATCGTCGACTTCACTTTCATAAAACGCGCATATCTCTGGGAGGGAACACTTTTGGGGCATGGGATCGGTCTCGTTCGATGCTCAGGTGTTGTCCACATCAAAAAAAAAGTGAAAATTGATTTTGTTACCCTTAGGGCTTCTTCTCTATGCGCTGTCACATATATTAGTAATTTTGTCGGTACTGGGACCGGTCCCATCCATGAGAGACCAGTCACGTGACTAGTTCTGTTTCGATTTAATTTTCCGTAGGGGTATCAAAAACGTCTTGCTGTCCAATTACAACACTTGTAAAATTAAAATTGTTGCTGAAATTTGTACAGTCTTCCGAAGAAGGCACTTTCGAGGGCATTCTCAACCCGGCTAGCCGTCGCTGAGAAACAAATATACCTCTTTGCTGTCGGTATGTGAATATACGATGTGTTCAGAGTTTATGTGTTGTACGTAGTATATTTTGCACCTGTCCATGTGTCTTGGCTATCAACCCATAAACATTTTGAAATGCTTTGCAAACAAAACTAAACAAGAATGCTTGTATTCTCTGTTCGATATTGTTGCTGGCTAAGAGGAGATCTCTTCATCTAGGTTGCCAATAGCAACAGCAACAACTACATATATTGTAATGACTTCTAGGGGTATGGCTTTTGAGATTGTTTTCGATTTTTCGTTTTCATTTTTAGTTTCGATGGGATTTGTTGTCCTTCTGTTTTGAATAATTTTATACTTACACGATTATCCTTTGTATCGAAAATCCCAGAATTTAAAGGAAATTTATAATCTGCAAAAAAGACAGAGAGAAAAAAACATATTGGTTATGGCACACAGAAAAAAGGATATAGGATAAATTCATTTTTAATATACACGCACACACATACTCATACAAAAGGACAAAGGACCCCAGAGACAATAGGCTAATGCCGTAAACCTTTTAATTTAAATCGTCAGATTAACAATGGTTTATAGCTGCTGTAATTGTTGTTGTTTTACCCCGAAAAAGATCGGATATTATGCACCCTACATACACACTCGCTAGTAGAGGGTAGTTTTTGCAGCTATTGTGCGCATTTCAGGTGTTTCTTTGGATTTTGTTACAAACTGCCTTTAAACCAGTCCAAACGGGGGGAGTTTCTATGGGATTTTGTTTTGCCTGGGAATGTTTCAAAAGAAAAGGATCTGATTGCGAATTTTTCAACAACAACAAC
Organism: Hydrotaea diabolus; assembly: GCA_963513945.1. NCBI lineage: Eukaryota > Metazoa > Arthropoda > Insecta > Diptera > Muscidae > Hydrotaea > Hydrotaea diabolus. The sequence continues at coordinate 56,729,047 of OY740718.1, read as the reverse complement.
AAAAAGGACCTCTGAGAATAGGGGTATTGTATTACGAAGATCGAATAACGGTGCGCTTATATTTCTGTAATCGTAACAATTTATCAAACTGAAGTGACGGTTGCGGAAAACAATGCTGGAAATTCAGGTGAGTTTTTTGAATGTAACAAAGAGTACATACCAGCAATCATTGTAGTTCAATAGATAAGACGATAAATTCACTCGAAATTTCAGAGCAGATGCTTATTAATTCCCATTAAATACATTCAAGCTAAATATGAATCTGATCATTTTTCATTCTGTTTTTATATCGCAGTGCAACACATAAAATGTAAATTCCTTCTCGTGTGTACTTTAGCGGTGGTTTGGAATTTATGGTCTATAGGTAACTCGCTTAGGAGGTCGCTCACGGGATAAATTCACACTATAGTACAAAAATATAAAAATTATCAAGAATATCCTTTTGCGAGTTAAGTTATTACTCGCTTATAGTATTTTTTATTATTTCCGAAGGAGATGATAATTGTTTTACGCCTTTATCTTGAAAACAATTAAAATAGTATTTCCCTGCCTTCGGCACAATTGTAGCTAGGAGAAAAAAGGGTAAACTGCATTTAGCTCTTTCATACCCCTAAAATGTTAAAAAGTTTAGTAAAACATATAACAAATTATTCTTTACAACATTATAATACAGGAAATGGTTTTTAGCAGCAGCGAGCAAATGTAGCTTGAATTTCTTGCTTCGCTAAAGTTCGCAGACGATCAAGCTGCGAAAGCGGTTGAGCGAATTATCAAAATTAAATATTGACCTAAAGGAACTTATAGTAATAGGATGATTGGCATTGTAAATGGGCAAACACGGCCCAAGGGGCACTTTATGGTACTAAATGGGGACTTTAAGGGACTAAAGGTGCCGCGAAAAAAAGTAAACTCTTTTTGACTATACTCGCCGAGGAATGATCTGGTTACTATATGTGACGCGCAAAATAGAAAGGGACCTAAGGTTAAAAAACAGTTTTGTTCAGGAGAGCCATTTTAAAGATTAGGTCCCTTTCTATTTGCGCTTAGAATCGTCGACTTCACTTTCATAAAACGATATACGCGGGAGGGAACACTTTTGTGGCATGGGATCGGTCTCATTCGATGCTCAGATGTTGTCCACATCGAAAAAAAAGTGAAAAGTTGTTGAAAAGTTTTGTTCAGGAGAGCCATTTTAAGGATTAGGTCCCTTTCTATTTGAGCTTAGAATCGTCGACTTCACTTTCATAAAAGGCCCATATCTCTGGGAGGGAACACTTTTGGGGCATGGGATCGGTCGCATTCGATGCTCAGATGTTGTCCACATCAAAAAAAGAAGAAAAAAATGAAAATTGTTTTTTTTTTACCCTTAGGTCCCTTTCTCTATGCGCTGTCACATATGGTCATGTCAACAATAATATGTCGCTGCAATAAAAGTATGTTCGTCGTAATCATAGTATTGTTTTTCGAATTTCATTTTGACAAAAGTGTGGTTACGGCAATAAAAATATTAATGACATGTAACAATAGTATTAACTCCAAATTGTAGATTGAATATATAGTTGTAGCAACAATAGAAATATGGCTGCTGCGAGAAAATTATGGTTTTTTGGGTAATATGTTGACAATGCAACCAACTGCTGGTTATGGCCACCAATGCAAACATTTTGCTGTTTTAACCAATTACACAGTACAAGTCAGGGTGATGGTACTAGGTCAGTATATTAAAACCTCAAAGGGTTTTGCGTTCGTATGTGCCACAATTAAGTGAAGTTACTTAATTGTACTAGTACCATCACCCTGACTTGGAATTTCTCACCCCCCAGACAATAACCCCAAAAATGTTCCACAGTGTTAATATTTGATGATAACTAAGACTTCCTAATAACCTAAATCGGGTTGTTAAATAGTGTAATTTAACAGTTTTTTGCCACTGACTAAAATTTTAGTTTTTTCGTTGATCCTAAAATTGTGCATAATGATGGCTTATAGTCATAAACTGTTTGCGTTTGTAATTGAGCAAAATCGCTCAAGATTCTCTCTAAGGGACTAAACGAACCAAGTTTAAAGTATACGTTTTTTGAGTATTTGAATATTTGATTAGCAAATCCTTATTTTTGTGGAAGGAAAATGGTCAAAACGGGTACTAGCGCACCAAATACATGAAAGGAGAGTAAAATTGGTGGACGTTTTGGCTCCTGTGTCTCAAAATAAGTCCGGTATTAATGCGAATCTAATTATAGAGCAATTTTGAGGTTTGACTGAGGTTAAGGAGCAAAAGGGCTCCCTAATCTTTAGTAACGTAGTAACGGATTTTAAAGGGCGGTCCAAACATAATACACGATATAAACATTATACATAATATTGTGAGTCTTAAGGTGTGACGTCAAGTTTTTTACCAAACTAAATTTGACATTACTTTGTTTCACTGTTTGATAAATTCAAGCATGGAGAGTTACATAATTGAGCAGCTTGTTAAGATTGTATAAGCCTTTTACGAAAATGGTGAAAATGGTCTTCAAATCAAAATGCATTTCGTACACTACGTGATTTATTTTGGTCAGCAAATTCGACCAAATATGTCCACCGTGGATTCGGTAACAAGCAGAATTGCCACATTTGGGCAAATGAGCGTCCACGAGTGATTGTTGAAAAGTCGACGCATCCACAAAGAATGACTGTTTGGAGCAGTTTATGGGCTGGCGGAGTCATCGTGCCGTAATTAAATGGTGAATGGTAAACCGTGAATGGTTTTCGCTATCGCGAGATGATAACGGACTTTTTGGGCCAGAAATTGTGGATATGGACCTGCGCGATATGTGGTTCCAACAGGATGGCGTCACTTGCCACAACGCCCACGAAGCACTGGCTCTTTTCTGCGAGAAATTCAATGGCCGTATTATCTGACGTCGTGGCAATGTAAATTGGCCGCCAAGCCGTTAGAATTCTTTCTTTCGGGGTATTTTAAAGAAAAAGTGTACGCCAAAAAGCCAAAAACAATTCAAGAGTTAAGCGTTGAGATAATTCAGCACATTAACGAGATTGAATCTCTATTATGTCATTGAAAATATGAACCATGCCACCGAAGCCGTGGCGAGTACTCCGCCGATATTTTGTTTCACACATAATTGTCATACTTTTTGCTTAATATATAGATAATATCGTGGACCGCCTTTTAATTGACTATATTAGCATAGCCTTTTGGGTACCTCCAACACAAAAGCACTTTTTCGCCTTTTAATTGACTATATTAGCATATCCTTTTGGGTACCTCCAACACAAAAGTACCTTTTCGCCCACTTTTAGCATTCTTGTAATATCTTTTATACAATCTATTTAGTGATTATTGAAGTTATATCGAGTACAGCTCACTTTATAAGGAAACGTTCTCGGTTGTTCTTTAATTTTGCCTACTTTTGATATGCTTCATCAATATTAAAGAATAGAATTATAAGGTAAACTTGCTTTGGTGGCCGCTATAAACTGTAAATCCCTGTCACTGATTATTAAAATTATATCGAGAACAACTAACTTTAGTAAAATAAGTTTCTTGACTGTTCTTTACTTTCGTCGACTTTTGACATGCAAATATTAACTTCTATTTAAAAATTAAAATTTAAGGCTAGAATTGTATAGGGATACTTGGTTTGGTGTCCGCTATAAACCGCAGAGTATTGCTATTATATCCTGCACAGCTCACTTAATTGAGGAAAGTTTCAAAGTTTTTACTCAAAGGGGTGTTGAGCAAAGTCGGTAACATAAGTTGGGCTCTGTTCAATTAAAGTAATTCGTTAATGTATACCAGTTTTTTCATTGTTTTAAATGACGCTTATTTAATGTTTTTTGCTATAAAATAAAACTTCTCTTTAAGACTAACACCACTATTATACTCATTGAATTCCAAAATTGAAAAAAAAAACAATTATATTCATACCATGAACTGTCCATTAAACTGGGTTAGCTCCTATAGCATTTGATATCCAATATTTAAAACAAACTAAAAACATTTAGCCGAAGGCGGTCAAATTCGAAGACTAAACCATGAACTAGACACAATTGTTGTCCGGTAGAGTTTTCAACCAAACGTCAGGCAAAACTGCAACATCATAAATTGACGAGAAACTAATTTTTACTGATAAAAAAGAAACGAAACAAACCCAAAAAACTGTTAAGTTGAAAATATGAGAAATTTTCCAAATAATTTGTAATTTATGTACCTGAACATACGGACACACATACTCGAACACACAAACATATGTATGCAATTTCGGTCTGTCACTCAGTCAGCCACCGAACATTCATATGCCGTCGCGCTTATAATTTTACGTTAATTTCCAGCATGCCAAGGATCACAGGACATCATGGGCACATGTTTTGTATCAAATTTCAAGTTCTGCTTTTGAGCGATGGCACTGGAGAAATGCTGGCAGGCAGGCAACGGAACGACAGGCAGAAAACGAAAACAAAATGTATCCATGTCTGTCTGCTTAGACACGGTCTGAAGTAACATTCCGAAAATAAATAATCATCATTTTAATGTAAATAAAGTACAAAAACATATAATGCATGGCTAATTATTTATGACTAAAGGCAGCAAGACAGTGCTGATTAGGGACAAAGGCAAGGATGGGAATTATGATAATTTTCGAAGCGCAAAGGAAACTGCATCTAGAGCAAAAGGTGGTTTATGGTAGCCAGCAAAATCATGGGAATATTTAGATGATTTTGTACGAGACATTTTAGTTTGGAAGATGTTTATGGCAGCCATCAAAATGTTGGAAATAACGGGTGATTTTTTTGAGGTTAGGATTTTCATGCATTAGTATTTGACAGATCACGTGGGATTTCAGACATGGTGTCAAAGAGAAAGATGCTCAGTATGCTTTGACATTTCATCATGAATAGACTTACTAACGAGCAACGCTTGCAAATCATTGAATTTTATTACCAAAATCAGTGTTCGGTTCGAAATGTGTTTATCGACAAATTTTGTTCAGCGATGAGGCTCATTTCTGGTTGAATGGCTACGTAAATAAGCAAAATTGCCGCATTTGGAGTGAAGAGCTACCAGAAGCCGTTCAAGAACTGCCCATGCATCCCGAAAAATGCACTGTTTGGTGTGGTTTGTACGCTGGTGGAATCATTGGACCGTATTTTTTCAAAGATGCTGTTGGACGCAACGTTACGGTGAATGGCGATCGCTATCGTTCGATGCTAACAAACTTTTTGTTGCCAAAAATGGAAGAACTGAACTTGGTTGACATGTGGTTTCAACAAGATGACGCTACATGCCACACAGCTCGCGATTCTATGGCCATTTTGAGGGAAAACTTCGGAGAACAATTCATCTCAAGAAATGGACCGGTAAGTTGGCCACCAAGATCATGCGATTTGACGCCTTTAGACTATTTTTTGTGGGGCTACGTCAAGTCTAAAGTCTACAGAAATAAGCCAGCAACTATTCCAGCTTTGGAAGACAACATTTCCGAAGAAATTCGGGCTATTCCGGCCGAAATGCTCGAAAAAGTTGCCCAAAATTGGACTTTCCGAATGGACCACCTAAGACGCAGCCGCGGTCAACATTTAAATGAAATTATCTTCAAAAAGTAAATGTCATGGACCAATCTAACGTTTCAAATAAAGAACCGATGAGATTTTGCAAATTTTATGCGTTTTTTTTTAAAAAAAAAGTTATCAAGCTCTTAACAAAGATTATAAAGATTCTTTTGAGCGAGGCATTGAAATTTGGCGGATGTTTACATTAGAATGGTTCGAATACACTCAAAACGTATGAGGAGAGTCGTCTCAAGCCTTCTTGTTATAGAGGACAAGTTTTGCCAAATATTTGTCGCTTAATTAATTTTCCAGACTACCCACTGCTTTTGTCGTGATTTTGAGATCCCGATGACTTTCATAAGAATGCTTGACCGTAATAAACGGAATAAGACAAAGTTTCCACCAAACGAAAACAAACTCAAATATTCAATAGTTATCCCGACAGTTAGGTTCATTTCTAGAGATGTGAGGAATTGGGGCGCCTACTTTTTTTCTATATTTTTTCAGACAACTCAAGACAACTCACCATGGTAAATTATAAAGTCAAGCAGCGCACGTACAAGTGGTGAAACTTTATATTTTAAATGGGTTTTCTCAGGGAACAACCATGAGCTCACGTTACATTGCTTGTCCTTCCAACTATTGAACATTTGGTGGCCATATGCGATAAGACGGGTCCAATGAAAAGTCATAATCGTACTACGAGTATAATGAAATGCTAGTCCTGTCGAAAATATTGCCGCCGTCCCTATGAGGCAGTCAATTCCTAGCCGTTTACAGAACTCGGCCAAACGGAGACAACAACACTTTATAAATTACACTGTTCAGTCAGAAAATCCTCCTTTGAACGAAACCAACTGATTCTTATGAAACGTTACAGGACGTTCTTTATGATTTTGTGCAAAATAAGTGTTTCAGAATTGGGGTCCAATTGGCAGTCAAAAACACAACTTTTCGACAACAAAAAAACAAACTTCGTGATGGGACAAAACGGACACTCAATTCGGATTCAGGAGATCGTTTTACTTAAAGATCAGTTGGTTTTGTCTAAAGTAGGGCTCAAAAGTTATTTTGTTCAGAACAGTGTTATTGAATGTGCTCTTTGGGATCCGAATAATAAGATAAGGGTGATGGCAGAGTGCGCGCTAATAGCCGAGCCGAGCTGAAAGCTATTTGAAATTCTTAAAACTGTGTACATACAAATTAGTAGAAATCAGCGTCGGGATGGCAGAGTGCGCGCCGAGCCGAGCTGAAAGCTGATTGAATGGAACAAAACTGTTTTGAAGCGTTTTTCGTGCTGATTGGTGCTGATATTCGATTGTATGTATGAAGATATGAGTTGTTTGTAATTTGTAAACGGTTCTTGACGTTTTGATATCGGTGAAATAATAATAAACAAAATTAATGAAATTTGAAGATTCATATTTAAGATTAACTGATTAATCATTGTTCTGTTTAATCAGAAATTTCGATTTTTAGATTAATTTATTGATTTTTGCTCATAATCGCATTTATCACATTGGGAGAAGCTAAATACTCTTCATCAGACTGTTCACATCAATTTTATAAACACAAATGAATAACAAGACTACAAAATAAACATTTATAAATACAAAACACACAACAACAGCGCCGATTTCGGCGCCGATTTCAGCGTTTACTCTGCCATCCCCAAATTTCACATAAGCATGAAATAAGTTCGGCTCGGCTCCGCTCGGCTTTGAGCGCGCACTCTGCCATCACCCTAAGGAATCTAAAATTGTAAATATTATACGAGGGCTGATATATATACTTCTGGCCTATTAACAAAATTGCGAATATTTATCATCAAAAATGGTTTTATTGTTTATCAAAATATTTTCCAGCATGATTTATACACTTTTGTATGCGCTCAAACCAATTGTCAAAGCACTTATGTGCGGGAATAAAAAGAAGTCATTCTGTGCCAAAACAGGGCTATACGGCGGATGACCCATCAATTCGACGTTTTGGCCTGTCAAAAATGCGCTGGTTTGAGCCGATGTGTGAGAGCTCGCATTGTCATGGTGCATAATGGATCGTCTTCTCTTGTTCGTTTTTCGAATTTCTCTGAAGACTTCAGGCAAACATATTGTGTTGTACCACTCAGAATTGACCGTCATACGTTGCTCAAGCGGAACAGTCGCTACATAACCAGTTTTGCAGAAAAAACAGGCTACCATTTGCTTTGAAGTGCTTCTTCCACGAACAATTTTCGTTGGGCTCATACGCATAGATCCATGATTCGTCACCTGTGACATTCTTATAAACGTCTTTTGTAGCACCGCGATCGTGTTTTTTCAAAATTTCTTTGCACCAATCGACACGAGCCTTTTTTTTGGACGATTGTCAAATTGTGCGGGATTCAACGAGAACAAACCTTTTTTACGGCCAGGTGTTCATGCAATATCGAATGTATGCTTGTGGAAGAAATGCCCAAGGATGCCTCTATCTCAAGGTATGTCACATGACAACCTTACATTATCAGTTCACACACGGCGTCAATGTTCTCTGGCACAACGGCCGTTTTGGTAAAATGAACGCAAGTAAAAAAAGCAGAAAAGAGCGTGGTGGACTATATTAAACCCTATACTTCTGGATGTTCAGAAAAGCCAACTGAAAATAGGTCAGATTTGTAAACCAATGTCATTTTTAAATTTGTGAGTAAGTTTCATTGCTTTTAGTAAAATCGGTTGAACGAGCTATATCTAAATGTGACTTAATTTTTCCAATATCAACAGCGTCCGTGCTTGGCACAAGAAACTTACTTGTGCCAAGTTTTATCAAGATTGTATGTAATATGTGGAGTTTAGCGGGTAAAGCATAAAATCGGATGAACTCGTATATGCGAAAGCTATATCCATTTTTATTATAGTAATTTTATACGAATAATAAAATGTATTTCGTAATATCATTAGAAATATGTTTTACAACGAAGTCTACATCAAAAATTAAATTTTCAGCCTAAAAAAAGTAAATACACCGTTTTTTCTATGAAAATTACAAGAAATAGCACCATTTGTATGACAGCACCATCTAGCGTTTTGGGTAAAAATAAATACCAGGATAAATATAAATAAGCATTCTTTTAGCAAATTTTCAATGAACTTTTCTTGCTAGACTGCAAATCACCACCTAAAAAACCCCTTAAAAGTTTTGTTATGGACAATGTCAAATTTCATTTGCAATTGGTTTCATCCCATTCGCATTTTGGTTGTTGCACTGTGTAATTCGACTAACCGCATAAATCACTATCAGCATAGCCGACCATTTAATGATGTAAAATTCTACACAAAGTGTCAAAAACGAACCTCCAAAATAAAGACAGCATACATTTTAAATTAATTAATTTTCCAATCGAAGTTCTTTAATCACCGTTTTACAGAGTGACTTCCAGAGTATAAGATGTACTTATACTCTAGCAAATATAATTGTCATTTTCCATTTAGACAATCTTAAATGTATGTGGCTTCAGTTTTTTAGCACGAGTTCCTTGCAAAAAGCCGTTTAACTCGCCTGTGGGACAAGGAATATATGGGCTTGCGAAAAAGTTTTGCAAATATATGGATAATTACAAATTAAGGATATGAATGTGAATGACCTGTGTCCTGTATCGGTTGGCTGGCTCTTCATGACTTACAACCACATTAGCCATTCTACGCAAGATATTTGAGGTAAGGGTTATTGTATGCAGAGGTAACGTCAACTGACCACCGAAGTCGTGTGATTTAACCCAGTTTTAAATTTTCTCGAGAGATTTCCATACGGCACTGGCCTATGTTAATAAGGCACAAACAGCCAGTTCTCTCAAAGTCTACATCATAAACCTTGACACTGTCGAAAGGCTGCCTCGTCTGTGAGCTAGATATCAGAAATTTTACTACTCCGATACGCATCTCCGAACAAAGACGAGGTCGTCATTTGAACTGATAGTCCTTGAGATCAAGTATTTGTTATATCAGCAAACCTAGTAGAGGTTTTCTAAAATGGCTAAATCGGAAAACCGCTTAGCACTGCAAAAGAAGTATTGAAATGAATAAAGTTCAATATTTGTCTCTCAACATTGTATGGAGACCGTTCGAATGTAAGAAAACCTCATTCTGAACCACATAAGTCCATCTGGAATATTTCGGCGATGGTACGAGTAATGCAAGGGTGTAAAACACAGCCGTAGAGGCTTAAGGCTTTAACTATACATATACTGGTAACTAAGTGATTAAAGAGAAGTTCCTTCCTCATTCTGTTCCTTAAAAGAAAGGGAAACTGATTTTTTTGTTTTGTCAATGTCATTGACTTTCTAACGTTTCGAGGACATATTTTCTCTGTAAATCAAAATAGTTACCATCCGATAATTACAAAGACAGCGGCTATCAACGAGAAACCAATCCTTGCACAAAAAACCCTTATGTGCCAGAAATTTCCCCCAAGCGTTTCCCGTAGATGGTAGGCATTCCAAGAAACCACCCCGTTTGTCTAAACACATTTCGAACATTGTGACCGTGCTCTCCAAGACGTCCAGTAGAAAACAAGTCCTGGCTTCATAATGAGGAAGTGAACAAGAATATTTTGCACTTAAAGTCTAAAAGAAGAAACAAACATTTTCAATAGGATTTTTCTTGAAATGATGGGACGCCCAACTGTGTCTTGCGCTATTACCTACCCTCTTGTCCAGCCGACAGGCATTTCTCACCCAGTAACGACAAGGTCAACCACAAAAACGATTGTACACATTCTTCGCAGCGATTAAAAGAAAAAGTATTCAATGGTATTCTGCCTGAAAAATTCTAGGAGGCGATAAAAGGCTACCGCTTCTACGCAGCCGATTAACAGAAGGAAATATTTGGTTCTACCTAAGATGAAATGTATTTTCCTCAAAACATATGATTTAAAATGGGAATTTTTCTGATATTGGTCTCTGTGTGGCAAAGCGTTTCGCAACAGGATAGCCAGGGACGATAGGCGTGGAATCTCCTGCGGGCACAAAGTAATGGACAATTGACTTTGGTGGTCTTTCATTTGGTACTTAACAGTATTGGGTTTTTAATGTTCGGTCCGCTAGTTTTGGTTAAAGAAAAATTCATTTCTTAAAGCAGCTACAAAGTAAAAGAAAACATTTACAGAAAAAAAAATCATTTGAATTTTACAAAAAGATACAACCGAATTTGGACCTACGATTCGGTTTTTTGTACAGAAAAGCCACAAATGACCGCAGAAGTTCATATTTACGACAACCAAGAGTTCAGTCGGTAAACTTTGTCCACCACATACTTTTTGCACATTATTTGTAATTACACCCTACACCTTACTTTGTTACAGGGTATTATGACTTAATGCTGATGCTTGTAAAATCTAAGAGGAAAGCTGATAGAATCCATGTTTGTTGTACCGATCGATTCAGGATCAATATCTGATTGCATTGAATGCTTTTCGTCCGCCCGTCTGTCGATCTAACGTTGTAACCAAAGATAAGGTCGAAAATATGTACTGATTTTAAGGAAACTTGACACAGGGTACATATGTTTAAAGGCAAAAGCTTAAAAGCCCTACACCTTACTTTGTTACAGGGTACTATGACTTAAAGCTGATGCTTGTAAAATCTAAGAGGAAAGCTGATAGAACCTATGTTTGTTGTACCGATCGATTCAGGATCAATATCTGATTCCATTAAATTCTGTTCGTCCGCCCGTCTGTCGATCTAACGTTGTAACCAAAGATAAGGTCGAAAATATGTACTGATTTTAAGGATACTTGACACAGGGTACATATGTTTAAAGGCAAAAGCTTAAAAGCTCTTGCCCTCATACGCCTCGCCATAATACTGGAGTATTTTAAAGGTACTTATCTTATAAACTCTTTAAACGAGCTGTAGGTCAACACTCAAGATGATATTGCCGGACCGTTTTAAGCACTACCAGCGAAGCCTGGGCACTCATTTCAATAAACTGAAATTCCTTACTTATTGGCATAACTTTAAGTGTAATTTTAAAGTCAAGGAAAATGAATTTTTTTTTTATTATTATACAATGGTATTGTTTAGTTCAAGTTTCTTTTCTCATTGTGATTATCTTACCAACCAGAATAACTTTTATGATTGGTTTTTAAAATTTTTGTAATAATTCGATCAAATGATTTCGATTGAAAATAGATGCTGTGTAGTTAAGAAATGTTTTAGAAAAATTAAAAGAAATCGGATAAGACTTTATTCTCGTAAAAAACATAGAATATAAAAAAATGAGGCCCATTTAGTAGTTTAATGAGCCCATTAGTTGAAAATCGATTGGAGCTACAAAAAATTTCTTCCAAAAAAGAATTTCGGTAACAATCACTAAATGATTATAATCGCAATGGATATTCTGTTCGACATACTACAAGATGATAAATATAATCTTCGTATTGTATACACAACTAATCGATCAGTCATACGAATGAAACGTGAAGACGTTTTTTTTGCAAAATTTAAAAGAAATCGGATAAGAATTGTTGTAAAAAACAAAGAATATAAATAATGAGTCTCATACACACAAAAAAGAACAAATTAGTTGAAAATCGCCCAGGAACACGTCCGCGTGGGGAACAGCGATTCGTTAACGAAAGCAAGCTGCACTGCAATTATCAAATGCGCATTTGAAAAATACGCTTTAACAAAAAATGACCTCTTCTCACGTGTTCAATGCATGATGGCAACAGAAAGGCAGACAAATACAAATCTTCCGTCAGCCACTATAAGTCATGCACACTTTCCACTCTTATTCGATCAACACTGCCGCCACAGGCTGCAGTGCAAAAAAGCAAATTTCCGCGCTATACCCTGTATGTACAACAAATCGATCGGTCATACCAATGAAACGCGAAAAACTTATTTAGTTGCCGTAACTATAGGTTGCGGCAACCGATAGTTTTGCAAAAAAAAAAATTTGTTGTATCCAATTAGTGGAGATGAATAAAATTAAATCATAACCAAAAAAAAGGCTTGTTTTATGTTGTGACAATCGACAGTTTTGCAACCAATGTGTGGTACCCAATTAATGGTGATGATAACTTAAATTAAATCATAACAAAAACGGAATGTTTGATGATATTTTGTTTTTGGTTTGAAAATGCGTCATGAAAATAAAAAATTCGATTATCACTGACTTAAAGCTTTCACACTTGAGTAACCTGGGTTTTCGAGTACTCAAGTGTGAAAGCAAACCGTTTTTTTTTGCCTCTGATAAAAATGTTTCTAAACATTCTTTTTTTGAGGTTCGGTTTCTTCAAATGTTTAACCGATACTTCAGTAACAATAACTGAAAATTACATAGTATGTACCAAGTAACACCCGGTTGTACCGATGGAATAGTCGAGTTGCATGCAACCTGACTCATGCGGTTGGCAAAAAAAATCTTTCTGTGGTGACGGTTAGGGCGATTAGGCAACATCGATAAATAATTTAGATTTTTTGGTAAAATTTAAATAAATTTTTCATCCGGATCTGGGCTATAGGAAACAAAATATATGTCTCTGGCTTTCCAATGGCTAAAGCTCAATTGGTCCTCTTTTAGATTAAATGAAAGATCTCTGTGTGGACATCCATCATTCGACAGTCCTTTGATAGCCGTCAAAGTCAATCTGTGCTGTCGTCCTAGACAATATCTTTTCTGATTCAAGTCATCTATCGACTGAGCGAAACAAACCTACAGTTTGTAACCTTTTTCAAAATCTTTCCTACGATGTTAACCGTGAATTTAAAAAAGAAGTTTTTAAACAACACAAATTTACATACAAAATTACTTTTTATTACCGAGACATTTACAAGCATTCAAACATTAGTTTGAACAAAAAAAGTATTACGGCTTCCCGCTTTACCTTACAAGGCACTAAAACCCCATGTATTTCCACATGTAATTGACTGTCGTGCCCTGCATGTCACCCTCAGTTGACACATTTCCAAATTCTCCAAAGACAAGACCTATAACTGAAATTCAAACAAAATAAGTCGGAAGTCGTGTCATAAAACGCATTGAATTCAGTGATTAATGTGTAGAATTAAGGGGTTATCATCACCAAAGCAGGTATTTCGTTGGGCATGCTTGGTTTTATGAGGCTATAAATCCGATATCACCGACGCGTCGTGTAGGATATTGGAAATTACCAAAACTTCGAAATACGTGCTACACCAGTCATTTAGTATCAGTTTTGTGTTTGAAAATAAACACGAAAATCGATTCATTTACAATGAGCAGGGTTATTTTTGTTATTTGCCTGTGAAAATTCCCATTGCAATGGTGAATAAATATTTGTACGGTCGTACTGGGTTTTCTTAGTACCCCTCTGAGTAACGAAATGGAGAATTTTGTCTCTAATATAGAAAATATCTAAGAAATACTTTGATCACACTGAATGGCTACAATATTTAATTTGTGAGATAACAACTGATCTTGTAATGTCGTAGTCCTAAACGTCATTTTGTTTTCAAAATATGTGAGAATTTTATAATCTCTTCAATTTAACCAGCCGTAGTGTCAAACGTAATTGCGCAACTAACACAAAAGAAATCACGTTTCAAAACCCAGGTTGAAACAGCTAACATTTTTTAGGGACGGTTGATTGCAGCTACATTTCGATTATAAAATCAAGTAAATACTACTTTATGGATATTTGAGCTAACAGGCCTGACTTTAAATTTAGTTTCAAGTCAGTCAGAAGGGAAATTTTGCAGTAAAAATTCCACGTTATTTTCCAATGACAACACTGAATTCAGCATTTTCTTTTGGTAAAACTTATAAATAAACTTTTATTAACAAGCATAAAATTCTTCTACAAATAATGGGGAATAATTTGTTTTAAAAATGTCATAACATTTTTCAAAGCAACAATAAATAAGCTTGATTGTCGCCGTCATTAGCTCAGTGTTATATAAATATTTCTAAAGATGAAAAAATTGGTATGAAGTTGAATTATTTTTTAACTAGCACAAATTTAAACCAATTGTATGCTACCAGGGATTTATTTATTTCCAACCTTGCCTGTTCTTTGCAGGAGAAAATGACATGTTCCCATTTTCTTTATTTTGCCTATCACCTTCGTGACAAAAATTTTCCTAACCTAATTCCAAATATGGGACTAAAAAATATAATTTCGATTTTTTTTGTTTTTTGATAAGAAAAAAATTTGAATAATTTGTGAAAAATACTTAATGTTAAAGATAAAATCTTTCCGCCAAACATATTCAAATACCTCTAAGTCTAGTAGGGAAAACAGGTAAACATCATATGGCTCTCCGCTCACTGATTTGAGAAAAAATGATGCAGTCCGAAGATACTACGTCTGGTAATTAAATCAAATTAAACTGAAGTACAAAATTCTTTAATCTTTCACTGAGTTATGTTTCTGTTTAAGTAATTCATAATGTTCCTGTGACTAAATCACGGTGAAGCATTAAATATTACTCTTAACTAGTATCACTTGTGATATATTCTAGATTTTAAACTTGCCACAGATTACACACCTATTCATGAAATTTCTCACTATGTATTCTCACTCACTAAGTATGTTAAATCTTAAAACAGCGGCATTTTTACAACTGCCTCTAAGAATTCTCATTAGCATAATGAACATGTTAATTGATGTTTTAGAAGCGGGTGTGAACTACTGAACTACGTGAAGACAATGTCAGTTTTTCTTATTTTTGATATTTGCTTGTAAAAATCCAATTTTACTACTGCTGCAGAGAGACTGTAAGTAAATATAAAAAAGTGGCAATGTAGTGTTTATTGGTTAGGAAAATGAAAAAAGTGAACCGCTAATACAATTAAGAACTAGAGCTATGGCCACTAATGGTTCCGATTTCATGCAAAAGTACTTAACAAAATGTTGATGCTCTATCATAAGTATTAAACCTCCAAAGGTGAAATTTAAAACGAGATTCCATTCCGTTGCGTTATTTTGAAGCATACAGTTCTGTGATATTAGTATTTAAGTTTTCTCCTTCTGTGATTTTTACATTGTATAATTATTTATTTTATTATTTATTACTTGCGTCGTGAAGTCCAGTTTTTTTTTAATTATATAAGTAATTGTTCGTGATGTAAACTAAATTCATATTTAATAAAAATTCTCCTGATGAAGTTGGAAACAAACCAACGAAACGTTGAGAAAAAGATGAAATAATTTAGTTTTATTTACATCAAAACATATAACTTGACCATCACAGCCCATATATATAAAATACAACGAAAGATTCTGTAGCGTTTATCAGTATAAACAGAAGTAAATAAAAAAAACTTTTGCAGTAGGTAGAGCTTTTGATCCTGAATTCAAGTTAAAAAAAAATTCGTGCGGTCATATTTCACGAGTTACGGATCACCAAAGTTGGCTATATCTTTGCTATATATTATCCAATCAGGAAATTAGTCATCGTTATAAAGATATTGATAAGACCATTGCCCATTGCGATTTGGTGACCGATTTTACTCATTTTTAGTATTTGTTTGGTCTATGCCTTATATCGCAAAATATATTGTAGCATCTTAACGTTTCTTTTAAGCCATTAATATAGCTCCCCTAAAACCTGAGATAATGCAGCTAGAAAAGGCAAATTTGACACATTTGAACGTTTTTTTATGATTTTTTATCCGTTTCATTTTTCTTTCTTTCTTCGCAAATCAACTTTCGTAATTTTGTGTACGATCTTGAGGTTGGTGTTGTTCATGTAGTTTGCATTTTTTCTTCGTTTTTATTAAATATTTTTCGAAAAATTGGAAAAGATTTACTATTATTTTATCCCCAAAAATTATCTAAAATTAGAAAAAAAGGATTCTATTTTAATATTCTGCTCTTTACTACATTCTTAAAAGTAACAGCAAAAAAAACATTGCAAAACAACGTGATTGAATGGGAAACATCCCTATCATATACTTCGAGCGTATTTGAAGGAAGGTACTAAATTTGAATGTAGGAAAGAAATAACAAATTAGAAAATAATTTTGATTTTTAGTATGAAGTTCTATCTAGATGCTTTAAGAAATCTAAACAAAGCAGAATATACTAACAAATCTCGTTTTGAAAAAAAAATTTTCAAATAATAAATCCAATTTGTACGAAGTCTACACCAGTGCTACTGGGTCTTTGTGCAGTAATTGGTGGCGTAAACCCGTTCATTTTTTTATCAAAACTACAGGTTATTTAGTTCAATTTTTTCGATTTTCCCCATTTATGAAATTATTGGATTTTTTCAGAAAATAATCATCAATTTTCTTCTATGTTAATACAAATTTTTCTGCTAATATGAGCACATTGACAATCATGTTCATTAAAACTTGCTATCGATTTAAAGATTATTTTTATAAAGAACATTAAAATTTTAAAGCTTCTGTAAATTTTTATGAATAAGTCCCTACATTTTTCAAAAAAAAATAAGAAAACAGAATGTAAACCTTGCAGATTTTGTTCAATAGCGTTTATTAATTTCACAACTAGAAAATTGCTTATCCGTAAGAATAAAATAAATACTTGCATTTTAACCTTAAATTTGAATTAACAAGCTAAAAAATCTTTTGACATTAATAATTTAAATCGTTATCAAAAATCCTTGAACGTGTTTTATATACTGCCAAATATAGTTTCTTTTGAAAATTTCAAATTTGATATTGATATCTGCTTAATGCTTGTGCTTCAAAAGATTGTTTACGGGTATCTCCAACATATTAAATAAAAAAAAATTATATTTTGATGATGATTCAAAATTACCACCTAAGCGCAGTTTTAAGCGTAAAGTTTCGACAAACAAAAAACGACTATCTTTAAACCGATAGCAAGTTGTTTTTGAACATAAAGTTAAATTTATTTCAATATACTTAAAGGTATTAAATGTAAACAAATGTAATTCACATTTTTTTGTTTTTATAAAATCCCGAGAATTTATTGCCGTTCATAGATTTATTTTCTGAAACAAATAAAACTTTTGAAATTTTAATTTATTTTTTTCTTTGAAAATGGTATTATTTTAAATGTTAATAAGAACGTATTTGATCTTTGAAAAGTATCAAGTTTAAATTTTTTATTATTCTTGTGGTCTTAGTTTTGAATTCGTAGTCGTTCTTTTTTCAATAATTTGCTTCTCTTAAAAGAACATCTTTAGTAATTAAAAACTGTAAAAAATCATACAAAAAAATTTAAACTTTGCTTTACTACGTTGTCCAATATTTGGGATATGTCGGTAAAATGTGTTAATATGTGTTTAAAAGTTCTATATTTTCAGATAAAATGGCACGGTTTAATATTATTTTTTTCGAAACCGCTCTTTACCTTCTGGGTAACCTCACTACAACGAGCAGAAAAAATGAATATTTTATTGCTACAGTAAGTAACGGATATAAAAATATTTTTTTAAAAGAAAATGCATATAAGAAGGTTTTGCAAAACATCGTGACCTACTCGTATTACATCATTTTAGTAGAAAAAATACCCCATAAAAAAGAAGCATTCATAATAGAAACGCGGATAAAAAAACTGCTGGTCAAGCAAACAAATAAAAAATTATTTGAAAATCATTTTCATTTATAAGACAATTTTTTTTTTAATGATGAAAAACTATTAGCAATACCTAGTAATTTATAGTACTGTGTTATAATTGTTTTTAAACTTTAAAGCGTGATTTATATATTTCTCGCTCGATGGCTTAATAAAGAAAGGTCAGAACCTAATTTTCAGTAATTTTACTGAAGATTGTAAAAACTTTACACATTAGGCAGCTTTTTAATGGCATTTTTATTAATAAAAACGTCTAAAAATTCTTTTCTTAAAACTATTTTTTTATTTAAAAAAATATATAAAAAATACCTTTCTGCATATAAAATTGAAACCCACACATACCAGATTTCTAGGGAAATCTATTAGAATTTGTATGAAAATTGATAGTCGGAATCCAATGATAATAAAATCAAATTAATTTCGTTCTTATGTGCGAATGTCGTAAAAAAAAGACTTATGTTATACTCGTATATTCCTTAAGCAACAAATGTCCTATATTCATACTTGTATTTAGGCATATAAGATATAAGTTTCTTATAAACAAAAATTGCCTTTAAGAAAAAAACTTTTATAACAAAGAATTTTGTAGTGTTTTTTGACTTTCTAAATTTTTTTTTTAGACACTAGAAAATAAAATATTGTCCACCAAAGCAAGCCGCATTTCTTTGAAACAAAATAATTTAATGGTTAATAGATTTTTTTGTTTCGAATATATTTTTCAATTTACCTTTGTTCTTTAAAATAAACTAACTTATTATTTAATGGAATTGTTTTTATACGAATGCATTTTTTTAATTACCTTTTGTCTTTTATTATTAAAATCCAATATGAAATTACTGTATCGGAATTTAAAACAGCCAACATGCAACTTTAATATTATCCACTGATGGTTATGCAATGATTTTGAAAGATTTAATATTTTGCCAATTTGTATGAACAATTTTATAAACCGTATTTTGTTTTTTTGCTCAAGTTGATGTCGAGGTATTTGGTTTTATTTTTTGCAATGATTTGTGCAATCACTTTCTTTTTGCAATTTTCAATTTATTTTGCAACGCGGGAACTTTGGAACAAAATTTTCTTCACTTTTTATTCAATGGATTTAAAATGTTGAGGATTTTTATTTCGTTTTTACTTGTTAAATACCGATTGTTTCAATACTTCGTTCAATAGCTTTAATATTTCTGAGGGTTTTTACGCGTTTATATCCTATGCGGGAACTTTTTACAAAAATTCGATTTATAGCCATGAGTTTGGTGCAAAAATTAATCCACTTACACAAGTCGTTAGTGTTAGATACAGGTGGTTTCAGCGAGTTATTTTTTTTACTTGCTTTAAGTAATGCTTAATATTTCGATACTCCTGTCACCTTTCTAAATCTAGTTTTTCGTAAGATTTTTTTAAAGAATCCCTTTAAGTTCCAAATATACTCTTCGCAAAGTAATAGGGGTTTTTATTATTTTTAAATTACACTTATTACACACTCCTTAAATCGTGGAGTTAATACTTTGACGATGTTTTTGTTGGGTATACCGTGATAAGATTATTAATATCTATTTAAATTGATTAATATTTTTCAATATTTTGTATTTTTTTTTGTCAATTTTTTTACAAATACTTTTTGTAATCGTTCCAATAATTTTCGTTGAAGCTGTGGATTATTTAATAAATAATTTAAGGTTATTTTTATTATTATTTTTCGTTTAAGCTTATTAAGAAGAATAGTAAATTTTAATTTTTAGTATAACTGCGGTTAATTTTAAAAAACTGTTTTTCGGCAAATTAAAAATTTTGTTACATGGTTTTCTTTAGTTTCCTAGTTTTATAAAGAACTATTTGTAACTTTTCTTTACAATTTTTTTCTTTTTTAATAAAAGTGCCTGTTTTTAACGTTACACCAGTTTTCGTTAATTACGAAAATGTTTTTTTTTAAAGTTTATGTCAAAACTTGTTGACGATTTTTTTCACGAGTGATTTTAGCATGATTTTTTGCAACTTGGCTATGATTTTCTCAAAAGTTTGTGCTGTTTAGAAATTTTCACATATTTTTCTTTAATTTGTTAATTTGTTTAAAATCGCATCAAACAATTTTTCAATAAATAAAACAAAGAAAAATCCCAGGCGTTATTAATATTTTCATTTGTTATCCACATTTTGACTGGTTTCTCTTTACAACCCATTACTTGGTTTTCTTTTCAAATGGAAATTCGATTAGAATTTATGAACTCGCATTATTCTCTGATTATAAATGAGGGGTAAACGCGAAGGTGGGGGTTCAATCGACCACCAACAAAGTGTTTTCCATTGTCCCGTTGACACCGACACTGAATGCACTTTACACAATTTATTCATTAACAACAATCAAAACTGGATTTGAATGCATAAATATTATCACCGTTGCTGCATGGCTTGAATGGCTGGCGATGGTCGGTCGCAACGGGTTAGGCGACTGGGTCCGACAGACACAAACAAATCACCGAGTGGCTGGTATGCACCACCACATACCATCTTCACGTCTCACGTAAATAAGGGAGTTCTTCTGGTGTAGAATTCGGACTTTCTTTTTATTTGTTATTCTGGCGTGATATAATCTCGATTTTCCACTCGGTATGCACACTGGGCACTGGGACTCTTTTTAAAATTCCTCCAATGTACAACAAGAAAGAAACCACCGAAAACACTCACTTGGGCCTCCTATTCACTAAATGACCATTTTTCTTTTCGTTTCCATTTCAAAAGAAACGCTTTATTATGATGGCCTTTATTCATGGGCATACAGCAACAACAACAACACGAACCACGAACTGCATGGATGTTGAACAGCCGCGGCTAACAAATATTCCGTTTTCAAAACTACGGTCTTTTTTTGGTTTTCTTCTGTTTTTTTTTTTTCTTTTCTAAAATGGCGTACCCACTAGCCACAATGTGAATGTGTAAACCTGTCCGTCGTAATTCGTTCGAAAACTACTGAATGTTAGGGCGCAAACAAAAACTTAAACGACGCGTAAGCGTGAAACGCTTCACATAATATCCAAAAGTAGACTGAATTTGAAGTTCCACAGAACACGTCGCAACAGTGGCCTTACTGAATGAGCGATGCGTGCAATGCTGGCCGAAGTTGCGACGAACAGCACACACGCAACTCAACTCCAGGCAACGCAACGCAACACAACCTACACCACAAACAGCCTGCTTAAACATGCAACTTTGCACAACACAGCATGGATTTAAAACAAAGCAGAAGAAGAATATTTCCAGCAACGTTAAAGAAAACCAACTCTCACACAACACTTTAATATATTTCTTAAATCCATTGTAAAAGTAAATTACTTTAATGCCCCCTTCCAACATTTCGATTTCAGTCGCTCTCTCTTTGAACATGTTACAGCCAACCATCTCCTTCGAACATCGAACATTTGCTTTCCAACTACAGTTTTGGATTGTATGTGCACGTCGTAACGTAAAACATATGACAACTGGTTCATTGTGTTACCGACAACTCAATGGAGAGGGTCATTGGGGACAAGTGCTGTTTGTTTGTGCGAGTGTTGTTGTTTTTGTTGTATGAATGAAATGTTGTGTAGGGAACGAGAAAACGTTGTTCGGTCGGTTAGGGTAATGCAAGAAGAAGACAAAATTACTGCATTGTTGTTTTTTTGGTTTGGAGCAAAATGTGTAAATCAAACTCTCTTCATTTCGTACGGAATGCCGTTCGTTCTTTCGTCATTGTTTGACTTATTCACACATCGACCACCTGATGCTGGTTGAGGATTTGCGAATCCCGTTTTTTCCAATGGTTGTGCAATGTACATTCTATACATACATTCTAGGTAGACTGGCTATACAAATCCAATATTGGCAAAAGTGTGATATCTGAAATTGTTCAAAAACATACAAGACATACTCCAACCTTTTTAAAAAAATGTGGGCCCTATATAACACATATGTATGTACGCACTATGTACAATGTGCATAGTTAGTACATACCTTGTAGTAATTATATATTTATTAAATATGCCAAAATTTGTTTTTACAATTGCAGCAAAGCTTTCTGAAGAGGGTTGTCACGGACCCGAAATCATGATAAAAGCAGTGTGCAGCCACGAAAATCAATGTCAATTTGCCATTTTGTTAAAAACTTGTCTTCTATTTAAATATAGAAGAAAG
Source organism: Hydrotaea diabolus (assembly GCA_963513945.1). Taxonomy (NCBI): domain Eukaryota; kingdom Metazoa; phylum Arthropoda; class Insecta; order Diptera; family Muscidae; genus Hydrotaea; species Hydrotaea diabolus. Next base: position 56,706,799 of record OY740718.1, on the reverse strand, counting down.
AGGTCTTGAGCCGGTAAATCCCTGTTCAATGTTTCGCGGTGAAAAAAATTTGTTCTCCTTGACGAATGCTCAATAAAAGGCTAGTATGGATTGGTGCAAAGATATGTTGAAAAAGTATAACTGCAAATGATTGCGTTTTTTCGGTATAACCGGCAGGTACCTTTAGTGGAACGTAGGAGGTCAATTCTGAGTGGTATACAACCATCAGTTTGCCAACAGTGTTCGAAGAAATGAGTAAAGATAATAAGAGAAGACCGATCATTTTGCATCACGACATTGCGAACTCTCACACATCAGCTGAAACGATGAGCTATTTGACCACTCGAGATGTCGAATTGGTGGGCCATCCGCCGTACAGCCTTGATTTGGCACCCAATGACTTCTTGTTCCCTAGCATTTAAAAAAAATTCGTGGTCAACGTTTTTCATCGCCCGAAGCAGCTGTTGAAGCGTTCAAAAATCATGTTTAGGAGGTGTCTCAATCGGAGTGAAAAAATAGCTTCGAAAATTGGTTTGTGCGCATTCAAAAGTGTTTTGATCTTAAAGGAGTATATTTTAAACAACAATAAAACCATGCCCTTTAATAAATTATTGTGTTTTTATTGCCGGACTCGAAATATGAATAGCAACCCTCGTACGCCCCTCCGTCCGTGTGTCTCTTAAAAGCACGATAGTGGTCAAACGAATTAATCTAGGATTCTAAAGTTTTGCATAATGTTGGCTTATGGTCATCAGCTATTTGGGATTGTAACAGGACGAAATCGGCCCAGGTTAAATAAGTTTCCCTTTGAGGGATTTAAGATACTTCAGTAAAAGTACACTTCATTGAGTATTTGCTAAACAAACCATAAATTTTTATTGTGTAAATTGGTACGTTAGTTGCGACGCACTTAATGCCTCAAAAAAGAGCTGGACGATTTGGTTCATGTGGACCAAAAAACGTACTGTATGCACGCAGAGAAAAAACATGGTTACTACGTGGTCACGGCAATAATAATATGTTATACGCAAAAAAAAGTATGTTCGTCACAACTATAGCATTGTTAACTGAATTTAGTTTTGACAATAGTATAATTGCTGCAATATTAATATTGTTGAAATGTAACAATAGTATTATTGCCAAATTTAAAATATGGTTATAGCAACAATATAAATATGGTTGGTGCGACAAAATTATTGTGTTTTGCGTTTTATGTTAACAATAATATGATTACGGCAATCATACTGTATGATTGTAATTTTTCTTCATTTAAATATGCTTTTAAGAACAAATGTTATTGGTACAGATCTAATGCTATAATAGTGCTTTTTTAACGATATTACAATTTTTTAAACGAGCTGCTTTGGTTTTGTTTAACTGAAATATTTTTAATAAGAATGCTTACGTTTATTTATACTTATTTTTTCTACTGTGAAATAAATCACTCCTATTATTTTGAATTTAATTTTTATTTTTGAATAATTTTCATAATTCAAATATATTGTCGACAACTTAAACAAATTCTAATAAATTACAATGGGGGTCATAGTATAATTGTGTGTGACCATACTATGGTTGTAGGGATCATAACATGGTTGCGTGTGAATCATAGTATGGTTGTGAGGATCATACTATGGTTGTGGAGATCATAGTATGGTTGAGTGTGAATCATACTATGGTTGTGGGGATCATAGTATGGTAATGTGTGAATAATACTATTGTTGTGGGGATCATAGTATGGTAATGTGTGAGTAATACTATTGTTGTGAGGATCATAGTATGTTTGCAATTGAATCATACTATTGTTGTGAGGATCATAATATTGTTGTACCACAACCATATACACAACAATAGTATTATCCTCTTTGAATATTGTCACCGCAACAATACTTTTTTTCTGCGTGTGGTAAAAACGGCTTATTAATGGTAAATATGTGCATTAAGGTACTCATATTAAATCAGATTCTACTAAGAATCGCAATCCCAGGATGATTTATTGACAGCCGAAAATGGAGTAATTTAAAGTTTTGGGTGAGATTAGGAACGGATGCATGGGCCAAAAAACGGACCATTATTTTGAGTTCTAGAAACAGTGGAAAGTATATACGGTTCGGCCTGGCCAAACTAAACGACGTTTTTAATAGTTTCTACTACTATAGGCAATAAAATTTTGCGACGAATCCATATATCACAATAACTCTACGTTTGAGTAAATTAAGACCTGGAACCATGGGTCGGAGGACGCTGTGGCGCCGAAAAAATGTCATTTCAAAGATGTACAGCAACAGTAGAATTTCTTTACAAATCTAAATATGCACTTATCTTAAAATCTATCTATATTTCGGATCATGAACTACGAGCCCTAGTAACCTAAGAAACGGCCCCCTGCAACAATGGACATTAAAATTAAATAAATGAGACATTAATTTTACTATTTGTTTGAATTAAAGGGCTTTACCCATGGGCGTAGTCATTTGGCACTGGGGCTCAAAAACTGTCCCATAATGTTTGTGGACCTATGGTTATCCACAGTGATACGCACAAGGCCAAATATGTTGAAATTTGGGATCTAGGGTGGCCAAGAAATTACCCACGGTTCATAGAGCCCCACAAATAACATCCTCTCAAACTTGGAACCACCACAAAGAAGCATGAATGTTATGCTGTTAAATTACTTTAATTCCTCATTATCCCATTAAGGAACAAGTGGAAGCCGTTATCAATTCGGTGAGTTCGATTGTGCTCTGTTGAATTCTTTTACTCAATGACCCGAACCTGATGTATAATGCCGGCTCAAACGGCAAATGAATTTTAAAGAGAAGTTTCTATATGGCTTAGAGGTAAAGATCTTACTACTAAAGTACTCGTATCCGTGGAAACCCGCCGCTGAGTTTTTTTCTTCAGATTTTCTTATCAGGAAATGAACCTAACTTTCAACGTATGATAGTCGTCCTCCGGTCAGGTTTCGTAACTAAAGTTACTTTCAGTCCCAACTAACCACTGGACTGGTAAGTCCCCTGTAGCATCTCATGTCGAAAGTCAAATGGGGGACACGCCGCCAGTTACAGCGGAACACAATCAATCAAGGGGAACACGACGCCTAAAAAGGCCTGACAGGCGAACTGACTAATGCTAGCTTGACTAGCTTACGTCCCATTGACCATCAGAACAAACAACGCCCAATTCGCCCAAGTCCCGCATGTCTTCATAGAGAGGGTATTCGCACAAGACATGCAGCCAATTCTCGACTGGCGCCCACATCTGCATGCTTGGCCCTCTTATGCAGAAAAACTTGACGAGCCCCGTGTCCAGTCAGCAAGAAAGCAAAATAAAGGCCGAAGACAAAATTCCTATTATTTCCGACAAAACTAAGGTCACGGAACCTATACGTCACCCGACCAGTCTTGCTGACATGTGACACACTCGCGCTGCAGCGCTTTGCGTTCTCGATCGGCGAAACTCTTCACACCCTCTAGCACACATTCATAAGACAGCATTGCTTCTCTTGAAAGCAATACATAATTCCTCTAGGTCAAGAAGAGTCAAACCTAGAACCAGGATTTCTACTAAGAATCCACTTTACACTTAGAATACGACGTACTTGCCCCACCACGCTGGTTAACTTCTCGCAAAAGCGGACAAGATGAGGTAGAAAACAAATCCTTTCTCCAATCGTTATGCCAAGGCACTTGACTTGCGCAAGGCCCACTCTACCCAGCCCGGAGCAGCTGTGCTAGCGAGAAACTTGCAGCTTTTGGCTAAGAAGTCGAAGAGGAGTCCGGAACATCGACTAGACAATGTGCCACGCAATTGTGCATTAGCCGGCGGTCCCTACGCAGAACTATGGTGCAAGATTTGAAGATGTTTCCTTATTATGTGCAGACAGTGCATCAGCTATAACCTGTTTACCGCCAAACGCGTCTAACCTACGATGAAGCCATTCTGAATCTCAACGAAGAGGTGGACGACTTTTCGTCAAAAATTATCATGAGCGATGATAATTTTCCAAACAATTTTTTTTTCTTTCTTTCTCAATTGGATGAATTGAGACTGGAGAACATGTGGTTTCGACTGCACGATGCAACGACGCACACTGCTGCAGCCAACCGATGCTCTGAAGAAAGAAATTCCGGATCGCTTGAGCCCTCGCTTTGGTTATTTTCACTGGCCGGCCAGATCATCCGATTTAACTACTTTAGACTTATTTTTCCGGGTTTTTTAAAGTGGTGGGCTTACCTCAGCTAGCCTCAGAGTCTTGAAGCCTTTAGGGAGGATATTCGCCTGAAATGCTAGGACCTGCCGCCCGAAGTTCTGGCAAGAGTGATGAAAATGTCACAAAACGAGACCGCATAGTCATAAACACTGGCGGCGGCCACTTGGCCGATATCACTTTCTCTAGTTGATATAATAAATTCTAATGTAGCCAAACAAAAGTTTTTCATTTCAAAAAAAAAGTTACAGCAAAGAGCATTGGCTGAATAACTTTGTCCCACCTTGTTTAAGATAAGCTCTTTGTTATGCATCCTCACTTAGCAACCTAATGCCATCTCAAATTCTTAAATCGCCTCATCACAAAGCCGAATTAAATAATGGCTTGGAAAAAAACAACACCGAGCATAAGCAAAACCGGAAATATAAAATAAATCAAACAACTATTAACAACAATTTTCTACCAATTCTCTACACTGCACTAATGCCTTCAAGTCACCTCGGAGTTAGTCCCATATCCGCGACCAGGCACATACACAAATGCGAATGTCAAAAAAGACCAGACCAGAAAAACGAAATGGAAACCAAGCCAAGAAATTGGTGGTAGCCAACTTGTCAGTGATTAAAGCCTTGTGGAAAGGCAAAAACAGCAGGAGACTTCATTGCGTTCCTCTTCTTCGGCATGTTTGCATAGAGCGGACAAGCAGCCAGCGGGGCCAGGGACCAGGGACCAGCCGGGCAGCCAAGTTAAAATAGTGTAACAACCGGCAACTGCCACTATTTGACTTCAATATTGACTAGGCGTGTTAATTGAGCGCGTCGCAGCAACAACAACAACCACGCCAATGCAATACGAAAGACAAAGCAAAGCGTTGACCGGGCCATATTTGTTTCTTTAAAGCGTTAAGATAGCCAAGCGGGCGAACACTTAGTCGGGCGTGATACGTGAAGGGATGTTCAAAAATGCTTCATTACAAATGAATTGTATATAAACAAGATAAACAACGCTAAGTATGGTCGGGTCGAATGCTGTGTATACACTTCGCCAAAGAGGACGCCTACCACGCGTTGTAAGACAAGGTCTAAACCTCCGGTGAAGTAAAGAAGCAAGGAGATTGACCTCATGTTTATTATACCGATCAATTTCGAATCACTCTCTGGTTCCATATTGATTCCACCAGTCCATAAACCGCATCCGTGGTTTTTTTTCTGGGTATAATAACACCTTTTGCACCTCTTCTGGTTAATCTTTAGCCAAAATGCGGTTGATATACGAGTACGTTGCCGTTGAGCCAGAAATGGGGCTCATCACAGAACAAATTTTTGTTTGCCTAACTTGTAAGAAGGAAAAAACAATGATAATTTTTCAATCGGTTGATCTGACTTACATAAAGTCTTACCCATACGCAGCTTTTAAACTAAACCGGCAGAAAGGGGCGTGGCTAGATTTCAAATCTCCCGTAATTTTGTTAATCTAACATTTATATTCATAACTACTTATTTTCACTATCACCACTTATGCCTCGTTCCAGTTTTATTAAAATCTCATAAAGGGTGGTTTGTGGAGGACGTACTAGAATGGGGCGTGGCAGCCACAACACAAAATTCAAGCGAAATTTATGCATTATGGAAAAACGTATGTGGCTTTCAATCTACGCTGGTGCTGGTGCAAAATGATTTATTCCGCCCATTTTTCGTATTCCTGTTATAACTCAAGTACTATTCGTAAGATATTTCTTTAAATCAGAACTTAAGAAAATAGTCATAAGGTGAACGTCTTAATGAAAAATTAAAACGGAATTCCTAGCCACGCCCCTTCTGGTACATCCCACACAAATGACCCCGTTTCAGTGGAGATTAGAACCCACATAACTATTCTCCTAGCGCATGAAATTCGCTTAAATTGCGAACTAATACTTGTATAATGGCTTAATATGCCCGTCCGAAAAGTGTAAGGGACACGCCCCATTCTGGTACCTCCAGTGCAACTGCATTATTCCACCCACTTTTGGGTGACGGCATATGTAAGTCGGATCAATCGACTGATAGTGTTTTACTTGGTTTTATATGATAGTCGCACAAACTTTACTTAGTATATCAATTGTATTTTTTTATAAGAAGGGGCTCGAGTTTGGAGTTGATAGCGGACTACGTCCGAAAGGGGAACCGATTCACTTTTGGTTATAATTTAGACACATTTTTTTGTGGCTAGTTCGAATTGAAGAAATTTCCCTTATTCCTTGTAGAATTATTTTCGATCTTCAGTCTTGAATTTTGGCTCTAAAAAGCCAACTCGAGCGAAGGTCTGACTTTGAGAATTTTCCTGTTTCTGCTTTAATGGCATTTTGAGGAAAACTCACGTCTGATGTATGTTCGACACTATTGATGCATTTCGTATACATATGTGAGATTTCCATATCATCGGTTCAATTTAAGAATTAAATTTAATGGTTTGTTGTTTTAAGCAGTTCGGGCATCTGAGAGGACCCCAAAACGGATTAACCACTTTACGACCTGTCGTCACTACGCCTAAAGTAGACTGAAAACACCGAAACACATTATGTTCATTTTCGGAAGCGTACGTGAGGAATGTCTTAAATAAATCTTTTATAGCCTCGATCTTGATCTCTTGCATTGGGAGGGTGTAATAAAATCAGTCTTGCCGCACTTGTTGTTATTTTTATGGATTTCTAAACGGACGACTTGCACGCATCGATGCAAGCATGAATGCACGCCTGCATGCATGACTACTATGCTCGGCCGCCCGCCCGGCCTTCCATCCATTCGGCCGTCCGTCCGGCCGCCAGTCAATCAAACAGCAGCCTAAGTGCCTGGCTGCTGATTTTTAGCCTGCTGGGTTCTACACTCTGCACTCGGCTGTTACAAGGTCTTATTGAAGTAATTAACACTTTGCAGCTGCTTTTCTTTGCCGAACTATAGTACACGGCATCGCAGAGCTGCTGCACAGAATTCCTGTGTCCTACAAGAGCAAGCACTGAAGCAGGAAGAAAATGGAATGTTTCATAACAACACGTCTGTTAAATGTGAAGATCATACGGCAAATTAGTTAATAGAACAACGTTTAAAAATGAGCTATTGTTGAGTGTTGCAAGTGTGTATAAATTTCATTATCACACGAGCACATCGACAAGGAGACGCACTTAGTCAGTGGCGGTAAACCAAGGCCTTCCAATTGGCCGTCTGTCCTGTTCGAGGTGCTACTTGGGAGGAAGTAGACAATCACCAACATGGAGTGTGTTCCCAAGTGTCGTTGGCGGCTAAGGCGATTCACAATTGGATTCTAGAACGACCAGATAAGATCGATGGGAGAAGAAATTTTAAATTTAACAACAAATGCACAAGAAACAAAATGCCATTATGTATGGAATATAACATTACTCAAATACAGGGTTTTCCATTAAGGACATAACAATTTTATGTATTAGCAAAACACAGAATATTTAACTTATGTGACGCGCAAAACAGAAAGGGACCTAAGGGTAAAAACCAGTTTTGTTCAGGAGAACCATTTTAAACATTAGGCCCCTTTCTATTTGCGCTTAGAATTGTCGACTTCACTTTCATAAAACGCGCATATCTCTGGGAGGGAACACTTTTGGGGCATGGAATCGGTCTCATTCGATGCTCCGATGTTGTCCGCATCAAAAAAACAATAAGTGAAAAGTTGATGAAAAATTTTGTTCAGGAGAGACATTTTAAAGATTAGGTCCCTTTCTATTCGCGCTTAGAATCGTCGACTTCACTTTCATAAAACGCGCATATCTCTGGCAGGGAACACTTTCGTGACATGGGATCGGTCTCATTCGATGCTCAGATGTTGTCCACATCAAAAAAAGAAAAAAAAAATGAAAATTGATTTTTTTTACCCTTAGGTCAAATTTAGTGTACGAATAGTGCAAATGTTACATTTTAAGAATGAAATTCGATTTTGGTCATATGAACATCACGAGCCCGTGTACAGCGATCTATTCTTTGGACCCAATTTTCCACCACTCTTGCACACATTTCGACCGGAAGGTTGGTAATTTTGCATTGGATGTTGTCACTGAGCTTGTCTAAAGTTGTTGGCTGGTTGGCACAGACAGATGGCTTGATGTGGCCCCATTAAACGAAATCCAATGAAGTTAAATCGCATGAACAAGGTGTCAATTCGACCGGATCATTTCTCGAGAGAACACATTCACTGAATTTGCCTTTCAGTAAATCGATTGTAACGGGTGCTGTGTGGCAAGCGGTTGAAGCCACATCTCGGCGATTTCAAACTCATCCAATTCTGGCTAAAAATAATTTTCTAACATGGCACGATAGCGTTCTCCATAGACGGTAACATGACGATTGTGTTAACCGACGAAACAATACGGCCCAATCACACTTCGGGCAAAAAAACACACCACACAGTAAATTTTTGCGGATTCAATTGTATCTCTTGAAGCACATGTGGATTTGCTGCTGTCCAATAACGCATTTTTTGTTTATTGACAAAATTACTTAGCCAAAAATGAGCTTCATCGCTGTCAGGTCGATTGGTATCATGCCTGGCACCACTGCTCCCGCCTCCAATATTATTGTGCGGTATCCACTGCACACTCTGAGGCAGCTTCTTCGCAATATTGAGAGTATGTCCTTGTTAGCCTTGCTCTGTAGTATATTCTCCCATACCGGAGACCCATAGAGAATAACTGAGTTTGTTACCCGTAAAAGCAGGTTTCTGCGGCTCTTTCGTAGCCCTCGTACGTTCGGCATCACATAAGAAAAGGAGACACACTATTGATGTTCTTAGGGAGGCATTCTGAATTTTCTTCCACTGTGTCGTACTCACATTCGCCGAAAACACCTGTCAGTGAGGTAAAAGTTTATTTTCTCGCATATGTCATCCACTTTAGGTCCTGACGCCATAACTGTGTAATCATCAGCGTACGACACAATTTCAACGCGACTGGTGGTGCAGGAACTTTAGAGAGGTAGAGGTTCAACGGAGCCAGGGATATCACCCCTTCCTGGGAAATTCCCTGTTTGAATCTGTGAAGCTTCGACTTCCTGTCTCCATATTCTACATATGACTAGGCAGAAGGGACGTTTGTGTAATGTCTCTAGGACTCAGTAAGGTCAAGAGCCTCGAGGACCGTCCAGTCGTTGGGCTAGTTCCGATTATACTTATACGCGTGGTGATGGCGTGTAAATCAGTTGTTGTGCTGTGTCGCTTGCGGAACCCATGCTACTAGAGAAAGCAATGAGATCGGCCTGTACGATTCTCCTTTGCTGGCGTCTGTGCCTGGCTTCAGTTGCGGTACCACTCTGCCCATTTTTCAGGCATCGGGAACTATGTGAGTGGCTAACGACAGATGTATCACTTTGGTCATGTACTCTATTCCCGGGGTATCCAAGTGCTTTAACATCAGCATTGGGATTCCGTCTGGACCCAGCGCCTTTGATGACTTTGCGCTGCGGATGACATAGGCTACTTCACCAAAGGTAAATGAAAGTACTTAGTAGGGACATGAATACTGTTACAGCATTGAACACACCCATTTCAATAGTAGAACTGAACATACCCCGTTAATGTCATATGGGTTTTGAAAGCTAACCTCAATAGCGTTAGTCTGTAACGGAATTTTAAAATTGTTTCAACTTTCATCATGGAGTGTTCAGATAATGAGAACCGTATAGCGATATTTTCAAAACGCTCCGGCTACTAGGGATAAGCCAAATGTTCGTATACCGATGCATAAAACTGTTTGAGGAGACTGGAGATGTAAAGGGCCGCCACTGTTCGGGCCATCTACGCTCTGTTCGAACACCGCATGTCATCAAAGCCGTTAAATCAAGAATTCACAGAAATCCGCTACGAAAACAGAACATCATGACCCGTGAGATGAATATCACGCAAAAGTCCATGAGTCGAATCATTAAAAAAGACTTGGCCCTTGGAGCTTTCAAACGGACATTTATTAACAGCAGTTTTAAAAAAAATAGGATTGCAAAATGCAAACGTCTTTTGGTGAAGCACGCTGATAACTTGCACAGAAAAATTTTGTTCACGATGAAAAAATTTTACAGTTCAGGAAAAATTTAACAAGCAAAATGATAGAGTGTATGCGCGGTCATCTCAGGAAGCATCTGAACTGATTCCAAGGGTGGAAAAGCTTCAGTCATGGTTTGGTGGGGTGTCTCCTACGATGGGTCACTGACCTGCATTTCTGCGAACAAGGAGTAAAAACATCGGCCAAAGTTTACCAAGAAACTGTTTTGGAAGTTGTTGTGCAGCCTCTTAACAATGCCCTGTACCAAAACCAGACATGGACTTTCCAGCAGGATTCTGCGCCAGCCTATAAGGCTAAAACGTCCCAGGCCTGGCTTCGAAACAATTTGCCAGCGTTCATTTCCTCTAAAGAATGGCCCTCAGGCAGTCCAGATTTGAACCCATTGGATTACAGATTGTGAACGGTTTTAGAGGTAAAGGTTTGTCACAAAAGATACCCCAACATTGGTATCTGCTTTGGGTCGAGCTGTGGCCAATTTTCCAATGGACGAGGTTCGTGCAGCTATTGACGATTGACCAGTGCGACTTAAGGCGTGTGTAAAGGCAAAAGGCGGACATTTCGAATAAGAAGATTCTTTTTGGATACAATATACATCAATTAATAAATTAAAAAATATTTGGTCCAAAAACCTACAATACTTTTTATTTTACAGCATAAAACGTGTGTAACAGTATTTATGTCCCTACTAAGGTGCCTCTTCGATTCGGAGAGCGCGGATACGACGCAATACTCACGTTTTCGCTTTATTACCCTCTGGGTTAACATAACTCGCGCAGAGCTTCGTATCTGTTACTGTTCAGTCGCCAAATGAGACGGCTGTCCGATCATCCAGGGTTAGAGAAAGATTCTCCGCTGTCCACAATTTACTAATTCCGCAACTTTAGTTGCCCTACTTTAAGTGACCTAGCCAGTTGTTCCGCTTATTTTCCTTGCACAACCTATTCGTTCTGATCTCTTGAGATCTGTAACTCTTGGGTCAGCAGGGTTGGAACAACGAATGTCATCCCGATCGTCTGCGAGTCCCGCTGCCTCTGCTGGAAAATATGGTCGTACTTCAGGTATTCGATCAGCAGGGATATGGCGAGCGGTTTATGCGTAGATGATGGCCCGGAACTTCTTCTAGGCTACTTGAACATGTGAGGGAGTAGCTAGATTACAAAAGCTGCGGTTGGTGGCTTCTCTGAAGGTATCTCCATCAGCCTTTTTTGATTGGGATACGTATGGCGTTCAGAGATTGTGAAGTTGGTCTGTTGATGGATAGAATTTTGGGAAGGCGGTCGTTAATGGCCTCTCTAAAACCATTCCCATCATCCTTTTTTGATTGAGATACGTACTGAGTTCAGAGGTTTTAAAGTCGGACGATTTATTTATGGAGAGAATTATGGAAAGGTGGTTCGATCCAAGTGAAATGAAGGGTTGCCAGGTGACGTCGTTAATGAGGCCGCAGTTAAGTCTGGTGAGCCCGTACGCGGATTATAGCAATCGCCCAATCGCGTTCTCATTCACTGAGCAAAACGTAGAGCTATCAATTTGCTCTGCCAAAGCTTTGCCCCTCTGGTCGTTGTCTAGGAGAGAATGCCACAGTTCGTGGTGAGCATTAAAGTCTTCGAGGACCAAGCGGTTATTGCCTTGTAGCAGATTACTAATGCCAGACATTTAACGCGGGGCACAGCTTCTAACCGGCGGGATGTATACGTTGTACAGCTCTATCTAGGCAGTTCCAGACTTGACTGCTACCCTCATTCATTCCATGTATGGGTCTCTAGAGCCAAGCTCAGGCGAAATATGTCTGTACTGCACAGCATGGTAAACGGGAAAGCAAGACCCCAACTCCACTTCTCGTGCGTTTCTACGTAGCACGTTGTAATCGTCACAACTGTTCGGGCTGCAGGTGCCATTCAGCTTAGTTTCCTGGATCGGTGCGACCATTATGTTTCTCCGACTTATAAATTCTATTACCTCACTGATTTTGTTGCGTAGGCCATTGCAATTCAATTGCTAAATTGATGCACTGTCAGGTGTAGCCACAGCAATCTGTGGTGTAAGATGCTGTATATGTTGATGCCGTTGCGAGGTAGACTGCGGGGGAGTCTAATAGTTGGATGATGATGACGATGTTGACACCATATCTAGAGACCCACTGCTAGCTGCGTTGATACAGCTCGAGGCAACAAAGTCCGCTTCGCTTTAATCCCTGATATGGTTCAGATCTGAACATCTCCTGAAGTGCACCCACTCCATGCAACGATTACACCTTACAGACGTAACGATGGTGATTGAGGTTCTGCCAAACCGAGCAGATCCAAGGTCTGGGGTTTTGTTCGATCTAGGCTCGGACCAGTTATATTTGGAGCAGGCATTCCGGGAAGTGCTGCTCCCACAAAAAAATTGAAGAACAAAAAACACATATTGTTGATGTGACTGCCCCTGACCGAAGAGTGTTTGCTTCGGGTCAATCCGGTACAAAGAACCGGCAGTCATGGGACTTTTTTTTAAAAATCGCTACTTTTCCAAAGCAGTGTTCTTTGGTACCACAAATTGTGGCAAAACCATCGAGTTCTGACAAACTAAGCAGATCCAAGGTCCAGGGTTTTGTTCGATCCTGGTTCGGACCAGTAATATTCGGAGCAGGCATTCCGGTTCCGCTGACGAAAAAATGAACGAACAAAAAACACATATTGTTGAGGTGACTGCCCCGGGCCGAAGAGTGTGTGCTTCGGTCCAATACGGTACTTTGAACCGGTGTCGTGGGATTGCCCGCGAAAGTAGTTAAAATCAATTTTTTTAAAAAATCGCTACTTTTCCAAAACAGAATTTTTTTGGTGATAAAAAACACCACAAATAGTGGAAAAACCACCAAGTTGGCATCGCTGCCTCTGTGAAAAATCCCTCAAGTATTCCGTCCCTGGTATACGCGAACGCTTACGTGTATGTGGCATTTTGTCAATTGTCTCCGTATCTATTTCAGATACAGCTACACATGCATGGACACCGACAATCGTAAATGTTTTATCCCTTCATTTCATTGTTTTATTGTGGATTCAATGGATTATTTTTAATTTACACCTCATAAAAGTTTTGTGGCGTAAAATCGTTTGCACTGAAGCGGATCCCATGTCATGAGGCACCCGCCCTCTCCAGCCACCAGCGTACAATGTCTGCCCGCCAGCGCAAAACGTAGACACAGGCTGGCATTTGAAAACGGCTGCTCGTCTAAGGATTGTCACAAGTCGCCACACAGACGTGCGATCGGCCGAGCAACTATTTAAGATTTTAGCCATAACCGCAAAATCATGTTGCTCTCGCACAGTATCCCTGCCGTACGGTGTAAACTAACTCGTATACGGGTAACAACAGCATGTGTAATGCGGTGGCAGTGTAATCTATCTGTCTCTGGGATGTCGTCCGTCTGCGGCTATGTTGCAGTGACTGGCTGAAGAAGCAAGAGCTGCATAAATGGACGGCGCGGCGAAGGGACCAGGAGTTTTGTTTTTATCTCAAACAGTTGTTGCCGCGTCAATGGTTGTGAAATTATTGTCAAGATAGACGCACGGACGGACAGTCACTCAGCCAGACGACATACGAATGGGAAAATAATGAACAACAAACATTGACAATTACGTTTGCCTTTGTTGTACAAGCATACATACTTTCATTATAAATTTATGTCTACCGATTTGATTGTTGGACTCAATTGTCGCTGCTAAAGTTTTCCCCGAGAACACAAGTGCAATACACCTTTGTCCGTCAAAGAGTTAAAGTGAGTCAAGTGCCCTAGAGTGTCTGCAGTGAAACCTTTAAAGGGATGACGTTGGAATTTATTGTGGAATAAATTTTAACAAAGAGAGAAATACACAAAGTTTAAGATGTTGAGCCTCCGTAATCGGCAATGTAAGCCTAGGCTTGATGAAAAACAACCAAATTTTAAAATTAAATCGGATCCAAAACGGCTACACACACAGAGAACAGATTTGTTCCCACAACCGAATTTTTTACCAACCGAATGTTGGAGGTTGCACGTACTATCCATGTCCATTTCATTGTTACAACCGAATGTTGAGTGGGAAGACAGCAATTTTCAGAAGACAGCACTGACACTTCTGGTTGATGGATACAATTATAGGTAATCCTAACAGACTTACATGATTATTGGTACTGAATTTGTAAGATATTGGTTGTTCTGATAGACTATTGGTAATAAGTACTTATTAATAAAAAAATTACTATTTTACCGCCTTGCAATGGGTCAACTGATCAGTAAAATAAATACGTCTTGGGATAGATGTAGGGATGTCGCAATCGAAAAAGAAAGAATTAAGATATATAACAATATTTATTGTCAAGCTTTGGGTGGCCGTAGCTAGGGAAACAACTTTAAAAAATTGGTTATTGTTCTGAATAATAAGGTAGTCTATCAATGGCAAAAATTCTGATCAAATCTGAGTAATGTCGCTAAACTACAGTTAAACCTGTTTCTATACGAGGGTTGCTATATATATATTTCTGGCGTAGCCAACACTAAGTGTTGCCTGGCGCCATCTGACATCTCCATTGGAAAGTTTCACAATTTTTAGCACAAACGTACTCAGAACGTTTAGACGTACGACCATCACTTGTGTTGTTTACAGTGACTTGAAAGAATCAATTTGGCAAAAAAATAAATTAATTCGTGAACATTTTCATGCGATCATTTTTCACAACATTCGACGTGGATTATCACGACAAGAGTGCATCGATGAACTTAAATCTTTGTATGGCGATAAAGCACCATCGTATAGCACTATGAAAAACTGCTTTAGTGAATTTATAAGTAATCGTAGCCGACGCTCGCGCAAAGACGAAGGTCGTCAAAGAATGAGGAAAATGATGCCGTGCGTGAACTGATAAACAAGATCGTCATGTGACATGCAGTGAGATAGAGGCCTTCTTGGGCATTTCTTCCACCAGCATACATTCGATATTGCACAATTTGACAATTGCTCGAAAAAAGGCTCGTATCGATTGATGCAAAGAAATTTGGGGAAAATACGATCGCAGTGCTTCAAAAGACGTTTATAGGATCGTCACAGGTGACGAATCATGGATCTATGCGTATGAGCCCGAAACAAAAATAGCAATCGACCGTGTGGGTCTTCGAAGACGAGCCAAAACCAATGAAAGTTGTTCGTGGAAGAAGCACATCGAAGCAAATGGTCGCCTGTTTCTTCAGCAGAACTGGTTATGTGGCGACTGTTCCCCTTGAGCAACGTAGGGCGGTCAATTCTGAGTGGTACACTATAATTTGTTTGCCTCTTGTTCGAAAAACGAACAAGAGAAGACGAATCTTTGTGCATCATGACAATGCGTTCTCTAACACATCGGCTCAAACAAGCGTCTTTTTGACCGTCCAAAACGTCGAATTGATGGGTCATCCGCCGTAAAGCCCTGACTTGGCACCCAATGACTTCTTTTTATTCCCGCACATCAAGAAAAAAATCGTGGTCAACAATTTTCGTTGCCAGAAGATGCTCAATCGGAGTGGAAAAAGTGTTTCGACAATTGCTTTGAGCCCATGCAAAAATGTATAAATCATGCTGGAGAATACTTTGAGAAACAATAAAACCATTTTGATGATAAATATTCGCATTTTCATCATTAGGCCAGAAATATATATAGCAGCCCTCGTATTCTGGAAAATATTTTTTTTATTTATAGTTCGTTTATATGGCAGTATTATTGAGGCATTACCCGTCTAAGACAATACATTTAAACTATCTGACCAATTGTTTGGTTGCCATAACTGCCAGTTGTCGCAACCAATAGTTAAACTGAATTCGTTTTGTTGACCTGTGTTAATGACTGTAAATACCGTCATATGGTTGTAGCAACTAATATATGGTATCTCGAACCATGATATCATAATACTATGGTATGTTGGTTATTGCACCAGAAATTCGGGTTATCCAACCGAACTTTTTTTTAGCTCGGACCGATTTCAAACTGATGTTTTCTCTGTGCGCAGGAAGAGATACATAATTTTGATCATTTCTTCTCTTTAGTGGAGAGTACTTCAGGATATAGTGGATATATAAAGTTTTCACACCGTTTGTTACACCTCGAAATATTGTCCAGAGACCCTAAAAAGTCTAGAGATTTTTTCAATAGGGGTTTTGTTTTCAAAGACTACCCGTGATTTGTGTTCAACTTTATTTTTATTTCTTTTCAGTATTTTTTGCTATTTCAGGAATTGAATCCCAACGATGTTGCTACGCATCGCCGTTTTAGCGTCGAGGCTCTTTAAAAGCTCGAAGAAGATCCGCTCTTTTCGACGAACATTTTGTTGAGTGATGAGGACCAGTTTTGGCCCAACGGCAACGTCAATAAACAAAATTGCTGCATTTGGGCTGAAGAGCCACCAGAAAAGGTTCAAGAGGTGTCATTATATCCAAGAAAACCACGGTTTGGTTTATGGGCTGGTGGAATCATCGGTCTAATTTTTTTTTATCAAAAAACATAATGGCCGGAAGGTAACCGCACACAAAGAACATATTCATTGAGGCAACCTTTTTTGCCAGCCGAATGATTGCTGTTACATGCACCTCGAGTATTCCGTCAGTGCAACCGTATGTTAGTTGGATGCTCTGTAATTAACAGTTATAGGAACTGTAGTATCGGCGCAACCTAGCTACGGGACATTGGACCGGTACAGAGCAAGTCACGTGATAGGTCCCTTATGAATGGAGACCAGTCGCAGTACCGACCTAACTTTTATCATTAGAGAGAGTCTTTTAACTCTACTCCAATCAAAGTGGATTTTGTTTAAAGATAGCTGAATAGCTATCCACTCAAAGTGGATTTTGTAAAAAAGGTAGCTGAAATCCGCGGATATGTCAAATCTTTTGTATGCGAAGTTATATCGCGAATTTGACGATTATGAATTTTATGTAATTATATCAATACCGAACCAGTTTTGTGACAGGTTCTGTTTTCAACCATCCTCGATTCGCTACATTCAGGGTTATTGACTCTGCATATCCCGAAGGCCTACTAAGTAACCGAACCTTCAGAAGGCAATTTTTGAATCTAAAAATCCACATGCCACACTTCTTCATCTAAAAGAATTAAAATTTTAGTCAGAGGCAAAACTGGTTTCTTTCACAATTGTTAATCGATTGGCTTAAGTTCAGTAATAATCGAATTATTATATTTTTAAAACTATACTATGAGCTTAGTCCTTTTTTGGTTATGATGAAGTTTTAGTTATCATCACTAATAACTGGTTTTTACCACACTCCGTTTGCAAAATTATTGGTTGCCACAACCACCAGTTGTTCGCAACTAAATATTTTTTTTTTGCATTAAATTGGTATGACCGATAAAAAAAGTTGTGAGTACAGTACGATAATCAAATTTAGTATTATGTGGCATTTCGAACCAAATATCCATTACGATTATAAACATTTGGTTATGGTAACCGAAATTCCTATTTGCAACCTCAGCATTGTATAAGTATCTCATTGTGCAATTTCATACAACAAGAAAAAGTAGGCATTTTTGGGGCTGCATGAAGAGTGTGCACTAGTCCGAAAAGATTCTAGAGCTAATGAATGCTTTATAACGGGGTGATTAACCTAGAGTTAGTTTTTTAATACGTGGGTTTTTCACAAATTACGCGGGAGTTGTGTCAAACCTTATTTTTTTACACCGCGAAAACCATGATTTGGTGCGGCTTATGGGCTGGTGGAATCATCGGGCCATATTTTTATCAAAAATGATGCTGACCGCAGCGTTACCGTGAATGATTCTCGCTATTGGGTAATGATATCGGACTTTTTGTTACCTGAAATTGAATTACGCAATCTTGACGACATTTGGTTTTAACATGCCGGTGCTACTTGCTATACAGCTGGACAAACAATGGATCTATTAAGAGGTCATTTTGAAGAGCAGCTAATTTCACATTTTGGTCCAGTGAGTTGGCCGCCAAGATTGTGTGATAACAAACCTTTAGACTTTTTTCTTTGGGGCTGCGTAAAGTGCAAAGTCTAACCAGCTACGATGTAGGTTTTGGAAGCCAACACACGAGTGTCATTAACGCCATACCGGTCGAAATGCTCGAACAAGTTATCCAAAATTGGACCCTCAGAATGGACACCCTGAGGCGTAGTTGCGGCCAACATTTAAAGGAAATTATATTCAAAAAATAAATGGCATAAAATGTCCTTTTGAATGAACTATGAATTTCCACACATGATTTAAATTTTTATTTTTGAAAAAATACCTCCAGATTGATCGCCCGAAAGTAAGTTTTATGTATCCCCGGCTAAACTCTGAGTAAAAACATATTACATTTAAAGCAATGGTTTTCCATCTCGTTAATGGCTGCTACTTTACGAGTAAGCGATTTATTTAAAAGCCATGTAAAAACTTCTCTTTAAAATATATTAGGCATTCGGAGCTGACGTTAAGCAGTAAGTCTTAATCATTGGGAATTGTGCTCAGCTTACTTAATGGAATTTTCAGGGACTTAAGTATGTCCCTATTTAGGCAAATTTACTTGCCGCAACTCTTAGTTTGTAGAAGAGAGGGATAAGAGTAGTGAAAATTCCCCCATTCCCGTTAACGCTTTCTCCTACAAACTAAGAATTGCGTCAAGAAAAGTTGCTTAGTGTCCTTCAAAATAAAATGTAATTGTTCAGAAAAGTTGATGTCTTGTCATCAATGTCTTTGAGGATAAATAATACTCACCCCACTATTAACAATTGCCGCAAAAATATGAAACTACCTGAAAATAAAGAAAAATATATTAACACGTTATTATGGCGTTTTTTTTACAAAAAATTACGAGTATTACATTTATTGGTTCCATGTCTTAAAAGCTGACTTATGTCAATATAACATTATGACACTAAACCGAAGGTAATTCGCCCCCCTTACGATTAGTGTCATGGTGCCAAAGATTGTAGAGATAGACCTGGATTGTAGGTTGTAGAATCAAGGGCAAAATTGCTTGGAAACACAGATAAAACGACTAAAGTAGGGCGAGGCTAACTATGAGATGCCCAACACCGTCTTAAAATTTAGATTGATTGCATTTGATTTACATTTTGGCCTTGAGAGCGTCAGGAAATCAAACTTGTAGGGCGGTATTAAAAATCATGGTCATTTGAGGTGCAATTATTTTGGGTGATCAATCTAGAAGTATTTTGTTGAAAATAAACAAATACAAAAAATCAAATCAAATGTGGAAATTTATTGTTTTATTTATTTATTTATTGTTCATTCGAAAGGACATCTTATGCTATTTATTTTATGAATATAATTTCCTTCAAATGTTGACCGCAACTACGCCTCAGGGTGTCCATTCTAAGGGTCCAATTTTGAATAAGTCGTTTGAGCAATTCGAAGGGCGTGGCGTTAATGATTACGCATGTCACTTCCAAAACCTGAATCGTAGCTGGTTTGTCAGCATTGACTTTGGGCCTTACGTAGCCCTAAAGAAAAAAGTCTAAAGGTGAAAAAGTCTAAAGCAAAAAGTCTGAGAAGAAAAATAACCATAATCATGAAAAAACATGATTTGGAGTTGACTGGTATTTTACAAAAAAAAAATAGTTAATCTACCTATTCTATGGTTGGGTTTTTTTACCATGAAAATTGTTAATTTTTAAATAAATATTGTTTTTTTACAATGCATTGTTGAGTATTAACCATTAAAATTGTTAAAAGAGTGAGTTGTATTTTCGTGGACAATTGTGTGAAGAAAAAATGGAAAGTAAGGTTTACAACAGTAGTTCTCATTCGTTTGAGGAGAGCCTGGCCTTATAGAGTTCGGTTTTACTTTCAACAATTGCAGCAAAGCTTTCTGAAGAGGGTTGTCACGGACCCGAAATTATGATAAAAACAGTGTGCAGCCACGAAAATCAATGTCACTTTGCCATTTTGTTAAAAACTTGTCTTCTATTTTAATATAGAAGCAAGAGGTCTTGAGCCGGTTAATACCTGTTCAATGTGTAAAAGCAACAGACCGAAATAAAACAAACGAGCTAAACAATTGGTGTTATTAAAATAATTATTGTTTTTAACCATGAAAATTGTAAATATTAACATTTCATTGTTAATTTATTGAAACAATACATGTTCAATTCAACAATGAAATTGTTAATTGTTAATATTAAAAATAAAGATCCTTATAGAAATCATTTTTATTGCTGAAGTAACTAATTTAATTACCTCTTTTAACCAGAAATATAGTTGCTGTTACAATTTTTAATATTAAATTAACCTACTAATTATGTTTTTGTTTTGTTTACATTTATTCGGTCATTTTCATTATTATGACTTGAACAGTTTTTATTCTGGTTCGCGACCTTTTTGTTGTTTCGTTTTCAGAATCAACTAAAAAATTGGTGAAATGTATTGGCTACGATTACCATGTAGATTGTACAGCTGTTTCTAAAGTCGACAAGGTTTTTCTTCAGCAGTCTTTGGCAACGATTACTTCGGCTACAAACCAAATGACTTACGGGAGTCCAATTATGATTAATGAGAATTACTCTTTGCTTATAGTCTTCGAACTATGTGAAAAGCTATATCATTGCGCTATAAAGATCGTACTTATGCAGCTAGCATTTGCATTTGGTGGTGGTTTTTGAAAGAGCGAAATAAATTGCCTTATGATCTTTCTCACAAACGTTCAGAGCAGAGGAAGAAAGGAACAATAGTGGGAGGGATAAGACAGTCGCAATCGTTGCAACTTCGTGTAACTTAATTCTGAACTTCGTACTATACAAAGCAGATCAAAAACTGCGATACAACAGAGCCGAAGGATCTTTAAATTTTTCCGCCACTCTCTTGAAAAATCCAATCTTATATTTTTAATCTTAACTGAACAATTTTGTATACACATTTGACCTTATATAGCGTTATTTTGTCTTCGTTATCACACATTTACCATACAAATTTAACAAGAAACATGTTTAAAAAAATCATTGCATTTTGGGCTCAGTACACCATCCTGTTGAAACCAAATGTCGTCAAGATTACGGGCTTCAATTACAGGTAGCAAAAAGTACGATATCATGGCGCGATAGCGAGCACCATACAAGGTTACGTTCCGGCCATTATCTTTTTGAAAAAATACGGACCGATGATTCCACCAGACCATAAACCGCACCATACCGTGGTTTTCTCTAGGAACAATGGCAACTTTTGAACTTATTCTGGTTGCTCTCCAACCTAAATGCGGCAATTTTTTTTTATTGACATTGCCGTTGAGCTAGAAATGGGCCTCTTTACTGAACAGAAGTTTAGTCGAAAACTGTTTGGAGACATTGTTGCGGTGTAAGACTGTTCATGATGAAATGGCAAACGATACCGTAAAGAAAAATATAAGGTTAACCACAACTCAAGCGTAATCTGAGAAAAAAAAAACCCCTATTGAAAAAAACACCTCCAGATTGATTACCCAAAACAAGAGATGTTGTGTTCGTAGGAAATTTGGACAAAATCTGATGTAATAAGTAGCTTCTAAAGCTGCAGGTTCTTAAATCGGGAAGGAAATTTGTTGTGTGACTATACTAAACTGTGGACCTATGACTTCCAGTTTCACTAGACCACGTACCATGCAAAAATTGTGATCGGAAATAATTTGTGGCTTCTTGAGCTGCAGGATCTCAAAGCAGGATGGACCTATGTGCGGTGTCATTTGGGAAACATAGACTGATGTGGTTCAATTTCATAAGACATAGCTGTGGATCGATCATAACGCTTCATAAAAAATTTGGTCAGAGTCGGATGTTATATATGGCTTTTAGAGCTGAAGGTTCTGAAATCGATATCAAATCATGGATTAATGTGGTCCAATCTCAACTGGATTCATTTTTGCCCGAACTTTAAGAATGTTCTAAGTTATATCGAAATCGGCTTATAAGTGCGACTTGCACTTAGATTTCAACAAGAGATGGTCAGCTAGAAAGACGGACATTGCTCAATGGAATCAGATAATAGTGGTGTTTTAGTTGGGTGGTCACTAAACCGTCCCTTTTCTTAAATCGGGTTTCGGTTTAACCGAAAATTGGCCATTTTAAGAAACCGGTTTTCAGTTTTTGATTTGCTTAACAAAGCGATTAAACTGTTATTTTTCCATACAAGAAACACTTCCTGCTAAAAGAAAATTGAAAATTTTAAACTATTTATATTTTTTTAAAATTATTAATTCGAATTAATTTTTAACATGCGGTGGCTTTACTTTATTTCGTAAAAAGTGATTTAGTAAAAACAATGCAAGCAGTTTGAAGTTATCTTTCTGGGTTTAGCACATAGCCAGATGTTCGTACATTAGAGTGTCTCGAAAATAAGTTGCAACTCTAGGAATTCGGTTTGATATTTTTGCATTTTGTTTCATAAAAGTTTAAATCCTCTTTTATTGGGTCGAATTTTATTCTGTACAACATTTTGGCGAGGTATCGGAATTCTAAGCAAATGCATATTGATTTTGCAATGAAATGCGATTGATTTGTAGTTCATTTTTTTTTTGCATATTTTAATAAAAAATTCATAATTTTTGCATCTTTAGTTAAAAAAACACGTTTTATGCATATTTTTCAGAAATGCAATTTTTAACCCACGTTAACAAAAACTTTAATAAAAATAATTAGAAGACTTTCGGCAAATATTTATTTTATGGATTTATAAGAAAGTCAATTTAAGGACAAGAAGGCTAACTTATGAGGTTAAATAAGATTGTGTAAATTGCAGATGTTCTATACCTAAGTTTGGGTGCAGAAACTAGAAAATACTATTACTAGCTTGCCTTTCTGAAAAATGCACCTAGTTCTTTCTTCAGTGCTGTAATTTCCTTTGTACACTTTTTTGAGACAAAATAAACTGCAGTTTACTTATGAACTCTAAATATACAGGGTGGGCCAAAAGTTACCATGGGGTTTAAAAATTTAATAACTGTTTCGTTTGTATAGATTTTTTTCAGATTATCTAAATAAGAATAAAGAATAAATAATGGAGAGATTTACAACTGAACAAAGAACTAGAATAACAGAATTTTCTCATTCGTTTGGGGAGAGCCTGGCCTTATAGAGTTTGGTTTTACTTTCAACAATTGCAGCAAAGCTTTCTGAAGAGGGTGGTCACGAACCAGAAATCATGATAAAAGCAGTGTGCAGCCACGAAAATCAATGTCACTTTGCCATTTTGTTAAAAACATGTCTTCTATTTTAATATAGAAGCATGAGGTCTTGAGCCGGTTAATCCCTGTTCAATGAGAATTTTATTATTTAAATCAGCGATCAATTATTTTAACGCAAACGCATGAGTGATTAAGCTCATTTTCATTTAAATGGCTTTGTTTATAAGCAGAACTGTCGGTTCTGGGGTTCGGAAAATTCAAGAGCTATTCATTAACGCTAATTGCACCCCATATGCAATTAGCCTTACTTCGTCGAGAATAAAGATGGAAGTGCTGTAACCGTAAATGGACAGCTTTATCGGTTTATGTTAGAAAATTGTTTACGTCCTGCTCTTGGAAACAGACCTGAGATTTGGTTTCAGCAGGACGGAGCCACACTGCCCGGACACAATGGCACTTTCAACTCAAATTTTTGGAGAGCAAATAATTTCTAGAAATTCGTCAATTACTTGGCCAGCGATATCTCCAGATTTCTCACAACCCGACTATTTTCTTTGGGATTATTTGAAGGAGCGAGTATATGTAAACAAGAACGAGACAACTCATGGCCAAAATTGTTGCAGAAATTCGAACGCTATAGCCACAAATTTTGAAAGATGTTATGGAAAATTCTCTAAAATGAGCCCATTATTGCGAAGCTGTGATATCCTTATCACCTTATGACATTATGTTTTAAACATGATTTCGGACAAGTCGATGTATAAAAAAATTTCCATTTTGTATTTTATATATAAACTGAAAAAAAAATAAAAAAAAAATTAATAAACGAAAAAGTTATCCAAATTTTTAACCCCATGATAACTTTTGGCCCACCCTGTATGAGTACTTCTGTTATGTGCATTAAATATTGTTTGATTTGCTATAAATGATGCTATGTGATGCATCGGTGATGATGCTACAGCTTATAATCACAAACGTTCCTTGTCATATGGGAGGTTTCCAATAACATTCAACGGATCGTGTCATTATACAACAAAGCGAATGTATCGACATATACCCGCCTTGAGTACAGTATGTCTGCACCGCAGAAAATATAGAAAAAACAAAATCATAAACAACAAGTACTTGTTTTCCACCCATCTACCCATAAATTGCTTTCTTTTCCAGAGATCCTTTACACAAGAATAACCATGATAATGATAAAAGATACTTTCTTTTCTACTCGGAATCAAATCTACATACTTGTACGAGGGCGGTTCGGAAACTTCTTAGCCTAGCACACAAAAACGCGGTATAAACAGAAAAAAGTTAAGTGTTTTGGAAACTTCCATCTCTGCTATGAACACATGTTAAATTTTGTTTTCGCAACTCCTTCATATAGAAACTGGTGTTCACAAAAGACGCATCCGCGATTTTTTTACAATGGAAAAATTAGAAATGCGTGGTGTCATTAAATATTTACATAAAAAAGGTTTATCGGGACAAGAAATTCATAATGATATGGTGAATGTGTTAGGTGAAAGTGCTCCTTCATATGCAACAGTAAAAAATTGGGTTGCTGAATTTAAACGTGGTCGTACAAGCATTGAAGATGAACCACGTAGTGGACGTCCAAAAACAGCAGCAACACCAGAAATTGTAGCCAAAGTGCATGATATGGTATTAAATGATCGACGAATAAAAGTGCGTGAAATAGCTCATATCATGGGCATCTCAAATGATCGAGTCCATTTAATTTTGCATGAAGAACTACAGATGAAAAAGCTTTCTGCAAGATGGGTGCCGCACTTGTTAACAGTCGACCAAAAACGCATAAGAATGAACATTTCTCAAGCTTGTTTGGATCGTTTTTAGCGAAATAAAATGGATTTTAAGCATCGTTTCATAACTGTTGATGAGACATGGATCCACCACTATACTCCAGAGACAAAAGAGCAATCCAAACAATGGACTGAAGCTGGAGGAAGTGCCCCAAAGAAGGCAAAAACAATTCAATCGGCTGGTAAGGTTATAGCAACGGTTTTTTGGGACTTCAAAGGTATTTTATTGATTGACTATCTGCAAAAGGGTAAAACAATAAATTCAGAGTACTATTGCAACCTTTTAGATCAATTAAATGTACAAATTCGAGAAAAACGTCCTGGCTTACAACACAAAAAAATAATTTTTCATCAAGACAACGCACCAGCGCACAAGAGTGTTTTAACAATGGCTAAAATCAACGAATTAAAGTACGAGTTGCTTGACCACCCACCTTATTCTCCTGATTTAGCTCCCAGTGACTTTAACCTGTTCCCAAATCTAAAAAAAATCCTTGCTGGCAAGCGTTTTACCTCAAATGAAGATGCAACCACTATTTTGAAGACCTTGAGGAAAACTATTTAAATCAAGGGATAGAATTGCTAGATAAGCGTTGGACTACGTGTATTGAAGTTTCAGGAGATTATATTGAAAAATAAAAATATTTTTGAAAAACTAACTATTTTCTTTCATTGATAGGCTAAGAACTTTCCGAACCGCCCTCGTACGTCTTAAACACATATATAAGTACATATGTAGATGTGTGTGTGTCGTCGTACAAGGTTGGCATTTCTTTTGCCCCATTGATGTTGAAGCGGTTTTATGGAACAAAAGACGATTTCAATATCAGACTGCACTCAATTTCATTTGAAACGCGAACCTTGACGGCGCTTAGTTGTGTCGTTATTGACAAAAGGTTATACTTTTCAGCAAATGGATGCTTACTTTAGTTGCATTCGTTATAAGTGATAAAGTTGTATGTAGAGTTCATCCGTGAGTTTGTGTCACATTTGTTGCTACATATAAGTCGGCGTTGAATTTTGCTGCGCCAGTGTGGTCGACAAACGTCGATTTCAGGGGCCACATTAGACCGGTTACTTTCGTCCTCCGCGCTCGCTACCGCAACAAACCGCAGAGTAGGAGCAAGGTCCTCAAGTCGCTTGCCGGCAGCACTTGTATTCTCGGTAAGGAAACATTGCTCGTTACATATAAGGCCGTAGATCGGTCGGTGTTGATTTATGCTGCACCAGTGTGGTCAATGAACATCAGTGACACGCAATAAAAGAGGTTACAGTGCTGACAGAATGCCGCCATAAGAACAACCACGGGCTGGCTCCTCATGATACGTTAGGATCACCTTCACGAGAAGGTTGAGATACTTTCAGTGTGGGAACACAACAAAATGTTGTCTAAACAGTTTCTGCTGCGATTTTTTTTTTCGAAAAAATCATCCGAACTTCCACCTGGCGGAGTTGCAAACTCCACTAAGGCATGCCAGTAGAGATATCTAAGACTTGAAAAGAGAGATCCAGCGGTATAAAAGCAAACCGCTAGATCAAAGTGCCTACTAGTCAGCCCAAGACAGTATTCACAGAGACACGGTGCAAACGGCCAAAAATTCGCACCGGATTAATGTTGTCCTGGAAACCCATGCCCCAGAAGTTTGTCAGCAACTTCGAAGAGAAGTCTTCCCAGTTAAGGATGGTGCTAGCACAGTTAAGGATGGTGCAGCTGTCTCAATTCGTATTGGGCCCAAGAATTGAGACAAACACACAGAAAATCTGCCCGGCATGCGATCAAGGTAGACATGATACGCTGCACCTATTCACCTGCCCTGCAAAGCCATATCCACTTCACTTAACTTGTTGAGGTGGTCCGGTTTCTGCACCTGGACCTAGACGACGTAGCAGAAGTAAGGGATTCCGAGGAAGATCGACGTGATAAAACATTGCTACAATAACAACAATGAGGTTTGTTGTTGTTTGTCATACGAGTATGGGGAATCAGAAGTAAGTCAGCGAAGTTAACGCAAACACATTACCGTCTGGTAGACGCACGTTTCGCCGTTGATGAGGGACGGCTTTTTGGTACAATATATGTGACGCGCAAAATCGAAAGGGACCTAAGGGTAAAAACCAGTTTCGTTCAGGAGAGCCATTTAAAAGATTTAAATGCGTGTATCTTTCATAAAACGCGCATATCTCTGGGATGGAACACTTTTGGGGCTTGATATCGGTCTCATTCGATGCTCAGATGTTGTCCACATCAAAAAAAAAGTGAAAATTATTTTTTTTTTTTACCCTTAGGTCCCTTTCTCTATGCGCTGTCACAAATGTGTGCTGCCGACATGGTCTCTACTCATTAAACGATCGATATGTATACGAATCATTGCTTAATTTTGTGTATGCAAAATATTAAGCGAAGAATGAGGACACAGGCGACTCAGTGAAAAAGATCTACTTTTACCTTACCTATGGTCGCGCGATCTTGGTTGCCAAATATCGTCCATACTTCATATGGCTGATGCAATATGTATATTGTGGCATTTACTGTGCGGCACGTGCCGTCATTTCGCAGCAGCAACAGGCTGGTCCAAACAAGACTGAAGTTTTAGAAATATCCATAGCTTTTTATGGAGATATATGATGACTACATATGGAGTAGGCGATATAACATTTTTTATTTGAATCGGCTGTAAAAAAAGTACTGAAATTTTTTTTTAAATTTCTTGCAAAGGTTGAACTATTTCATTTATTAATGGAACACCTTCCGATGCGTTTTCGCTTCGTCCAATGGACTGAAGATTGTGTGGCAGGAGATGAAGAATTTTACCGAAAAATCATTTTTTCAGATAAAGCTCATATTCATTTCGGTGGCTATGACAATAAGCCAAATTACCGCATATGGGGTTCAGAGAGCCCACACGTGACTATTGTGAATCCAATGCATCCACAACGAGTCACTGTTTGGATTTTAGGCTGGCGGCTTCATTGGGCCAATTTTCTTCGAAAATGAGCAAGTAGCTGTCTTTACCGTCAACTGTGAGCCTGACCGCGACATACTCAATGAATTTTGCTTTCCAAATATTCAAGAGAATGAAATGGACGACATTTTGTTTCAAAAAGACAGGACACAGCCAACGCAACCATAGATGTTTTACGCACTGAAAATCGAATGAATGATGAGCCAAAATTTTGATGTCAATTGGCCGCCTCGGAGTTGTGATTTCAGCCTTTTGGATTATTTTCTGTCGAGACCTATTAAGTGTCAATTTTACACAAAGCATCCAACAATCAAAGCTTCCAACAATCGACGCGTTGAAACACGACATCGAAGTTGCAATAGATTCGACAATCGAAAA
Source organism: Hydrotaea diabolus (assembly GCA_963513945.1). Classification (NCBI taxonomy): domain Eukaryota; kingdom Metazoa; phylum Arthropoda; class Insecta; order Diptera; family Muscidae; genus Hydrotaea; species Hydrotaea diabolus. Next base: position 56,678,268 of record OY740718.1, on the reverse strand, counting down.
ATTGGGTTGGCCGGATGAGGTACTGCCGAGTCAGTTGTGGTAGTCATATGAATTACTTAGTAGGGACATAAATACTGTAATACACGTTTTATGCTGTAAAATAAAAAGTACTGAATGTTTTAGGACCAAATATTTTTTAATATATTTATTGATGTATATTGTATCCAAAAAGAATCTACATATTCGAAATGTCCGCCTTTTGCCTTTACCCACGCCTTAAGTCGCACTGGCCAATCGTCAATAGCTGCACGAACCTCGTTCATTGGAAAATTGGCCACAGCTCGAACCAAAGTCAGTCTTAAGAGACTGACTTTCGGGTATCTTTTGTGACAAAGCTTGTCCTCTAAAACCGTTCACAATTTGTAATCCAATGGGTTCAAACCTGGACTGCCTGAGGGCCATTCTTCAGAGGAAATGAACGCTGGCAAATTGTTTTGAAGCCAGGCCTGGGACGTTTAAGATGCTTCCTTAGATGACCGCGCATACACTCTATCATTTTGCTTGTTAAATTTTTCCTGAACGATAAAATTTTTTTATCGGTGAACAACATTTTTTTGTGCAAGTTATCAGCGTGTCATCAAAAGACGTTTGCATTTTTCAATCCTATTTTTTAAAGCTGCAGTCAATAAATGTCTAGTACGTCGTTTAAAAGCCCCAAGTCCTTGATTTAACGGTTTTGATGCCATGCAGTGTTCGAACAGAGCGTGGGCGGCCCGACCGGTGGTGGTCTTTTACATCTCCAGTCTCCCTAAACAGTTTTATGCATCGGTTAAGTGGCTTCACAACAGCTTCCAAAACGTTTGTTCGCAGAAATGTAGGTCAGTGACCCCATCGTAAGAGACACCCCACCAAACCATGACTGAAGCTGGGTGATGACCCTTTTCCACCCTTGGGATCAGTTTAGATGCTTCCTTAGATGACCATTTTGCTTGTTAATTTTTTCCTGAATGGTAAAAATTTTTTCATCGGTGAACACAATTTTTCTGTGCAATTTATCAGCGAGCTTCACCAAAAGACGTTTGCATTTTTCAATCCTATTTTTTTAAAGCTGCAGTCAATTAACGTCCGTTACGTCGTTTGAAAGCCCCAAGTCCCATGTCTTTTTTAATCATTCGACTCATGGACTTTTGTGTGATATTCATCTCACGGGCAATAATTTTCTGTTTTTGGAGCGGATTTCTGTGAATTCTTGATTAAACGGCTTTGATGACATGCGGTGTTCGAACAGAGCGTGGGCGGCCCGACCGGTGGCGGTCTTTTACATCTCAAGTCTCCTCAATTAGTTTTATGCATCGGTAGACGAACATGCGGCTAATCCCAAGTGGCCGGAGCGTTTTAAAAATATCGCTTTTATTCATTTCACACTTGAAAAGCGCTATTACAGCGATACGGTTCTCATTATCTGACCACTTCATGAAGAAAGTTGAAACAATTTTAAAATCCCGTTACAGACTAACGCTATTGAGGTTAGCTTTCAAAACCCATATGACATTAACGGGGTATGTTCAGTTCTACTTTTGAAATGGGTATGTTCAATGTTGTAACAGTATTTATGTCCCTTCTATATATTGTGTTCCATTATTTAATGACAAAGTTTAACCTTTCCAATTAAACCAGAAATTAAAAAAAATAATCAGTTCTTGTATTTTTATAGCCAATTCAAAATTAAAATTGAAAATGGCCGACCCTGTATAACGCGTCAAAATTTTTAAATTTTATTATTCTTCTGGAAAGTCTTTTCTTTCAATTCAACGAAATTATAGGCGTCCTTTTAATGTTAGAACAGCAGCCAATAACAGAATAATTAGAAAACTAGTCTGCTGTTTTAACCCTCGAACTGGCACAAGGTTCTGGCCAGACATATTTCATTTTCATGCTTCAATTTAGCATATTTCTATTTTAGGTACATGGCTGTAATTTCAGGTAATCTCCCAAAATATTGTTGGCTTTCGATGTATAAATTAATAATTGAAAAAAAAGTCCATGGAACAGGACAAAAAGCCAATAATCCGCACATTGTGGCTCAACCAACAACTCGTATAGCATTTGAAGCGTACTTTGGGATACCTCTCAATATTGCAAACCTTAATGTGGCTTCACGCAGTGGTCCAGACATGTGCCAGAACTAAGGGCTCAAAATATGTGCCTGACGAAGGGTTAAGGAACAGGGATCAGTGTCAGAATCCTGGAGTATAACTTCAGCGTCAATTACACCCCTCCAGATGTACCGTTTGATGAGGTGTTTGATAAAGTTATCGGTCCATATTTTTTTTTATAAAAAAAAAAATTACTATTAAAGGGGCTCTGTATAGGATCATGATTAAACATTTGTAGCCTCCGCAAGTTGAGAATAGTCTTAACCTATGGTTCCACCAAGATGGAGCCACGGCGCATACAGCAAAAGCCACAATGGAACTTCTTCGTTCCATTTGGTGAACCCTTCAGTCTCAATTGGGCCACCCTGTACATATCGTTCACGATTATATCGCTTCAAGGGGCCAAACGAAATTGGATACCATTAATATCTTTCTCTACAAGATACAAGTAGCGCAAATTTCAGATGACCGAAGAAAACAACGAATATTTACCCTGTGCGTCTCCCGCCAGTGTTGCAAACTATGATTTCCAAAACGAAAATATCTTTGCACTTCTAGTGATGATGTCTTTAAAATTAAAAAAAATTAAATCTTGTTGAAATAGAGACATTCCTAAAGCTCTGTTGTTATTTTTACTTCACTCACACTTACATAGTGCGTATTTAGTAAAGGAGAAAAAAATATATATTCCACCGACATCACCCGTTTTTATGGTGGGTGATGTTTTTGACTTTCAACTTGACACATTGTCAAGAACTCACAAAAAAGGGTGCTACCGATTCATCTTTGCCGTATGCTACACTTCAACTTGTTGGTTTTCCTGGCTCTTCATTCGGCATCGTTGCAACGTCATTCTGCCTCACCATCATCTTCGCCATCAACTGCGGCCGCATCAGCAGCAGCAGCACCACCCGCAGCAGCGGCGGCAGGGCCATAACACCGGCATCATTATCAGCACCGTCATTATGAGCGTTTATAGTTGTTTTCAGTCCCCCATTTCGTGTTCTGTACAAAGTTTCTCATCGTGTTTCCATAAGGAAGACAACAGCACAAATGGAACATGAAAACAATAAAGAAGACGAAACAATCCATATGACACACGACATGCCGCCGCTGCTGCTGCAGCATGTGCATGTCAGTCTGCTAAGGTGATGAATTAAGTGAATTTTGTCTTAATGACACGTTATGTACATACATGCATACTCGTACGTACATATCATGCTTTAAGATTTTATATACGAAAGACGAAAAACATGCTCGTTTATTCGAATACACAATACACTGAGAGAAAAATAGAAATTTTCTGAGTTAAAGTACGCCGCCATTCCATTAACCAGTAAGCCGGCATATGAAGTGTCCTCCACAACTTCTCAATCTTGTATGAGCTATCTCTAGTTAATAATAGGCGTGGCTGAGGCGATAACTTCAACACTTTACGAGAAACTTTTTAAAATTCTTTAAATAACTTTCTTCCCAAAACTTTTAATTTTTTAATACAAACGGGTTTTAACGCAAAAGCATTTTTATATTTTTGTACAATGGCGTAAAGTTATCGCCTTAGCGACCTTCTAAGCGAGTTTTCACCATTAATAATCGCATCTAAGAGATTGTTGTTTTAAGTAAGACCACCATGGCAAATTTCTTGAAATGCAAGGAACTTTCAATAGTTTCCTTGATGATTGCCCGACTGGAGTTTTTTTATCTAGACTTTCTCTGATGAAAGAGTCAAGAATTCCCTTAGGACCTTTTCAAAGGAACGATAATAAACAAATTGGCCTAAAATCTTTTGCACTGGTATATTACAGGGTGGAGCGCGGAAATTTGCTTTTTTGCACTGCAGTCTGTGGCGCCACTGTTGGTCCAAAGAGTGGGGAGTGTGCGTTGCTGACGGGAGATTTGTGTTCGTCTGCCTTTCAGTTGCCATCATGTATTGGATACGTTAGGAGAGGTCATTTTGTGCTGAAGCATATTTTTCAAATGCGTCCTCTATCATTGCAGTGCAGCGTGCTTTTCGCTTTTAAGTGCCCCTTTTAAGTAAGACCACCATGGCAAATTCCTTGAAATGCAAGGAACTTTCTATAGTGTCCTTGTTGATTGCCCGACTGGAGTTTTTATATCTAGACTTTCTTTGATGAAAGAGTCAAGAATTCCCTTATGACCTTTTCAAAGGAACGATGATAATCAAATTGGCCTAACATCTTTTGCACTGGTATAATACAGGGTGGAGCGCGGAAATTTGCTTTTTTGCACTGCAGTCTGTGGCGGCACTGTTGGTCCAGAGAGTGGAGAGTGTGCGTGGCTGACGGGAGTTTTGTGTTCGTCTGCCTTTCAGTTGCCATCATGCATTGGACACGTGAGGGAAAGGTCATTTTGTCTTAAAGCGTATTTTTCAAAAGCGCACTCGATCATTGCAGTGCAGCGTGCTTTTCGTTTACGATTCACTGTTACCCCACGCTGACGTGTTCCTGGACGCAAACAACTGTAAATTGGGTAACTTCATTAAGAACAGCAGGGAATACTCGTATGTCATGTGTACGAAGGGCACCTGAGAGAAGGATTACAACACCACAAATCATCGAGAGAGTTGGAGCAGCGGTACTGCAATCTCCGAAACGCTCTGCTCGGTCGTAACTGCCGTAACAGTGAAGACAGAACGGCACTTGACTATGATACAGGATTTTTTTTAGCCAGCTCTTGAGGCAACATACAATTCATGGCAACACACAGCGAGGGTTACCATGAATTGTATGAGGCAAATGTTTCCTAGACGGCCTATCTCTTTGGTGTTGGTAATACGTTTGAGCTTTCTTAGAGATCGCACTGTTAGAGTTGTTGTAGATGGGTTCTCACCCAACACACATAGACTGACCGCAGGTGTACCACAGGGCTCTGTCCTTTCTCTCTCTTTATTTCTTTTTTTCCTTGACAATCTTTTGGGTCAGACCGTGAATCCAATCTACTCTTTCGCAGATGATAGTAACCTCTGTCATTCATATTCATTCGACCGTAGGCCGAGTATTCACTTGGCCGGGGTCTACCGGCCATTTCCGAATGGGGTCGAGTGAATTGAGTAGATTTTAATGCACGTAAGACACAGAGCTGCTTGTTGTCTCACAAGCGATTCGCTGACCCAACAATATCGTCAATTTCTATCGATGGTACGCATATTGAACAATCAGAAGCTCTCGATGTTCTGGGCATGAAAATACAATGTGAAGCTCGTTGGGCGAGACATGTATTCGAAGCGTCGAAAGAAGCACTCAAGCGTAGGTTTTTTAAAGCGGTGCAAGAAATATTTCACTCCAACTGATCTTTCCAATATCTATACGACTTACACCAGGCCAAAGATGGAATACAACTCCCATATATGGGCAGGTGCTCCAAAATCATCCTTCGAGCTACTTGACCGTGTTCAAAGGAGAGCGATGATGCTGATTAGTGACAGTAGGGTATCCAACTCTATTGTTCCCTTGAGCATCGTCGGAATGTAGGTTGCGTGACGCTGTTCTATAGTTACTTTCATGGTGTGTGTTCATCCGACATCCGTCGCCTTATTCCTGACGTGAGGATGTTCGGCAGGGCTACGCGACTTTCTAGGAATTCACACCCGTTTGTTATCGATTGGCCGGTTGACCGCACTATACACTACAGATCAAATTCGTTTTTCGCTCGTACAGTCCGTATGTGGAACCGACTTCCGGCAAATGTATTTTCCACTAATTGCGACATCCAGAAGTTCAAGGCAAGCGTCAATAATCATTACTCCCTCTTTCCCCCCTCCGATCATTTACTTTCCATTCGCCAACAAAATGCACCGCATGTATAGGGGGGCATACCATGATCGTTGGTTATTTAAAAAAAAATGTGAACTGGCCGGCACGCTCAGCAGTCTTAGCCGCATGCTATTTTTTTCCAGAAGTCCAAGGTCCAGATCCCAACACCTTGGGAGACAGAATACCAGACGACATGCTTGTTTGAGATCATGAAAACTTCAGAAAACGTATGCCGGAGTGTGTGGATAGCGAAGGTCAACATTTGCCAGATACACTATTTAAAACCATGTAATTTAAAAATTCCTTTACTGTTCAATGTAATTCAAATTTAAATCAATTTTTCTAAGGTTCATATTTTTGTTATTTCATTTCCAAATAAGCAAATTTCCGCGCTCTATCCTGTATATTTTTCTCGCTTTATTTCTTAATTCTCGTTAACTCTTGGGTCCCTCAAACAAAAGAATGAAAACATCTCAATTCTAGGAATGAAGTTATTACCCCAAAGGATCGTACCACATTTGGAGTTTTTTCTCCACAATTAGTTAAAATCCCACTAGGGAAATTTTCCACAATTCTAGGAATTCTGGGATTCTTCCCCTTTCGAATTTTTATAGGAATTGTGTAAAAATTCCCTTAAGACTCGTGTGAAATTTTTGATGCTACAGCAATTCGTATAAAAACCTACTTTCGGGAGATTATTTCCACATTTTTTTAAAATTCCATATTCGGGAATTTTTCACAATTATGGGAATTTTTATCGTGTAAAATAAATCGTGTAAACATCACACTCCATAAGAAATTTGAAATGAATCGGATTTTATATGTGGCTTTTAGAGCTGTAGATCCTGAAATCAGGCAGGACCATTGTATGGGGCTACAAGAAAATATAAACCAACTTGCTGACCCGCAAACGTTGTGTTGCTTTCAAATATTATTTTCACTGAAAGTCTGGTTCCGTTGCAAAGTCGTGGTGTATTGATATCTCGAAGATGAATGACGTGTACACTGAACCGACATACCAATTATTGTTCAACTACCGTTAACAGGGGCAGCAATAATGGATTTTTAATTTGTGAATTGTATGGGAGGTACCACGCGCCTTTGCCCAATCCCGCCCACATTTCCAGCAGAACTTAGAATATTTACACCACACGATCACACCTAATTTTGTTCAAATACCGCTAACAGGGGCAGAAATAATGGATTTTTAATTTGTGATTTGTATGGGAGGTACCACGCCCACTAGGCCGATTTCATGCAAACTACACATACACCATTTACAGACCATCCCCAACGTACCCTAAAATTGTGTACCAATTGTCGGTCTTCTAGCTCAAAAAACAGTTTTGTCACGCCTCCTCCGCCCACAGTCCAAAATTTCGATATTTTTCTTTTTTCCTAAACCATCGCGTAGCAATTATGAACAAACCCGCAGAAGGAAGTATTCACTTTGCCCCAGTAGTTTTCAAGTTTTAAGCGGTATATAAATATACGGTCCATTTTCGGAAGAGTAAATTATTGTTGTACTAGATTAGATTGTGGATTTTAGAGTTGCAAGTCCTTAAATCGGACCAATAAAGTCCAGTTTTAGCACATTAAATAATTGGTCAAAAATAACGAATCATGTAAAATGAGACAGTGATCGGGTTTAATTTGTGGTTTCTTGGCCGGCCAGGAGCTATTCGAAAACATAGACCGGTTTCACCAGACGTATGTATTGGTTGCTGGTAACGCTTTATGCAAACTTCGTTTTGAGTCCGATGTTATATGTGGCTTTTAGAACTGTGGGTTCTGAAATCGGGAATGACCCTGGTATGGGAGGTATACAAAAACATGGTTTAGAGCATGGTCCAGTTTTACCATTTTTAATTATTGGTCACTAATAGAAAACCATTTAAAATTTGATTCTAGTGCTGCAATACCTTAAATCGGGAGACACCTTTGTGTGAGAGCTATTCGAAAACAGGTATTTTTATATCCCTCTTTCACCAGAAATATGTGTTAGTTGCTGCTGTAACGCTTTATACAAAATTTGGTTAGAATCGGATGCAATATGCGGCGTTTAGAGCTGTGGGTTCTAAAATCGGGAAGTTTTACCAGATTTAATTATTGGTTACTCATAACGTACCATGCAAAACTTGACAGTGAGCGGTTTTAATTTGTGGCTTTTAGACGGGACGGGACGGACCTTTATGTAGGAGCCATTCGAAGACAGGGACCAATATATCCCACTTTCACCAGATATAGGTCCTAGTTGCTGGCTGTCATATTCAAAGATGTGGATTCTAAATCGGGAAGTACGTTTGTATAGAAGCTATTCTTAAGCATGGACCTGTATGGTCCAGTTTTACCATATTTATTTTTGGCCACTCATACGTACCATGCAAAATTTGACAGTGATCGGACTCAATTTGTGGCTTCTAGAGCTGCAGGATCTCAACTCAGGACAGACCTTTATGTGGGAACTATTCGAAAACATTGACCGATATAGTCCACTTTCACCAGAGATATATGATGGGTGCTGGTAATGCTTTATGCAAAATTTGATGATAATATGTCGCTTTAAGAGCTGTAGGTTTTGAAATCTGGAAGGACCGTGTTATGGGAGCTGTAGAAAAACATGGACCTATATGGTCTATTTTCACCACAGTTAATAACTGTTCGCTCATTACGTAACGTACAATATTAGAGCCCAAACGGGTTCAATTAGTGGCTTCTAGAGCTGCAGGATAGCAAATGGAGACGGTTCTTTGTGTGGGGGCGATTCGAAAATATGGACCGATATAGTCTAATTTAACCAGAGAAATGTTTGGGTAGCTGGTAATGGTTAATAAAAAAATTTGGCACGACTAGGATGCAATATGTGGCTTTTAGAGCTGTGGATACGGAAATTGGGAAGGAAGTTTATACAGAAGCTATATGTGAGGGCTATTCGACAACATTGAACGAAAGGATCTAATTTTACCGGAGATGGGTGTTGGTCACCGCTAATTCTCTGTGCGAATATTAAAATCGGATGTAATATGTGGTTTTTAAAGCTGTAGGTT